>JARKHS020027389.1:0-643334 GCA_030143305.2 Amblyomma americanum | reverse complement strand
TTTGCTCCGTAATTATGCGCATTGGTCTTTTTTTGTCCCACGTAATATTAGCAACATTTAACGTTGAAACTGACACATTGGTCGCACGCCCACGCTTTAGCAGGAAAATGTTTGCCGGCTTGTTCAAATGCGAAGAAATTGCTGCGAATCGACTTCACAGTACGATCGCCTTCTTACTTGTCGAAAAGAGTGTAAGTCGAAACAGCTATGTATGCTAACGTTTTTGTTTTCTTCAGCGTCGGAAGTACTTCCAAATCCGGACGAGAACTCTTATGGCGTTATGTACGCTGACCACAAGTGTATTATTCTCGGCACATTTGGAGCGCCACCTGGTGAGAAACCTTTGCATTGTAAACATATCTGGATGAATTTTGCGGGGAATAAAATGCCCGATGATCTTGCGCTCACCAAATTTAAAACGCAGAATGGTTGGCCCTGTCAAATGGACCTAGCTGAACGTCTCAGTGTGCTGTTGAGCACAATGTCACCAATCGTCAAATTTTATGGACATCGAAAACTAAAATTTCACAGCCTGATGAATTATTTTGTCATTGAAAGCGGAAAGTGTAAAATAGCTCAAAATCGGTACAGTAAACAGATGAATTAAAAAAAAAGTGAGCCGGAAAAATTCAGATTATCTTCAGCACGAATCGCGCCTTGTAAAGAAGATGCATTTGGATCTGGGAGGGACATTTTGGTGCCATAATTTTAGGACCTGCCTCTCTCCACTTTAGAGTCTTCAGAGCAGCCAAATCTATTATGCATTGTAAACAGCTCGAAAAAGAACACAGCGGAACAAGCACGGCAAGAGGCTTTCAGTTCATCGATCCAAGTCTAAATCAAAATTCTTTGATAGCCCCGTCTTACAAGCGTGCTATTAATCACCCCACAATGGCTAACTATCCGTAGATGTCATTTTTATTATCATTCTTCCAATCACTTGCCAAATTACTTTATAATGGCGAAGTTTTAACTCTATCAAAGATTTGTGGTGCTTATTAAATTGTGAAGTCTCGGTTCGTTGTCAAATAGAGACAGACACATACTAACGCACCTCATTATACAGCGTAGCATAATAATGGCTTCGTGTCATGGCTTACGAGCAGATGAGTGGAATTAGCTACAGACTGCTCAGTGAACGCTAGTTATTTCTTGGAGAATTGCAGCGACGAAATTCTGTTCTCCCCTCATGCACTGTCACGAGTCCCAGCACACTTTTTAAGCGCGCCGCTCAAGACAGACCATTATACCAGAAGTGTAACTCATCTCTCTTTAAACATACCTCACACGCAAGAAAACAGAGATGGTGGAAGATGACGACGCAGAAGGTTGCTCTCGTGTCGGGCTTATTTCTAAGAACCACACTTTTTAAATTGTCAAAAAAATAACAACAACGAACCCTAAGGGTACGTACAAAAATAAAAAGGACGCTACCGCCTGGAAAACGTTTAAGTAACGAGCTTTAGCTGATTGGTTTACTAGACAAAGAAAGCGAAGAACATGCAGCTCGTCTCAGGAAACGGAATATAACACCTTTTGAAACAGTGTGAATTGCCATCATGCTCGGCTACGCATGAACGCGCGCCGCCTAAAAGAACGATCGCCGTCTAGCGCCATCTATCAGAGAAATTGCAATGCACGTTTAGCCATTGTCGAGTTGCACCCCTTCAAGATACGTCCCAAAAAGAATTTGCTCCGTATGAGGGGTCAATGTGGGCCTAGAATTTGGCTTGCGGCGCGATGTGGTAACGCTTCAATTAGTAATTGCATGTATACATTGTTTACTTATTAAACTGCGGTTTAATTTCTATACCACCACCGATAGGGTTATATTTGCCTACCGAATTTGGAACACATCTGTGTCCAGATAAGTGCCCCTTGTTGTATGAGTATACAAAGCGGAAAGAATGTGCACATGTATAGCGGTCCCGTAACGGGACCATTTCCTACCCGTTTTAGGATATTTTTGGTGAAAGGGGTAAGAGGGCACAACCAGTTTTAATGGCCGCCGTCTTCAATTTGAGAAACCGAAACTCTGCTGCTATTTCTTGCCCTAATTTCATACTCACAGAGTTCCACCTCTGTCAGCCATATTGGTCCGTGACGTCACCACTGGCGCACGGCAGGTGGCTGTTTCTAAAATGCTGATGTAGATGGCGTTGCAAACGCGGGACGCACTGTTTTCTAGTTGCAGCCACAGATGGCGCTTTCGACTCATGGTGGTAGGTGACCTCAGAAAATCTCGAAACGTGATGAGCAGTTGCAGCCACAAACGGCGCTGTGATAAGTGGTGTTAGCAGACCCCACGATATCTCGAAACGTGATGATTAAGAGTTGACGCTCTTAAAATACACGAAAACAGCTGTGCACCTTGATATCCAAGTAGCATCTATACACGCGATTTCTTTGGTTGAAAGAGCCAAAAATAGCTGACTTAACCAAGTATTATTGTCACTTTAGATTAGAGATGATTCAACGATATGTCTAGATATTTTCCTATATTTATTGATTTAGTGATTTTGCATTTAAGTTTTTTCAATGGCTGAACATTTGTTATGACTGACAGCATCTGCAGGAAAAAAAATGCAGAGCCAAGTTTCGATAGTTCTCATATATTGTAGACAGGATGTGCCACATAAGGTGAAATTAACAAGTCTGGCTGTCTGGCTAATGTATGCATGCCCCCATGGTGGAGAAAGTACAGAGATTTCCCCATTTGACCGCTAGGTTAAACAAAAATGTTTGTGCAATCTCAACTCCTATCATAGTTGAAACCTCATACAGGAAGTAGCAACTATGGCCTACGTTCTTTGAAAACCAACTTAGTATTGCCATTTTTCCGAATTTCCGGTATCAATGAAAAACTGCTTTTGGCTGAGCACAGATTTCGCACAGACGAGGTGAATAGCATATTGGTGGCAGGATTAATGGCTCCCCATCAATTCTGCCATCAAGATATTGGCGTTGCAGTCTCGACGTTCTTTCTGGTTAGTTTAACGCAACAGCATATTAGTACTCTCACCAACCCCAAAGTTCGTGGTGTTACGAGCTCGAAATGACTCCTGTCAAGCAGGGATGGAAGCGAATGCGTTTAAATTCATTGTAATCTACACCAGAGAACACTCTTCATTGCGAGAACTGAAAAAAGACAGATTTTTCGTATTGTGCCTTGAGTTATGGTGATGCCAGGAACGCTATAACTCAGAATGCAAGCCAGGTGCCATATACATGCCGTAGCTTGCCATGCCGCATCACACCATATCACACCTTAACTACCCTACTATACCATGCCATACCATACCATATTGTGGTACCAGACCATGCCATGCCATACCATACTATATTGTACTATCATACCATGCCATAGGATAAAATACCATATTTGTAAATATACAAATACCTATACTGGAAGGTCACGTAAACGGGACTGCAAGGCAACGGCAAACATAGTCACAAATACGTCACAGAGCATTATTGCTGTGCACGATCTAGTGCGCCCACATGACGGTGGCGAGAGTGTGTGTGTGCGTGCCATCTTCAGATTATGTCTCTAGGTATTTGCTTTTTTGTGCTAAAACACAACTTTCGAAAACACACGTTATCTTCTCAGGCTATAAGACTTGATTGGAAGTGTAAAAATGCAGTTAAAAAATT
Organism: Amblyomma americanum; assembly: GCA_030143305.2. Lineage (NCBI taxonomy): Eukaryota > Metazoa > Arthropoda > Arachnida > Ixodida > Ixodidae > Amblyomma > Amblyomma americanum. The sequence continues at coordinate 639,680 of JARKHS020027389.1, read as the reverse complement.
TGGAAGCAACCACGCCGAAATAGCTTACCAATCGAAGTTGATCCTTGTCACAACTAGTACAGGACCTCAAATCACGCGTGTGCTTCTTGCTCCAAAGAATAAAAAGAGGCATGGTTTCAACATCGTTGCTTTTTTTGTGGCTCTAGAGTTCGAGAATGATCGTATACTAATCTGAAAATCATCCTGTACCTGGTTCAACAGTCATGCTACATAGTAATTGAAATACTTCACAGAGGTGCTGTTTCAAAATGTGAGTTTTATGTGAGACGGCTACAGTGCTTTTTTATTTCCAGAAAAGCCAATTTTAAACAGTGTTATCGCTAAAGAATGACGTTTTTTATGTCCAACGTTCTTTGAGAAAATTTTTGAATATGAAAACTCTATATTAGGGGCATAGAAATGACGAGGTAATGGTCTTTCTTCCAAGATGTAGTACATTCTCTGTTTAATATGATTCAAATGTTCAGATGAAGTGAGGACAGTGTAAAAAAACTTATGGGTACTGCTTTGATGTTAGCAAAACTGCTAACAACAAAACGTGCAAGCCCTCCTAAAGGAGATCTACCGATATATTGAATGTTATGCTGAAATCTTAGAATATATGAGAAAACTGCGTTCAAAAACTCTTTGTTGTTCAAAACTGCCATTTCCAGAATTGTGTATGGTATCACTAATTAGGTCATAAAAAGGCCAACGCCTAATCGTCTTACAAAGTCATCACATTTTGTCTCAAGACGACCTCCCAGCGTCTCCTGTAACATTTAGCGCTTATTGACATAAAATATAGTTTCCAGGATAAGTGTCTTCAAGAGGAATTGCGGTAGCCTCACGCAGCAAAGCTACAAATCACCTTTTTGTACTTACAGGCCAACCACCGTGTGCAATGTGGGTTCCTGAAAAGAATCTTCCAGATATACCAAGACACTGCCATTTCATTCTACTTTCGGCATGCGGTACTCCAGTGTTCAATGCTTACGAACAAGAAGAGAACACGTGCCTGGGGCTAGAGAGCTTGAAAGCAAAGAATAAGCAAGAATCCGTCTGAGACTAACACTATATTGTCTTCTAGCGAGAGGTGTGAAAGCATTTTTCAGTTTCGGCAGAAAAATAGTGAAATAAACTGAGACTCTACTTCACTGTCGCCGCTTTTGCATTATCAAAAACCATGACAATGAGACATCAACGATCGCTTAAATATCAAGAGAAACACTCGAACCTTCAAGCTTGCGTCACAGTTGTTTGCATTCCCTTGAAATATGAACAGTCATCAAGGGCAAATATTTTAAAATAGCTTTGTGTATTTAAGTTCGTTCAAAAAGAGTAAATAAGCGTTGCTGCACTTTTTCTTTATTTCGTGTATTTTAAGCAGGAACATCATTGCCCTGGTACCTCTTGGCGCCTGGTATTTAGGCTACCCTCTACCTCCCTGATTGCTTTCGTTTTCTACCGAAACCAAATAACAATGAAACAGGAGGGCATTTATGTATACAATATGCTTAATGATTTTTTTTTATTTTGAAGCCATACTGAGCCTTTTTGCTGCCCTAGACACTTCATGTAAAAATCATTACATGTAAACCCTTAAAAATACATGACATGCTTTCAACTAAGAAATATAGGTGATATGACAACCCTTAAGACGTCAATGGGTCTGCTAATGGCTTTTGCGTTGCATGACATTATTGAGTTTTTCATAAACACTGCTTATGTGACATTGTTTATATGGCTATCCATGCAAAAAAACATATGCTCAATTATCGCTTTAACAAAACTCTGCGTAGGCGTCCCCTAAATGGCTCTCCTGGAATAGAAATTAAAAACAAAGAAACAGTATAGCACTTTATAATAGGCATTTCAGGAAGTACAGCAGTGCACGGATGGATTTGCCGAATAACCAGGAAGGCTGAGCAGAACGCGCTACACGAGAAGACTTGCACAGAACAAGTGTGACCTCCAAAATTTCGCGCTTATGAAATGAGGTCTAAAAATTTCAACCCTCTCACCATAGTGACACGAGAACGCTGTAATAGATACATTTTCCGCATGAACATGACTTCTTAAAAGGCGGATAAACTATTTCAGATGTGTTTCTTTGTAGTTCCAAAGGTGCTTGCCTGAGAAATGGTAAAATACAAAGCTCTAAACGCCTCTCCTCAAATCGTGTATTCCTACGTCCATGCTGTTTGCATTGCTTCTCTTTAAAATAAACAATCTTCACTTGTCCATATAACATCAGTGATCCTTCACTACTGTAACTTCTTTTTGTAATGTAGCTCATCTTCCTCACTGCGCCATAATATTTGTCACTATAGTGTTCGAACAGGGGCACACCACGCGCTCTCTTGTTCAACAAGGGCTGAACGGGGCCTGGGCGGTGTAACTTTACATAGGCAATAAGGTCTCTGCCCGGCATATAAATTTACATTACAACAAGAAGAAGAGGATAATTTACATTCGACAAAGCCCAACCAGTCACTGCCTGGTACACACTGCCACAGGTTGCAGCATCGTTGAAAGCATGGTAAACAATGAACGCCTATACAAAACGTTAGATAAAACGTCCAGTGAAATATCAGCCCCGGGTTAATAGCTCGTGATGTGATTTTCTGTGAGTTTCTTTGTATTCAATTTCTTTGCTGGCTTTTTACCTGGATAAAGAAATTTGATGTGAGGAGGAAGAATAAGTGCCTCTTGGTGCTTCTAAGGTGCTTTAAATATGGAACTATTCTTGGGGTTTTCTTCTCCATCATGAGAGCGGCCCGCAATCATTGTCTTCTGCTGCCTTCGCTTCACGACGAGCCCGGTCCACCACCTTTAGGTGTTGCTTCATGTCTGGGCTGCGCTGTACAGCCTTTCATTGGAAGGGGCGGAAGGTTAATCGGGGAGATTTAGTCTTTAGAAGGGATTTACATGTGGCATGTTATAGCTAGGTTTCATTATACAGAAGGAACATTTGGTAAGATGTATGTGGGATACCACTTGCCTGGGGTATTTAGATTTCGAAAAGAGTTTCTTTGTTTCCACACCACGAAAACCTGTTTTTCCTTCTTTAGAGGCAGGTGCAGTTGCATTCTAATTATTTATGGCTAGTCTAAGGTTCTGGTGTCTAACTGGTGGCCTCTGGATTGCTTGATGGTTTGGTCCCACTGCTACTCTTGCTGCTGGTGCTCAGTGAGCGCTACCTCGATATTCAGCATGGGCTAGCTAACTGGGATTTAGGGACATATGTCAGGGTGCATATACTAGCTGTTTGATAAAAATTGTTTCCATCTGATGGTTTTAGAAGAATGTATGGCCTTTCAAAAATATTTGTCCTAAGCTTCTGAGCGGCATGCTGTCTGAAACTCTGTTGGAGTTTCTCAGACTATGTTTCAACTGGATGCTGAGAATGGCGAGGACAATGACAGCTTCTTCATCTTTTTTGGAGTTATTTGACTTTATGGTTGTTTCATAGAAGGTTGTAGACAAGTACTACACCATCGCGGCTAAATCTTGTTCTCGTGAAGAAGTGCGTTGTCGTATTTCTCACCGAGATCAGGCCACACCCCACGCCTGGTTTTGCAATTCCATCGACACGGGGAGATTTTTTATCAAACCCAATGGAGAATTGCGCTGCACCGGGATTTGAACCCAAGAACTCTTGCACGTGAGGCTGACGCTCTACCTCTGCGCCATCACTGGATCATATGAACAAACTAATTAACCCAAGGTCCTGAGTCCCCAGCGGCTTCGGGGCAACTGACCACGGCGGTGGCCAGACATGTGACGCAGCGGAGGGTGCTAAGAATCACTGACACCGGACAGGATATCATTGCAATCTGAACCTGGCAACGTATAACACTAGAACCTTACCTAGTGAGCCTAGCCTAGCAGTGCTGTTCAAGTAACTAGCGGGCAATAAATGTGATCACATAGGGTTTAGTTAAGTTAGGAGAACAGGTGAGGCGTACACATTACTAAAGAACGGGCACATTCTGTGAAATCGCGGATTAGCGGAAAGAACTGAACTAGGTTTCGGATTCTTCATTAATCAGGATATAGCTGCGCACATAAAGGAGTTTTATAGTATTAACGAGAGGGTTGCAGCAATCGTAATTAGGCTCAATAGCAGGTACAAGGTGGAGCTGCTCCAGGCGTGCGCGCCAACATCCAGCCATGATGACCAGACGATTGAAAACATCTATGAAGACGTGTAATCGCCAATGAACAATGTGAAATCACAGCACACTGCACAAGTGGGCGACATCAATGCGAAGGTGGGCAAGAAGCAGGCTGGCGACCAGGCGGTAGGCAACTATGGGATAGGTACTAGAAATTCCACGGGGAAACTATTAGTAGACTTCGCAGATAGAAATAATTTACGGATCATTAATGCCTTCTTCCTTAAACGAGAAAACAGGAAGTGGACCTATAATAGCCCAATGTTGAGACTAAAATGAAGTCGACTTCATACTGTGCGGTCAACCTGGAATTGTTCAGGATGTAAACGTCCTCGGTAAGGTGCTTTGTTGTGACCAATGAATAATAAGGTCTCGAATTAACTGAGAGGTGGAGAGAACGGAAGAAGCTAGTGAAGAGAATCTTCATTAAGGAGTTAGCGGTAAGAGGGAAATAGAGGAATTCAGGATGGTGCTGCAGAACAGGCATTTAACTTAACTGAGGTAGAAGATCTTAATCTTCACACAATCAAAAGATATTCTACAATTGATCATATTCACACTATCAATCGGGTTATAGAGAAGTGCACAGAATATAACCAACCCCTATATAGAGCCTTCATTGATTACTAGAAAGCATTTGACTCAGTGGGAACCTCAGCAGTCATACAGGCATTTTGAAGCCAAGGTGGACAGGAGCCTTATGTCAAAATACTAGAAGATTTTTATAGCAACTGCACCGCTGCAGTAGTCCTCCGTAAAGTCAGCATCAAAATTGAAATAAGGACTGGCATCAGGCAAGTCAGGATATTGTCAATTGTATTCACCGCCTGTGTACAGCACGTATTCCTAGGCATAAATTAGGAAAAGTTGGGGATAAGAGTTAATGAAGAACAACTAATCTGCAATTTGCTGATGACATTGCCATGCTGAGTTACTGAGGAGGTAAACTGCAAATCATGATCAAAGAATAACTGCCTGAGGGGCGCGTTGGTGCATGATAAAATTAACGGTGGCGCAACAACGACACTAACAGGAAAAAGACACCACATGCCAACTCAACCAAGTATTAATTGCACTGAAAAGTGGCATGTTTAAACATTCAGCTAAACCATGAGACTCATCGCATTATCGCTCCGAACCCAGCACGTGGAATAAAAAGCACCTACATCAGGAAATACACACTGGAAACTTTAACACTTGCAGATAAACTAACAGATTCTGATAAAAGGAATTAGAAACAAAAAGTAGTGGGCCATCTCCTAGCAAAAGTAGTGCCAAATAATCGCAGCAATAGCAGAGCCATATATATGAGAAACAAAAGCAGTCATAAAGTAAAAAAACCAACGACAAATAATAATCGTAGCAAAAGCAAAATTATACATATGAAGCAAAAGCAGTCAGAAACCGAAAAACGACAAAAAGTAAAAATATTACAATAACAAAAAAATAACGACCCACCTAAACAAACCAAGGGCCACTAGTAGTGCAGGGCTAGGAAGTCCCGCAGTACCTGACGTCACAAAAACTGTGAAGAAAGCAAACCTCATTACTACGGAGGGATACCGAAGAGTCGCTAACACAAGTGCTTCCCTTCTTTTTGTTATAAGTGCCTCAAGAATTTCACGTGCCACCTGATGACGACTCCTACTGATAATTCTTATTCACTTAAGCACCAGCTCACACTTGCAATCTTTACAATGGGGAGGAAAATTCGACCCGCCTCCGGTTTTTAAAGGTTTCTCATGCTCCCGTGCTCTGTCGTTAATTCTGAGACACGTATGGCATGTATAGACCCTCCCACACGTCAATGGGATCTCGTTCACCACTCCGGCGCCACAGGATAAGAAATGCTTGCCGTGCCTCTTTTTGCACAGTAATTTCTTCTTCTGACCGATCCGCGAGCATAACGCGCTCAGCTTTTCGGCCGCGGAGAAAACTACCGGTATGTCGAACCGGCCAGCAACCTTCTTTAAGCTGTGCGCCACACTGTGTGTATCGGGGACTACTTGTGGTCGCCTTGATCTCCGCTTAGCTTAAGATTTTTTCTTCTAACCTTTCATATTTTGAAGGAGCGTCTCTAATACGCTTCATACGACAAAAAACGGGAAGCCAACCAGTATAAGACTTTCGATCTAATTGTTGAAGCTAGCCTAAGCCATGTGAGCACAGGACTCGAGCAATGCAGACTCGAGGCAAAGAGAAGTGATAACCCTGTTAACTGTCCTGGAGTGTGCTGATCCGTACGTCAGCAGTTCCTTTTTTGCTCGGGGGGGAATACATCCAACGCATACGCCGTTCCACAAACTCTATATTAATATCTAAAAACTGCAAGCCGTTGTTGTCTGGTACTTCATGAGTAAAAGTCAGGCATTTTTCTTGTTGTCTAAAAACGAATAATATTCTTTCCGCTGTGCTGGCTAGCTCCAATGCAGAGTTAGAACTTTTTAGCATCACCAAGAAGGCGTCCACGTATCGAAAAAGTTTAAGCACTAGGCCTAAGTGAAGAAGCTATAAACCGGTCAATAATTGATAAAAACTGTATTACACAATGCAGGGGCATATCAGGAACCGATGAAATTGTCTCTTTACTGCAAGTACATTTCTGTTTGAAAGGAAACAAACGTCGGCATAAAGTAAAAATTAAGTAATGATAAAAAATTGTGCACACTTAGTCCAGCTGATTTCTGGAATGCATTGGCCCCATTAGATTCACTACACTCCCGTACGGTTTGAAAAGGTCCCTATACGGAACTGAAAAGAATAAATCTTCAACATCCACGGAAAACAAGCATCCAATAGAAGACTGGTCTTTCAGAAAGTGGACGGTCCTTTCGCCACCAAGAATTCTATAGAGGTGACAGCCTTCATGAAATACCACCCCAAGACTGTTGAAAGGGCTATCGCTTCTCTTTGCCTCGAGTCTGCATTGCTTACGTCCTGTGCTCACGTGACTTAGGCTAGCTTCAACAATCAGATCGAAAGGCTTCAAATGGCTGGCTTCCCGTGTTCTATCGTATGCATCGCAGCAGAGACCCTCCTTCAAAAAATGAAAGGCAAGAAGAGCAAATCTCATGCTAAGCCTGGATCAAGGTGACCACAAGTGCTCCCCTATACACGCAGAGGGGCGCACAGCTAGGAGATTGCTGGCCAGTTCGACGTGTATGTCGTTCTCGTCACGCCCAAAAAGCTGAGCGCGTTATCTTCGCGGATCGGCCAGAAGAAGAAAGCCCTGTGCAAAAGAGGCACGGCAAGCATTTCGTATCATGTGCCGTTGGAGTGGTGTGCGAGATCTCATTTACGTGCGGAAATGTGTATATAGGCCAGACGGGTAGCTTCATTAACGAGAGAACAAGGAAACATGAGAAATCGTTAGAAAACATAGGCGGGTTGAATTTCATTCCCCATTTCAAAGATTGAAAGTGTGAGTCGGAGCTTAACGGAATAAGTATTCTGGACAGGAGGGGCGATCAGGTGGCACGTGAAGTTCTTGAGCCGTTTATGATCAAAAAGAAGGGAAGCACTTGCATTAGCGCCTCTTCGGTATCCCTCCGTAGTAACGAAGTTTCCTTTCTTGACAGTTTTTGTGACATCATGTGCTGCGCGACTTTCTAGCCCTGCATTACTAGCGGCCGTATGTAGTTTCTTTAGGTAGGTTGTTAATTTTTTTATTGGATTTATTTTTAGTTTTTGTCGTTTTTCGGTTTCTGTTTCTTCTTCATATTTTCGACTGCTTTTGCTAAGATTGTTATTTGTTGTTGGTTTTTTTTACTTTCTGGCAGCTTTTGCTTCTCATGTATGACACTGCTGTTGCTGTGATTATATGGGACTGCTATTGCTAAGAGAGCGCCCGATCCTTTTTGATTCTACTTCTTTTTATAAGAATCTGTTAGTTTATCTGCAGGGGTTAAAGTTTCCTGTCGGTTTTTTCTGATGTAGCTGCTTTTTGTTCCACCTGCTGTGTTCGGAGCGATAATGCGATGAGTGTCATGCTTGAGCTGAATGTTTAAATATGCCACCTTTCCGCGCAATAAACACTTGGTAGTGTGCGCATGTGGTGTCTGTTTCTTGGTGGTGAACTTGTTGCGCCGCCGTTCATTTATTTCATGATCAATGAGTTGGACAGGCTGAGAACAGCGGTGGGTCTACAAATTAATATGCAGAAAATGAAAATAATGTTCAGCAGCCTAGCAAGGGAAGAGCAGTTCACAATCTGCAGGCAGGTGCTGGAAGCGATAATAGAATACGTCTACTTTGGGCAGGTAGTTACAGCTGATCCGGATCCTGAGAGAGAGAAAAAAAGAAAAGAATGGCCAGGAGCGAATATGGCAGGTTCTCTCAGATCATGATTGGCAATTTACGGATGTCCGTCAAGAGAAAAGTGCACAAAAGCAGTATCTTACCGGCACTCGCCTGCGAAGCTGAAACGTGGAGGCTAACGAAAAGTGTTCACCTTAAGTTAAGGACAACGGAGCGAGCCGTAGAAGATAAAATGATAAGTGTAATGATAAGAGATAGGAGGCGGGCAGAGTGGGTGAGGGAACAAACGCGGTTTAATAACATCCTAGTCAAAATCAAGAGAAAGAAATGGGCTTGAGGAGAGTACGTAATGCGAAGGCAAAACAACGGCTGGTCCTTAAGGGTATCGGATTGTATTCGAAGGGGCATGCGTAGCTCGGGCGGCAGAAGATCAGGTGGGCGGATGAGATTAGGAAGTTTGCAGGCATAGGTTGGGAGCAGCTTGCAAAAGACAGAATTAATTGGAGAAACATGAGCGAGGCATTTGCCCTGCAGTGGGTGTAAGCAGGCTGATGACGATGATGATGATGATGCTGATGATGTCTTCTTTAGGATTGTCGAGGTAGCTGACCGTTGACTGTGAATCCGTACGCTCAAAGCCATACATTCACTGTTCGCTAGCTAGCCGTGTCCGTGTACCTCACAGTTTTGGTCCTCGTGTAGGGTTTCTCCTGGGCTTTTGTTCTTAATTCGCGTCGTTCTTTGTGTTGTGTTTGGTGAAGGTTTCTCGGCAAAGGTCTCCCTTTACTGGACGCTGAGTGGGAGTAATGTGATCTCACCCTTAGTGAAAACTAACACGCTTGGAATACATGACGGGATATTCATGTGGTATCTTAAGCATATTTTGTATTCATAAATACTCTGAAATGTGCAAGAAATAGATTGGTGAAATTTTCTGCCTTGTAATCCAATTATATTCTTGAAGTTTTGCAAAAATTTGTCACTTAAAGCAATATTCGAGTACCTTTCAAACACGTGAAAAAGTAAGTACGCGATTTTAACATTTTGTCAGTGTATTAAAATTGTAGTTTCGAAAATACGAAACAAATTCGCCTGAAATATACTTGAATTTTAACAAACAGGCACTTATTTCAAACATCTTTCAAGCACAGTTGAATGTTTGAAGGCTATGTAATGAAAGTGTACCTAAGCAAATACAACAATAATTCGTCCGAATTATACACTTCAATTCTAACACAGCTGCCCACGTAAACATATTTGCTATTCCGTCCGGCTGTATATTAAGGCCTTATATTTTAATTATATTCCAAAATTAGGTTTATATGCTTGCCTAAGTAGACTTTTATGTCCATCGGCGGTAACCTTCTTTTTTTCCTTTATTAGCAGCAATTACGATTTCTCTTGACGGCAGCTAAGATTTCTTTTTTAGCGCAGGCTTGCAACGTGTGCGACGCTAGAAGTCGGCTTTTTGTTTCTGGCCTTTTCAGCCATTTGTTCACGGGTCAATATCGTCCGCATAGATTGCGTGATGGAGGCAATGAATATCTTCTACGACTTCGGGCAGTAAACGCAAAGTGTGAAAACAGAGAGATGTAAGAATGACGAGGGACCATCTCTCCAGTGTTTACGTCCTGTGATCGTAAGGTGCTGTGTTTATCACACTTTACGTTCACTAAGGATGAGCAACTAGCCGGCACCCACAACTTGCTGGGCTCGGGTAGCTTTTTATCGCTATTTAGCATAGTGTAGGGAAAAACACCGATCTTTGTGGAGCTCCAATCTTCTGTGTGCGAATTGGTCGCGTGCCTCTGTGTTTTACTCTGAAAGTCCGAAAATATTGGTAAGATCTTTGTCCGCAGTCAGTGGCTGCAAGTGTAAAGTGCTTGATATGATAGCTAAAGATTTCAAAAGCAACTTTCAAGCCTAGAGATAGGATATCTTGCAGAGTATTGCTCGTTAGTGGGTGTACAATTTCTTTATTGAGTTTCAGTAGGACGTCCGGTGTTGAAATCTGGCGTTCGAAGTTCAAAGATGGAATGAGGGTAGACCACTATGCTTGTCAACTGGACTTGTAGGAGAGCAATGGCTGAGGGCTCAGGCAGTTTTTGAGGCAGGGCCTCAGAGATGTCAAGGTCGGAGGTTTATCCCGCCTTGGCATTAGACTGATTTCTGTAGGTTTCCAGTCAGCTGCTAGCGCACCTGCTTTAAATGTGTTCCTCCCAGTTTATGCGAAGAACAAGCAAGCCGAGCAAAGAAAAGACGTTTTAGGGACTATAATTACGTCGTCAATTTAGGGTTCGTCAAAATGCCATCCGCACGCAAAAGCGCAGCTGTGTGTGCAGGAAGCATCTCAAGATGGCCTGTATAACAGCTAATCGAGATACTTGATGCGTATAGTGTCTGTAATCGCTCTACCGTAAAAGGCCCAAAACAATCTACTCACGCCTTTTTAAACAGGACAACATTCATAGGGATCAATAACGAACAGTAATACTGCAGTGCCCTCACATCAAGGAAATTGACAACGATTACACTTTCCTCAAATTGTGCTAAATTTAGCGACAGAATGAGTGTTGTCAGTTTATACGCTTGTAAACCAATGAATCGGGTAGCGGTATTTTGACATTGTCTCAACAAACCTGGAAAAAATTCTTGCGAAATTCTCTTCTCGCTCGAGCATAGACGTCATTCGCAAGCGACCACCACTCGCTTCCTCTGGACATCCAGGTCTAATTGGTGCCCACAATAGCACTCAGATTTGTAACGCGGCCTCGCTCTTTCATTACATCCCCCCGTGCAAAACACTAGGTCTTCACAGCCTCGGCTTTTACGTTCTTAATTGCGAGTGCGACATTTAACAACGTCGTTAGATGCTTCTAGAGATGGCATGTCTATGGACAACGTGTGCGCTATATGTCGTCCGGACCATTTAGCAACACGCTGCATTATCGCCAGCAGTACCTGTCATTGATAATGGAAGCGACAGCACTACTAAAGCCCCTATGGTCGCTATTGCACTCTTCTGGATCCTACCGGCCATATAGGTAGCTACCAATTGCTGAAGCAAATTTATCTGAAGCTATAGCTGCCACACGCAGCCAGAAACGCACAGTGACGATCACATAAGTGCGCACAATTCTATGTAACCAAGCAAAACGAAGGCCTCCAGTGCACAGAAGAGAGTGAAAAAAGCAAGATTTTAAACATAGGGAGTTTCAGTATAGCCTACGCAGAGGCATATAGTATGTTAAAAAAATTCTTCGTAGTGCTCGAGCAGCACGCGTTATTTTGAAATCGAGCCCTAAAGTACGTTCGCGTTATGTGCGCCATTATAAAATACCACAAAAGCATTGCTGAAGCGAAAACCAGGATTTATCTGTCTGGCGTCACACACGCCACTTGCTTATTATCTTAAAGCCTACATATCTTGCCAATACTAATACAGCGGGTGTTTCAGAGAACTTTCAAATCTTTGTGACAATTTTGGGTACAATATAGCAAACAAATAGGAGTAGGAACACGCTGTCTGCCCCGGCGGACACAATATGCTGCAAAATTCCTGTAATTATCCAGGTAATTAGCAAAAACTCCCTAATTAACTTCTTATTATCGTATCTGGGTGGTTAGTCCCAATTAAGTTATTGATACCGTGAACAAGGCGGCGTCATACCAGTTGTTGAAACGAAGAAGCAATTTCTAGAGCCCTGCAGTGCGAAGAATTCCGAGGCTTTTTCTGAGGAGCGCCAGAAGTATAGCGTAAGCGAAACGTCCGCCGTTAATGTGTCGTAATGAATGCAGCGCCCAGTTCGAAACGCATGTGCTAACTTTCCTCGCTAGCGAGCCTCGGCGCTCAGCTTAGACCGCGGCCGGCGTTATCGACTGCTTCGTCACGCTGAGTAAACAAAATTATAGTCACCGTCTGCTACACGGCCGACTCTTTTGGAAACATTGATAACCATACAAGCAGAGCGCCGGCTGTGCTTAATTCCGGAAAGAGTTCTTGAAATCATTTGTAACAAGGAACGTCTTGCGAACAACTGCGTCGCGAACAACCAGCGGTACAGTCCAAAGCACGCACGAACGACACAGCGTTCGGTGCTTCTCATCGTCTTCTTCGTTAAGCGCCAACCTCTGAAGATTCCAAAGCCGAAGGCCGGTCCAATTTCCCCCGGGCAAAAAGGCGCCATCCAGGCGGACTAGGGCGATGTGACGACGGCACGGTCGTAGTATGGTTTGAGGTGGATCATGTGGACAATGGCGTGGCCTCGGCGACGATGATCAGGGGATGGCGTAAGGGATTCAGAGGTAAATGACGGAGGATGTCTGCTGAAGAATACGGCAAGGCTGGGACAAGAGGAAAGGCCGGGACATGAGGAGGGTACCGAGAGCCAGACCAAAGAGTCAGGAAGGTAACCGGGAGGAAGTGCAGGGGGATCACGAGTGCTTTTCTGAATCTGTTGGGCGTGAGAAGTGGAGGACCGGGCAAGCTGTCGGCACTCTTCGGCATAAGTTGCGGCTTGAGAAAGAGTTGTAAATTCGGAAGCATCAGGGCGGTAAGGTAGCATGTTGTCCATTGTGCAAGAAGGCTCACGGCCATACAGGAAAAAATACGGAGAGAATCCGGTGGTGGCTTGTGCACCGGAGTTATAAGCTTATGTGACGAAATAGCGAACGCGGTCCCAGTTACAAAGGTCAGAAGCGACATACAAGGCCAGAATGTCGCCGAGGGTGCGGGCACAATGCTCAACCATGCCATTTGTCTGGGGATGGTAGGCGGAGCTGAGGCGGTGAAAGATGTTGCATTCCTGAATTAGAGCTACTACAACTTCAGAGAGGAAGGCGGACCTCTATCACTGAGCAGCTCTTTGGGCGCACAATTGCGAATAATGATGCGATGGAGAATGAAGGATTCAATGTCGTGGGCTGTAGTGGATAAAAGCGACGTATAAGCGTAGCGGGTAAGGTGGTCGATGAAAACAATGATCCCGCGGTTCGCGCTTGATACGCTGGGAGGAGGGCCGTAGAGGTCAATGCCAACACGCTCGAAAGGCTGCGCTGGGCAAGGCAGGGGCTGCATAGGAGCGCCGAGTCGGCGAGGTGAATATTTTCGGCGCTGGCATGCGGTGCAGGAATGAACGAACTGGTGGACATAACGGGCCATCCACGCCAGTAGTACCGCTGTCGTACACGGGTGAAGATTTTCACGATTCGGCATGAGCACACTGGGGATCATCGTGGTAAAAAAAGCAAATGGAGGACCGCAGATGTGTAGTAATGACGAGAAGCCACTTGCGACAATTCGGGTGGTAGTAACGGCGATAAAGAAGCTTGTGTCCGATGGCAAAATGGTGGGACTGACGACGGAGAGCACGGGAAGGAGGTCGAGACGATTGGCCAGATAAGATATCCAACAGGAAAGTAATGCATGGGTCTTTGCTTTGCTGGGAAGCCATATCAGCGGACTGTAACGTCAACGAAGGCAGGGCGGATATACAAAGCACTGCCTCAGACGGCACAAGGGAACGTGAGAGGGCATCAGCATCGGTATGTTTGTGGTCAGAAGGATAGACAACGTGAATGTTGTACTCTTGCAGTCGCAGATCCCAGCGTGGCACACTACCAGATCGATATTTCAAAGAAGAAAACCAGCAGGGGGCGCGGTGATCGGTGACAATGTCAAAAGGGCGTCCATAAAGGTAGGGGCGAAATTTTACGATCGCCCAAAGGATGGCTAAAGACTCCTCTCGGTTACAGAATAGTTGGCTTCAACTTTTGTGAGTGTCCTGCTAGCGTAAGCGACAACGTATTCGCCAAATATTTGCTTGCGCTGAGCGAGCCCTGCACCGAGGCTGACGCCGCTGGCAAAGGTGTGGAGTGCCATCGGAGAATGAGGGTCGAAGTGATGCAGAATTGGTTAAGCGGTCAGGAGGCGACGGAGTGCCCTAACCGCTTCATCTCAGGCTGGCAACCAGGCCGAAAGGTCGTGGCCGGTGTCACCACTTCGCGCATTTTTGCGTGCACTCCCAGACACCCTTGGCGCGTGTGCGGGGAGCGGTCTCAGTCACAATGGAGATGCCATCGACTCAGTGTGGCAAGCTCAGCCGGAGACCAGCTACCAAGTGAAGAAGGGGTTGTGCGTTTGGTGCCTAGCTTTTGCCGGTCGCAGGCCAGAGAATAGGCCGGAGCCAAAGGTTCACAAAACAAAACAAAGTTTACACAGCTAAGAGACGATACACAGGATTTCAAAATCATCTCGTACGAACACATACAAACTGTTATAAAAATACAATGCAATCGTGCAATGTAACACTATAGAGAGATGCAATTCAACAAAATCTTTGCACCTAAAGTGCACAAATACAGAGCGAGACAAACAAACAAAATGCAATTTGTTCACCGGGCCACTGCGACAGTCCGACGACTTGAGCACGACGGGGCCGATCCGCAGGCTGGCGCAGGTTGCCTCGCTGGTAATTGGCTGGTAGAGTTGTGCTCTCCCAGGAGTCGAGTGGGCGCTCTTCTCGGAAATTTGAACGGCGGCTCGGGCTAACAGGCAGCGGTTGCTGCCCTTCATTTATAAGCGCAGACCGCGTCTGTTTGTTCTTCGCGACAAGGCAGGCGCGCACATACACGCAGCTTCAACTGCACAAACTCCTTTTCCTTCTTGCGCCGGGCGCGCGACCCCATTGGTCGAGCGCGGAAACCACCTTCTAGAACAATCTAGGTCATTCTTGGCACGCTGAGTCATCGGCGAAGGAGCTAAGGGGAGAGGGTATCAATTTGGTGGGCACAAGGTTACCCCCTTTCCGTCGTCAACAAGCAAGAACTTCAAAATTCTTGAAAAATCGAAGCCGCGAGCGGCCATGCCCCCCCCCCCCCCTCGCTGCGACGCGACGGCGAGCGGAGTGAAAAGTCTGGCAACCTCCGATGTTCCTTTTTGTTTTATTTTACCGAGCGCGGGCGCGATTGCGGCGCCGGTTTTTTCGAAGATGCGCCGAATTTTGTGACACTGCCTCTTCCTTTAAGAATATTGTTCAACAATATTTACAAAACACAAAATTCGTGCGCACATGCTTGCACTCACAATCCATATGGCGAATTACAGAATACACACATAAATACAATAATGTCTGCATGCACACAACACCTGACAACCGTCAAGATTCACTTCAATACATGCCGCAGCTCGGCAATACATTAGCAATATATTACACAGGGAGCACTCAAGTTCAAGGCGTTCCTGCGCCTATATTTCCACATGCATTTCCTAATTGCGCTTAATTAATGCGCGCGTAAGGACCTTCACAGTGGCGTTTTGTCGCAACACTGATCTCTTCAACTCACCGGTTCTTTTGTGGGTCAACATGAGCTTCTGTTTCGCCCAACCTGAACCCTGCAGCTAAATTTTCCGACTCGGAAAAGAATTGTGCGCTTAGGTAAGAACACAAATAAGACTATCAATGGATTCCAGGGCCCCTGCGTCAAAACACACAGGCTCACATTATTGACCAGTGTGAATACCCGCTTGGTCGCATTCCAAAATTTTCCTGTGTGATAGAAAGGCACTTGAAGTAATGCGCAGAACAGCACGATGAACATCCTCACATCCGGCCCTAAGCTGAGCATAGCGGTAGTTTCAGACACCTCGTCCTCTTGAGCTGTTTTTCTTTCGCGTTTCGCTACTTCCTTGTGACCATTCTGTGGCCTTTCTTTCGGCTTCGTGCAGCTTTCTACTGCAGTGCCCATCCCTTCCTTTGGAAACGTTTTTTCTTTCTCGGAATGTTCCTCCGCGGGACTCTTCTGTTCTTCATGCTTAACGGCTCCTTTGTTTGAGCTAGCACGCACGCGCTTCCTTCGCCACTTCCTTTTCGCTTGGCGATCACTGCGCCGTTACGAAGAGCAGGATTCGGATTTCTTCGTCTCGTGGCTACTTTCTGGGCCCTTTGAAAATTTTGCCCCATTTATGTAGCCCAATACGAAGTCGTATATCGGGCGCTCCATGCAGAATGCAGTTAGTTTCCCGCTGTGGTACGGAGTCCGAACATGTACTTCAGCTTCCGGCAAGCACTGGAACGACCCGTCTACTAGCCGCACAAGGCTCTTCGTTCAAGTGAGATCCTTATCTCTCACTAATCTTCGTTTTATGATTGCAGCGCTGCTTCCCGTGTCTCGCAACACTGTAATTGTTTTGTCTCCTACCTTCTCTTTCAGGACAGGCATTCTGTTCATTTCGACTCCTGGTAGCGCGTTCACTACGGCGTTCACGACTGGTACCTTCTTGCAGTTTTTCAGTTATACGAAGCCATTTTCATCTTCTTCCTCCAGGTGGTCATCTTAGGAGGCCCGTACAAACGATACCTATGGGATGGGCTTGCTTGGGTTCGGACAAACCGCTGCTGCGTGCCCCCTCTGGCCGCACCTAAAACAAGCTGTTGGGCTGCTGTTTGCAGCGCTGTTGCGGCAATTAGATGCGTAATGGCAAAACTTGTCGCACAGGTAGAACTTTGGTGGAGCCTTTGGGCAAAATCGGACTTCGCGGCTGTCGGTTTTCCTCGCGCTCTCCGAATTCCTATTCTTAATCTTGGTCAGATTTGTTCCTCCTTGAGCGTCTAGAAATTGGTCGGCAAGATCTAACATTTCGGAGAGAGTCTTGGCTCTTCTTTCCTTTAGGTACAGCGACAAGCTGGGGTGACAGTTACTCAAGAACTGTTCTTTGATGTGTAGCTCACGGAGTGTACTGTATTCGTGACCAATTTCTGAAAGTTCTATCCATCGATCAAAGCAGTGGCTTAATCTTGTTGCGTACTGGGTTGCCGTTTCGCCATCTGTGGGCTTCCCTGTTCTGAATTTATCTCAGAATCCCTCGGTGATGAGTCAGAATCGCTTAAGCAAAGTGGCCTTTACCTTGCTGTAGCTTGCAGCATCGTCCGGAGAAAGTCGCCCGAATACGCTTAGAGCTTCTCCGGTGAGACATGTGCTAAAAACGGTAGCACATTCACCGTCATACCAATTCTAGCTTCCCGCGATTCCTTCGAATTGCCTGAGGAATGCCTCGAGATTGTTCCTTTTATCATCAAATTTGGGAAGTTTTCTAATGGCATCTATCCGCAGGCCGCTGCCTTCTTCTCTAATACTATGACCTTCCGCTGAATGGTTCGCAGCACGTTGGAGCTCAAGCTTCATGGCAGGCAGTTGTTTTTCGCGTTCGAACTCTCGCCTTCTTTCTCTGCTTCTTCTCGAGCTTTCTGTCCTTCCTTTTCAACCCTCTCTCTCTCTTGGTTCACCCATTTCCGTAGTTGAGGCCCGGACATCCCCATCTGGGTGCTATCCTCAACTAGCTCCTTCAAGTTCATTTTCGGATACTGAACTTTTCAAGGCAAAGACAACCTCTACAGGGTGAACCTCAATAACCGCTTCAGCGCGGCACCTCACAATATCGCTCTGCTGTTAAACACTCGTTTACGACCTTTTGGTAAACCCCTTGCAACTCTCTCTCCGTACTCTGCGCTTACAGCACACCAAACGTCCTTTCGCGGACGCCAGAATATGTCACCACTTCGCGCACTTTTGCGTGCACTCCCAGACACCCTTAGAGCGTGTGCGGGTAGCGGTCTCGGTCACAATGGAGATGGCCTCGACTCAGCGGGGCAAGCTCAGCCGGAGACCAGATACCAAGTGACAAGGGGATTGGTCGTTTGGTTCCCAGCTTTCGCCAGTCGCAATCGACAGCATGGGTAGGAACCAAAGGTTCACAAAACAAAACAAAGTTTATGCAGCTAAGAGACGATACAGAGGATTTCAAAATCACTCGTACGAACACATACAGAGTGATTTACAAATACAATGCAATCGTGCAAAGTAACACTAGAGAGATACAATTCAACAAAATAGTTGCACCTAAATTGTACAAATACAGAGAGAGACAAAGAAACAAAACAATTTGTTCACCGGGCACTGCGACAGTCCGATGACCTGAGGAGCACGACGGGGCCAATCCGCAGGCTGGCGCACGTTGCCTCGATGGTTCTTGGCTGGTGGAGTGGTGTTCTCCCGGGAGTCGAGCGGGCGCTCTTCTCAGAAGCTTGAACGGCGGCTCGGGCTAACCGACAGCGGTTGCAGCCTCTCATTTATAGGCGCAGACCGCGTCTGTTTGTTCTTCGCGCCAAGGCAGGCGTGCGCATACACGCAGCTTCAAATGAACAAACTCCTTCTCCTTCTTGCGCCGGGCGCACGACCCCTTTGGTTGTGCGCGGAAACCACCTTCTAGAACAATCTAGTTCATTCTCGGCATGCTGAGTCATCGGCGCCGAAGCGAAGGGGGGGGGGGGAAGTTATCACTTTGGTGCGCACTAGGTTATATTGCATGTTTTATTCTAATAAACGTTCAGTTGTTAGTCAGCACCGTTCCTGTGGTCTTCTTTCTTTGTCCCTCGTCTCAGCGCTGTTATTCCCAGCAGTATGTACCAACTCGCTCAACTCTCCGTTTTATTGAATGTTGCGAAGCTCTCTTACAGAAGTGGGCTTCGGAAATTCGGCCACAGCTCGCGATTTGGCCAGGTCCAGGAGAACGCCATCCTTCGACACGGCATGTCCGAGAATGGTGAGCTGCCGGCATCTGAAGCGGAACTTTTTGAAACTGAGTTGGAGGCTAGCATCGGCCAGGCAGCGAATAACATTCTCAAGGAACGGGAGGTGAGACGAAATCTCTGGTGAAAAGATCTCAACGTCGTCTAGATAACAAAGGTGGTGGTGGTGGACACTTTATTAGACACAAGAGAGTTTAGGACGCGTAGGTCCTTGGGCCCCCCCACGCCCCCACTGCACTCAAACGTTCATGTCCCGGAGGCTCAGGACACTGGCAGCCCGGCCTGTAGCGATGGCTTGCTTGGCCGGGTCCTCGGAGAGCAGTAGGGTCTCCCAAGCCCCCCAAGTGGTAAGGTTCTCCAGGCCTCGCGGGGGAGGATCAGCCAGTCAGAGAAAAATTATATGATCGAGAGTGGCTTTGGAGTGGGGGCAGAGGGTACAGGAGGGGTTTGTGAGGACTTGGCGATAGCGCGAGCGCATATAAGGGGAAGGTAAGGTGTGCGCTTGGAGCCACCTACAAAGTGTCCGGTGATAATTGTCGAGAGAGGGATGGGGGGTGGGTACAGCCGACGCTCGGCTTTGCAGGCCTTTGTCAGTTCACTGAAGGAATGCAATGTGCTCTCGTGAGAAGCCCAGATCAGAGGCCGCCGGTGCCCGGTTGAGAGAAGTTCTGGCTAAAGCGTTGGCAGCCTCGTTTCCGGGATTCCCGGAGTGGGTAGGCACCCGTATGACCTCCATTTGGCGGTGCAGGTTTGCGGCGAGGGAGTTCAGTATGCGAAATGCATGGACGTGAACTCTCCCGCGGGCGAAATTTAGTATGGTAGTTTAAGAGTCCGATAGTACATACCGGGCCTCCGTGCGCGTGATGGCTAGCGCAATAGCGGCCTCTTCAGCCTCCTCCGAAGTGGCAGTGGGGTAACAAAGGCAAGTGTGAAATTTCGTCCCGCGGAGTATGTTGTCCATCACGCACTCGAATGTGGCGTGTGCATTGCAGAGGCCGAAGGGCATGACATTAAATTCAGAGAGTCTGTTGGATATGACGAATGCAGTTTTTGGGTGATCGGCCTCTGCCATCGGCACCTGCCAGTAACCGGAGAGCAAGTTCAATGAAGAAAAGAACTCAACGCCATGCAGGCAGTCGAGGGCGTCATCGATACGGAGACAGGGTGAACGTCCTTTTGTGCAATCTTGTTCAGACGACGGTAGTCCACGCAGAAACGGATGGTTATCGCTGTCAATAACGGCATGATGTGAGGAGAGAAAGTCGCAACCAAGCATAACCACGTGAGAGGAGCGGGCGAAGATGTTGAACTCGATTGTGCCGGGAACGTTCTCAATAAGCAGGCGGGCGGTGCAGGCGGCTAATGGTCAAACGACCTGAGCGCTGGCGGTGCGGATTGAAACGGCAGGAAGGGGCGTCGTCACTTTTTTATTTTTAGTCTGCGACAGAGGGTGTGACTGAGAACAGAAGCGCCTGCGACTGTGTCAACACGTGCTTCGACGGCGACTCCCTCAACAAACACGGTAATAATATTTGCAGTCACAGAAACAGTTCTTGAGTAAGTCGCTGATAACGCAGTTCTTTCCTCCGGAACTGCGGCAGCAAGTTTTCCGCGTGGACGGCGGGTTAGCGGTGGGGCATCGGAGAACGGGAACGGTGGCCAGGAGACGGCGAACGGTGGTAGCGGGGATGGTAACTAGGAGAAGAAGAATCCGGGGGCAGCTGGTGTGAAGCAGGCGAGGACGGCTGCGGAAGGTCATACGTCGGCTCACGCCAGCGACGCCGCAGGCGTAACAAATAGGGCAGTTGCCTTTTGTTCGCCAGGGGTTAAGTAGATGCAGCTGTGATCGAGGGCAGGCAACCGGACGGTAAGGTGGGGTTGCAAGTGTGGGCCGCGGCCGCATCAGGGCATAACAAATTGGACCACGGTGGTGATAAAGCTGGCGATCATCGAGGCCACGCTGCTGTTTTTTTCCCGCCCAATCCACTGGTTGGGAGAGGTGCTTTCCAGGAATTCCACTGCCGAACAGTAAAAATGTGGCGGGATCCGTCAAGCTGAAACCACATTTTTTCAAGCCGTCTAGGGGTAGCTCTGAGACAAATTAAGAGACGGCGCCTTTTAGGACAAAGGCTGTGTACTTTTTCCCAGTGATGTTCCCGTCGATGAAACAAGGAGCGATAATACGACCGTCATAACCGGCACAACAAAAATCGCTGATCATCTTTCTTGGTGCTTGTGCTGGCGTAGCCAATGTAGGTTCTTGTCGCACAATGCGAATTTTGCAAGTTGACATTGCAGTCCCTGCAAAATTGGGCCTCGTCTGTACAAGGCGCTTTTTTCAGGAATTCCTCGTCTTTCATCACATTTAATTAAGCACCAGTTCCAACAATCGAGCCGTTTCTGAAGCTCATTCACTTCAGTTCTTGGCGAAGACTTACCTTATACTGGTGGTAGCTGTGTTTTGATAGTGACCTCCAAACTAATGCCGGGCTGGCTGCGTACGCGTTGGAAATTTCTCGTACACATGTTTCTAGCCTGTGACAAACGTACGCAAGGACATTAATGTAAAAATCTTCGGTTGCGCTCTCTTGTCTCTTCTTTTTTTGAACATGAACTGATTAATTAGACATAAGTCGATTAATAGGCAATACGTACGTGAGACGAGTCGGCGCAAGACGAACAGGATGATTGGCAAAATACAGTCTAGATGCCACCTCCGTGTTCATTGGCGCGGTCACATAAGCGATACAAACGTCCACGTTCTCGGTAATGGAGTATTGGAGTTGCGCTGCCGCGGCCATTCCCACAATTCACATAATACTACGTGACGTTTCAATCCTAGACCGCACTTCCAAGCATTCAATTGATTTGAAACTCTAGCACTGCAATGGCCTTGTCACGCGCCGACCACCAAGACAAGCTCCAGAAATGCAAACGAGTGTGATCTGTTGGCAAACTGAACCTAACACACACCAACACAACCGCAAGAACAACTGCCCGATAGGACACAGCCACTACGCGCAAGCTCCCTTTGCCACGCTGAGAAAGCTTTTCTTTTTCGGACGTGGTTCCTGATGTACAGCAATTGTAAGAAACCAGAAGATAAACCAAGTGAGTAAACGAAAGCGTGATGACGCACAAAAACGAGCCAGTTGGGCAGCAATAACAGAAGCCGCGGACACACACACACACACACACACACACACACACACACACACACACACACACACACACACACACACACACACACACACACACACACACACACACACACACACACACACACACACACACACACACACACACACACACACACACACACACACACACACACACACACACACACACACACACACACACACACACACACACACGCACGCACGCACGCACACACACACACACACACACACACACACACGCACGCACACGCACACGCACACGCACACACACACACGCACACACACGCACGCACAAAAACGTCTGCAGATGCGCCCATCAGTGTTCCCAAAAGCGACGACCGCGTAGCAGAAAATGACTATTTTTTCTTACTTCGAGCGACGAAGCAGTCGTTAACACTGGCACAGGCAGCAAAGCAGTGTTAGGGCTTGACCTCAAGAACGCCTTCAATAACGTGGAGCACGAAACCTTTCTCGACTACCTCTCAGGCTTTAACTCAAGAGAAAAGTCTTCCCATACACTGACTTATTTCCCGGATTAATCTCGCAAGGCGAGATACAGTTATTCCATTTTAGTCTAGGGGGCAACGGGACACCGCAGGGATTGGTACTGTCACCAATTCTCTTCAATCTCAATCTCATAAAAATTCATCCTAGAGTAGAACACATACCCGGCCTGAGATATACATTCTGTGCAAATGACACCACTCTCTGTACCAGGAGCGGACGCGATGGTCAGAAAGTGGAAACATCGCAAATTGCGGTAGACACTATTGCAGAGCTCGAAGGTAAAGCGGGTCTATCATGTTCACACCAAAAATCGGAGCTCCTAGACAATACAGACAAACCCACAGGTACCGGTGCTGAGAGTCAATAGCCCTCCTCCCGCTAAACATGTACGTGAGGGGACTTCCTGTCAAGGAGGTGCAGTCTATAAAGATCATAGGACTGTATCTTCAAGTTAACAGGAAGAACAAGGAATCCCTGGAAAAGCTGAAAACATCAGTTAACATGTCAATTAGGCTAATTATAAGAATTTCCAACCGCACGACAAGGTAAAATAATAGAGCTCTGTAGAATAGTACAAGCATTTGTCGTTAGCAGGATTATTTATTCACTGCCAAGGTCAAGCTAAATACCGCTAAGAAAGGCAAAGCGCAGTCGATATTTAGGCAAGCATATAAGGCAGTATTGGGCCTGTCGGACTTACCGGTGACAGAAACACTCCTAGCACACTGGAATATCTAGCACACTGGAGGACCTTAAGGAGGCTCACCTGTCGATGAAAAAAAGAATGGCTGAAGCTCACCAAGGAACGCAGAGGCGTACTAGATCACCGTGGAACCATACTTGATCGCCAGTACGCGTCGAACCTCAACTTGCGGACAAAAGAAACACAGAAACCAAAGCTCATTACGAACAGACTGCGGATCAAACAACTGCCAAAGAATGTGCACCCTTAACTCCATGAAGGAAGAAGGACACATAGAGCACTATCTCTACACAAAAAATACGGAACGTACGAAGGAGCTGGATATGTACACGCGGCAGAATACATATCAAGCGGAGCGTTCGCACTGGCGGTGGTGGGCGTTCCCGGGTGGCTGCGGGCCTCGGAGCCTCTAGCGACGAAATCTTCAGAGAGAGCGGAGGAAACAGCGGAGGCACTATCCATAAACAGCACTGACGTGGATAGAGTCGTCGTGGATTCCTAATTGGCCGTCCGTAGTTTTGCGGGGGCAGACATTTTACTCCGGCAGAACAGATACTGAAACTGACCAGGCAACCTTACAAACAAATGGAGATGATATAGGTGCCGGCTCACTCGGGGAATCCGTTAAACGAGACGGCCCAGAACTTGGCTCGAGATTTCTTCAACCGACTAAGTGGGTCGTGCTTATCTATGTATGACTACAAAGAGGGGCAGGCATCTTTTCACATCACAAGCCATTACAAATTGGAAAGGCACAAATTCCCACCACGTGAAAAAATGCTAGACAAGGCACGAGAGACCGCCTGGAGGAGACCCCAAACGACGTCCTTTATTAACTCCTATCTATTGGAAAAATGTAGCCGGATAAATTCTACCCCCAATTTCAGTTTCTGTGCCGAGACAGCCATGTGTTATGACATAATATGGCAATGTAGAGAACAACTTCCACCGCAGATTCTAGTAGAAATCCTTCCCTTGAGCAATGTCAGGCACTTCTGGTCAGCTCGGACACAGGCATTGAAGCCTTGGCCACCGAGCGTGTCTCTAAAGTCGCCTCTAACCATACGCTGTAGGCCATCTAGCGCGAACCGTCTGCCTATGCATTTTGGCGAAATAAACGCTTTCAAATCAAGTCTATATTTTTTAATATCAACTCGCCGAGGAGCTTCTACACTTCATGTTGGATTAAAAATATCTATTTGCAGCATCAGACGCTCAACGGTTTCCTGACCGGCGTCAGTTACGCGTTTCACGCCCAAGGGTGCGATTTCAGGCTGCTTGTAGGCCAACAAGCAGGCGCGGCTCACTGCTAGAGAAGTCACACTCCTCTCAAGGAGACTGGAAGGGAACGTAGCGTCTGAAAAGGAATTCAAGCGGAGTCTCAAAAAGCTAGGAATGGGCCGCTGAATCTGTTTTTTGAAGCAGGGTAACCGAACATCAAGCGCAACTTTGCACCGCGGAGGGGCGCTTAAACTGCGCTTCACAGAGGACGTTCGGCAGAGTAAACTGCTGAATGTGTCAAACTCAGAAGTGCACCTCATCGAATGACGACCTCAATCCACCTAAAACTAACGCGTGAGGTTGAGGACTGATTTGGTGGCCTCACTCGAAAAATTTCGAACTGTCTATGATCTCACTTTAATCTCACCTCACTGCGTTAGGTTCCGGTTATATTGACGTTAATGTCAACCTCGTGAGGTGGAAACCTCATCACGTTGTTCACCTCTGGTCGTGGGTTCGTATCCTACTGGTGGCATGTGTTTTTTCTTCTCCTTTTATTAATCTCGCATTTGTATACACTAAACATTTTAACAAAGACATCCTCTTCATAACTTGTTTTCAGTGACTACTGGCTTCCGTCATTTATGTCATAACAAACACCTCCTTTCATTACCTTGTATGCTGAACAGTTCATCAAGGACTTCTGATCTGGCACTATTGTTGCCGTAGGTAGCACAAGAAGGTTCCCGCACAGCTTTAGTCCTAAAAATTTGACTATTTTCCTATTACTATTTGAGGACGTACTACGTCCGCCGCTATGGATAAGGGTGGCGGCGGTGAACACTCTGAAGGGTTGTTTGCCCAACGCATAAATAGCCCCTCCCCGCAGGAGGGCGTCTGCAGCTTGCTGGTGTTGGTGATGCGACAACACGGGTTCCTGAGCATCCGCAGGGACATCCACGCAAGGGGATCATGGTGAACAGTGCATCACCACGGACCCGAGCAGCTGCGCCTAGCCGTGCGTGGCATAGCCGTGTCCAGGGAAAAGGGGGTGCTGGTGGTCGAGCCGATGCCGAGAGTTTAGACCTTTAAGGCCCCTCGGCGGATTCAACACGCCACTTTGGCCCCAGCTTCCTGTAGACGGCACATCCGGCCTGAACCGCCCGGGGGGAATCGGCAGTCGCCTTCTCCTATTCACCTCTCCATCTTTTACTTTCCTATCTCTTTCTCACAACTCCCCTATACTCTACTCACTTCTCGGTTTTTGCTTTTTTCCTGGCGGCTACGGTAAACCTTGTGTGACCAACTACCCTGGGTTGTCATATTTGGTTATAGTTTAGGTGTACAGCTGGCGTGAGAAGGTCTTTCTATCAAGTTCCTGTCCCGTCCCCTTGTTGGACTCTGTGGTGGGTGGCTGGCAACATGACCGAAAAACAATTTTTTATGGCTCCCCTATTTTAAAAAATGATCGCTCTCTCAAAAGATGGCGGAACGAGGCAGACGACTTCTTTCTAAAAGGAAAAGTAACTGTCCCAAATATCACCTGATCCACAGTGTAGAACAAGATAAACAGGCAAGAAAAATATCCCCCTTTTTCTGTCAAAGTGCTTCACTGAAACCTTAGGCATTGGCTCTAAGCTCTCAAAAATGGCCAGCGGCGACTTATTGCTCGAACTGTGTTACAATATCCACCACTCTAAGCTCTCCAACCTAACGTCCATAGGGGAACTTCCGGTCTCTTTGACTTCTCATCGCTTACATAACATTGTCCCAGGCGTAATATTCGAAAATGATTTTGTTCACATCACTGAAAAAGAAATGCTCCAAGGGCTGACCGACCATGACGCCATATATGTCCACCGAATCAAAATCTGGAAGGACAATAATGAAATAGACACAAAACACTTGATATTCACGTTCAACACCAGCACCTTGTCCGACGTAATCGACGTGGGATACTTGAAAACCATTGTAAGACCATACATACCCAACCCTCGCCGATGTTTCAAGTGTCAAAGGTTCGGCCACGGCTCACTGAGCTGCCGCGGTCGCAAATCTTGCGCTAAATGTGCTCCGAATGATCACCAGTCGAATGTATGTGACGCAGCCTTGCGCTGTGCAAACTGTGAAGGAGACCATGCGCATTACTCTTGGGTGTGTCCGTCCTTGAAGAAAGAAAAAGAGATAATCACCATAAAGACGAAGGAAAAAACTTCATATATAGAAGTGAGAAGGCGTTTTGCGCTTAAAAAGACATTCGCCTTCACACCAAAACTATACTTCGCTGATGTAGTGCGCAGGGGCGCAGCACCACACACCACTCCGGCACCTGCCAAGGCAGCTTTTACAGAGCCTATGGCAGGGCCATCCTAGCCTCAGGCAAGGCCAGTGAAAGCTGCCCTGTCTTTGCCAAAGCAGGGAGCGCCGGTCCATGGGTCCGCGTCCCGCTGGACCTCCCCCGTCAGGAGAGGCCTGAAACACACAACCGCGGCTGCGCGGTCCTGCAGCACCTCTGCCGAGGTGATGGATATAACCCCCAGTCCGACCGCTTTACAGCGGCGGAACGGCTCTCTTGAGCGAAAAAAGACAGGTCCCTCATAACTTGGCCACCGCATAAGTAAATCCCCTTTCATTTCCTCTGAAAAGCATATACATGGCTTTTTAATTCACTGGAATTGTAGAGTGCTTATGCGGAATTACAGTGATATAACACATATTTTAGGGTCAACGTTACCCAAAATTTAGGTCTTCAGGAGACCAATCTTGATCCACAACATGTGCATATCCTGAAACATTATAAATCTTTCAGACGCGATTGCGAGCAGGCAAATCGACTCTCGGGAGGCGTCGCAAATGTCGTCCAAAGCGCCGTCCCTGCTCAAGAAATCGAGCTCAATACAAAACTTGAGGCGGTTGCAGTCAGCATCGTCAGCTACAAAACACTAACAATCTCTTGCGTATACATTCCTCCACATTTTACATTAACAGTCCATGACCTACAAGAACTGATAGATGAACTTCCAGAGCCATATATGCTAGTTGGGGATTATAACCCTCACTCCCCTTTTTCTGGAAGCGAGCGATACGGCTCTAGGGGGCAAGCAATTGAAGATTTTATTCTAACAAACAATATATGTCTTTTAAACACGCAAAAGGCCGCATACTGCTCTCTAACCTCGGGCAATATGAGCTGTTTAGATTTGTCTTTTAGTTCTCCATCTGTTTTTTGCGATTTTTAATGGGACGTTATCGACAACCCTTACGGCAGCGGACACCTTCCTGTATTAATAAATTTGACGTCTGCACCAGAAATCATCCCATATAAACCGTGACGCTGGAAGCTGCATTTAGCAAACTGGGAATATTGTAGAGCGCAAGCCAACATAGAAGATATAGTTTTAGCTTCGAATAGATGAACGAAATGTTCAGGAAATGTATAATTACTGCCGCACAACTAGCTATTCCTCAGTCTTCAGGAGTGGTGCGGCAAAAACACAAAACAAAAGTGTGGTGGACAAAGGAATGCAAGGAAGCAAAAAAACTACAAAATAGAACTTGGGGCATATTTCGCAGATACCCTACACATCGTAACCTCGTATGTTTTATAAAGGCAAGAGGAAAAACTCGGTACGTAAGTCGCAGTGCCGAGAAAGCTTCATGACAGATTTACATTTCATCTATAAGCTGTTTAATAACATCAAAGAAAATGTGGGAACAGGTTCAGAAATTAAATGGCAACTTTTCATCGTTCGCAATTCCTCTTTTGACAACACCTGGCATACAAACAAGCACACGGGAACAGGCAGATATTTTGGGGAAACACATCGCTGCAGTTTCTACTTTATTTCACTATACGCAGTCATTCCTGAAATACAAAAGTATTGCCGAAAAACAAAGGCTTCTAACAAGTGGGTGTGGAAACCAACAATACAACAATTTAATCACTCTCTAAGAAATCAATACTGTACTTTCTGCCGGCAAAAAATTGATCCAGGACCCGACCAGATACACGATCAAATGCTTGCCCATCTCTCCCAGCCTGCCATAAAAGAACTCTTGAATTTCTTTATTAAAACAATCACAGAAGGAAAAATACCTTAAGAATGGAAGAAAGCAATCATAGTGCCATTCCAAAAACCTTCAAATACCACCAACTTCTCCAAGTAGAAATAGGCCGATAGCCCTCACAAGCTGTCGTGCGAAATCTTTCGAAAGTGTCCTTAATATAAGATTAACATTTATTCTTGAATCCAGTGAACTTTTTGGTGTCCACCAAAGCGGTTGCAAAAAGGGATGCTCAACAAAAGACCATTTAGTTCGTCTCGAAAACACAATACGTGAAGCTTTTATACAAAAACAGCACTGTCTTGCTGTTTTATTCGATATTGAGAAAGCGTATGATACAACCTGGAGGCTTGGGGTCCTCCGTGACCTGGGCGACCTAGGTATCCGCTGTAGGATGTTAAACTGCCTCACTGACTTCCTTTCCTGCCGCTCATTTCAAGTACGCCTGAGATGAACCCTGTCCAGGAGCTTCGTTCAAGCGAACGGGGTTCCTCAGCGGTGTATTTTAAGAACGACATTGTTTATTATAAAAATGAATCCCATAAGTAAAATAATCCCAAGGTCCATCCTGTATTCAGTGTTTGTTGATGATCTTCAAACAGCCTGCACATCCTCAAACGTAGCAACATGCGAGAGACAAATACAGTTGAAAATGAATAAACTAGTGACATTGGCAGATCAGAAAGGTTTCCTGTTTTACACGCAGAAAACAGTACCCATTCTTTTCTCCCTAAAACAAGGCATACATGCCGACCCATTTATACACCTGAATGGAACTTAGATACCCGTCAAAAATTATTACAAATTTCTAGGGATAAATATTGACAGAAAACAAAATTTCCTGCCTCATATAAACGAACTGGAAAATAAAGTTTCCGGATTTCTATATATACTCAAAGTACTGTCGAGTAAACATTGGGATGCTGACAGGACATGGTTTTTACAAATTTATCGCTCAGTGGTACTCTTCATCTTAGACTACGGATGGATAGTTTGCGGGTCAGCGAGACCTTCGTACCTGAAACGACTTGTTCCAATACATAACCTAGATTTGCGTCTTTCTTCTGGTGCTTACAGAACGTCGCCCATAAATAGTCTTTATGTAGAAATCAATGAACCGTCACTTAAAGATAGAAGAAACATGCTCCCCTGCTCATACATTTTAAAAATTGCGTTCAATGCCCGAACACCTCTGTTGCCCAATAGTCACAAAGTGCCCACCTGGAACATTGTTTAACAATAAACCGCTCGCTATCGGGCCACTCCTCTTTCGTTTTGAAGAGATGTCCCGAATCCTCGGCCTACTAGATACGTTACCTGACATTGCTCGGAGACGAGATCCACTGCCTTCATGGTACAATTTTCCTGCAAACTATCATCTCACTCTTACACAGTTCCATAAAAAACAAACTCCGCAACAACATATAGTAC
Organism: Amblyomma americanum; assembly: GCA_030143305.2. Lineage (NCBI taxonomy): Eukaryota > Metazoa > Arthropoda > Arachnida > Ixodida > Ixodidae > Amblyomma > Amblyomma americanum. The sequence continues at coordinate 609,571 of JARKHS020027389.1, read as the reverse complement.
AAGAATTCCTTGCACTCGAAGAAAAAAAACAGTAGTTTTGCGCAGATTTATACACACGGTTCAAAAACAGACGTTTACGTAGGGAGGGCAGTGGTCCGAGGAATGTCGGAGAAAACAGTACGACTTCCACAGTGCTCATCCATCTTCACTGCATATTGTTACGCAGTCGTGTGGCCGTAGAAAAAATATAAAACGAGAACCTTACCAACAGTATTATTTACACAGACTCACTCAGTATACTTAAAGCTTTGCACTATAGAAAAGCAGTCACTCCAATTTTTGGTGACACCATACACAAATTATTACAGCCACAGATCGAGGACAAAACAAAATTCTGCCGGGTTTCCAGTCATGCCGGAATAAAAAGCAACGAGAGGGCCGATTTCTGCCCTGCTAATGCTCGTGGCAAAGAAATAAAAAAGTGAATACACCTTTAAGGATTGCATAAACTTAGTACACCGTAAATTAAAAGAAATTTGGCAGTCGGAATGGGACGCCGAATTTAATAAAAAACTACACTTTTTGAAACCTGTTTTTTTGTTTATTTAAATCATGTGTGCAACAAGAACGTGTTATAGAAGTGATTTTATGCCGTCCGAATATGTCACACGCACCTTACGCACAACTTCCTGCTAACAAAACAAGACAAACCTATTTGCGAATGCGGAGATGATGTTACGGTTAATCACAATTTATTTTCATGTGTGCAACTAGAAACACTAAGAAAAAGTATTTTACTCAATTTTATAGTCAATGCATCCTTTTTCATCCAGCATTGTTCTTAGATAATAATGCCAATGTTAACAAACATTGTTAACAAACATTCTGTTTTTAGCTTTTAAAGAAGCAGGGGTACTTGAAAAACTGCAAATATTGAACCACTGGTTTGCTTTAGTACATGATACACCTCAGCCACTTTCTCATTCCTGAGAAGAAATCTGAGGTTTTTTTATTTCATTGGTTGGGAGCCTCATGATCATTGCTCAGCCAAGAATAGCAGTTGAGGCTACCTGACCTTCTCTGGGGCTTTTACTATTAACTATTTCCAGGTTTCTTCTTCTCTGTTATTATTACTCAGTAAATATTTCAGGCCATCTACACCATCGACGATTTTTAATATTTCTAAACTTTAAACAGACAACCAATTCTATACCGTGAGCTTGGCGCATGATGGCCTTCGCTGCCTGTGCCATAAAACCCAACACAACACATAAACAGCCCCGAAAGCAGAAAATTTAACTGCCGCCGCCGAAACTGAGTTGCTAGAGTACCAGACGCAAATTCCGGAAGTCGTGGGGTCGTATCACAATGAAGGCAAGTGGTTCTTTTTTGTCTGTTTCTATTGATCTCCCATTCATAAAAACTACAGATTTATTAAAAGCATCCCCTATGCTGGCATCCGCCATATGCGTCATAACGAGCACTTCCTTTCATTCCCTTGGCTGGCAAGAACGCTGTGGTCATTTTGTGGAATTTTTGCAGCCGCGGAAGAAAAAAGTTTCATTTAGCACGGTATAGAATCTAATAACATAATTGGAACTTAATTGCAGCCGTCACGCACTTAGTATAATTATATACTATAAACTTGCGTACTACTTATATATGCACACACATTCCCTTCCATTCCCTTGGCTGAGTGGCATTAGCTGCCGATACGTCTGGAATAGTAGGAGACCCCTTAGCGCCCACCTCACGGTTCTCCGTATGATGCCGGGTACGCAGACGGCTGCTTTGGTCTCGTTCCCGCATTGCTTCACGGCACTCCAAACGTTTCCGTTTAAGGTACCTGTCGCCGCATGCCAAGCTCCTGGTAAGATCAAGGGCCACCCCTCACCTCCACACAAGGGCCCATACCAAAATACCACAGCTATTAATTGGGCCACCTCTTCGCAGTTGACGCTTCCCCGCTCTACAATCATGTCCATGCAAAGACGTGACATAAAAGGGTGTTCGAGACGCTCGAGCCGGGAATGGCTTGCACAAAACCAAGCTCAGTTTTGTGCACCTATCGGACAAACGTTTGGGAGAATTGCAAACAGGCATTTGAAACGCCATTGTCTATTTGACCGGAGATGCGCTCGGCACAACGGCAGAAGTCAAGACGCCAAAAGTTACTGGAGTCATGCGTACAGCTCGTGCTTACCTAAATAATCCATTTTAAACAATATAGTGGCCCTACTTGTGAAGTGAAATAAGTGCAACAAGTCGAAATACTTTTATTTCATTTTTTATTAGTATACACTTCACGAAGGCGTTAGTGCTTCATCGTGGAGCCGGCTACTTCGTTTCATATAGGCAGAAAAACACTGGAACTGGCTACATTACTCTCACTAAAACCTTTAAAGCCCACCCACTAACATGGGCACATAATATTAGAACAGACACGCAAGTAATGACAAGATAAATTATAAGAATGCATTATAAGTAATAATATTCTCTGCCCAACGAAGTAAGATGAGGATATACTGTAAGGAATGAAATGTCGTAATCACAGTAAATGGTGTAAAAACCAGGAATCCCAGACATGAAAGTGAGACAATGACGAGCAAGAATAACGACATCGGACACATCAAATAAATGATATAAATACTAAAAAATGTTTTCAATAGGGTGGCGAGCAGAAGAGAAGGCTAGAAGCCAGAAAACTTAATCAGTTATTATGTGGTACGTACCAAGGATACCGCTCTAGTCGGTGTCATATTTGAGTGTCCATTATTTGTAATTTGCCGATTAAACAAGGTGTAGGCTAACCACAGACTACGGGCTCCGGACACCTGTTACGTTGCAGTAGAAGAAAGAACGAAAAGCAAGCAGATATTTGATCCTCACTGTATGAGTTGAGCTGCAAAAATGTAAGCATAATTGTTCCTGTAGGGTTTTAATTAAAGGAAACCGATCTTTGTCGATGCTGGAAAAAACGTGGGATTTATATTATTAAATTTCCATCATGTGACCGATGCCGTTTGCGGAGACTGAATTTGAGGAGTTCCTTTTTTTTAAGACACCTTTCCTGCAAAGAGCACTAATTTAATTTTAATCGCCGCTCAACTTCTCGAAACGAGCAGATATCATCCGCACCAAGACCGCGTGGTTTTCGTCGTCCTCATAGCTTATGCAGCGCGAACGTCTCCTTTCAGAGTGTAGTTTAGGCGCGTCTTATGTAACGCTAAGTGGAACCAAAAATTTCATTTAGTCGGCGTTTTAATACCTACTAACAGATAGAAATCCGCCAGATGAAGGCATGCAGTTCTTTCAATTCCGCCATATCCGATATGATACCAGCCGCAGATTTAAGAAGGAAGCTTTCACTCGGATCGTCGATATAATTATTGTGGACACAAATTTCTCTTACATCTTCCCTCAAGCGCCCGAGAAGGAACGATTATTTGCCAAGCGGAGGCATGCCAAATTTAGAGGATCACCTCAGGTGATTGGAGAGAAAGAGGCGTTTTCCGAGGGCTGCTCGGATTGGGATTGCCAATTTAATTTCCGAGAGAATCAGCACTTTCTTGACATGTCCCCTCAGCACCCGAAACAGAACCATTGTGCGCTTTCAAAAGGCAAGCGCTCTTTTAAACATCGCCCCGTCCGTCAAAGATGCGGTAGTGTTTACACACCCTCAGCACAATATGAACTTTGTGAGACTTCGCCAACACTAGGCTTTGCATAACTTTTATTCTGCCCTCAAATACCCATCGCCATCTGCATCATTATCCTGATCTCGGGGCTGTCTAACTTTAGTTTGCCTTTTCCCATGTTAATTTCTAAACCCACCGCCACCATTCTGCTTCTGCCTGTCTGAATCATCAATCGTGCTTTGAAGTTCACCTCTTGAGTGACTTAGAGAGGCACAATGTCATCATCCAATCGCAGATAAGTTATATATTCTCGATTATCTCTATCCCCAACTGTTGCTACTTCACACCTCGGAATAATTCCTGTAAACGAGCGATGATCAGGGGCAGCAAGATCGTCTCTCTCTGCTTGACTGGTTTCCTTTAAAATAGTAATGCTGACTTTATTGCTGACTATAGTAGCTGTGCAGTCGTTATAGATGTCTTGAGGTATTTTCTCACAATGCTCTTCTACACAGTTATTCCTCAACCGCTGCAGGACTGGCGAGGTTTCCACTGAGTCTAATGCGTTCTCGTATTCACATCATCATCATCATCACCACCACCATCATCATCATCATCATCATCATCATCATCAGCCTTACTACACCCACTGCAGGACAAAGGCCTCTCCCATGTCTCTCCAATTAACCCTATTCCCTGCCAGCTGCATCCACCCTTTGCCTGCAAACTTCTTAATCTCATCCGCCCACCTAACCTTCTGCCGCCCCCTGCTACGCTTACTTTCTCTTGGAATCAACTCCGGTGCCCTTAAAGACCAGCGGTTATCTTGCCTTCGCATTACATGCCCTGCCCAAGCCCATTTCTTTCTCTTGATTTCGACTAGGATGTCATTAACCTGTGTTTGTTCCCTCACCCACTCTGCCCGCTTCCGACCTCTTAACGTTACACTTATCATTTTTCTTTCCTTGGCTCGCTGCGTTGTCCTTAACTTAAGCTGAACTCTTTTCGTTAGCCTCCACGTTTCTGCCCCGTAGGTGAGTACCGCTAAGATTATGCTGTTGTACACTTTCCTCTTGAGGGAAATTGGTAAACTGCCACTCATGATCTGCGAGAATTTGCCATATGCGCTCCACCCCATTCTTATCCTTCTAGTTATCTCCCTCTCATGATCCGGATCAGCTGTCACTACCTGCCTTAAGTAGACGTATTCCGTCATAATTTCTAGGCTCTCGCTGCCAATTGTGAACTGTTGTTCCCTTGCTAGGCTGTTGAACATTACCTTGGTTTTCTGCATGTTAATTTTTAGACCCATCGATCTGCTCTGCCTGTCTAACTCATTGATCATGATTTGCAGTTTCACAGTTGCGTATTCACAGAAGGCTGTATATAGATGATTGTTTATATTCTGCTAATTTATCACATTTTCGATGCTGGGAATAAGGTCCATTGTCGAGTGATCATCATCAGCTTAACTACGCCCACTGCAGGTCAAAGGCCTATCTCATGCCTCTCCAATTAACCCTGTCCTGTGCCAACAGCGTCAACCATATCCCCGCAAACCTATTAATTTCATCCTCCAACCTAACTTTCTGCCGTCCCCTGCTATGATTGACTTTTATTTCAATCCCTTCCATTACCATTAAGGACAAGCGGTTATCTCGCCATTGCATTCCGTGCATTGCCCAAGTCCATTTTTTCCTCTTGGCTACGACTATGATCCTATTAACCCGCATTTCTTCCCTCTCTTGCTCTGCCCGCTTTCCGTCTCGTAACTTAACACCTATCGTTTTTTCCATAACTCGCTGTGTTCCCTTAACTTGTGCTGTACCCTTTTCGTTACCCTGCACGTTGCGGCCCGTAGGTCAGTACTCGTAATATACAGCTGTTGTATACTTTGCTCTTCAGGGATATTAGAAAACTGTTGTTCATACACTGAGAGAACTTACCATATGCGCTCCATCCCATTCTTATTTTTATAGTTATTTCTCTCTCAAAATCTGGATCAGCGGTCCATACCTGCGCTAAGCAAACATATTTATTTACCACTTCCAGCACCTCAATACCAATTGCGAACTGCTGTTCTGTTAACAGACTGTTGAACATTACTTTGGTTTTCGGCACGTTAATTTTTAGGCCCACCGTTCTGCTCTGCCTAACATATTGATAATGCTGTGCAGTTCACCTCCTGAGCGACTCAGCAAAGCAATGCTATCAGCAAATCGCAGATCATTTAGGTATTCTTCATTAACTCTTATCTTAATATGTTCCCAATTGCGGCCCCAGAATACCTCCAGTAAACAGGCGGTGAAGATCATAGGCGAGATCGTGCCTCTATGACTTCTGCCCATTATTAATGGAATTTTAATGCTGATCTAATGGAGGGCTAAGGTAGCTAGGCAGTTGCTATAGATCTCTTCCAGTATTTTCATACAAGAGTCTTCTTGTACATCCTCATTCCGTTATGTCTTCGTGACTGCCGAGGATTGCACTGAGTTAAATGCTTTCTAGTAATTAATGAAGGCTATATATAGGGGCTGGTTATATTCTGCGAATTTTGCTATCACCTGATTGATAGTGCGAATGTGATCAATTGTGTATTATCCTTTAGGAAAGCGTGCCTGATCATTTGATTGATTAACAATATAGGTTGCCATGATTTCATTACCGATTACCTTATGAAAAATCCAGACGCTAAAAACAATGTCACACAAGGGACACAGCGGTTCCTCAGAACTACAAGTATTTTTATTCAGAGCCTTCTGTATCAACAACAAAAACCAAAACAAAACTAGAGTAATCGCACGCCACAGGCCGACCGATGTGCAGGAAAGGATTAACACACGGTTTTCAATCGCTCTTTCAAAAAACTTACCTCTACACCAGACAAGCCGACTGAAGGGTCAGTAACACATGTATGCTTCGTTTCTGCGATATCATAGGCTTCAACTATCTCCCGCGTTACACGATATCGGTGACGGAATAGAACACACGTTTTGGAAAAAAGGGGAGAACATTTCTTCTTGCGCTTGCTGCTGTCACGACAGTGAAGAACCATATTGTTTGAAATGTTACATTTTTCCAAATCACCTGCAAGCTCCATCAGCCACACATTCAAACATCGACCGCTCTGTCCCATGTACACTTTACCTCACGACATGGAGATTTTGTACACTGTGCCCACTTTGCACGCTACGTACGGTGATATATGTGTGAGCGCATATCCTCATTTTCTTTTCTTTGTGCCCAGCTCCGAATTAGCTTCAATCGCAGAACATAACTTTGACAGTATTTTGGGAGCCAAAAACGTGACAAGAATGCCATACCTGCCAGCTATGTTCTTAATCCCATGTGAAATTCGATGCACATGCGATACTACCACGGGTTTGCTGCGTCCCTCTTTTCTGTCTTTTTCCCTGGCCCTTTACCCTGCGAATAACCTTCTCGATGGCTCTGCCTATCACGTTACCTAGATATCCGCTGTTAATCAGCCTTTCCACCTGATAATCGACAGTTTCCTTGAGGCGACGGTGGCAAGGCTTTGATGCAGCTGACTTCAAACATGAGACCGCAATTTCATCTTTGATGGAATTGATACCGTGTAAAAGTATTTACACAGCAATATAGGATCTCCGAATATAGATAACCCAGACAATATTGTAACAGTTGTTACACTGAAAAGGAACTGCGGCGGCTGAACGAGGGCACTAGAGAAACGGACCTACACTTCAGCGTCGTCTACTTCTGAGGCTGCGATCTCTTTCTTCTTCAACTTCCGATCCTCGTGTCACTGCCCCCTCTTCAGGAGCATCGTCCCAATGCGTTGTTACTGTCAGACCGAATAGCGGGGAGAAAAAGTGCTCAAGAGGTACACCACGAGTCTGACATCACGGAATATGACTACATGCAGCCGGAAAGTCCCTCGGGGGGTCGCTCGTAGTACGGCTTCATTCGCACCACATGCACAACGTCGCTGCGCTTACCGTTGTGCGATGAACGAGCTGGCGAGGCTGGTGCAACTTCGTACGTTACGTCGCTGAGGCGGCGGACAACAAGGTAAGGGCCGAAATAGCGGCGCAGTAACTTTTCGGACAGCCCGCGACGACGAACGGGCGTCCAAACCCACACATAGTCGCCTGGGTGGTAGGTAACGTCGCGGCGTCTAAGGTTGTAGCGGTCAGCATCGAACTTCTGCTGATGGTGAATGTGGTGTCTGGCCAGTTGCCGTGCTTCTTCCGCGCGCTGAACATAGGTGGCGACGTCGACAACAAGTTCACTTTCACTGTCAGGGGGGTGCACGGGTAGCATAGCATCGAGGGGGGTGGTAACCTGTCGACCGAAGACTAATTCGAACGGAGTGAACTGCGTCGTCTCTTGCTGCGCGGTATTATACGCGAATGTTGCGTATGGGAGAATTTCGTCCTATGTCTTGTGCTCGATATCAATATACATGGAAAGCATGTCGGTCAAGGTCCTGTTGAGGCGTTCTACCAAGCCATTTGTATGTGGGTGGTAGGCTGTTGTACGTCTATGGCTGGTGTGCGTGAGCTTGAGTACAGCCTGAGTGAAGCGGCCGTAAATGCAGCTCCACGGTCAGTAATGATAGCTGCAGGAGCGCCATGACGCAGGACGATGTTGTGGACGAAGAAGTCGGCGACTTCAGCAGCAGTACCGTTTGCAAGTGACGTGGTCTCAGCGTATCGGGTCAAATAATCTGTCGCGACCGCAATCCACCGGTTCCCTCTGGTCGACTTCGCAAAAGGGCCAAGGAGGTCTATGCCAATTTGCTGAAAAGGGGCCTTTGGTGGTGCTATGGGCTGTAGAAAGCCGGCTGGCTTCATAGGAGGAGATTTACGCCGTTGGAAACCACGGCATGTTGTTACGTATCTACGCACGGATGGGAGTAAATTGGGCCAGTAATACTTAAGCAGAATCTTTGCCAGTGTGCGACTAACCCCCAAGTGGCCGGCGGATGGTTCATCATGAGAAGCACTTAAGATTTCGGAGCGTAACTGGGATGGCACAACAGGCGGAAACGTCTCTTTCTTGCTTAAAAGTTGCGCTTGTAGAGGACTCCACGCCGCAGAATGAAGGTCTGTAGTCCACGGCGAAACACACGAGGTACATGAGAATTCAAACCCTCCAGATACTTAACGAGTGGCGCCAACTCAGAATCTGCTCGTTGAAGCTGCGCCATACGGGAGATGCTAATGGCATAAAGAACAGGGCAATCTTCGGGGATGTCTTGCGTAGCCGGTTCCACGGGCGCTCGTGATAAATAGTCTGCGTCCTGGTGCTGCCGACCCGATTTATAGACGTCCGTAACGTGGTACTCCTGTAAAAGGAGGCTCCGTCTGGCCAACCGGCCAGAAGGGTCTTGAATGCTGGCCAGCCAGCATATCGAGTGATGATCGCTGACAACACGAATCGGTCGGCCGTAGATGTAAGGTCGAAACTTACTCAGAGCCCAGATAACGCCAAGGCACTTTTTTTCGGTCGTCGAATAGTTCCGTTCCGATCGAGAAAGTGTGCGGCTCGCGTAGGCGATTACTCGCTCTGCGCCATCCTGCCACTGTACGAGGATCGCTCCGAGGCCGACATTGCTGGCGTCAGTGTGGACATCAGTCTCTGCATTCTCGTCAAAATGAGCTAGTATTGGTGGACGTTGAAGGCGGCAGCGGAGTTTCTCGAAGGCTGCGTCTTGGGCACTTCCCCATACGAAGGGTGTGTCATCTCGAGTCAAGGCAGTCAATGGCTCAGCTAGGCGAGAAAAATCTTTAACAAAGCGGCGGTAATACGAACAGAGGCCCAAAAAACGTCGGAGGGCCTTTTTGTCGGTTGGGCGTGGGAAACTGGAGACGGCGGAAGTCTTGTCGGGGTCTGGAAGAACACCTTGTGCGCTGACATGTCCTAAGAAACACAGCTCCTCGAAGGCGAAATGGCATTTCTCTGGCTTGATCGTTAGTTGTGCAGACTGAAGAGCTTGAAGGACAATGCGCAATCGCTGCAAGTGTTGTTCGAGGCTAGACGAAAAGATGACCACGTCGTCCAGGTACACAAGGCACGTCTGCCACTTCAAACCAGCTAAAACAGTGTCTATCATGCGTTGAAATGTGGCCGGAGCGGAGCAAAGTCCAAACGGGAGCACATTAAATTCGTACAGATCGTCGGGTGTCACGAAAGCCGTTTTCACGCGGTCTCGCTCGTCCACCTTGATCTGCCAATATCAGCTTTTCAGATCTAAGGAAGAGAATAACCTGGCGTCCCGGAGTCGGTCAAGGGCATCATCGATCCTCGGGAGTGGGTATACGTCCTTTTTGGTAACATTATTCAGTTTCCTGTAATCAATACAGAATCTCAACGTGTTGTCTTTCTTTTTCACCAGGACCACCGGCGACGCCCACGGACTTGTTGACGGCTGTATAACGTCTTCTGCAAGCATTTCATCGACTTGCGTCCTAATAGCTTCGCGCTCTTTAGGCGAAACGCGGTATGGGCGCTGACAAACTGGTGGCGTGGCCGAATCGGTGACAATGCGATGCTTGGCTACCGGCGTACGTCCAACCTTGGAGCTCGCCGCGAAGCAATCTTTAAAATCAAGTAGCAGCGACGACAGAAGGTTCTTCTGATGAGGTGACAACTCCGGGTTGATTTTAACCTTCTGAAGGGCGTTACTTGGTGCGGCATCGTCGTTAAGATTCACCTGTACGGGGCACAGATTCGGCAACCTATCCACGTCGTCGAGGAAGGCGACGGCCGTTCCCTGGACGAAGTGCTGAATTTCGTTCGTGAAATTCGTCACAAAAACTGTCGCACAGCCGTCATTCAGTTCAACAAGACCGCGCGCGATAGCCACACCCTTCTCGAGCAACAGCGAAGGGTGACTGTCCGCAGTACCTTCGTAGTCGTGAACCGAGTCGTTCCTCACTAACACCAGCACACTGGACCGTGGTGGCAGCATTACGTCGTCTTCGACTATACGCAGAGCGTTGACTCCTAGGCCTTCTGTGTTACTGTGCGCCACGGTTGCTTTGTCGAAAATGTGACCCGTGCCTCGTGTAGATCGATCACAGCACCGTTTGCCTGTAGAAAGTCGAGGCCCAGGATCAAATCTCTCGAACACTCGCTCAACACGATGAATTCACCCACGTAGACGAAACCGCGGATGCCGACTCGGGCTGTGCACCTTCCGGCAGGGCTAATGAGGTGACCTCCAGCCGTGCGAATGCTAGGGCCCAACCATGGCGTCAAAACTTTGCTCAATTCCTGGGCGAGGGTGTGGCTCATCACGGAAAAGTCAGCCCCAGTATCAAGTAAAGCGATGGTGTCAGTTCCGTCAATCGTCACACGCAAATCAGAAGTAGCGCGTCGGATGCTGTCGCTACCCTGCCCCGGTGAGTAATCAGCGTATCGGTATTTCGGCGGTGGAGGATCTTCAGTTTTCCCGACAGCAGCGGCCTTGCCTCCGGAGACCGCTGGAATTAGTTTTCCCGGCGTGGACTGGGACAACGCCGCTCAGGGTAGCCGGCGTCTCGGCGAGGACTTGGGGAACGATAACGCAGCGGAGATGACGACCTAGGATCGTAGCGACTGTATGTCCCAGGCCTCTGACGGGCCGACAGATGAGCTTCAATTTCGAATGGTCGTTCGCCATTCCGGGGGCAAGGGTCGTCGGGCGCGAAACCACGCAGACTCACTCGGTGGTACGGGCAGGCCCTGTAAAGATGTCCCGCCTCACCACAGTGGTAGCAAAGGGGCCGCCGGTCCGGTGCACGCCACGCTTCACACTTCCGTGGCCGCTGATAAGCTGGTCGAGCAGGCACACGGGAAAGACCAGACTGCTGCGCTTCTTGAGTCGCGGTATTCACGTCGTAGCCTGGAGTTGGGGCCCGGCAGAGGACAGATGCATAGGTTTGTCTGACCTCAGTCTGTCCTGGGATCTCAGGCAGTTGTTGCTGCTGTGCTGCTAGGCGCACCTCGTCCCGGACTACTTCAGACAGCGATGTAACAGACGGCGCGCTGGGAGGCAGCTGGAGGGCTTGTAATTCATCCCTGATGATCCACCTCATTAGGTCCCGTAAAACGGCCGCATCACTCCCTAGCGGCCTCGAAGAAACAGCGGGCCCAAGCGTGCTTACATCCCGATTGTATTGCCGGGCTCGTTGGAGGAGCGTCGTCTCCATGGTAGTCGCTACCGTGAGGAATTGGGCAACAGTACGCGGTGGACTGCGCACAAGACCGGCGAAAAGTTCCTGCTTGACCCCGCGCATGAGGTGGCGAAGCTTCGTCTCCTCCGCCATGGATGGGTCAGCACGCTTGAAGAGGCGCGTCATGTCCTCTACATACATGCGGACGCTTTCGTTAATCCGCTGGTTACGGGAGCGAAGCGCAGCTTCAGCTTTCTCTCGGCTCTCTGCGTTGGGGAATGTAGCTATGAGATTTTGGCGAAATGTCTCCCAGGTGGACAGGTTGCTCTCGTGGTTCTCGTACCATGTCCTAGCGGAGTCCTCGAGCGCAAAATACACATTATGGAGCTTACGGTCGTCGCTCCAACCGTTGTAGCGGGCGACCCGCTCGATGGTGTCCAGCCAGTCTTCCGCATCTTCGTACACGTCGCCGTGAAAAGATGGCGGTGTTCGCGGCGTGTGGTAGAGGATGGGCGCCGGGAACCTACTGTCTGTGGCCATTTCCGGTGGGACCGTCGGTCGAGGCTGCGTCTTCCTCGTCGGGTTGTCAAGAGGCCCGAACTCAGGTGTCTCACAGCGGAGGCGGCGGCTTGGGCGCTGATGGACCGGTGTGAGTGCCGTCTTTATCTCGTAGGCATACGCAGGTCGGGAAGCGTACCCAGCACCTCCACCAGATGTGTAACAGTTGTTACACTGAAAAGGAACTGCGGCGGCTGAACGAGGGCACCAGAGAAACGGACCTACACTTCAGCGTCGTCTACTTCTAGAGGCTGCGATCTTTCTCCTTCTACTTCCAATCCTCGTGTCAATATCAAGAACTCAGAAGCCGTGGTCAAGTACCTAATGGATGAAAACCCTGGGCAGTGCCATTTCCTCAGCATAGATGTGGAGGACCTGTACCATTCGATGCCGCACAACGTGTTAATGAGATGTGTCTATGCACGCATCACTGGGGACAATGATGAAAAGATGTTCATTAAAAGCTGCGCTGTGTCCGTTGAATGCTTCCTAGAAGTTCTGTCGTTCTATTTGAAGTCTACCGTAATTGGTTATGGTGACCGTTTCTTCGTGCTGCACGCAGAGATGTACACTGGGTCTAGGTAAGCTCGTGCTCTTAGTAGCATGTTCTTAGGCTTTGTTGACAAAGAAGGTAGATCTCAATTCAGCTGACCTGTTCCGGAAGGCCTTTCGTTACGTTGACGAATACTTTATTATCATCGACAACTGTGAAAGCTTCGTACGCAGGGTAACAGACATGTTGAAATAGTTTAAGGATAGCGGTATGTGCCTCAAGCCCACGCACGAGATTCCAAATGAAGGAGAATTGCAGTGTCTGGACCTTGGAATGATTAAGAACACGGACCATCCCTTTTGGAGTTACCCTCCGCGTTCCGCGAAAGGCTTGTTGAAATATGAGTCAGCACACTAGAATCTCATTAAGGATGGACTCGCGGTCTCGTGTTTAAAGTCAGCTGCATCCGTCTTGAAACCATCGCCTCGTGGAAAGTGTCTATTATTAGGTGGAAAGGCTAATTACTAGCGGAATATCCGGGTCACGTGATGGGCAGAGCCAGCGAGAAGGTTATTTGCTGGGTGAAGCGCCAGGGAGAAAACGACAAAAAAGTAACGCAACAAACCCGTGGTAGTACCTTATGGGTATCGACTTTCACACCGGATTAAGGAAGTTGCTGGCAGGTGTGGAATTCGTGTCATGTTTTTGGCTCCTAAAAGCTGTCAACGTTACACCCTGCGACTGGAGGTACGGCGGAGCGGGCGTATAGAAAAGAAAACTAGGATGTGTGGTCAGATTTGAAGTCCTCGCAGCCGGACTGAAAAGAGAGGAAGAAATTGTCTTCCTCACCGCCTGCCTGCTTCGTTTCCTGGTGGTTCCTTTCTTTTGGTGAGGCCGTTTCACGTTCGTGCGGTTTTGGCCAGGGTTCAGGGCAGCTCTGCTGACTCGGGTGATGTAAGGTTGTCGACGCGCTCTGTGTAGGCATGTCTTTCGCCTCCCCGGGAGGAGGCTCGGTAGCCTGGTTTGCCAGCCTGCCGGCCGAAAGCTTGCCTTTGAATTCATTTCAAAAGAATGGTGTCAATTCAATTCTCGTGGTGCTTGTACCGATAGGAGATGAAATTCTCAAAATTAAGAATCTGAAAACAACACAGCATCAACTAAAAAAGACTAACCTGTCACTATCTCGACATCTCTGAATTACAACCTTTCGGGAGGCTTGGTATTGTTAGTAAGTCGGCAAACATTGAGCATGCGTCGGATCTGCTACGATGCAATACGTTCACTTCTCTGCCAGTTAAACCCTTCCTTCCTGAGCAGCTTGCGTGCACTAAGGGCATTGTACGTGGAGTGGACACGTAATCTTGAGTTCAAAAATTTCAGAGGAGACCAGGATGCCGGGCTGAGAATTATTTCTGTATACCGCTGCACTCGCGAGATGGCTGGAGTGCGTGTTGCAACGGAGTCACTCATACCTTTTTCTGGTCGGACATGCCCCTCGGAGATGAACTATTGGCCAATTGTCTACCGCGTGGACCCGCTGCATCCTCGACCCCTGCAATGCAACAACTGTTGAAAATTTGGGCATAGTGGTAGAGCCTCAGAGTCGACAACCAGATGTGGGGTGTGTGGTGAAGGCCACTCTTCCCACAGCTGCAACGCTGAACAACCAGGCTGTTGTCTATGCAGTACCAGTCACAGTGCCGATGATGTCACATTTGAAAGTCGGTGACAGGAGCAATGTTTATTAGAATTAATTGAGCAGAATCTTTGCCCATGAGCAGATGCTTATGCACTTCTTAAAAACAAAAACATTCATACGCCAGCCTTGTGCGTTCCTCTACACCTGATCTCGACGCCACATTGTCTGCCTCAATAGTGTGAATCATCCAAAAAGAGTTGTGTCGAGCGCAAGCTCAGCAGCTTCACGCAGGCGTTGTCTGATATTGTTGCAAATCAGGCTGTTTCTTAGGCTAAGCCACTAGTTCCACCAGCATCAACATCACAGCTAGCCTGTGCTTAGTTTCGTTGCCTCGGCATCACCCAAGGTGCAGCCTCTCGACAGCGTCCCTGTAGGTCTTTCTCACAACACTGTTTGCACTAATGATGTAGAAAGGCTTGTCCTACACAGAAGCATCGTGCTTCCACCCCTCCTTCTAAGGTCTCTGTTCCCCAGGTCAAGACAGCAAAAGAGCCTTCGAAACGATCTTTCAAGTCAGATATGCTACAAGAAGCTCTTGCAGCCTCCGTTCTCGAATAGACATCATGGCGGGTGTAAATGTTCTTTAATGGAATTGCCGTTCAATTGCATCTGCTCTTCCTGGTTTAAAAAGTCCCCTATCTTCTCATAATCCAGATATTCTCATCTTGCAAGAAAATTGGGTCTCCTCTGTAAATTCATTTTCTTTAATCACGTTTGTGCATTTCGAGCAGACCGCATAAATGGTAGGAGCAGGGGTTGGTGACCCTTATTTAGTCAAAGCTGTGTACCGGGCTTTAATAACTAAAAAAACTAATAGATTCTGATTGCGAGCATCTAGCTACAGATCTCACTTTGCCACACTGCTCTACTGTCACAGTCGCAAACGTCTATTTGCCAAATGGAGTATGCAGAACAGACCACCTAGACAGCTTATTTGCCACCGCTAGCACGGTAATCATTTCAGGGGACTTCAACTCACATCACGTCGTCTGGGGTTCCTATACTGATTCACAAGGACATATGTTATGGGCTTAGATGTCAGAAAATGATGTGCGGGGCTGATTCTCGGGCCATAACCTTCATCCGCAGACACTCGCGCTCAGTTATTGATTTGTCCTTGGCAGCAAGAGGAGTAGGTATAGGGGCATGGTCCACAATTGACTGCGACACATCTAGTGACCTCCTGCCATTTACTTTCACCATAATGGTGAGCCGCATCCGATATCATGGTTCTACCCGAAAATTAGTTAATCTTGCAGCCTACAAATCATCTTTGTGCTCCTCCCTTACATGTCATCCTTGTTCATGTAGGAAAGAGAGGGTTCAACGAGTGTTTTCTTCCGTTTTGAAGGCTATGGACCACTCTCAGTTCACTATGCGTTCTGTTGCAATAAATCACCATCCCCATGAAGGAATGACGCGTGTGAGACACCATTTTTTCGTAGGAAAGCAGCGTGGAGTAGCCTTTCGCATAACAAGGACCCGGCCGTTTGGATCAACTAGAAAATTTTCTCGGCCCTTCTTAAACGAATTATACAAAAGGCAAAGTATGACCACAATTGAAATTAGAATAGGTATTTGTCAGACCCATAAAAATGCGAAGGCTTTGTATCGTTTTATGGAACACAATATGTACTCCTCAGCCATGCAGTTAGCCAGCTCGGTGGTGTTCTCTGCACATGACGTGAAAGATGAGTTAGAGCGAATCAAACAAGGGCTTGGTTCATGTTTTAAGCAGCAGCGTAGAGGCCCTCTGTTTTCCCCCTACCCCTGTTCAGACTATGTTGCGGTTGACAAATCAGAGTTAACCACTGCAGTTTCTTTAATGCAGCCCTCTAGTTTAGATGGATGCCATAAATTTCTTATTAAATGTGCACAAAAGCAGCGTGCTAGTTTTTAAAACCAACGCGATTTTATATGTATCGCGACACTATCGCTCGGACAGCATACCTCAGGTGGAATCTTTGCGGTATCTAGGTGTTATTTATGACGCTATCATGGAGTCGCGGCCCCACATCAAGACTAACGCTGAGAAAGGTGAGCGTGCACTATGTAGGCTACTACGAATAAGTAATAGAAAATTTGGCATTCGCCAGGACACGCTTGTACTTCTTTACAAAGCCTATGTCAGACCCATTTTGGAATTTGGCTGCATACTTTTTCCTGGATCCTCTTATTATAAGCTTCATTCGTTGCTGCTGTTAGGCGCGTACTGTGCCTCTGCCCAGGTCTCCCTCAATCAATTTCTACCGCAGTTCTGTACCTGGAGGCTCGTATTCCAGACCTTAACTCCCGTTTTCACCTTTTAACTGTCAGGACTTTTTTGCAGGCAATGCATTCGGCTCCTGGTGTGGCTGCAGCTATTTTCGTCTCGCACCCAGCCTTTTTTCTCACTCCTCATTGGTCAAGGCTCCGCCTCCCTCAAGTTGTTTTTACTCAGAACCTTTCATCCATTAATGGTGTGGATCTCAATTTTGTGTGCAGTGTCGGTTTAGCAGCGTCCCCTGTGGATATTGCTTTTTATTATATTCTCTCACCTAATGCCAAACATCTCCATGCAAGGACATTAAATAGACTCCTCTTTGATCACCTTGCCCATTTCCCGCACCATACTGTGTTTGCTGCAGATGCGTCTGGAGCCGACCAGAAGGCAGAGATTGGTACTTTTTCAGAGTCCCTCTCGTGGAGATTTTTGGCTAGAGTCCCAGATTACACAACCATAATTCTAGCTGAGTTTATGGCTCTTGGGCTGGCCACTTTGAAAAGTCGCACAATTGTTTCGCAGGGGATATTCCTCTCTCATTGTCTCTATGTTTTGTTCGCGCTGGAGTCCACCCGAGACGCTTTTTTTGAGACGCTCTCTAAAGTTATTTATTCCTGGATGGGTGAAAGATGCGCGGTTTGTTTGGATACCAGGTCACTGCGGTATTTTACAAAATGAGGCAGCAT
The DNA here is from genome assembly GCA_030143305.2 of Amblyomma americanum. Classification (NCBI taxonomy): domain Eukaryota; kingdom Metazoa; phylum Arthropoda; class Arachnida; order Ixodida; family Ixodidae; genus Amblyomma; species Amblyomma americanum. The sequence goes on along the minus strand of JARKHS020027389.1, from coordinate 592,150 downwards.
ACTTTTTTGGCAAAATCAGCTCTGAATGCACATGTTGCCTGTAGCGTCCGTAATCTTGTTCTTTTCAGAATGACTCGATTTAATCGTTTTCACTTTATAACCGCCATGTGCAACGATCATTTACTCTCTACTGTTACCAACATCTCATGTACCCATGGAAGGCTCGTTCGTGTAAAACCCGGCAATGTGAGGTAGCGATGACACTCAAGCAGAGCAGGACTCCCCGTTAAAATCTTTACTTAAGTAGATACGGGTTCAGTCCCACAAACATTTGTGCGGCTTGTGGTGAAGTCAATTTTGGAGCATTTTCTACTCACTTGCCGCTGGTCTGCAGGTCACAGGAGAACACACCTAGAAGCACACTTTGTCGGTCACGCTCCTCTTCTTTTTTGGTGCAAGCGTCAGAGGTTTTGCATTGCACCATGCTTGCGAATACCTTCACAATTATATACCACACACCGGCAGATTGCCTTCCTAATTGTTTCTAAAATTTCCACATTTAAAATAGGGTTAGGTATATTTATATACTTAAATCTATGATGTTATCGCCCGATATTTTCTTTTTTTTTCATTTCTTTTAATTTCTCTGCAATTTCACCCAAGGCACAACCATTAGCTTGGCATCAGTTCACCCTAAATTATTGTGTCTCCCCACTGAACCCTGGCCAATCCCCCGTCGTGGGTGTGTGACATGACACGAGGGCAACAGCAACATATATCGCTGTACGTAGCGTACAAAGTGGGCACAGTGTAAAAAAATCCTCATGTCGTGCGGAAAAGTGTACATAGGCCAGAGTGGTCGATGTTTGAATGTGCGGCTGATGGAGCATGCCGGAGATTTAGAAAAAGGTAACACTTCAAACAATATGGTCCTTCATTGTCGTGAGTGCAGCAAGCGCAAGAAGAAATGTTCTCCCTTTTCTAAAACATGTGTTCTTTTTTGTTACCGATTTCCCGTAACGCGGGAGACAGGTGAAGCCTATCATATCGCGGGAACGGGGCATACTTGTGTTAGTGATCGTTCAGTTGGCTTGTATGGTGGAAAGATAAGTTTCCTAAAGAGCGATTGAAAACCGCGTCTTATTCATTTCCGGCACATTGGTCGACATGTCGCGTGCGATTACTCTGGGTTTCTTTTAGTTTTTGTTGTATATATAGAAGCCTTTGAATAAAAATTCTTCTAGTTGGGAGTAAGCGCTGTGTCCCTTCTGTGTCGTTGTTTGTTAGCGCCTGGATTTTTTATAATGAACGTATACAAACTAGCTTAGTTTTCTCTCCTGTTGCGGTTACCTTAAGATGTACCTTGTAGGCAACGGACAGTATGCTTATCGGTCAAATTTCTCAAGTGCTTGTCGCCCCCTTTCTTAAGAATAACGTTAATATTAGCGTTCTTTCAAGCTTCAGCGTTCGTCTAAGCTTCCGAGCTTCATAAGGCACTGCGTATATAGGATGGCAGGTATGAGTGTATACTCGCACCAATCGCAGCATTAATTTTATTCAGCCCTCAGAAAAAAAAAACCATACAATGCACCAATCTCGAAGCTGGGGATGTAATACGAAAAATAGTTTTTTTTTTTCGGGCAGCCTCAATTTCGTTTGACATGGCTTTTTGTTCATAGAGCGCACATTTACGTTCAAAGAGCCCTCAAATATAAAAGTAAAGACCCATATGGGCCGACTTTCAAAGTACATATTCTAAAATTGGCACGATGCAGAGAAAATTAGCATGGCGCCTGAGCAAGGGGGACACTCAAAATCATCAAGCGTTTCACATTTTTTGCCAAGTTTCTGTAAGGTACAAACGTTTACTCTACACTGTGTCTGTTATTAATTTTTCAACAGTACATTGATACAGGTGAGCCCAAAATTATTACGTGGCTAGAACACTTCCTTTGTTATCGTTCTCAGTTTGTATCTTGTAACCGTCATACTTATTCTTCTAGCGTGGTCAACTGCGAAGTGCCTAAAGGCTCGGTTTCAGTCCTCTTATTTTCTTAATTTACATTAATGGCTTACCCCGGTACTGCTAGCATGTACCTATTTGCCAATAACTGTGTTGTGCTCAGAGAAATTACTAGTGACCAGGAGGTTAACATGTTACACACTGAAGTTAACGCTAATTTGTGCTGGTGCAGTCACTGGCTCATGTCACTTAATATCAGTAAATGTGAAGTCTTGCGCGTACGACGTGGAATATCAAGTCCAGCTTCTTGCCTTCTCAATAACAATAATATTGAGTCGGTAACATCTTACCGCTGCATTGGCGTACAGATCACGTCCGACCTAACATGATCCCTTCATGTTAACCATATAATATCTAAAGCCAATGAAATGCTCGGATATCTGCTCCTTAATTTTTTCTTCTTCCCCAGGGCCACTAAAATTGCTCCTTTATAAAAAATTAGTCCGCACTAAACATGACTATGCCTCCTCTGTATGGGACCAGAGCTGTCCTAAGCTAACTCACCCGAACTTGTTCAGTATAATTCTACTCGATTCATTCTTTATAACTAAAATCGGACTGCTAGTATTTCTACCACAAACCAAACCTTAAATGTACCGTCACTTGCCACTCGCCGCTATAATTCTTGCCTTTGCCTTTTTCACACAATATACTTCCATAACACCCACCTGCGCAATGAACTAATCTCTAATCCGTCCTACCATTCTGGCCGCGTTGACCACTCTCACAAAGTTGGTAGTACTTTTTGCCAAACTAATGCCTGTTCCCACAGTTTTACTCCCCACACATCACAGGATTAGAACCCCCTTCCCGGACTTATAGCCGCCATTCAAGACCATCTTCGTTTTTAAAATGCACTATCCAACATTATATTTAAGAGTCTAAAAAACTTGTATTTTTTTATTCTTTGCTGCGTTGGTTGCTTTTGTTTAGTGCGTAATCTTGTTAATCACTCCCCTATGTAATGCCAAACGGCCCTGAGGGTATTAATAAATTAAATGAATTGAGTGCAGGCACGGCCGCCTGACTCCTAACCATTACGTGCAACAGACAAACCGCAGTCTTCTGAGGGCATCAGAACTGTGCTCAACGAGATTTATGCTTGTCTACAGCCCACATTTATGTTCTATCTCCCTGAAGTATCTGACAATAGAGCCCACACATTTGTTGAATGTGCCTTGAAGTACACCACAAAGGCTGGATGTGGGTCAGGATTAGCTATTCCGGTCCTAAAGTCTCGCAGCATCGTATGTAGGGACCAACACCAGCTCAGCGCTGGAAATCTAATTTCAACGTGCCGAGCTTATGCCCACGTAGTGAAAACATTACACTTGAGTCTGACCTGAAATAACAGGCAGGGGACCGATGTGGGTGGCACGTTGTCATGAGTGCTTTCTTATCCCGAAAACGACGAAACAGGAGCAAGAGCGGAATTAATTCGGCAGGCTCTTTCTCCATTGCTTTGGATTTGCAAATGTAAAGTCGGAAATTTGTAGCGTGTGCTGTCCCGTACAGTTTACAAGAGACCGATGAGGACTGGATGTGAGAATAGGGGCTCGGTTAGGCATGCTGTGCCATGAGTTTATCAAGCTAACACATCTCTCATTTCATATATCTGAAAGTCACGCATGCGAATACAATAGAGCATTTATTTTTCTGATTTGTTTTTTGTACGAAAATGTTCAGAGAGAAATTTAATGGCTTCATATTTTATTTTACATGCGATATAATCTCTCAGAATAATAAAAAGAGAACGTCCCATACCTCATTAAAAATATTAATTGATTTGCCCTCATGATTTGTCGTAAAATAATTAAATGCCGTTGAGGTTTAGTAGGATATCAAACATGGAAAGCGTTTCTTTCTTTTATGAAGAACTGTGTTGCACACAAGGCTATTATATTTTTATATTTTAGTAGAAAGAGCTCCTTCCTGTGTGGCGAAATTTTAGTCGACGAAAGTCCTCATAGAAGGAAGGAAATCAAGACACTTCTAAGATGTCTTGCTACGTCATGAAGAAAAGGACTACTGCCGCTTCTAAGAACAGCTTAGTGTGTGTTAAAGACCTTTTATCAGCCTCTTCGATGAAAGAGCTGAACTCGTAGCATCATTTCTTGGAGAAAGCCAAATAGGTTTCTGAAAATTAGAATCCCGGCGCTGCATTCAAAGTATAAATGACTATAGTAGCGCACTGTTCGAAGCAAATATTTGAAGCATATTCGAGGGTGACATAAAGTGAACTGAATGAGAAGAGTGAACAGAGTTTCACTTAAATCCTTTGAGAATTTGCAGAACACATGACATCAGAACGTTGACAAGTTGTAAGAGAAAAATTCCTAGGGCAGGTACCGTGACACCGTTCGAGGTGTGTCAAAGGAGGATCAAGTCAACTGTACCAGACCGAGCCACATAAGGGGAAAAAACAGTTGTTATTAAAATGACGGAAGCACACTAACACTTGTAACAAATGAACTGTGGCGCAACTAAGACGAACACAAGAAAGGGGCACACAGGGCTAGCGCTAGTCCTGTGTGTCCCTTTCTTCTGTTCATCTTGGTTGCGCTACAGTTCTTTTGGTACAACATGCACCATCTAGCCCAACAAAAGTTCTTCTAAACACACTAACACTAAATAGAGAGAAAAAAATAACACAGATGAAATGAGCCAGCTTGAAAGAATGGTTCGGTCTGTGGTGGTCAGCCCAACAGTGGGAGCGAGGTGCGGTTGAAAGATCGAAGTGGACAGTGCAGCAAATGACCGATGTGCAGCCTACACAGTAGTGGTTGATGTCTGATAATGGCGATGCGGCGAGGCAAAGCACCGCCTCAGGCCTGGCCTCGCGACGGCAGTGAGGATGCCAGGCGCGGATTCAAAGCAGCTGTCGTCAAGGCATAACACAGGAATAGGGTGGAGACAGCCGGCCAGGTCCGCTACTCTTGTATGAGGAAGAGACATCGTGACCATCGGCCAGCCCTGCAAACGGGACGGCAGGCAGGATCCCCGAGTGGTAGCAGCTGGCAGTGCCCAGCACGGCGCCCACCGTTTGAAAGAGCTGGAGGAATGAGAAAGACGGCAGGTCCCCGGTTCTGCTAAGCCGGCTGGAGGCAGGTTCCCAATTCTGTTCAACCCGGCCAATTGAGCTAATCATCTGTGACTCTGCCCTTTCTCTACCTCTCGTGCCTTGTCGTGATGCCTTTGAGCCCGCATAGCGCTTGTTATCTTTTTGTCTTTGTTTAATTGAGCAATCGAATTTGTTCAGACTAAAAATTTAGAACAGGTGTTGGCAAATCCAATGTCCAGTCCGGCTCTGTAGTCTTTTAGCGAAGCCTATTGGCACAATCCAACGGACGGGTCTCCTCGCTCTGTAGAGGATCAGCGGGGCGGCTGCTTCTTCTACTAAAAATAAACCTGAGCCGAACAAGACAGAGAAAATTGGTCGTAGATATGAACGGCACAATCTTGCTAGCTATATATTGTCGTTATACGCGCGAAAGAAGACGTGTATAGTTACAATAAACGACTGGCATAGGCGCACGCAACCTCTCAAGCTCGCACCGCCATCAAGCTCACTCTGGTGCACAGCAAGTTGCCCCATAGTTCTTATAATCAAATTTTTGCAGCCTATAGGATAATAGGAGATTTTGCATGTGCGCTATATCGTGCAAAATCGACATGGCATAGAACCACCTTTTAGAGGGGCGAGCCCAATTTGTGCTTGGCTATACATTTCATGTAGGTGGAAATGCTTTTATCTGAGTGGCAGTCGAGCGTAAATTGCTCCCCCCTCCCCCATTCACTTGCAGGCCCTTCGCATCATGTCTTGTCAATATTCGCACTAATCGGCCGCATAACAAAAAGATATGGGCAGCCCACCTCTTTTCGAAGTGTCGCCACTGCTGAAGGAATAGGCACGTTTCGGCCTACAGGCGTGAAATCCACGCCGGGCCTTGTTCGGGCAGCTACGTTGAAAAAATTGCCCTCAAGATGATCGGATAGGTATAATCAGATCTTGAGTGATGCAGATCTTCAGAGCTGTAAGCTGAAGTTGAGAGAGTTAAATGCTGTCAAGTATATAACCCTTGGCTGACACTGTCATTCCTGCGTACGTATGTTGTGACCATTTTATGCGATTTCTGCGGCTGCAGTAGAGAAACAGTTTTATTTAGTGCAGCATAGAGCACTTGAAAACAAAGTGTGCGTATATATATATATATATATATATATATATATATATATATATATATATATATATATATATATTAAAAAAAGAAAAGAAAAACATTCCCCAATGCACCTTAGTTTCGGTGACTGTTGGCCTCCTTCATGTATTTGTCAAACAAACGAGCCCATCATTTCCCTTAACTTGTCTGCTAATAGCTTAACGAGGGTCTGAGTTCTGGCAGTTTTGATGCCATAGGCGCCCCGCCGCGGTTGTTCAGTGGTTAGGGCGCTCGACTACTGATCCGGAGTTCCCGGGTTCGAACCCGACCGCGGCGGCTGCGTTTTTATGGAGGAAAAACGCTAAGGCGCCCGTGTGCTGTGCGATGTCAGTGCACGTTAAAGATCCCCAGGTGGTCGAAATTATTCCGGAGCCCTCCACTACGGACCTATTTGTTCCTCTCTTCTTTCACTCCCTCCTTTATCCCTTCCCTTACGGCGCGGTTCAGGTGTCCAACGATATATGAGACAGATACTGCGCCATTTCCTTTCCACCAAAAACCAATTATTATTATTATTATTATTGATGCCATAGGCAGCATAAGAGGGCTCTCGCACAGTGTCCGCCTTCGCCGTTAGATGACGTTCCACGTCACACTCGCGGTAATACAGGACGTGCTACGTCCGCCGCTATGGACGAGGGTGGCGCTGGTGAACACTCTCAAAGGTTCGCTTACACGCAATAAACATAAATACCCACGAGAGCAGCAGATTGTACAGCTGTCGCCGTAGTTCAGTTGGTAAGAGCACCGGAGGCGGTATTCGGAGGTCGTGGGTTCGGATCCTACCGGCGGCATGGTGGTTTTTTCTGCTGCTTTTTAAGTAGTTTTCTTTAAATCAAAGCTTAATTGAAGTATTTTTGTCCCACTAATCCGCACTTGAGATTTAAAAAAAACAGAAAACATTCCCCGTTGCACCTTGGGTTCGGTGACTGTTGTCCTCCTTCATGTATTTGTCAAACGAGCCCCTTATTTCTCTTAACCTGTCTGCTATATATATATATATATATATATATATATATATATATATATATATATATATATATATATATATATATATATATATATATATATATATATATACGTAAAGGAAGCCAACAGTCACCAAAACCAAGGCGCATAGGAAAATTTTTCTTCTTTTTTTTAAATTTATAGTGCGGACTGGTGGGAGAATTATACTTCAATTAATCTTTGATGTAAAGAAAACTACTTACAAAGCAGCACAAAAACAACAATGCAGCCGGTGGGATCCGAATCCAAGACCTCCGAATATCGCGTTCGGTGCTCTACCAACTGAGCTACGGCGACGGCTGTCGAATCTGCTGCTCTCGTGGGTATTTATGTTTCTTGTGTGTAAGCGAACCTTGAGAGTGTTCACCAGCGCCACTCTCGTCCATAGCGGCGAAAGTAGCACGTCTTGTATTACCGCGAGTGTGACGTGGAACGTCGTCTAACGTCATCTTGGTAGAGCACCGGACGCGATAAACGGAGGTCGTGGGTTCGGATCCCACCGGCGGCATGATTGTTTTTCTGCTGCATTGTAAGTAGTTTTCTTTATATCAAAGATTAATTGAAGTATAATTCTCCCACTAATCCGCACTATAAATTTAAAAAAGAAGGAACATTGCCCTATGCGCCTTGGTTTCGGTGACTGTTAGCTTCCTTCACGAATTTGTCAAACGAGCCCCTCATTTTCCTTACCTTGTCTGCTAATAGCTTAACGAGGGTCTCGGTTTTGGCAGTTTTGATGCCACAGGTAGCATAAGAGGGCTCTTGCACAGGGTACGCCCTCGTTGTTAGATGACGCTCCACGTCACATTCGCGGTTATACACGACGTGCTACGTTCGCCGCTATGGACAAGGGTGGCGCTGGTGAACACTCTCAAGGTTCGCTTACAGTCAATAAACATAGATACCCACGAGAGCAGCAGATTGGACAGCCGTCGCCGTAGCTCAGTTGGTAGAGCACCGGACGCGATATTCGGAGGTCGTGTGTTCGGATCCCACCGGCGGCATAGTTGTTTTTTTTTCTGCTTCTTTATAAGTAATTTTCCTTAAACCAATCTATTGGCATTACAAAAAAAATTAGAAACATTCCCCTTGCACTTTGGTTTCGGTGACTGTTGGCTTCTTTAATATATTTGTCAAACGAGCCCCTCATTTCATTTGCCTTGTCTTTTAATATATATATATATATATTGGGGGGGGGGGGGCTCCTTTGAGAAACTAATGAAGGAATCGAACAATCATCGAAACCAAGGTGCATATGGGAATGTTTATCATTATGAACTTTAATTTGTGGTACAATACGCCCGAGATAATCCCCCTCCTCACAAAGAAAAAAAAAGCTTTGCAAAAAAGGGACCTTCGTGCTTGGCACGTGATGAACCATATTCCAAATGAATGTGCAAAGACTGTATTTCGGGTATAGCACAAAACGCCGGAACGCACACGCAGTGCACGCATCATAAAATGCTAGAACACACACACAAAACATTACGTGGGTCATATATTTAAAGGAAAGGAAGTCAGAAATTAAATTATACAATCTACGCAAATCAGCACAGTAACCATTGACCGCTGAATGGCATTAACTGCCGGAAGGTCAAGAATAGCAGGAGACCCCTGTGCGGCCGCCTCACGGCTCTGCGTAGCTAGGCCGGGAGCACAGACGGCGGCTTTACTCACATTCCCGCGTTGGTTCCCGGCGCTCCAAGCAGTAGCGTTTACACGCTTAGTCGGCGCATGCCAAGCTCGTGGTAGGACGTACTGCTGCCCTCTCTTCCACAACAAGGTGCATATAAAGATAGCAACGCTTACAAATTCGGCGCGACATCGCAGTTGATGCTTCCCGACCTCCAATAATGTTCACGCAAAGAAGTGCCAATAAGGGGTTATTCGGAGGCCCGAGCCGCGAATCACTTTGAGAAGCCGAGCTGGGTCTGTCAACATCTATCGGACAGTAGTTTGTGAGACACGCGAATAGAGATTAGGAACACCATTGTCTACCCGACCAGAGATGCGCACAGCAGAACTTAGGAGTAGCTTAACCTGAATTTCAGACAAATGAACGTAAAAGTTGTAGAATTCATGCGTATAACACTTCTTTAACTAATGAACCCATTTTAGATTTTATTGTGCCGCAACTGGGTCAAGTAAAACAACTGCAAAAAGTGGAGGTGCTTCCTTTTTTTATTGTCATAGACATTCAAGTATATGTTGGAGCCTGATAGAGGCGCCGGCTACTTCATTTCACTTAATAGAAGAAAAACGCTGGAACTGACTAACAAAACGGCCACAACACGCCAACTTCACAATATAATACAACTTACACGCCAGAAATGCGAACGCAAAAGATAAAGATTTAACATAAGTAACAATATTGATATATAATGTAACGATATGGCGTAAGAGTAACGATATGGAGGTAAATGAGATAAATGACAGGAATACAAAAAAAATTATTTCTGAATATAATTAAGAGCACGAGTTGAGGCTAGCAATCAGAAAATTGTATCAATATGTGGTACCTCCCGACGATGCCACTCCCCTCAAGGTCATTTTTCAGCGCCTTTTATTCTAATTTCCATTTTAAGCGGGGTGTAGACTGAACCACGGACAACGGGGTTCGGGCACCGGCGCTGCCGGTTATTTTACTACAAAAGAAAAAAAACGGAAGGCAATTACATTGCTGATCCTCACTCCATCACATGAGCTGCAAAAAAGTAAGCATGATTGCCCCCTGTAGCTTGGGATTAAAGAAATTCGATATTCTTCCATGCTGAACTAACGCGGAGTTTCAAGTAATTACTTTTCCATCATGCTTATAGCCATGCGACCGGTTCCATTTGCGAAAGTTAAATTAGACAAGTTCATTTTGGTTTAAACACAACTTTCTTGCAAAGAAAACCAAATTGGTTTCAATCTCTCAGCTTGCCGAGAACGGACAAATATCGGTCACACCAAGCGTGCCTGTTTTTTGTCAAAGTCATAGCTTATGCAGAGCGAACGTCTCCTCTTAGAGTGTAGATTAATTTAGGCGCGTCCTGTTTAATGCTAAGTGGAACCCAAAATTTAAATAAATCGTCCCTATCAACATCATAATCATCATCATCATCAGCCTTACTACACCCACTGCAGGGCAAAGGCCTCTCCCATGTCTCTCCAATTAACCCTATCCTTTGCCAGCTGCATCCACCCTTTGCCTGCAAACTTCTTAATCTCATCCGCCCACCTAACTTTCTGCCGCCCCCTGCTACGCTTACTTTCTCTTGGAATCCACTCCGTTACCCTTAAGGACCAGCGGTTATATTTGCCTTCGCATTACATGCCCTGCCCAAGCCCATTTCTTTCTCTTGATTTCGATTAGGATGTCATTAACGCGTGTTTGTCCCCTCACCCACTCTGCCCGCTTCCGATCTCTTAACGTTACACCTATCATTTTTCTTTCCATGGCTCGCTGCGTTGTCCTTAACTTAAGCTGAACTCTTTTCGTTAGCCTCCACGTTTCTGCCCCGTAGGTGAGTACCGGTAAGATTATGCTGTTGTACACTTTCCTCTTGAAGGAAATTGGTAAACTGCCACTTATGATCTGCGAGAATTTGCCATATGCGCTCCACCCCATTCTTATCCTTCTAGTTATCTCCCTCTCATGATCCGGGTCAGCTGTCACTACCTGCCCTAAGTAGACGTATTCCGTCACTATTTCTAGGCTCTCGCTGCCAATTGTGAAATGTTATTCCCTTGCTAGGGTGTTGAACATTACCTTGGTTTTCTGCATGTTAATTTTTAGACCCATCCATCTGCTCTGCCTGTCTAACTCATTGATCATGATTTGCAGTTCACCTCCTGAGTGACTCAGCAAGGCAATGTCATCAGCAAATCGCAGATTATGTAGGTATTCTCCATTTATTCTTATCCCCAACTGTTCCCAATTCAGGCCTCGAAATACCTCCTGTAAACATGCGGTGAACAGCATTGGCGAGATCGTGTCTCTTTGCCTGACGCCCTTCCTTATTGGAATTTTATTGCTGACTTTATGGAGGACTATAGTAGCTGCGCAGTTGCTATATATATCTTCCAGTATTTGGACATAAGGCTCTTCTACCCCCAGATTACGCAATGCCTGTATGACTGCTGAGGTTTCCACTGAGTCGAATGCTTTCTCGTAATCAATGAAAGCTATATATAGTGGTTGGTTATATTCTGCGCATTTCTCTATCACCTGATTGATAGTGTGAATATGATCTATTGTGGAATATCCTTTACGAAATCCTGCCTGATCATTTGGTTGATTAAAGTCTAACGTTGCCCTGACTCTATTAGCGATTACCTTAGTAAATACTTTGTAGGCAACGGATAGTAAGATGATCGGCCTGTAATTTTTCAAGTCCTTGGCGTCTCCCTTGTTATGAATTAAGATAATGTTTGCGTTCTTCCAAGCTTCTGGTACAGTCGAGGTCATAAGGCATTGCGTATACAGGGTGACTAGTTTTTCAAGCACGATGTCCCCTCCATCCTTCAACAGATCTGCTGTTACCTGATCTTCCCCAGCTGCTTTTCCCCTTTTCATTGCTTCTAAGGCTTTCTTTACTTCATCTTTCGTTACTGGCGGGATGACGCATTGCTGTGCACTGCTGTCTTTCTTATTAGCGCTCTGATTACATTGGCTACTGTACAGGTCTGTGTAGAACTCTTCGGCTACGTTAACTATCTTATCCATATTGTTAATGACATTGCCCTGCTTGTCTCTTAATGCATACATCTGGTTTTTACCTATGCCTAGTTTTCTCCACTGTTTTTAGGCTACCTCCGTTCTTTATAGCATACTTTATTCTCTCCATATTAAACTTCCTTATGTCGGCTACCTTGCGCTTAGTTATTAACTTTGATATCTCTGTTAGTTCTATTCTATCGGTAGCGTTAGATGCCCTCATGTTTTGGCGCTTTTTAATCAGATCTTTCGTCACCTGAGATAGCTTCCCGGTATCCTTTCGAACTGTCCTACCGCCTACTTCTACTGCGCACTCCGTAATTATTGATGTCAGATTATCGTGCATTGAATGAACATCAAGATCATCTTCCTCAGTTAAAGCCGAATATCGGGTCTGCAGCGCTATCGTAAACTCCTGTGCTTTCCCTCTTACGGCTAACTCGTTAATGGTCTTCCTCTTCACTAGCTTCTTCCGTTCCCTCTTCAAGTCTAAGCTAATTCTAGACCTTACCATTCTGTGGTCGCTACAACGCACCTTTCCGAGGACGGCCACATCCTGAATGATGCCAGGTTTAGCGCATAGTATGAAGTCGATTTCATTTTTAATCTCACCATTGGGGCTCTTTCAGGTCCATTTCCTGTTTTTTGTTCTAATCGTCCTTCTAATCGTCCATTTATTACCTACTAACAGATGGATATCCGCTGATTGAAGGCATGCATTACTTTCAGTTCAGCCATAGCCGATATGGTATCAGCCACAGTTTTAAGTACGTTAGCAGCTTATTTCGGCACGTGGAGGTAATTCTCGTGTACACAAATTTGTATTAAATCTTCTCACAAGCGCTCGAGAAAGGACCGATATGCGCTTGATGGAGGGATGCCAAATTTAGAGAACCGCCACAGGCGATCAGGAGAGCAAAGCAGATTTTTGAGGGAAGGCTCGGTTGGGATAGCCGATATATTTCCCGAAAGAATCGGCATTTTTCAGAACCTCCCCTCAGTACCCGAAAACAAACATATTTGGCCTTTAAAATGGCATGTCCGCCTTTAAACCTCTCCACGTCCGATATAGACACAACAGTGGTTTTGTGAGGAAAGCTCGATTTGAGCTTGGTGACTTGTGACCCACAATAATCCAAAATTTTATTTTGTCCTTTCCTGAAATACTCTTTACAATGCACCAAGTGGTCGTACTTGCCTTTCAGTCCCTTAGCAGGTGATGTAAGACGGACAATTGGTTTTGTCAGGCAGCCCCAGTTTGGTTACAGGAGATTTTTACTGCACAGAGCGCTCATTTTTGTTCAATTTACCCTCAAGTACCGCATTATGGACTTGTATGTGCAACATACAGGCAAGGTCGCTTTTCCCCAATCCCTGGACGATTTGGGACAAACCACAGTCATCATAGTTGTGTTTGACGAGTTTTATGCCTGCATCTAGTCCACATTTACGTTCGACCCCCATAAAGTACCATGTAATAGACCCCCACTTTCATTCAATATGCATTCATATGCTCCACATGAGAGCGATGTGGACCACGTGTAGGCATGCCCATGTAAAGGTCCCGGAGCGTCTTGTATAAAAACCAACACCTACTCATCGCTGGAAATCCCATTTTGAATTCACATGTTTGCTGCAACGTACACAATTCAACTGAGTACGATGTTAAATACCTGGCCGAGGACCGATGTGTGTGGCACGTTGACATGTGTGTGGCCCGTTGACTCCGGCAGCCTGTTTCTCTATTTCCTGGGATTCTCCTGCATAAAGCCGGCTTTTAATTGGCGTCTGCGCCCACGTTCGCTTTTCAAATGACTGATTATGGCTGGAAGTCGAGCCATGCAACACCAATATATTAGTCGCATGCCAGATCATTGGAACAAGAGCGATTTGGACTTGTTTTGTTCGGCATATCGAGCCGTTGTTTATACTTATCGACCTGGCTAAGCCCTGATTCTGCAGGTGGGCCACATATTACACCCACATATTACACACGTCTATGCTATGCGTAGTCAATAAAAATTGTGCAGTTCGTTCCTAAAACCTAAAGGTTTGAATGCTGTCTTTGTGACCATCTTTGTCCAGAAGAGTCCGGACCTTTAATGTACTATTCTTACTGCAATTGTCTCTTGATAAAAATTAGTGGATATATTGATATGTATTTAGACCATGATATTGCACGGTGTTCTTGATTTGCTTGCTCTTTATACCGGTTTCTTTGCTAGATGACTGATTTCCCCTTTTTATGTTGTAGTTGTATTGTTGTGGCATAATTTGCTTTCATGGAGATGTGCAGAGCACAAGAAACAAGAACGACGTAGACACGATAGATATACGATGAGCGCTGAACTACCAACTGAAGTTTTGATTGAAAAGCAGGCCATATTCTATACTGCTACATCACACATGAACCGTAATAGGGCAACACTAAAGCGCAATCATTTCGACCACGACACTGATCTTGTTTCCCGATGCACTTGTTCTCAGATTACTGGTTCTGTGTTTTATGAGTATAAAATACGCCCTGCTTTTCAATAAATAAATTCAGCTGGTAGTTCAGCGTTCGTCCTGCTTACTTTGTCTCTATACCGTCCTTGTTTTCTTTGCGCTACACCTCTCTAGGGTGCGTGAACGACTGGCCCACACGAAGGTAATAGCACGTTTTTTGTTGTAGTTGTTTGCACTTTCTCTCTGTTTCAGTGCAGCACAAAGACTGAAATTGATGTGGACTTTATTTGCTAAGAGGATAATACATACATCCTCGCCGTATGTCACTAATGCACCACAGAGCCATTTTTTTCTGTGATAGCTGCGGTACCAAATATCTTAAAAATATTCAACGAGGGATGAAGCGCAGCTACAAAGGTCTCATTGCTGCCTTGATGCTAGCCGTATTGATTAAAACTTATTGATTATAATGTGGTTAAATATCTCCTGACGTCCGCCATTACCGTGATACAGTGAGGCAAAGCCAGTTTTATACCTCGAAACGACTCTTTTGAGGAACTGGCGGCCGGCTCGCTGCTGGTCAATAAATGCATTACCACAGCGATGCAAAAATACCCACCATACTATAACTTTCGAAGCTGAGTGCGCGATTGTACTGTAGCTTTTATTTTCTAAATTCTTTTGCTCGTGCGTCATTATCTAGACAGGATAATATTTCTCTGATACAGATTTTTGCGTCGGTGATTTTTGGCTATTTATTGTAGGTAGTAAATATTTCTTTTCAGTGTTCAACGCCTCAGGGATCTTTTATTTTACATGTTGAACAACATATCAACTATAAAGGCCGTTGCGCTTGATGTACTGCGCTCCTATCTCTTCCTGGCATTCACAAACGAAGACCTCCTCCTAGGAGTTCAGAGGTCAGAAAAAAAAGAGAAACAAGTTATCATACATACGATATGTTTTCTCACAATAAAGCAAACTTAAACGCCCGCTACAGTTTAAAGCTTTTGTGGATTTAGACTCCTCATTGATTACGGTTCATGTGTGATTCGGCAAGCCAAATGAGTACATTTTCGTAACAAGTTTAAGAATGCAGGCTCAGATACTAGAAAAACTTGGTCTTTGATTAATAATCTAAGAGGTGTCAAAACGTGTGGCAATGTTGGTAAAGATTTTGAGTCTTATTTCGGCACTGATGAAGCAAGAATAGCTAATGAATTCAATAAGTTTTTCTCGCAAGTTTCAGGAAGTGCACCACAGCATCCCTTGTTTTGTACGCTTTCGAAAAGCACAGCCGAATCTGCACTCCTACCTTTGGTAAGTGAGGATGAGCAAAGTTCAATTATTTTTGGTCTTTCACGCAATAGGTCGGTGGGAATAGATGGAATTTCAGTTGATGATCTGCGAACCTTGTTAAACATACTTAAAGGCGTGTTGCTGTCGCTGTTCAACGGCTTTATCTCAAGTGGCATGAACCCAGCCAATATGAACGCGGCTATAATTTCCCCAATACACAAAAGTGGTGCACATAATAGGTATCAGAATTTTCGCCCTATTTCAGTCTTGCCCTGTCTGACTCAAATAATAGAAAAACATCTGCTGTCTACAATGACAAGTTTTTTAGATTAGCACAAAACCCTGTCACCGTGTCAGCATGGTTTTGTGCAATGAAAAGGGACGGAAATGCTTTTGGAGGGCTTCTCTGACATGTTAAATCGATCTTTTGAAAGAAATCAAGGGGTGTGTGCATTGTTTCTCGATGTCAGCATGGCTTTTGATAATGTATGTCAGAGTGTGTTGCAGTGTAAACTGTCCAGAATAGGCTTCCGTGGAGTGTTTTGTTCGCTTTTGTAAAATTTTTTACACCACAGAACGCAATACGTTTCGATTGGGCGAGCAAAGATCGCTTGTTTTCTTATAAAAGCTGTTGTTGCTCAAGGTTTCATAATTAGTCCTCTGTTGTTTAACATCTACGTGAATGACATTTAGAATGCTGTGCCTATAGGCCTGTGTCAGTACGCTGACGATACTGTCCTCGTATCCCAGTCGCCGAACTACTCTGACTCACTTTCTTCTCTTCAAGCTGCAGCAACTATTGCTATGGACTGGTTCTCACTCAACCTAATCAAAGTTAAGAGCTCTAAGACTCACCTTATATGCTTTCACAGCGAAATGAAGAAGAAGGTAGATTTAAACCACCAGCTGTTCTTGCACGTATCTGATTGTTCCTAATTGTCAGTGTGTACCCCTGAGCTATACAACTACAGTGAAGTACGTAGGAGTATACTTCGACAGTGCTCTTTCATGGAATGATCACTTAACCCATGTCTGTAAAAAGCTCAAAACCATCTCCTGTGTGCTTTACAACATTAGGTACTACATGCCGCTTTCAATACGCAAAGCTATTGTAAACGCTTTTGGGTATAGCGTACTTCGGTATGACATAACGATTTATGGTCACTGTGCGGTTCGCTGGAAGTATAGGATCGATTCTCTCCTACAATCTTTGTTAAAAATTATTGGCAATTAATCAGGCCTTCACTCTAATATTAATGTCTTTAAGGTATTTTCGCTACCAGAGTTTGATTGCCTTTTGATGGAAGCAATTGTCCTGAAACATTTTTGGTGTGGTGAATATATAATTCCGTATGTTCCCACACGGTCTTTTCGACCGAAGGAACCTTTTTATATTCCCAGACGGTCTATAAGATACGGAAAGCGTGTAATAGATTGTTACGTTTCCTTTTACTTTAACAGGTTACCTCTAAGTGTTCGCCGGGCAAAAACTAAATATAATCTAAAAATGATGCTGTGATACACTAATTACTGGTTTTCGACGTTGTACATATGCTTTATCCCCTGTCAAGTAAATCATGATTTCACTTGTAACTGCTGTATTTTTTGCACGGATTTCAGGTATTTTTATGCCATTTTGGTTTCCTATTTATTTTTATTTTTCCTTTGTACTAATTTGATATTCTGTAATGTTTAATGTGCATTTATGCCTGTGAGTATGTTTGCGCGGTTGTGATGCCTCTCGGGTTCTGCCACTCCAGCCCTATGAGGCTTTGGCAGGCCGGATTTTCTGTACTTTTTTAATACATTTGGCGCAGTAAAGTACAATATTATTATTGTTGTTATTATTATTATTATTATTATTATTATTATTATTATTATTATTATTATTATTATTATTATTATTATTATTATTATTATTATTATTATTATTATATTATTATTATTATTATTATTATTATTATTATTATTATTATTATTATTATTATTATTATTTGGAAGTAAAATATTGACATGTCGCTCAGAGTTTAGTATAACGTCAAAGATCAAAGGCACTACTTCCTTGTAATGAGAGCAGATGTATGCATGAGCAGGCCTTATTGTTGGAGATAGATTCCTTGCTTTGTGGTGATATATTTATTCGTCCAAACTCCTCTGCAAAGAAGAAAAGGAAGACATGTCTCTCAAGTACAGCTGCCTAACGGAGGAAAAGACTATTTCCACTTGTTAAGAAAGCTCAGTCTGTGTAAGGACCGGTCATCGACCTCTTAGAACCAAGAGCGGAACTTAAATCTGCAATTGTTAAGCAATGCTGAATAGGTTTCTGAAAGAGGAATGGCGAAGTAATAAATGCACAAGGGATTAGTGTATGCGCTGTGCAATGCAAGAAGATTTAGAAGAATATTACCAGCACAATACGAATTGAATTCAATACATAGAGCGAACACAGTTCCAACGAAAAGATTAGAGAAGTACAAGAACAAGTGGCATTAAAAAGTTTGCAGGGGAAATTTATACTATTTATCACTAGATTCATTTCGCACGCTTGCTGTTTTCTCTGTTACTGAATCCTAATGACACATGACAACGAACAGTCTTCCCCTGTCTTGGTCGAATTAAAAATAGAGCCGAGCAGAACTGGACACAGAAAATAAAAAGTTCAAGTCGCAGATAGGGAGGTCACAATCCTGTCCAACATACATAGTAGCAACCCTTAAGCTCATTCTCCTCGTCCACTCCGATTAATTTCGAGGGACTCGGTTCGCTCGGAAGGAACAAAGAGCTTTATTTGTATATCTTTTGTAATCACGGGTAAATTGAATAATTACCTCCGCATGACGCAATCTCGAAGATGTGTAATCTTCTTATTGGTCATAGGTGTATTCGCTGCTTGATCAAATTTTCTATCATAAAAACAAGCCTTTTATGATCTGGTTTTAGGTCAATTCTATGCATGCATTTCCTTTGTTGTGTGTTGTTAATTTACTGTTCACCACAATCGTTTATTTATTTTGTAGTACGCTTTTTGCACACCTCCGAAGCAAGCATAGGTGAAGCATCATTGCTAGCCTACTTTCATGGCATTTAAATTCAGATTGCCTTCACGCGCTGTCTAGAGAACAGAAGCGCCCACCGGTGTCTGCCCCGACTTTGCCGTGTAGTTGACGCCTCCAGGTGGCAGAACTGTGTAGGAAACCGCCAAGGTCATTTGGCAGCAGACTTTGCAGCTAGAATAACCTCGACTCCTTTGTGTGGCAATGAAAACTGTAAGCAAGAAAAAACACCTGACAACCTGGACCTATGATGTACATATATCAGGCCAATTTCGGTAAGTATCGCAGCGAAAAAAGAGTAAAAAATGCCCATATTCTCGATGGTTCCGAAACGTACGCTCCGTCACAAGGCGCAGACTAACCGGCGTTCGATGGTCTCGCGATAGTGCTGAAAAAGATTGCAGCCGATTTAGCTTACTGGGCAAAATACAATGCGCGCTAGCACGTCGCGTTAAAGTCAGCTTTCGGTTCGCAGCTTGGATTTAAAGGTGAAGCTTTAAATTTAGATTACACGTTTAAGGCAATAAGTGATTTGTAATGAGGGAGGTATCACTCTTTGGCATACTCCAAAAGCGTGGCCTTACGACTACAATGGAAAGCGAGACTGCTTTCCCAGAAACTTCGTAGTTATAGTTCTTCCTGACACGAGGTTTGAACCGAAGACCACCGGTTCAACGCAACTGTCGCTCTACAAACTGGAATAACCGGGATGGTTTGATTTGGACCACCTGGTGTTGTTTAACGCGCACTGACATCGCACAGCACAAGGGCATTTTCATATTTCGCATTCATCTAACAACGACCGCCAAGGCCCGGATCCAAGCCATGACGCTTGGGTCAGCACCCGCAGGCAAAGTCATTCAGCCTCCGCGCCGGAGGTTTTAGAAATTGTTACTTTCTCTTTCCAGAAAGGCACGTTGTTACTCCGCGAAGTTTGCTGTTGAGATTGCTTACATAAACGCTTCGCCGTAAAGAGCGGCTTCCGAAGCTTGGCGATAGGAGGTGCGAAAACGTGAGTACGCGTCTAAGTGCTTAAGGGCTGACTTAAACGTCACCGTTTCGGTATTGCCTCAAAATTTTAGGCTGCATCGTGCGAGCCACGCTTAGGGACACTATATGCTGGGCAGTAATCATAATGCATAATGGTCGGTCACTGACATGAATGGTCTCTCGTTAATCCACCGTTTGAACTACAAAATAGCTCGCACATTCCTGAGACACTCTTTTTCTGTACGAGAGTTGTTGCCCTGGTCTTTTGTAGCTAAAACATGTGAGCGGCCGACGCTGTTTTGCAAGAATTGGGGGCGGTTACCCATCGAAATTTTTGTTAAATTCTGCCTGCACTTTAGCAGCTGAAGGCGGTGTTGAAGCTCCTAAAATGCCTTCATTTGCAGTCATACCCACGTAATATGCATACCCGTTTTGACAGACAGGTAGAATAGGGGCAAGCGTGCCGTCTTTTTCAACCAAATATCTTTAGTACGCACGTATTCTGATGAAGCACCGAACATTTCTCGGATCCCGCCGAACGTTTTCCGGGGCACGCCGCTACGGCAAATTGAGAATTCCAGCTGTTTTTCTTTATTCCTAATAACCCGTTTCTGGGTAATACGTTCTAAAATTGGCTGCTTTTGACTGAAAACAGATTTTTTAACTATCTGAATAAGGCATGATAATTTTAAGGGCAGCAGTACCACGTCTAGGTTATGACTGCTCCTCGTCATTTGGGTCGAACACTGTCATCTCTTCAGCGTACACCGAAGTGCGCCACTTCACATCTGAAGGTACAGTGTCCATGAGCCGTAGAAAGGTGCCTGGTGCGGAACGAATACCAAGTGGCGTAGCTTGGGACTCGTATAGCCTGTCTGATATGATGATTGCCGCCTTCTAGCGGTCCCTATTGCGGACGTCCAGTTACTTACTTCAGTTCAAGCACTAGAAATTCCTGGAGTTGCTCAGGTGACCCAAGCCACCGTCAATACTTTACAGAAGTTAAACATGAAATTTTTCGACGTTCGTCAACCGACGGCTGTCTGCGCAGGACACCATTCGGTCACATTTTACTTCACATGTGCCACTGTTGCAGCCCATGGTCTCCCAGGTAATTTAATGAATGTAATTAAGTATTTTCTTTAGTGGCTGGCTTATGACAGTACGTTGTTTAGTGAAACGTGATAGCAAGGTCGTAATGGTAGTCGGATGATTTATTTAGTAAATGCACGATGCTTTGAAATATAAGTTTGCCCGATACGCGGCACTGATTCAAAGACACTTCTTGAGGGACAGCGCAGGTTCAGCAGTTTTCATGTCGTTTTTTGTAGGGCCGGGTTCGTGTCTTTCTTTAGGTCAAAATTCTATTTTAACTGCATGTTTCAGTGATCGCGTCAGTGTAAGCCAAGGGTGTGTACTTATTCAGAACTACGTGAGAAATACTGTTGCTCTTAATATGATTTGCAATACGCGTGCGTCTGGCCGCAGTGCGTCACGGCCACACAGGGGAGACGAGAAGCGGAGGGCTTAAAAGCGAAGTGGAATAATTCCTCCATTATGACCACCAGCTGCAACCTCCGCATCGTTCCAGCCCTATTAAGAGCGTTCGCTCTTATTAGGATTTTCAATTTCTTGGGGTCTGCTGCCACATCCATTTGACATACAATTTTCTAAGTCCGAGGAACTAAAGATGGCGGCCCCAATTGTAAATCGATATAGCAACCCAATCGGTGATTGATTGGTGACGTCACTGATATAGCTAATTGGTGAATGAAAGGAGGACATCACTTTTAAGTCCAAGATGACGGCCAATAATGGTAATCAATTGATGGCGTCATTAACTATTCCAAGATGGAAGCCTCCTTATGCTTCACATGAATATTATGTCATATTCAAAGATAGCGGCCAAATGTGGTGGACAGAAGCGAAACCACGTGAATATGACGTAACATTCAAAGTTGGCGGCATTGCTTCGTAATCTCAAATCGAAGATGGCAGCCAAATGCGGCCGCTAATGATGACGTTATCATCCACTATGGTGGATAGAAGATGAACCACGTGATTATGACATCAGGGGACGAAATGACGGCATAGTTTCCGTTTCCCGCATCCAAGATTCAGTCTCTCGAAGTGGCGCCATAACCGAGATGGCGGCAACTAAAGTTTGTTGCGCCCGTAGATGGTACGCCGTACCCGAGCAGTAAAAACGTCTCGTTAAGGGACCGCTATACATATATACATTGTGAGTGATTGAGTGGAAAGGGGAAGGCACGGGCTTGTTTACTGGTGGATCAACCACCACGCCCACTGCTGCGGTGCCGATAGAAGTAGGGAGGGGTGGGGGAGAAATGAGAGGACAGGAAAGGAGCGCGCGGCAAAACAGGGAGTGCCCTTAGACACAAGCCGACCCCTTCAGACCTAGAAACAGCCGTAGAGACCTTTGAACTCCGGGTAGTTTAGGAGGAGATAGAGAGCTTTGCAGGGTTGGTAACCTCCAGGAAAAAAACGCCGCGGCGAGCAGGGGAGGCTCAGGAGGCTGAAACCTGCCGAGTTGACTCGGTGAGCAGAGAAAGCTGTGTTGCAGGCAGGAGAAGGGAAGAGGCCGAGGCAGTGAAGTGGGGATCCAGTGTTGGCACTGCCAATTCGATGGGGGTGGCCGTGGCGGGTGCCCCACGGCCACCCTGGGGTCTGGGTAGTCAAGGAGCAGATGGTGGTCGGTGATCGACCTTGCCAGGTCCAGGGGAATATACATTCATTCAACTATATATACTCCGGCAACAAGGGGCACCAGTGCGGGCATAGTTATATATCGTATATGGTCTATGAATAAAACGTTATCGATGGTGGTATAAAAATAAAACTACGATTAAATAATAGGTAAACATTGCATACATTGATACCAATTGAAACATAAACATATTACACTGGAAGCCGAATTTTAGCTGCAACTTGACCACACATTTGAAACAATTTCAATTTGGGACGCACCTTGAGGGGGCTGTAACTCAACAACGGGTAGACATACGCAAATGGGACCGGTACCAAACGATTTGTCTTGATATCTATCGAACCATTTGCGTATATTAATCATGAGATAGTAATTTTTCTGCCTATAAATGGTGCTAGGCGTCGATCGCTCCTCTACGCGTCGTGATTGCAGCCGTATGTAAGCGCGAGGCGGAGCGCGAGTGGGAACGCGTGCGAGGCCTTGAACCAGACAACACAAAGAGGCGTTTCGTGATTACGATAATGTAACCGCGAACTACGGCGCGACCACCAATCTAGCGTTCTAGGCATAACGAGTGGTTAGCGAAACATAAGTTAAATGAACAGAAGAGGACGGACATACGATAAATGATACTACCTGCGGAACTAGTGCCGGGTAAGAGGGCATTGCAGAATAAACACAATGGTGCTAGAGATTAGTGATGGCTCAGTGCGCTGGCTTGAACGAAAAGCTTGTGACACCTTATATGTCAACGACTCTAGAGAAATAAACGAGGGTGAACAAGACGATAACGTAGTGATCGACGAGCGATATTGATGCGTGTCGGGTGCACTGTGAACCCACCTTATACAATTAAATGGGTTAGCATGTGTAAAAATTGTCCAAGCTACTGGGTTTAGCAAAATGGCTTACCTGGTTCAGCGTGTTAAAAATTGCGCAATGTCTACGCTACGCAGGGTAAATTGCTAAACTCAGGGAAAGCTGTAAGCAATGTGGGGCTGTAAATACAACGCCTCGACAGGACGTGGAAGCAAAAGTAGGACATTACTGGTAGTTTTTGTGGACATTATCGATGTCCGCAGAATGGCGGAAATGGAGCGCAATTTTGAAAAGCTTTTCTTGAGAGATGTATAGAAGAAGTAGGAATTTATCTCGAGGAAAACAGGCTCAAATTTCTAAAAGAGCTTTTATTAAGTGCGAACATCGAGATGGCGCTTCTTACAGCGTGATCTACTGTTGAAATATCACACCGCCTGAATACCGAGCAACCTCCTTCAGCATCGAGTGTACGCGCGCAGAGAGCAAGAAGTAAAACGCAGCAGAATGGGAGGGTTTGTGAAAAACCTCGACAACGGTGCAGGTGGTGACAGCGCACGACGCACGGAGAGAAGGTGAGTCGACCAAATGTAGTGAGGAGGCATGGCAGCTAGTGTGGAATCTACGTTTTGGATGAGATCCGTCAGCGCCTTCGATGATCAACGACGGGCAGAAACTTTTACTCATCAAGTGGCACCTGATCGCGGTGCAAACACGCGCACGTCTACTGGCCGAATAGGAAGAGGGCCCGTCGAAAGTTCGAAAGGGCAGATGAAAGAAACAAAGAGTATGGTGGAGCTGCCATAAAAAAACGTAAACCAATAAGCTCCTGCCTGTACCACTAAAGTATCACAGGCTTAACCCAATCGTAATATAAATGAAAAGGCCCGAAGGCAATGTTGTGCTTTTGCCACCCGGAGGTGGGAAAATAAAAAAATGGGGTAATGCTACTAAGCGACCCACAGCCGGGGGAGCGGGCCCGGGGAGACTCCGCGGATCTCCCCTGGGACGTAGCGGAGGGGGTAGGACATAGGTTGTGGGAATGGGACTGAGGGAAGGGTTATGGGTAATGTGATGGGAATGGGGACAGCGAGATATTGACCCTCATTTTATCATCGCTGGACTCCTGTCTGGCCAGGACAGGGAGGGCGTCGATGTTGTCCAATGGTGCGGCTCCACTCACGGGATGCCCGACCACCCAACGACGCAATAGCTCCGACTCGGAGACAGGGAATCCTAACCCGGGGCAGCTGCCTCGGGCTCCTCCACGACTTTCAGCGGTCCGGTTCGGACTGGCGTCCCGCTCCCAGCTACTAACCGTCAAGTGTTTTTCGCGGCTTTTCAGACTCCGGAAGTATGTGTGGTGGATCCAGCCAATGGAATTAGACTCCCGGGTACCCACCTGTGCTTCCAACCAACCAACCTTGCACTTATTTCCTCCCCTGGCTTGCTCCACACCTACTGAGGAGGAAGTGTTCAGGGCCGGGCTGACCGGGCCACAAACCAAGAACCTGGCCGAGGGTGAGATAACCCGGGCCTACTCCACCGCTACTCCACAACATCGACGGTTTTTGCATCGGTCCTACTAAGGTCCCCCTTACCTCGGCGTCCCGCGCTCTAGCCTCACGGCCCCGCGGTCAGCAATCCCTGGCTGCTTCCCCGAGGACATCGCTCCCAAGGAGCCCTTCTGCTGGAAACCCCCGCGCGGACCTGGCCTCTCCGTGGTCAGAAACCGACGCGCCAGCCGGTAGCCACGCACGCCCCCGCGTGCAGAGGCCTTTTGATTTTCGAGCACTTTTGAGCCCAATTCCGTGAGTCCAACCTGATTATGAAACCAGGCCTGCCTCCGCACAGGCATAGGACCTCACGTGCGCGACTGGCCCACTGCGTCGCTTGGGAGTCGCTGCCACTCCCATGGGGTTTTGCATCCCCAGAGGACGGGCCCCGGCCAGCCCATCCCCACCGCTGTGCGTTGCACCGGAACAAAGCCTAGTAGCCGAAACTACACCGGCCCGTATCCGGTGGCAGGGGGAGGGGGGGCCACGGGCAGGCCGCACAGTCGGATTTCCCCCCCAGATGAAAGAAACAGTGAGCACCGTTCATAAAACCTCTGCGCAGTTCTCTGATTAGAAAGCCGGAATTGTCACCCTTGATACTCGAAGGTCTTGTGACCGCCAACTAAACGACTCTAAACAAAGTATTGCGGTGAAGGCGCTGCCATCTTTCTTCTTGGGAGGTAGGGGTATATGTGAGAACCAAAACAGAAAGAAAAAAGGCAAAATTATTTCAAGTCAAAGAAGCAACAAGAAAAACGTAGAGTGAAGACATCACCTATCAATTATCATCCCCATTACCGCAGGTAATGATGACAAATATATATGGCGAAAGGGCATCTTTGGTCGAAAAGCTCCATGATATAAAGTGTTTCGGTACAATCAAGGTTGAATAAAAGGCGAATTTTTCATGTATTCTACCCAAGATGAGCCGAGAACCAGGCGGGCGGAAAGCTTACACACACTAGATTAGTGGCGTGTACCTAGCGGCAGAGAAAATTAAATCATGCTCATCCCGAAATTCAAAGAGGATGCTCAAACTTCTACGTCAGTGATGCGGTGGATTTGCGCAGGAATTTAAAGCAATATTTATTACCTCTTTGTATTGCCCAATCTACTCCAAAGATTATTTTTATTTACATATACTGTCTACCAGAGGTATTTATTGTCCTAACTTCTATATTATAAATATTATGGAAACAGTACAGCTTAAGATGCCGCAAAGCTTTAGAAGGATTTGTTGTATTTCAGAAACTATAGGCCAATTTCAGTATTAAGTGTAATTAATACAGTGTTCGAAATGGTGCTCTGCAAGCGAATACAGAGCTTTTTCATTAAGTACAATGTCCTCTGTCCAAATCAGCACAGCTTCCGACCCCAAAGATCCACTTCCTCGGCAGTTCTGGTACTTACACAGCAGATAAACACCGCATTTCATAGCAGCAAACTGGCCGTAGTTGTTTACTTAGACATATCAAAAGCTTTTGACACGGTTGATCATTCGATATTACTACAGGAAATAGAGACTTATGGTTTAAGGGGGAAAACTTATGATTTAATCAGAAGTTACATTTCTAGTCGAGAGCAATGCGTTGTTACCAGAAACTATATCTCCACTCCTCAAAAAATCACACTTGGCGTGCCGCAGGGCTCTGTACTCGGGCCCCTCCTTTTTTCTTTATACATAAAAGACTTTCCATTGTTTCTCAACAATTCTGACGCTCTTATATACGCTGATGACACTGCGCTATTTTTACTGGACATACATTAGAGGATCTGGGGGGCGAAATTAACGAGGAATTTATAAAATATCCCAGTGGTTCGTAAACAATCGGCTCACACTTAACACCGAGAACACAAAGTATACTTTATTTCACTCAAGGAAAAATAATATTAGTTGTGTTAACTTATTTCTAACATTAAACGGTACGTATTTGCTTAATTCCTCCCACACCAAGTACTTTGGTGTGGTCTTGGAATCGAACATGCATTGGAAGCAGCAAATTAAAAATGTTTGCTCTAAATTAGCTTATGGTTGTTATATTTTAATAAGGGCGAGGGAATGGTTTCTTGCACCGATTTTACATATATTGTACATCGCGTTTGCCCATAGGCAATTATGTTACTGCCTTGAGAGATGGGGCGGTACCTATAAAACGTATTTAGAATCAATCTTACGCTTGCAGAAGCGGGCTGTTCGTACCATAACCTTCGGAAGGACAGTCGGCTCTAGCCCACCACTCTTTCAAGAACTGCGAATAATACCAGTATCAGTTTCATACAAACTAAAGATACCTCAAATAATAAACGCAGTAATAATAACTAATGATTAAATTCCTCTTAGACTGTTCAGATAGCCGCTGAGACAAAGAAGAGCCGCCACTAATAATAGATTTAACTTACCGCCTTGTAATAACATTTACGGTCAAAGGGTATTAGAGTACAATGGTGCCCAGATATGGAATGTGATTCCCGGTGACATGAAAATGAAACATAATTTTCCGGCCCTAATGAAAAACATTTTTCTTGTCTGGCGAGAACTGTGGGACTGAATGCATTTGTGCTTAGTTTTGTACATTCGTAAACCTAACTTCTGTTGTTCTTCAGATAATGTATGTGGTTAACACATTTGTAATGCCGCTATTGTAGCATCTCACGTCTTTTTGTACATGTACTTTGAATGTCCGCCAGTCTTTAGTGAATATTATGTATTTTAACCTTTCACTACCCGAGCTGGCTATGGGTCCAATCAAGTTTTGATGTATTAGTTTATAAAATAAAATGATGATGATGATGAAAAAAGAGGACATCGCTAACCTTTAGCTGCTAATTATTAGCACGATGTCTCTTTGTGAGTAGATAAAAAAATGTTCGTGTGCACATCACCACACACTATAAAGTTAACTTCATTTTGATATTAGAAAAGAGCTTGATTGCGTTCTGCATTCTGTTCTGATTTGATGACCTTTTAAAATAATCAATAAGAATTATTTTTCGTTTGATGTGTCTTGTCCTAAAGTTGAATCAAAATTTCAAGAACTTGAAATTAAATGAACTTGAAACAAGATTTGCTCCCAGACACAAGATCAGCCCTCATTTCTTGATTTCTTCCTCGATATATATCTATGCTTGCTTAATATTCTGAAGCCGCTGTTCACAATTAAGGTGACAAGCAGCAATTAAAAGTTCACCGTGATGTAATGCTCAGGCAGTAAAATCTCTTACCAGCTTGCCCTGCACACTGATGTTGGCGCGAATTTTGGCCTGTACTTGCAATGGTATATTCTGCATAGGGTTGGTCATTTGGCAGCGAACGGACAGCATTCTCGCAGGTAAAGTGCGTATATATCCACACATGCTGCAGAGAAATCACCATTATCATCCTGACTACGCTCAATGCAGTTCCCTGTCTCTCCAATTAACTCTGCCCTTTGCAAACTGTGGCCAACCCTATTTTCGGAAACTTATTCATCTTATCCGCCAACATCACTCTCTGCCACCCCTTGCTCCGCTTTGCTTCCCTAGGAATCCACTCCGTCGCCTTTAAAGGCCAACGGTTATCTTGCATTCGCATTGCATGCTCTGCGCAAGGCCATTTCTTCCTCTTGATTTCGGCAAGGATGCCGTTTACTCGCGTTTCTACCCTCACACTTTCTGCCTGCTTCCGGTTACTTAACATTACACGAGTTAGTTTTCGTTCTATAGCCCGCTGCATTGCCCCTTAAGCTTAACCCTTTTCATCAGCCTCCACTTTGCTGCCTTGTAGGTGAGTACCGGTAAGATACAGCTGTTGTAAACTTTTCTCTTGAGAGATATTGGTAAACTGCCATTCCTTATCTAAGAGAACCTGCAATAAGCGTCTAACCTCATTCTTAATCTCCTAGTTATTTCCATTTCATGATCCCGATCAGTGGCGACCACCAGCCGTTAGTAGACGTATTCCCTTACCTCTTCCGGCACCTCTGTATTAACTGTGTACTGCTCTTCCATTGCGAAACTGCAGAAGATTGTCTTGGTTTTATGCTTGTTAATTTTTATGCTCACCGCTCTGCTCTTCCTGTCTAGCTCTGTGTTCCTGCTTTGCCATTCATCTCCCGACTGCCTTAGTCATGGAATGTCATCAGCGAATCGCAGAATACTTACGTACCCTCCATTGACTGTTATTCCCGTCCGTTCCCAATCCAGGCTTCGGAATACCTCCCATAAACGCACGGTGAATATTGTTGGCAAGATGGTGTCCCCAGGCCTGTCACCGATCCTGAAACAATTTTATTTTTGACTTGCTGACTTTATTTCTTTATTTAGTTATCTATTTTAGTTATTTAGAATACGTAAGCATTGTCTTGTTGTGTTTGCGGTTCCGATTCATCACAATCTTGTCACCTGAATAACGTTCGAACGACCTGAATCATAAGAAAAATAATGGTTGCATAAGATAAAGCATCAAACAATGTCACAGAGGAAATCAGGATGTGCATGTGGGATAATCGGTTGAATATTTAGGGCTAAAAAAGTCCAAAAAGTGGGCGGGGCGGAGCTAAAAAGTGGCGCTAAATTTAAAAACCGGAAGTGTTGACGGAGCGATGCGTGGCGCCGAATTTGAAAGCGAAACATGGCACCAAGCTTGAAAACTGAATATGGGCAATGATGGAACTTGAATAATTTAGGCAAAGAGGGGCGAGGAGCCATTAAAGCTTACGTATTCCTCCAATGCGAATGCCAAAGTGATTTCATAATTTTTTTATTTACAAATAGTGTCAATCCCTGGCGGGATTTTTACAGGCTGGGCGGAAACACACACAAAAGGTCAGACAATATTTGAAAAGTGTTTTACAGCAAGAACAGTAATTTGTAAATGAGGGAAAATTGCAGTGAGAAAGTTTATAAGCTGTGTGGTTTCCGCAATGATAATTCAAGTGGATGGCTTGAAATAAATGACGAAGATATTGATATGGCAGCCACAGCGCATGGACGGCATCAGTTGTTGCGATGTAGCTGATAGTGGGTGCAATTGTTGTTTGTTTGGAAAGGTGCCTCCTGTTGTCCTTGCTTCCGTTCTAGACGAGGCCTGTAAGAATGGTTTTTACCACCGTCATGCAATTTTGGAAAGCACTTTAAAAGACAGCGAGTCTCAGGAAGGCGTTGGCAATGCTTGGCACCTGGACGTGTTACAGAATTTAAATATTGGAGGTCAGGAATATGCAAACTATTTTAAAACGAAGTTGACCGCTCTCCACTAACAGCCGTGCACATGCGAATGACCAGAGCTGCTGTAGGTGAGATTTCACAGTGTTTAATAAAATATCATTGCGAGCCTGCCTTCTGCTTTTGCGGATATGCCAGAAGACATGGGAATCACATATGAACAGAAATTTCTTTCCCATCTATAAACACAAAACTGAAATCAAGAAAATAGGAAAAAGATTACCAGAACAGAGGGTTCATTACACTTTCGTAGCGTGAACTTCTAACTCAGTGTTTACCGTCTTGCCGAATGTCCTTCATTTCACACTAACACTGTTGTGTACTAAATAAAACATTGCTAAACCGCATTTCATTTAACAATGTTTCTTAGCAGTCTTAATCCTACCTCTGATAACACGTACTACATAACCTAAAGAGTGGGAATACTGGTCCCAACGACTAATTTATCTTCAACGCAACATTTCTGGATCAACTCGGTCCCTTTACAGGTGAATGAAGTGTGAGCGAGCATCAGCTTGAAGAGGCGCTTGCGTTCCCCTGCCCTGAGGGTACTGATACGGGCCAGACGCGGTTATGTCCACATTGAGCACCTCCCCGGGCGATCGGAGACCAAACGCGGATATATATATATATATATATATATATATATATATATATATATATATATATATATATATATATATATATATATATATATATCCCGATAGCGTCGGAATTTGCTTGCAATCTTCCCTCATAACCCGAGAGTGAATTGATATGGGCTTTAACATGGCATGCCCGCTTTTAAACCCCTACATGTCCGATATAAACGCTACAGTGGTTTTGCGCGCTCTGCATGGCTTGAGCTTGGTGAGTTCTGAAGAACACTAAAACAAATATTAGTTTTATTTTGACATCAATAAATACTGCATACACTGCTCCATGTTGCCCTCCCTGCATTCTAATCCCGAAGGAGGCGATGTAAGAACAGTAATAGGCTTTATTGGGCAGTGTTTTTTCGTTTGAGGAGGTTTTCGTGCATAGAGCCTACATCTCTGTTCAATCTGCCTTCGAGTATACGAGTACTGACCGGTATGTGCAGCATACAGGCATGCTCGCTTTCCACCCGCGCCATGACCGATATCGGACAAAGTACAATCTTCTGAGGGCATCACATGTACGCTTGACGAGTTTTATGCCTGCATGCAGCCCGTAGTTACGTTCGGTCCCCCCTCAAGTAGGCGAAAAAAGATCCCACACTTTTGGTGAACGTGCCTTCAAATACCCCACAAGGCCGCGATATGGGCCACGCATAAGTGTGCCCGTCTTAATGTCCCGTAGCGTCCTACATAAAACCCAATACCAGCTCAGTGCTGAAAATCCTTTTCGACTGCCGAGTTTGTTGCGACGTAGAGATCACATTGAATAGAGTTTGACCTTAAATGCTAGGCAAAATGTAGATGTGGGCTAGACGTTGCAGTCGTGTTTTCTAGTCCCGAAAGCGCCGATGCGCGGGCTACAGCGGATTCCCTCCGGTTGCTTCTTTCTCGATGCCTGGGGTGGCCTCTAAAAAGCCGGAATTTAGGTATCATCTTCCCTAACGTACCTTTTACAAAGGACCGATCAGCTCTGAAAGTAAGAATGATGGATTGGTTAAATACGCCATTCCCTGCCATAAGCATGCAAACACACCTCTCATTTCGTAACTGCGAAAGTCAAGCGTGCGATTACTTTGTAGCCTTTATTGCTCAAAATGTTTTTTTTCGTATGGCAGTATCCAGGCAGGAATTTAATGATTTCTTATTTTATTACAAATGTGATATACCCCCTCATAATAGCAGGACCTCCGCATGACTTTTTAGCTTTTTGCTGATTTAGACTCCTAGTCTGGAAATCAAATACTGAAATTCCGCTCAGCGTTTAGCTAATTCTGAAGCATCAAAAGCGTTTCCTTCTTGTGAAGTGATGTGCCATCACGTTCTTGTGATGTGCCATCACGTTCTGAAGCTGAAGGAATTAGTAAAGCAAATATTTTTTTGCGCAAATTGAACTCACGGACTTCCAGCAATCAATTAAAATTTAACGCAAACAAAACAAAGGTGGTAGTTTTTCGACCAAAAAATAAACAAACTTCGTTACAAGGAACCGCAATGTTTAGATCCGCAGCCATTGATGTTGTAGATACTGGCAAGTTGTTAGGGGTATATTTTACTTCAACTTTACAACGGAATGATCATGTTAACAGTCTAATCAGCAAACTGAGCTGCATAACTGGAATTTTAAATCGCAATCGCTATACTCTTTTAAAAAAAGTTAAACTAATGGTCTACAACGCTCTCGTTGTCTCCCACCTAAACTACTCTCAATTAGTTTGGGGAAAATCAACAAAAACTAATGCGTAGAAGCTTGAAAGGCTACAGAAAAAAATAGTACGAATAATTGAAAACGTTGAATACGCAGCACCTTCTTCACATATCTTTGCTTCGCTTTATTTATTGAAAGTAAGAAATATATACGAATACAAATTATGCAGGCAGTATCGTTTAAGTGTCCGACGAGAGAGTACAGTTTTTACGGAAATGGCAGAGAATTAAGACCCAATTATCCCACCTTCAGCACCAGAACTCCAGAACGATGGAAAGTTCCAAAATGTCGCACTGCCTATCGACAACAAACACTCCGGTATAATCATCCGCCATTATTGCATGCTGCAGAAAAAGAAGGTGCTGATCTCTTCAATATGTCTCTTCCAAATATGTACAAATATTTTGCTACTAATACTTTTTTTTGTGAATTAATGCAAAGGTCTATTTTTATGTTCAATTACATTAAATTGTTTCATTTTCAAAACAAAAAAATTTTTTCCAGGCGTCCAAATCCAGTGCTCTATTGAAACTCTTATTTAGGCTTATTTTATTGTCTGATGCGATACAGTGCTGTTTTTTTTCTCTTAGCAACAAAAAAATATGACTGTCTACTGCCCAACTCTGCTGCTGTATACACTGTAAGGGGGCGGAGGATTTTTCAAGCCGCAAATATACGGCTTTTCCCTCCATCTCCTTCCACTTCTTTGTGGAGAATAAAACTTGCATGTATGTATGTATGTATGTATGTATGTATGTATGTATGTATGTATGTATGTATGTATGTATGTATGTATGTATGCATGCATGCATGCATGCATGCATGCATGCATGCATGTATGTATGTATGTATGTATGTATGTATGTATGTATGTATGTATGTATGTATGTATGTATGTATGTATGTATGTATGTATGTATGTATGTATGTATGTATGTATGTATGTATGTATGTATGTATGTATGTATGTATGTATCTATGTATGCATGCATGCATGCATGCATGTATATAATATATGCAGTTATATACATGACGAGATTTTAGTTTCGCAGAAACACTCATTCTTCTGGGTTTAAATTCTTATTCGTCCAAAATCATCATGCAGAGAACCAAAAGAAGACACGTCTCGCAAGTGTAGCTACCTCATTGATAAAATGACTGTAGCCGCTTCTTAGAAGAGCTGAGTCTGATTAGAGACCTGCCATCGCCCTCTTCGCACCAAAAGCCGAACTCGTAGCAGCGCTTTTTGACCAATGCCGAATCAGTTTGTGAAAGTTAGAAGCTTGATGATCTGAATACGAAAGTTTGTTTACAAAGAAAATATTGCAAAGTGCTGTATAGTCGTCTGGATCACTAGCCCCTGCTGCTAGTGATGACTCCATTACAAAGATTGATCAATGTACAAATGATTAGCGTAGCGTGCTGTGCAAAACGAGAAACATTCGAAGAATATAAGAGCACGGCATAAAGTGATTTGACTACGAAGAGTGAACAAAGTTGCACTGAACAGCATGGAGAAGTTAACGAACACATGTCATTACAAAGTTTGCGAGTTGTAAGGGAAAAGCTTCCCCCGCCCCCGAGAAGAGGTAACGTGACATCCTGCTAGATGTGTCAATGGAGGACGAAGTCAATTGTACCAGAAAGAACCACAAGAGCGTAAAAACAGTTTAATGAAAGTGATGGAACGACACTAAGAAGACAGAAAAAGTAACACAGAAAAATACAAGTTTGAGGAGAGTTCACGGGTCTTTGGCGGTAAGTTCAGCAGTAGGGCAAGGTGCAGTTGAGGGATCGTAGTGGTCAGCGCGATAAACGACTGATGTGTAGCCCATACGGTAGTCACCAAAGTTCGATAATGAAGACGCGGCAAGGCCAAGCACCGCCTCAGGCCTGGCCTCACGACGGCAGCCCCGGTTCCGGGTAGGGATTCACCGCAGATGTCGTCAAGGCATGTGTCAGGACTCGTTTCGCAAACGTGGATACAGCTGGTCAGGTCCGGTCACTTGGTCTAGGGAAGAGACACCTTTACCAGCGGCAGGATCCCCGAGCGGGTAGCAGCTTGCAGTGCCCTGCATGGTGCCCACCGTCCGAGACAGCAGGAGGCAGGAAGGAAACGGCAGCCTCCGGTTGTGCTGAACGGGCCGGAGGAAGCTTCCCAAGTATAGTCCAAGAGGCTAATTGAGCCGATCATGTGTTGCCCTGCCAGTTCTCTACCTATCGTGCCATGTGGCTGTGACCTTCATGCACGCGCGGTGCGTTTTTCCCCTTCGTTTTGTTGAAGTTGCGCTATTTAGTCAACAAGAGCATTTATAACAGTTATTGCGAAATCGAATGTCCAGTCCAGCTCTTTAACCTGTTCGCGAAGTCTACTGACACATTCCAATGGACGGTCTCCTCGCTCGCTAATTCATCAGCGGGGTGGCTGATGGGTAATTTAAAAATAAACCTGAGCAGAATTGGACATATGAAATAAAGATACAAAAATAAACCTGAGCAGAATTGGACATATGAAATAAAGATACGACGTCGTAGATATGGACGACACAATCCTGTCACCATATATTGGGCCTCTTCGATTATCCTCCTCTGGAAGCCCGCGTGCTGCAAGCGGGCTCTCATAGCGCTCCGCCAGGAGATCGATTTTCTTGTGCTGCTCCGCGCACTTCCGTTGGCTGCCCAGAACGCGTTCGTTTCTCTCTGGCTGGGCGATTTCGGGCTGCCAGGGGGCAGCCAGACTCGCCAGAACAATTTTGCGCTAGCAGCGTCGTCTGCCACAGCCACCACAGCTCTCCACTGTGGTGGCTAGCAGACGACAAAATGGAGGGAGGCGCATTCGCGACTATTTTCCTCACCAAACGAGATTTGGTCGGAACTTGAATATCGCCGCTCGCCACTTCTACTAAGCAGATTCAAGTCATTATTTCCCAAAGTCCGCGATATCATATTTGCTTGTGCGCTTGCAGCAATTACATGAAGCTATATTTAGTGCCTATTAAGGGCCAAACACCAGCTTTTGTGGCAGGCAGGAATCTTTGTTAGCTGTGAGGATGTGAAGAGTGAGGCGCGGCAAGATAGGAGACAGTACGCATCCAACCCTTATATGTCATTTTACTATCAGTGTCAAATGAAACGCGAACAAACCAGCAATCTAACATGCTTGCGGCTGGAGAGGAATTACAGGTGTGCCCTATTACGTTCCAAGGAATGGTATTATTGCCTTCAATACGAAAATAGACCGGCCTAGTACTCTGGTTTCCAATTTATACTATGTTCTAATTTCAAAGGAGCCGTTTCAAATATCTTGCTTGCGTTTCATTTCGTACTAAGAGTACGTGATGCTGCAATGTCACCGTCGGAAGCCGAAGCTTTCCCCGCTCCACTGATAGTTCCCACAATGATCAAATAATTCCGAGGGTATCTTTAGATAACAGAAATGTTCCTAAGCTGCGACGGTTGCTTAGTCAAGAAAACAAGAATTATTTTAATCTTCTACGGCCTCTGGAATGCAGTGCATCGGGACCCACCTATTAAATATAAAAAAATACTTCCTTGGCGGCTTGCTGTCTGCAAACTCATCTGTAGGAAGGGTTAACCCAAATTAACGTTTGAATGCAGCTGACCAAAAGAACTAAGAAAACATACAAAAGGGGTTACCAAGGGCCCATGGCATACAGGAAGACAAAGGCATTTCTTACGCATCGTCAGTCTGGGGTAGGAGGTTGTTTCTTGGACGCTGCCGTTCCGCTTGTGGAATTTGATCCTGGCTCGTTCGGGAGCCTCGAACAGAAGGTTGCTGGTGTCTGAACTGCAATGCGAACATTGCGCATATTGTATTGGAGCAAACAGCCGAAACGTCACTGCAGTGCTGCTACGGAAGCGATAACCCTGTTCAACACATTTTGTTTTGTTATGTCCAATAATTTCGCGTGCGGTGTCTGGAACGCCGTAGTAGTAATGTTTCTATGATTTCCGACTCAATTTTGTAGTATGTTACTGCTCACGTGTTCCTGTCTTTCGCTGCCGGAAAAATGTGATCGCAGTGTGCAAGAAACAAACCTAGATGCCTCGCACGAGAAAGGTTTTAAAAGTGCAATGCGTGGCATATACAAGGCATCCTTTGTGCCTCAAATCTCATCGCCTGATCGAAAAAATATTTTTACCTGGTCTCGCGTTGTACGGTAAAAAAAGCTCTTGTATCATGTCTGTATAACCAATGCGATCTCTACATTCGGTTTGTAAAGAGTGGTACACAAGCTGTTAGGACCAATCAGACCTGCAAAAAAGAGTGTTTTTATGGAGCACACTTCTGTAAAGAATCAAAAATCCTTGCCGTCAAAAGTAGGAGTTCAAATGAAAACAAGCCAATAAATAAATCAATCAACTTTCCTTGATTGCGTCCGAATGGTTACTTCAGTAGCTATTATGCAAAAGGCTAAGCACTATTAATGCCGCTTCGCTGCATGTCAAGTTCATCACGACGCTGTATAATCTTCTTCTAAAAGAAACAAACTGGACGGTGCGGCAAATGAGAACAGTGTCAAGTTGAGCTTTGGTTTATCAATATTTCCGTAAGCAGAGTTGCCAAGCTCCGTTTAGAATACTGTGAGACTGTGGACCAAGCGAGCTCTTTATTCCCGCTGGCAAATATGGCGGCCACTCCTCAAAAGACGAAGATGCGAGATGATGATGAATATTCACAGATGAAGACGAGGATCACGCACTGTGCTTACACTTTCTCCCCCTATGGGCGAAAGCGACCGTCCCAGGCGCACGTTAGAGGGAAGAAGGACGAGGGGTGAAGGGCTTTAAACGCGACGCATGAAAAATTTCCACCGCGACAACGCCGGTCATGGGCAGGATGGACAGGAACAACGCGATAGTTCACGGGGGACGTTTGTTCGAGTACAGTGTACGAACCAATAAAGCGGCTGAGAAATTTTTCGCACAATCCGGGGGTACGCACAGGAGTCCACAACAACACTTCATCACCAGGGAAGAAACGCACTCCACGGTGTTTGAAGTCATAGATTGTTTTCCGGGAGGCTTGGCAGGCGTAAGTGTTCAGGCGGGCAATGGTGCGACAGTAGACAAGACGGGAAGTAAATTCGTCATAGGAAAGGCCGGAAGTAGTTGTGGGGGCAGAGAAGAAAGATGCTTCGAGAGTGAAGGTAGGGGGGCGGCCGAACACATGGAAAAACGGGGAGAAGCTGGTTGTTCGTTGCACGGCAGTATTGAAGAAAAAAGTTACAAAGGGGAGCATGGCGTCCCAGTTTGTGTGGGAGGGGTGAATGTACATAGACAGCATATCTGACAGGGTGCGGTGAAACCGTTCGGTGAGCCCATTGGTCTGGGGGTGATAGGCTGAAGTTGTTTTATGGGCGGTCCGGGAAGCATGAAGAACTTCGGCAAGGATGCTGGAGAGAAATGACTTGCCGCGGTCACTGATAAGGACACGTGGGGCTCCATGGCGCAAAAGAATGGCGTTGAGGAAGAAATGGGCGATTTCGGAGGCAGAACCAGACGGAACGGGGGCTGTTTCAGCGTACCGTGTTAAGTGGTCGACGGCTGTGACGATCCAGCGGTTGCCCGATGAGGTTAGTGGCAAGGGACCGTACAGGTCGATACCAACGACTTCGAAGGGTGAGAAAGGACAGGGAAGAGGTTGTAGAAGGCCAGCAGGAGGAGACGTGGAGCGTTTGCGGCGTTGGCAAGGGATGCAAGATGCAATATATTTGGCGACAGAGGTGGAGAGACCAGGCCAAAAGAAATGGCGCTTTATACGGTCATATGTTTTCTGGAATCCTAAGTGGCCGATCACGGG
Organism: Amblyomma americanum; assembly: GCA_030143305.2. NCBI lineage: Eukaryota > Metazoa > Arthropoda > Arachnida > Ixodida > Ixodidae > Amblyomma > Amblyomma americanum. Next base: position 553,998 of record JARKHS020027389.1, on the reverse strand, counting down.
GTCGTCATGCAGCGCCTGCAAAACCTCACGGCGAAGAAAATGGGGAATTACAGGCACCCAGGCGTGACCCAGGTGGCTATGATTGTGCCAAAGGAGGGTGCCGTCAACCAGCTTGAAACAGCTGAGTTGGCGTCGGAGGCGGGCATTTCGAGGCCGAATAGCACCATTCAGACGTTCAATGAGAGTCCGGTAGTAAGGGTCGGCCCGCTGTGCTGAAGCAAGATCGCCGAGAGCGGGTGCGGGCACCAGATCAATGGCTGCGGCCGTCGAGGCGTGGGTAGCGATGGAATTTGTAGTTGGGAGCGATGAAGCAACAGGAGGAGAGCACAGCGGTTCTGCGGAGGCGAGGGGGCAACGAGAGAGCGCATCGGCGTCTTTGTGTTTTTTTCCTGATTTGTAGGTGACGGTGAAATCATACTCCTGGAGGCGGAGAGTCCAGCGGCCGAGGCGCCCAGACAAGTTCTTCTGTGACGACAACCAGCACAGAGCATGATGGTCAGTTACAATGGTGAACTGGCGACCGTACAAATACGGGCGAAATTTCTGGACGGCCCAGACAACTGCAAGACACTCTGGTTCAGTGATCGTGTAGTTCTGCTCCGCTGCAGTCAGGGTACGACTTGGGTAAGCAATCACGCGCTCAGTCGAAGATTGCTGGCGCTGCAGAAGAACAGCGTCAATGCCGTGTCCACTGGCATCAGTGTGGAAAATCGTTGTAGCGCTGTCGTCAAAATGAGCCAGTATGCTTTAGAGAAGTAAAGGCGGGCTCGCAGGCCTCAGACCAAACGAAGGGCGTGCTGGCTCCAAGAAGCTGATGCAAAGGTGCGGCGATGGATGCGAAACCTCGGATGAAACGACGAAAGTATGAAGCGAGTCCAAGAAAACTGCGCAGGCCTTTAATCCGTTTGGGGCGGGGAAAATACAGTACTGCAGCAACTTTATCAGGATCTGGTTTTATGCCTCTGCGACTAACGATGTGTCCGAAAACATTGATAGAAGTGGAAGCAAAGCAACACTTCTTTGTGTTTAACTGAAGTCCGGCCGCGGAAAGAGCACTTAGAACTTCATCGAGGCGGGCGAGGTGCTCAGAAAAAGTCGAGGAGAAAATTACGATGTCGTCCAGGTAGCAGAGGCAAGTTTTCTATTTCAGCCCGCGGAGTACGGTGTCAATCATGCGTTCTAACGTGACTGGAGCATTACAAAAGCCGAACGGCATAACGTTAAATTCATATAAGCCATCTGGCGTGGCGAAAGCTGTCTTCTCTTTGTCCTCTTCATGCATGGGGATTTGCCAGTAGCCGGATCGGAGGTCAAGACTAGAGAAAAATTGTGCACCTTGGAGACTGTCGAGGGCGTCGTCAATCCGAGGAAGTGGATAAACATCCTTTCGAGTTATCTTATTCAGGGCGCGATAGTCGACACAAAAGCGTACGGAGCCATCCTTCTTTTGTACCAGCACGACTGGTGAGGACCAAGGACTTGAATAAGGTCGTATGATGCGGCGCTTGAGCATGTCGGTGACATTATCTTGAATAATTTTTCGTTCACTAGAAGACACACAATACGGGCGGCGGCGAATGATGCGCGAACCATCAGTGTGGATGCGATGCGTAGCCGCCGAAGTTTGGCCCAAAATTTTCGACTGAGTATTGAAAGAAGCGGCATGTTTTTTCAAGAGGGCAAGCAATTCTTTTTGAGCAGGCGTGAAATCGTCGCTGAAAGTGGCGGAAATACCTGCCGGAAAAGAAGAATGGGACGAAATGGCGAAGCTGGATGGTGGCGAGGAAAGAACGATGACAGGTTCAATGGTAGACACAGAAGCCACTTTAGTACCAGCGCGCAGAAGAATGGGCGCCGACGTAGTATTAGCGCAGTCAGAAGGGCAGTCCCATTGACGAAGCGAAGAAGGGATGCGACGAGGAGAATGCCCCTGGAGAGTAGACGGGGCACGGCTGTGGCGAAAACGTCCCCAGCATGTACGTAAGCAGAAGCAACTGAGATGACATCTTCGGAGCCGGGATAAAGCACATGGTCCGCGGTGTTGATCAAGTGATGAGATGGAATTGCAGGAGCGTCAGAAGGGTCGGAGTCAGGAACTTCCAAAGTAGGAGGGCAACATGTAATGTCAGCTTGCGCGGAGTGCAGGAAATCCCAGCCGAGGATGAGAGGGTGAGCACAGGATGGAAGTACAGCGAACTCGATGTGGTGCAGGATGCCATTTATAAGGATGCGTGCTGGACACAGACCGGAAGGATGCATGGATGCTTCATTAGCAGCACGGAGAGAAGGACCGCAGTAAGGAGTGCGCACTTTACGAAGATGGGAACACAAAGCAGAACTTATGACGGAAACAGCGGCGCCGGTGTCAATCAATGCGTCTGCAATACTGCCTTCAACATTAGCAGCAACAAGTGCGACGGCAGCGTAGGAGGAATTGAAGGGTGGGCGAGTGGTGCAGCTTTACCTCCGGAAACTGCACAATTTAGTTTTCTGTATTGCGACCAGGTGCCTGAGAGGCTGGACGTAGAAGCGATGAAGAGCGCCGGAACGGTGACGAGCAGCGGCGGCGCGACGAGCGGACAATCGGCGAGCGGTCGGGAGAGGTCGATGGAGAGAAGAAGCGGGGAAGATTGTTGGGTTGAAACATTTGCCAGTGAGGAAATGAAGAGTATGTGTCGTCGTGATGAGGCGTATTAGAGGCAATAGTAGGGCGGTAACCATGCGATGAGTAGGTTTCGTCGTTGCGAACGGTACCAAACTGGTTACGCTCGTCGTGCTGACGCCGACGACAAACGCAGGCAACATGTCCACCAATTCCGCAGTAGTAGCAGATTGGGCGAGGCGAAGGCGGCCGCCAAACCGCTGTGTACATTGCGGGCCGCTGGGATAAGGAGGCGACAGTAGGCTGTACGGGCGGCGAATGTGAGGCATAGACGGGAGGAGCAGGAGATGCAGCGACCTGGGCATACGTGGGCGCACAAAGAGGCACAGATGGTTCGGACGCCGCGGGACGAGTGACGGAAGCGAGCTCGTCCTTGATTAGATCACGCAGTGGCGAGAACGGAGGCCGGTGCTGATGGGAATCCAGCGGCGGTAAAGTGGAGCCGCGCAGCTCCTCGCGAATGATGGAGCAGATGAGAGAGCGCAAGTCCACATCAGTTGAAAGGCGGGGGTCCCAGGCGTCTTGCAAGCCGAGGGATTGGAGGTCGTCAGGACGGTGACATGTGGTGCGGATATCGTTGGCTGAGGTAGGGTTTTGGCCAGCCAGCGTGGTAAAAGCAAAAGAGCCGATGCCTTTAAGAATGTGACGGACCCGATCGTACTGGACATGGCACTGTTGACACGTCGACACAGGCTTAAGACATCTTCAATGTAAGACGTTTAAGATTCGCCGGGCAGCTGGGCACGCACATCTAACTTTTGTTTGTAGATGGCCGGGATGGCACCAACAGTGCCAAAAATTTGCCGAAGCTGCGATGTAAAGTGGGTCCAGTCCGGGATGGTATCTTTATGGTCGACGAACCAAGTCTTAGCCACGGCGATTAAATAGAATGGCACGTGGAGAAGCTTCATGGCAGAGTCCCAGCGATTGTAGGCACTGACCTGATTGTACTGATCGAGCCAGTCCTCGATGTCATCACCACGGAGACCTACAAATGTAGGAGGCTCGCGCTGAAGGGTCGTGACGGTCCATGTCGGGGGTCCAGGTGACATAGGAGCAGCGGGGGCGTTGGAGTCAGGGTGGCGGGCGGAGGGATCAGCAGGTAGGGGTAGCACACCTGCTGAGGCACCGGCAAGGCCTGCGGAAGCGTCACAGCGTTGTTGGTCGACGGCTTCCATCTTCGGAGATGGTCTGACCAGGTGACGAACGGAACGGAGCTGCAGTGTGGCGACGGAGAGGACGCGGGATCTAGAGCAGCCTCCACCACTTGTGAGACTGCGGATCAAGCGAGCTCTTTATTCCCGCTGGAAAATATGGCGGCCACTCCTCAAAAGACGAATATGCGAGATGATGATGAATATTCACAGATGAAGACGAGGGTCACGCACTGTGCTCACAATACAATTAAGAAGCACGATCCATTATGCCCAATTTAGTGGCAAGAAATTATGCGTAAAGCTCACATTTAGAAGAAACTGTTCTTTCTTACCAAAGGGCCACTAAGCGGCTTGCAACGTGTGCTGGCATAGATCGTGTTGGAAACGCTGGTTTACTTATTCAGGGCGGCTTCTCGTTGTTACTCCGTTCAGAAATCGCTAAACCTGTGAGCGCGTCTGTCTACCATTAGCGGTTGACCGACACAGACTGGAACTTAACTGCAAAACCTCTTGGTGAAAAAAAAAACGATTGGAGGGGACACTTAAACTCCGCCCTAAAGGTATGACGCAATGGCGTAATGGGTTAATTCACTTCTCAGAAATGCAGGAGGTCATTCTCTACGTTACATTGAGAGATTCGTGGTTGACCTCATACGCCTACTGGCATAGTGGTGCAGCGATTATGTGATCCGCTCAAAGCAGCTGCCTTGCGATGGCAGGTGCTCCCAGCGGTGGGCCTTGTGCAGCCTAGGTTACTCTTAGTGAGCGACGAATAATTAATATTTAACTTTCACTGCTACGGTGGGTAGTTTGCTTTATAGCGGGCAGGTTTTTCCCGCAACGTTGCATGGCCTTAAGGGCCCACCTGCTTCCTAGGTTGCTATTTGGGCACCACCTATCAGAGTCAAGCTGGTGATTTTTCGCTCACAACGCCGGCGACGCGGACTCCGACAACGCAGGCACAGTATTTTCTTTGTAACGGGGTCTTTAATGCCATAGCCACATATTATTCCTGCTAGCTTCATACTACCACTGTCCAAACGTATTAAGTCGACGTGCACGACTGAATAAAAATCGGTGGTCAGCGCATGCTCAGCATACCTACGCAATAATTTCAAGCCATCAGGAACTATGTCCACATCCAATAAAACTTTATTTTAAATCCTGATTGCTCGGCTTGAACACAGTGTACACTGTGGTGAGATCTTAAAGCCTCTTGAACGTAGAAAATGAATAGAGTCCAGAAAGTGCAGTGCTAGTAGGATCCTTATCGTTCAAAGTTTTTCATAAAGCATAGGAGACTCGGAATAAACAGGTTAATAAAAGCTAAGCACTGCGGCTGGACAGCATACTTGGATACTGGCATAGGCTAGAAAAATCGCCTGTTCTAATTCGTTGTTTAGTATGATTCAAACCGTTTTGCAACTAATTGGCAAAGTGCTGCCTGAAGTTTGCAAAACGTTCAACACTTTATGCCTGTTTATGACAAAGAGCGAAGTTCTCCTCAGTAGTATCTTAATTCCAGAGAAATGCAATTGTAGATTTTGTAAAAGTTGGGAAGACAACCAACGTGTTTGAGGGATCGGTGCGCTTCCACGTGACTTCTAGCATTGCCGTTAGTGATAAAATATTGTTATATTATTCGTGGCACAACAATGTAAACAAAGGGAATGTCAGACGTGCGTTATATTTGTACACGCCGTAGTATCTGAGCTCAGTACACAACTTCACAGAACTGTGTGTCGCCAGTTCAGCCTTTTACGCTAATCGGAATTGTCCGCTTGCACGTGTTTATCCAAGGTCCGGGCAGATATTTTGTTCTGCCGACCTTACCTAGCTGGCAGACGTAGCTACGCAACGCCGAAGAGATGGCGCTCTGCATTTCGCTTATAGTCTAATCAGCAACAAAACTGGTAATAACATTTTCTTCGAGAAGCAAAGCTTATGAAGGAATATTCGGCAGACATGCGTTATGAAGTAAGCGAGCGGTCTCTTTTAGATGAGGCATGTCATGGTGATGAAAAAAAGTTTGATGTCCCAAGCTCACCAGTGCTGATAGGAGCGACGCTTCTGGCGTTGAGATAAAGAGGCAGTGTCCTTTGATGCAATCGCCGCGCGAAGCAGAAATGCACATGTTTAGGTTTAGGAGCTTTCGGCTCCCGCCTCGTGCGGTTAACAACGCCATGCGGTAGTTCTTAGGTTGTACGTGGCTGCTTTTCCTTCCTTACATTTCAATGTTGTCAAACCGGGACCCGCTACGTAATCTCGCGAAAATAGATAGCATGTACGTTACTAAATACTCTACACATGCAGAATAGTATTTTTGGAGGTAGTGCTACAGACTGACCTGAAAAAGGCGCAGTGAATTTGAGACATGACGAAGGGAGTTATAAGACACAGCGCTTAGTCAAAAAGAGAAGCTTAATTGCTAAAGCGCAATTAATAGACGAAAAGGAGTAGAACCAGCACATTGCACTGCATAAAAGTGGTCAATCGTTTCTGGATTGCGAAGCGTTTTTTGTTTTCTTTCGCCTTTTGATGGCTCAACCTGACTAGGTCGTCAATCAGTGGTGTCTGTCTGCTCCCTTCAGCCTGTCTCAGTTGGAATGGGCTTTTTCCTGCTCAACCTCATATTTTCCCGGTTGTCAAGATTTTGTGGAACTGTCACTTCAAGATTATTGTTTGTGTGACCTACTCTATTTTTTCAGGATGAACGTTAACATCTGTTCGTCGTACTCCGAGCAAGTGCAGGTATAACGACCGTTGGAGTCGATATAGCAATAGGCACACTGCGGACGGCCGAATTATTGACTTGAAATCTTCACTGATGAGAACGTATGAACTGTATGTTTCGGGGTGAGCTAAATTTTATCCTATCATCGCACGTAGACAGAGATTAGATTGGGCAGAAAAAGTAAAAAAAAAATAAAGTGTTATCCCACACAGGCAAAAGGTACAATAAAGACAAGAGGAATGCTATATATTCGTTATTGTCACTCCCATTTTTTTACTTAGCTAGAATACGAGATATTGCTGAGCATAGCATGAAATCCGCCGAAATTACTTTGCGCATTTATTGCAAAAAAGGCGTATATAGCGCCCACAAGAGCGACGCGAACGGCCGTGCTAAGATCGCCTCATGGAACGCGAAATGCCGACGACACGCGCTCTATGCATTTGCATTTGTCAAAGGGGAGCTAATGCTCTAGACAAGCGATTTGTAATAACTCTAAATAGAGGGATAATTTTCCCCCACCACGTTAATCACTGTGCCGCCCGAGAAGCACTTAGCTCAGGAAAAGTGCATCGCTCATGGAGAAGTATGCCTCGAATTCAAGTGTGCATTACACCCCTTATCCTATGTAGTTGGCGTAATAATCAACAGGGGCTCGCCGACCACAAGGCTGCTGCAGACCCTATCATGACAAGAGATTTTATTGTGGGTCATAGGTGCGAACAACTTACCTTCAGGGTTTCTAACGGCAGGCGGCGATAACAGAAGGTGCGTTCTGGACTGGTAGATCCAGCACGACAAGCCTTTGGAGCGTCATGCGGAGAGGGCTGCTGAAGAGGCAAGAAACAAGCGACGTGCGATTTGTACAGTTCGAAGCAAGAACAAGCTCCGGGCTGCTCGGGAACGTTAATTGCAATGGCGCGCGCACACTGTCGGGAGCCTCGATACCCGTTCTCGTCTTTCTCCGGTGAAGTGCCGCACGCACAACAAAGATGATAGCCAAAAAAAAAAAACTTTACCTCACTGAGAAATCGAATCTACGACTTTTCCGGCCTTGTCTCTTGAGTTCCAATGTGCTGCATCTGTCAGTAGTGCACAGGTCAAGGAGATTGTTTTTCAGCCACGTACCACAGGTCTCCAGCACATCTGGATGTCCAGAGGTTGGGGTGATAAAGCGAGTTGTACCAGCAATCGAGGGCTTAGTGTCGGTCAGGGTACAAAACCAGCCTGTAGTTAAGACTAAGAAAAAAAACCCTTGTACAGTCTTTTTACAAAGGCTCTACATTTAGAAAACATCTGCAGGAGGTACCCGTTCACAAGCCTTGCCTTCCAACGATTGCCACGGAATGCGTGCGCATTCCTGCGCACCATATAGAAACTTATTTACGTACTTATACATTTATTCAAGACGCCTGTGTATTGTGCGATGTCAATGCACGTCGAAATACCCCATGTGGTCGGAATTTCCGGATCCCTACACTACAATGTCCCTCACTGCCTGTGTCGCTTTGGGATGTTAAATCTCTACAAGCCATAAACTGTTCATCTAGTCATGGTTCCAGATTGCTCCCAGAGGGCATTACAGAAGAAGTTTACGTTACAAAAAGTGGTATGTTAAACAAGGCACAATCATCAAAACAATCCTTACGAACGGCAAGTCGTGAACAGAGGAACAGTCAAGTGAGAAGACGGTAAGCAGGCAAGCAGCCCCGATACAGTCAATTAGCAAGCACTATACTGAGCTAAAAACAGGAAAGAAAGCAAAATGCAATCTTTATAGTGAATCCCGTAGAAAACGCATCAGCAGAACTAAAGAAAGTGTCGTCAGCCGCTGAGACGACACATTCTGGTAGTCTGTTTCATCCTTTTATTGTTCTCGGGAAATGAAAACCATTGGTATACAGACGTGCAGCACATTATTTCCCGTATTTTATAACTGTGGTCTTTTCTCGCGGAGATAAACGTAGGTGGTTTTAGGTAATGATCGCGATGAACTGAAACCTTTCCTCGCGCTATTCATTTCAGCAATATAAGCCTACATACGAAACGGCTTGTTTCGAGAGGTTGCCGGAGCAGTGGGAGGTGACGGTGAACCACGGCAACCTGGAAGAGCAGGAGGCGCTTGTCCCCATCGCCAAAGCAACGGCGGAAGCAGCTGTAGTATTGGGCTGAGTACCCCACACGCGAGCCGCTCCAGTCTCCTTTTTACAAATAAATGTTTGTTCTCTCCTATGAGCGAAAGCGCTTTCTTCCAATCGGTAGAAATTAGTCACAAAACGTGGCCAAATCTTTTGACTGATGCTATGCCAGATGTGTCAGGAAAAACCACCGCTAGTTTTTAAAATGTGGTTTTCGAAGTAAAGGGAGACTTTTTGCGGCATACTATTACCAGTCCGAGTAGACGTCAGCCAACAGGCGACTCATGATTAACTAAATTACCTAAATTTTGATAGGTTGGCCAGATGTTTATGCGAACCCTCCATGTTTGAGTACATTTGTAGTAAGGGAGTAATTACTCATTGACATCCACAGAAGTGCAGGGTTCCCCTAAACAGCTGACCAACACAGCTCCCACTTCGAGTTATTTATCAATTCCCTCTCACCGTAACGTACGCTTGACGTCCCGGTTAGCTCAGTTGATAGAGCCACTGCTCCAGTGAACCGGTGGTCTCGGGTTCGAACCACGGACCAGGACGAATTTTTAACTATGAAGATTCTAAGCTGCTTAGCTTTTCTTTCTAGCCGTAAGGCTGCGCTTGGGTGAATGTCAATGGTTAATAACTCCGTTATTATAAATTTTAATGGTTAACTGTATTGTCATTACCGATAGGCGGCTGCTTGTAATTAGAGAGTTGTAGCCGGCACTTAGTAATAGAAAAAGTAATTTTGTTGATTTTGAAATTGCCACTCGATGTCAATGTGCCTTAATCAACTTTGACCATTCCTCGCTCCATCTGAAAACCGCGTGCATGGACTGAGCACATTGCGACAATCAAATTGTGACAATGAGTAAAGCAGGTTCCACGCGATAATTTTGCCCCAGCCACTGCTGTAGCAGCGAAGTGGTGAGGAGAGGACAGCCTTGCCAGACGTGCGGTGCGGAGATTATTTCGCGGTACGTGCGTCTCATAGTGCTGCGATTTGGTCGACGTCGCACTGTCCTCTCTGGAGGCTCGCAGCTTTCAAATCGCACGAAAAACTGGGAAAGTTATTTCCGCCACGGCGCCTAGGGTAACCGCGTATTCTAAATTCCAAATGCTGATACGGCTTCAAACGGTCGGCTTCAAATCTCTAATTGCAAGCAGGAGCCTGTCAGCAACCTTTAAACCGCAACTATTAGAATTTAATGAACACTGCACTAGTTCACTTGACACCCCAGATTTTTTAATATACGTGAACATATTATTCTACACTTCAAAAAGCGTCACGTCAACACAGAAACCCTATTTTTAAACATTAGTGCTGGGCTTCCCTGAAACACCTGCTGTTTTAAAACTTGAAATAGGTTTACCTCCTTTTAATGACAGCTTGAATAAAATGACAATCAGTATTCTCGGCGAAGTGCACACCAAGACCGCACTTTGAGACACAATTTTTCCAGAAACTTGATCCAAGACATATGCTGATAGAAACGTGCTAAAAATTGCGTAGCAATCCTTTATATACAAAAAAAGTTTCGAGGCAAGGTCAGTAAGTTTCGAACTACTGCGCAATGCCGTGCATCGGTAAGTAGGCTGACACCTGAATCTCCTTGGATGTTTGAGAGGAAATGACTGCAGGTTTATGGCTCAGAGCATTTTCGTTAAATTTAGAAAACTGTCTTCTGTAGTCGTGTATTAACAATAATGTGATCTCGGCAGCATGATGCAGAGGAGATTTTACTGGAGGAAAGCGCTTATTATATAGGTTCCCAATTCCCTCCTTACGTTAATCCCGTGCTTTTCTCTCTGAACACAAGCTCTGGAGGCTCGCTGTGGGCCGCCAGCACGTAGTGCGGATTGTCACATTAGACGCATTATTTGCTGTGGTTACTATGAGAGAGAATAAGGGATGAAAGATGCTCTCAAACACTGCTATTGGCATTGGGAAAAAATTCTTATAGCGTTATACAGCTATGAATGCTGGGACGCTGAAAGACGCTATATACAGAAACGAAATAAAGACTTAAACTAGTAGGCGTTTCGTAACCTCCAGTGTGGAACTGTGGAACACCGAAGAGTCCGAGGAGTTTCATTTCGTATGGAAATGTAAAGCGAAACTTGCCTGCCTTTCTCCACTTGGTCTTCGGTATGGGCGGCGTTTATAATCAATGAAAAACGTTTACAGCTCAATAGGGACCTTGAGAGCTTGGTATGTAGAGCTCGTAGTCCAGCGGCCATACAAGTCCCGTCGATCAGTCTAAATTCATTCCCAAGGTGGTCGCTTGACAGCGCTGCCTCCCACAGCTCCGCTGCGGCATTTGGTATGTGAGCAACTGGCGTTTTCAGCAAACAGCCCCACGTTAGGTGAAAAAGGGCTCGACGATCACTGCACCAGCAGTACGGCAGGCTTTTCCGCCACTGGTTGGATGAATTTTTGCCATCTGACTTCTTGCAAACATTTGAATTAATGAAAGTTTTGGTGATTTCTAGGCCCGTTTTGACTCGTTTTTTAGCTTTTAGGTGGTAGAACTAGGCCGACCTTGTGCGCCATCCGCAGGATAGTTTCCACTTGATTCAGGTCTTTTTTGCTGAGGCCTTGATAAGGTAAGCCGTAGCTGGCTCTACTCATAACTAAGGCTTCTTTAGTTTAAGCGTGTCTTCTTGAATAGATCTTCGCATGTGGTTGGCGAACCGGCAGATCATCTGGTTCAATTTTTCCACAGAGATGGACAAACGTTTGAGGATGTGTTTTGCGGTTCCGTTTGATTGCACCTACATCTCCAGAAGCCATAGAGTTTGCACTTACGATAACATCTTTCGTTTCAAGTGATGGTCTTGCTTCCGGGAGGTGTCCTATCGGGACTTGTCGATTCTTATTACTTGAAATTCTTCTCAACAGCAGTGAAGGCCGCATTCCTGTGAGTATTGGGCAATGGTGTTTGCGGCTTTTTGGAGCTTTTCAGCCTTCTCTCGAAGACAGCCAGCCATCTGTATAAACACCAAAAAAGCGACTCATCCGTGGAAACGAAGATACAAAGCGCGGAATGAACTGCGTCCGTGATACAGAAAGCGAGATGGTTAGTTCGTCTTTAGGCAGGCAAACCAGATTCTCTCATATTTAGTGCTCTATTAGTCATTTCATAATGCATATTTGGAATAGCATTTATATTGGGATATATAATAAAAAAATCAGATTTTAATGCACAGATTGTTGTTTTGTAGCCGAATCTATACCTGCGTTTACTGATGTTTTATAGAGTGCGGGCGTTATGCTTCTCTGCGATGCCTAAAAAAGACCCCATTGTACTCATAACGTCTTTAGAAATTGAGTGACGTCGCTCCAAGTTGTTTATTCTTCTGGGTTTGAAGAAAGAAATGTACGAATTTGCACCAACAGTTTCGAGGAAAGACTTGGAATTTGGTACATATCCGTAACACATTTTTATCGACGTGTAAGGAAACTCGTTGGAACTGAAAAATATTTCAATAAGTATCATGAAGTATCATCATAAGTATTATAATGGAGAAGGCTCAAAGTTAAACAGTGTTTCAAATTTTACTTCTCTAGAGATTGTGTCGCATCGCAACTATACACTTTCTCTTGTAAAAATACACAAAAACAAGGAAGAATATCAATCAAAAACTGAAACACGCTGCTTGATATTTTGTGTTTTTCGGTAGAATTCTGCGCGCAAAAATATGTTACGCTGGTGCAATGCTTCCTGTTTGCAAGAGCTGGAAAGAAGTGGGCCACTTTTCCGCTGCGCTACAAAGCGTTGCCCTCCGTCATCCGCAGCCTACTGTTCCATACGCGATGTTAAAATTTACAGCCACAGGTGAAATGAAACTTAAAACTATGCATGCCAAGAAGCCAGCTGAGGTGAGTAAAGCGAGCTTGTAAGGCGAGATTCAACCGATGCTAGTCGTGAGAGCAGGTAAGTAAGCTTCACCCACATTGGCTATAGGTTTCTCTGCCCAGTACACCAACTCCTTCTCAAGGCCTGCTCTCAATTCCACAGTATACATGAATTTTTATCCTCTGACTTCCTGCGTGAGCCATTTTATTTCCTGAAGAGATGTTTCATCGAATTAGGTCTAATGACGTTGCATCGAATCAAAGGGCGATTGGGGGAGGGGGTAAATTTTTAAATTCTATTGACTCTATTTCTTCGAATTCCACAAAGAAATGCTCTCCCTTATGATAATTACGTTAAATCTGTTTCGACACGCCAGTGCAGCTGGCTTCCTAGGACACAATTTCTTAATTGCATAGGAAATAATCGGCTATATTTTATTGCAATAGACTATTCCTAAGCAAAAAACTCTGTTCTAGGAGCTTCTTGAGGTTTTGAATGCCCCAAACTTCAGGCGCATTGTAGTCACGATAAAAGACAAGAAAAAACTGTGGCCAAGCGAGGGATGTCCGCTTGAACCTACTCAGTCACGTTGTCCCAACACGAACAGATTTGAGTGTACGCTATTATTAAAACCAAATTGAAAGGGCGAACGCAAACTTGGATGCTTTGGGTTTATTGCATGCGAAATAAGATGTACAAACCAATAGGGGGGGGGGGGGGGCAGAAGAATTATGGCTATTATTCTGAAACTGATTTACTAAAACTACAGAGAGGCGCTCCGGTTTTGCGTTGTGACCACAGATAGGCCGGCCTAGAGGCTGGATTACGCAGCAGGTTTTGTTAAGGAAGACCGTATTCACGTGTCACAGTGGCTCACGTTCTCGCGGCTTTTATTCACCGCTGCCTAACGAGGCATATCTTTTTTCACTTACCAATGTGTGTTAATATGCGGATAAGTGTCGTTCATGCGCAAATACTGACAATCTTCATCTTGTGAGAGCCATCGAATAGATTTTAAAGGAAGTGCTATATTATCTTTTCTAGGTGGTGTTACTCTGCTCTGAGTGGCACATGATTTGTTTTAAAATGTTTATGTCGACAGGACTTCAGGAATAATCTTGAGGAAAGCCCTCAAACATATCCTGCGCTTAAAGGCCGTGAAAGTGGGATCCTCCGTTACTTTATATTGTCACAGGGAATGGTGTTGCTAATGACAAAGGTTTACCTTCCTTAAAGAAAGCGCAGTAGGGCAAATCCGCGGAGGCAAAAGAAAATAGCTTTATTGCTCAACGATCAACGGCAAAAGACACACACATCTCGGTTCGAAAAGAAAAAAAAATGATCCAGAGCAGGACTTGTAATGCGATGAAAGATGAACTCTGACAGCGTACTTCGTCAGCGCACTTCATAATTTGTACTTCCAGCTTTCTGTAGCTTCTGCCGGAAGCATTTTGTCATTATGAAATGTGTTCGACAGCCTCGTGTGCAACCACCACTACTGAACATTATCAGATATTTATAGACATAAAGGCAGCACCTGTAAAGAACATGATGAACATATTGTTACGAGCAATTTGAAGGAGAACCTCCGGAGACGAGGCGCAAAACTGTGGCAGTTCCTAAGTGGTCCGAGCGCGCGAGCGGGAGAGAAACATCTTGTTGCTGTCAGCCTATCAAGAGATGGCACATACCCACAATTCTTTCTCCACGGATGCAGGCGCTTTTTCTTCTTCCACAGTGGCACGTATCACTGGCCCCTCTTCTGCAGCATCGCCATGATGCGGCTAGGAGGGAAATATCAGCAAAATACAGCTCCAGTGAACCGCTGTTCAGTCAGGAAGTCTGTCGTGGTAAGGCTTCATGCGAGCAATGTGCACGGCTTCAGTACGGTGCGACCGGCGCGATGAGCAAGTCGCTTGGACGGGAGTAACTGCATACGTCACATCACTGATGCGGCGCTCTACTTCGTAAGGGCCGAAGTATCTGCCTCGCAACTTTTCAGAAAGGCCGCGGCGACGAACAGGTGTCCACACCAACACCAAGTCGCCAGGCGTGTAACTGACGAAGTGGCGTCTGAGGTTGTACCTAGCGGCGTCAGTCTCCTTTTGGCGGTTAATTCCCAGGTGTGCCGATTGCCGCGCTTCCTCAGCACGCTGAACGAAGGTGTCTGTGTCGAGGTCGGCGTCAAGGTCGCAGTAGGGGTCAACGGGCAACATAGCATGCAACGGAGTGGTCACTTGCCGACCAAAGACAAGCTGAAAGGGGGTCAGTCGGGTTGTCTCCTGCAGGGCGGTGTTGTAGGCAAACGTTACGTACGGAAGAATGGTATCCCAAGTTCGATGCTCGACGTCAACATACATAGAAAGCCTGTAGGCTAGAGAGCGGTTGAGTCGCTCTACCAATCCGTTTGTCTGTGGGTGATCGGCCGTAGCACGTGTGCGTCAGAGTTATCACGGACTGGGTTAAGCGGGCAGTGAAAGCAGTTCCCCGGTCAATAACAACAACGGCGGGGGCTCCATGACGCAGGAAAATGTTGTGTACGAAGAACTGCGCCACTTCAGCAACAGTGCCTTTGACAAGAGACGTGGTCTCAGCG
This sequence comes from Amblyomma americanum, assembly GCA_030143305.2. NCBI lineage: Eukaryota > Metazoa > Arthropoda > Arachnida > Ixodida > Ixodidae > Amblyomma > Amblyomma americanum. The sequence continues at coordinate 538,851 of JARKHS020027389.1, read as the reverse complement.
TACCGTGTCAGGTAGTCGGTGGCAACGACGAGACTTCAGAAAAAGGCCAAGGAGGTCCGTGCCCAATTGGTGAAAAGGGGTCTTCGGTGGTTCGACGGGGTGAAGAAATCCGGCTGGTTTCAACGAAGGAGACTTACGACGTTGGCAGTCGCGGCATGTGTCTACGTAGGCCCGCACGGATGGGAGTAACCTGGGCCAATAATACTTCTGCTTAATGCGCGCGAGTGTACGAGTTACTCCGAGATGGCCAGCGGAGGGTGCATCATGACAGGCACTCAAAATCTCTGGCCGCTGCTCTGATGGTACGACAAGCGGGAATGCTTCTCTGTTGCTGGAAAAGTTGCGCTTGTAGAGAACACCGGATTGTAAAGTGAAGCTGTGGAGCCCGCGACGAAAAACATGCGGGATGCGAGCGTCAACGCCTTCGAGGTAATCGATGAGCGGCGCGAACTCCGAGTCCGCCCGCTGAAGCTGTGCCATTTGGGTGGTACTAATAGCGTCCAGGAAAGGAAAATCATCGGCATGTTCATCGGGACCAATTGTGATAGGCGCACGCGACAAACAATTCGCATCCTGATGCTTACGGCCCGACTTGTACACGACGGTCAAATCGTATTCTTGCAACCGCAAACTCCATCTAGCGAGGCGTCCTGAAGGGTCTTTGATGCTCGCCAGCCAGCATAAGGAGTGGTGGTCGCTTACCACACGAAAGGGTCGCCGTAGAGGTGCGGCCGCAACTTGCTAATGGCCCATATCACTGCAAGACACTCTTTATCCGTCGTAGAATAATCGGTCTCGGCGAGCGTAAGTGTTCGGCTGGCATAACTGATGACCCGTTCTGCACCGTCTTGCCACTGGATCAGTACCGCACCCAGGCCGACATTGCTGGCATCAGTGAGGATGTCCGTGGCAGCGTGTTCATCAAAATGGGCGAGTATCGGAGTAGGTTGTAGACGGTTGTGAAGCTCGACAAATGCAGCCTCTTGGTCGCTTCCTCACACGAAGGGCGTGTCGTCTCGAGTCAGTGAGTTTAACGGTGCAGCGATTCGTGAGAAATCTTGAACAAAGGGCCGATAATACAAGCACAAACCCAAAAACCGGCGAACGGCCTTCTTGTCTCTTTGGAGTGCAAGACGGCAGCGGTCTTGTCAGGGTCCGGGCGAACAGCTTGTGCGCTGGCAACGTGACCAAGAAAGCGAAGTTCTTCAAAGCCAAATTTGCATTTCTTGGCTTTGATCGTGAGTTGTGCGGATTTGAATGTTTGTAGCACAATGCGCAACCGCTCCAAGTGTTGGTCAAACGTGGTCGAAAATATAACGACATCGTCCAGGTACACTAGGCAGGACTGCTACTTCAAGCCGGAGAGAACGGTGTCCATCTTGCGTTGGAACGTGGCCGGTGCTGAGCACAGACCAAATGGGAGCACCTTAAACTCAAAGAGGCCTTCGGGCGTCACGAAAACTGTCTTCTCCCGGTATCTTTCGTCCACTTTGATCTGCCAGTACTAGTACCCATTTTAAAGATCTAAGGACGAGAACTATCGGGCGTCCCGCAATCGGTCGAGCGCGTCGTCTATCCTGGGCAGTGGGTAAACGTGCTCTTTGGTCACGTTATTAAGTTTTCGATACTCAAAACAGGAACACAGAGTGTTGTCGTTTTTTGGACAAGAACCACAGGCGATGCCCACGGGCTGGTGGACGGCTGAATGACATCGTCCGCAAGCATTTCGGAAAATTAATTTTGAATTGCTTCTCGCTCCATCGGCGAAACAAGATGGAGCGCTGGCAGACGGATCGCGTAGTCGCATCAGTGATGATACGGTGCTTGGCGAGTGGAGTGCGGCCGACCTTTCAACACGTAGCGAAACAGTCCGCAAAATCTGCCAAGAGGTCTGACAGAAGACCCTTCTGAACAGATGGCAAGGCCGTATGTATTTTGACTGACGGAAGAGCGTGGTGTGGATCAGCATTTTCTGGAGTGGGTCCGCCCACGGTGCACAAACCTGGGACCTAAGCAATGTCGTGAAGGAAGGCAATAGCCGTGCCTCTGGCGAGGTGCTGATATTCGTTGGAAAAGTTGGTCAGGAGGATGTTGGTACGGCTGTCACGTAGTTGGTCGAGACCTCGGGCAACAACAAGGCCCCGCTCAAGCAGCAGTGGAGTATTGCCGTCTGCCAGGCCCTCGTAGTGGTGGAATAGGTCGTTCCGCACGAGCACCAGGATACTGCACCGCGGCGGCATCGTGTCATAATTCGGGACAATGCGCAGAGCGTTGCTGCAAGGATCTTGGGAGTCAAAGCGGGCCACGGCCTTATTGGTCGAGAACGTCACATGTGCGTCCATAAAGTCAGTCACAGCACCGTTCGCCTGCAGAAACTCAATCCCCAGAATCAAGTCTTTGGAACACTCAGAGAGCACGACAAATTCATCAACGTACATGAAACCACAAATTCCAACCCTAGCCGTGGCCACCAGCGGTGCGCATGGGGGTCCCCGTGCACGGTGTCAGAACCTTTTTAAGGTCTCCAGCAAAGGCACGGTTCATAACGGAATAATCAGCACCGGTATCGAGAAGCGTGGTATATTCAGTGCCATCAATTGTCACCCGAAAATTGAATGCAGCCTATCGGGTACTGTCGCTGCCTCTCTCTGTCCAGGTATCGTGGGCTCGATGGTTCCGCGATGCAGGATCTTGACACATCTCGCCGTCAGCGGCCTTGCCTGCAGAGGTCGCTGGTGTTAGTTTTCCCGACGAGGTCTGGGCGAGCGACGGCCAGCGGAACTACTCTAGCGGCCGGGGCTGGACGCATGATAGAGGAGAGGCAAAGGCGAACCGGACTGGCGCCTTCCAGAGTAAACACGATTCTGGCGCGCCCAGAGATGCTCCGCAATCTCAGGCGGTCGTTCACCGTTTTGATAACAATTTGCGCCAGGACAGAAACCGCGAAGACCCACTTGGCGGCACGGACAGGCTCGGTAGAGATGACCGGGCTCCCCAGAGTGGTAGCACAGAGGCCTACGGTTGGGTGTGCGCCACAAATCTGACTTCCGAGGACGTGACTGAGCTGTATCAGGGCCAATTGCATAATATGGGGTGGTGCTACTGACAGCAGACGTCTAGAGAACAGCGGAGCCAGGTGCGGTTGTGTGACATGTGCCAATGCTGCTCATGGCAGGTGTCGGAGCAGCGGGACCGTAGCCAGCCGAGCGGCGTACAACGGATGCATATGTGGGTCGGGCATCGAACTGGGGCGGCGCTTCGCGAACAGGAGGCGCCTGCGCAACCTGCCGCACTTCGTCCCTGACGACTTCTGTCAGCGCTTCCAGGGGCCCAGGCGCAACCTGGGGCAGACAGAACCGTTTGAGTTCCTCCCAGACAACTGACCGAATCAGTTCGCGCAATGTGTCTGTACTGCCGCCTAGGCACGGCGAAAAGGTTTCGGGCACAGTGCTGTTGATGTCCCGATTGTACTCGCGGGCCCGTTGTTGGAGCGTCGTCTCTATGGTGGTCGCCTCGGGGAGAAATTCCGCTACAGTGTGAGGTGGGCAGCGTACGAGGCCTGCGAAGAGCTCCTGCTTAACCCCTCGCATCAGATGGCGAAGCTTCTTCTCCTCAGTCATGTTGGGATCGGCACGCTTGAATAGACGGGCCATGTCATCGATGTACATGCGCACACTTTCATTCGTGCGCTGGGTTCGGAAGTACAGAGCAGCTTCATCCTTCTCCCGACGGCCGGCGTTAGGGAATTTAGCCAGGAGATTCTGGCAAATCGTCTCCCAGGTGGGAAGGGTAGTCTCGTGGTTTTCAAACCACGTCCGAGCAGATTCTTCCATAGCAAAATATACGTTGTCGAGCTTGCGCTCGTCGCTCCAGCCGTAGTTGTGGGCGACGCGCTCGAAGGTCTCCAGCCAACCCTCAGTGTCTTCGAAAACGTCCCCGTGAAAAGATGGCGCTGTTCGCGGTGGGTGGCAAAGGACCTGCGCCAGGAGCCGGGGGTCAGTGGCCATGGCAGTTGGACTCACCGGGCTAGGCTGGGTCGGCGCCAGGGACCTAGTGTCAGTAGCCATGTCAGTTAGACTCGGTGGCCGAGGCTGCGTCGTTCTTTTAGGCGGGGGAAGGGGCCAATATTCAGGCGACTCTCCGCGGATACGGCGGCTGGGTCGCTGGTGGACAGGTGTGAGGTCCGTTGTGATCCTGTGCGGAGTGCGGTAGTCTGGAACCGTTACCCAGCACATCCACCGAATGTTACGAGTAATTCGAGGGAGAATCTCCGGAGACGAGACGAAAAACTGTGGCAGTCCCTAAGTGGTCCGAGCGCGCGAATGGGAGAGAAACATCTTTCTCCACGGATGCAGGCGCTGTTTCTTCTTCTTCCACAGTGGCACGTATGAATATAATAAACGCAAGACGATTAAAATTTACATCTTGGAGAACGTGTGTGGGTTCCAGCACTAGTAAAGAGCTGTAGCGCTCATGGCCCGCCATCGTTGGAGGCGGCCGAAGAATGTACGAAAGAGAGAGCTGTCTCTCACGTCTGTCCGTGCAACCCCGCCACCGCTCCCGGCCCCACCGACCGAAACAAGTGGACGCTGCACTGTCGGCCATTCCGGCCGATGGGCGTTAGTCGAAAACTTTTTCCTTGCTCCCTGTACTTTATAAAGCATTCTAGCAAGACTACAAATCATAAGCGTTTTCTGCACCACTAATATACATGTAGCCGTGTTCGCAGCCGTGTTTTTAGACAAACCCCATTTTGATGTGCTGCAAAAGCGTCATCATGCTGTCTATAATATCAGCGGATATGTGTTCCTTCTGCGCTCATGTTCTAGGTATTGAAAAATGTATTATCAACACGGTTCATTTGGTTTTTACTCAGAAGGATAACACAATCTTAATTCTTAATGTAGTGAAGCTTGGTTGCTTTATAATAGAAGGAAGAAATTAGATATCTCACTCGGGGTAGCACGGCCACCGTTGCATTCCTTTTCCAGTAATTCTGCACACCAGGGGGCGGTGAAATGTTACAATAGACTAAAGTGGCGATAAAGGCCAAATTTATCGCGCTAGCAGTGCAGTTTTACATTACTTGTAACAAAGATGCTCCAAAGATTACAGCCATCGCGTTTGTGCGCTTGCATAGCTGAGCAGAGGAGAGACTCTCACAACTTTGATATTCTTTATTCGTCGGTTTCTTGCCAATACTCGTATAATAGAGAAGTTTCCAGAAACTTCAATTTTTCAGGTGAACAGTTTTAACAACCAGATATTTTGTCAAAAACTGCGAGCGCTAAAATTTAGAACTCTGCTGTAATAATTGAAATATTTTTGTGGAACCAACCTTACTCTACACTTAACTAGTAGTAAATGTAATATCATCTGAAGATTGAAATACCAAGAAATAACTAATGTGCTCGTAAAATTTTTCGGTTGATCTCCGTGATTTGGCCAAATTGAAGTTTGTTGGAGCGCTATGCGGTTATTGTTTTGCGTTTTTTCATCTCGGTTTTGCATTTTTCACGATAGTGATTTTTTCGCCGCAAGTGCATCTGCGATAAAAAAACGCCATGGCACATGGTGTTTTCGTTTGCTCAAGGTGGGATCAAAGACCCATTTGCCAAGCATTTCTTCCTGAATAGGCCGAGCACCCATCGTGTGAATGCTTTATATATATGATATTGCTGTATTTATATGATACTGCTTGTTAAAAACAAATCTGTGCGTTTTACATGATTGCAGGGCATGGATGAAGAACAGTAGATACATGACATAATGATGATAAAGGACGTCGTATGCAAGTATTTATGCAACGGAAAAGAACGCGAACACAGCGGAGCATAGGCACTCCGTTGTTCGGATTTGTAATAATCGTACTTCCGCTTCGGTTGTAGCAAGAAAATGCTAGAGTGGTCAATTATTTATTCTAGGACAACTCTACCGCATTTTACGCGACTGCCTATACATCTCGTTCGGTCGAAAAGCCGTCGGCGTAGTCGTAGTAGACACCGCGGGTCACAAATAATCGGAGGTAGCGTAAAAAAATCGTATCATAGTAATTTCTGGTTCTTATCACCGCTTACAGATTGCTGTGTGACAGGCAATGACGAGTTCATGAAATCTTCTGATTAATTTTGAATTAAAAAAGTGAAAAAAATAAAAATGGGTGTTCAAAAGTATCAAAAAGCTTAGAATGAAATGTCAATACTTGATAATGCTAAGAAAATTCAGAGTTTAAGTGATCTACTGATAATTGCAACAAGTGAAGAAAACGAAAAATGCGGTAAAAGGTGTCAGACTGCTCGGAATAGAAAGCCTAACTCACTACGCTATTACATCAAGCCCTTAAGGCGGACTTAAGTGTCCTCTTCAATTTATTCTTGCCAGCTAGGTAAAAGCGAGATAAAAGACGCCGCGATGTTCGCGTTCCTTTCCATCACGACAGTGGATCACCCAGGGCTCCTGATCTGCCAGTAATCCAGCGCTGTCGGCTCTGTCGGCGGTCTTGCGCACAACGTGGTGTGCAGACTGTCACCTGTCAGAAAGTCCAGAGAGAAAAGCGGCTTTTGACGTAAATGTGCGGTTGAGCCCTAGAGCACTAAAATAATGCAAATGCTCTTCGGAAGATCGCATCCATTCTGAAAGATGTTAATTTACGTAGGTTTGAGGAAAGATGTCCAGATACTTGCACTGCCCAAAGCGCTGCAATAAAGAACACAGAGCTAGTTCTTACAAGGTTTCTTACATGTTAAATGCAAATGTTGCCAACTAATTTCACAGTAAATCACTGTGAGGTATAAGAATGTTGCACAGCAAGTCCTGCTATGGAAACAGGAGTGTCACAAACAAAGCGCAACTATATGCCAGGAAATTGATTTAGAACGCGGAATTCGTAATACTTTTTTTCAGCAAAGTAAAATATACAGTAATGTGCGTCTTTATTGCCAAGACTTTCAAAAATTTCCCCGCCTCAACCGCTGGCTTATTTGCGGTGAAACTGCACACAAAGCTTGCGTATTATGGCAGATTTTGAATCGTAGGAAGTTTAACAACGGTACTTACTTAGTTAAGCCGTGCATAATGCAAGAACGTTGTCGTCTACGCAGAGATCGGCGGACCAAAAACCGCAAACGACGTTTTTTCGCTGAAAGGCGGCAGTGGCGCTATCTGTTTTCGCCAGTGGAAAGGTCAAAGACAAGGCCGCTGAGATGAGCGTTGCAAACAATATTCTTTGAAAAATAAAACCTCGATAAATCAGTTGTTCTGAAAACTTTTTCCGCTCATTTAGCCGAAAATTTTGTAAGCGCTTCAGTTGAAGCAAACGAAACGGCCGGAACGGCATATTCAAAGGGTCCGCGCTTCTTTCAACGCTCGCTTCGGTGGCCTTGTGACGCTTTCGACTGCCGAAAACTGATGGCGCCACTGCCGGCCGTCATTGAAAACGTCATTTGCGGGTATTTGGGCACCGATTTCTACATAGACGATTACGTTTTCGCATCATGCACGGCTCAACTAAGTAAGTACCGGTCTCAAACTTCCTTCAATACCGAAGTTACCATAATACGAAAGCTTTGTGTGCAGTTTCACCGCAAATGAGCCAGCGGTTGAGGCGGGGAAATTTTTGAAAATCTTCGCTATAAAGAGAAGCAATACTGTATATATTAATATTACATTCCATGGAATACAATATGACCATGCGAATAATTTGGTTTACGGTTTATCAGGGTATAACGTCCCAAAGCGGCTCAGGCTATGGGGGACGCCTTAGTGAAGGTCTCCGGAAATTTCGACCACCTGGTGTTCTTTAAAATTGCACTGACATCGCACAGTACACGGAAATTTCGACCACCTGATGTTCTTTAACGTGCACTGACATCGCACAGTACACGGGTCTCTAGAATTTCGCCTCCATCGAAATTCAACCGCCGCCACGGGGATCGAGCCCGCGTCTTTCGAGCCAGCAGTCGAGCGCCGTAACCGCTCAGCAACCGCGGCGGCTCCGGCCATGCTAATAGTATAAGTAATAATAATGTTAATAACTAGGCTATGATATTTGGCGTTTATCACTACATGAGGAAGGTGCTATAAAATATCTTTAAAACATACATTTCCCATGCGAGAAATTTGGGTAGTCTGTGAAATCGCCACGTGAAATGTGAAAGCCTTGTCTGCAATTATTTGTTTTAGCTCTAAACAAGCCCCGCCGTGGTGGCTCAGTGGTTAGAGCGCTCGACTACTGATCCGGAGTTCCCGGGTTCGAACCCGACCGCGGCGGCTGCGTTTTTATGGAGGAAAAACGCTAAGGCGCCCTTGTGCTGTGCGATGTCAGTGCATGTTGAAGATCCCCAGGTGGTCGAAATTATTCCAGAGCCCTCCACTACGGCACCTCTCTCTTCCTTTCTTCTTTCACTCCCTCCTTTACCCTTCCCTTACGGCGCGGTTCAGGTGTCCAACTATATATGAGACAGATACTGCGCCATTTCCTTTCCCCCAAAAAACCATTTAGCTCTAAACAAGCTGCAACTTGTAATATATAGCTTACAGTGGCTACTTTAGAAAATGAGGCGCTATCTTAAAGCACAGCGCAGAAATCGCAATGAGCCATGCATTGTTTTGTAAGCGCCACTAAGGAAATTGGCGAGATCATTGCTGTCTCACAATGCTGTAATTCCAACGCTGTAATAAAGCAGATGGTACAGACGCGAGAATTGCCAATTCTTTTTTCCCCCATGCTGCGTAGGGGTTAAAGCACACTGCGCACACCTGTCGTGCCTCCATTAGTTCCGTTGGCATTTCTGAGCGTAGTTAATTATATCATTCACTTATTGTCGATCGTTTTCCTTTATTCTTAGATGGCGTGCAACCGAAAGAGTTATGACTTTTTATTCAGGGAATAAAATTCCTGAAAAGGGCGCGATAAATCGCAATCTCAATCTCTGCCAGACGTTCATGAAAGCGTGTAAGTTGCCAGTGAAAACACTATTTGAAAGCTTCTTTGTCTACTCTTAGCTTTTGCATCTACTGTCGTATTCACTGCTATGTACATCCAGTCGTGACCGATTATGACAACCAATAAATTTCGGGCACTCATTTATTTATTGTTCTGTAATAAGGTATAGCAAGCATATTTTTTCCGTTTACTAACAAATTTTGCCCTTGTCGTATAATATACACAATTCATTCTCAAGTTTATTAGAGATTTAACAGTAAATTCGCAGTTTCCAGATTTTTCGTCCCTCTGATAATACTCAGGATTGTACATTCAACTGCAATGGCATACTTTTCGATATTGAAACGTGTCAATATATAACAATGTGTTCTCACGTGAAATTGCGTTGCACATCAAAACAGGTTGGTGCACGTCTGTCGCACTGGTTATGAGTGATTGAGAACCAGAGCTAACAGATGTCACGTGCTTCCTGTTTTAGTTCATAGATGGGCGAACATCCAGTCGGTCCACATTTGCACGGTACGCAGAGGATTCAATGGCTTGCGGATGCCGCCATGATAGCACGAGGATGTTTCCGGTAGAGTATTGTTCATACGAGATATTACCTCCCGGGTGCGCTCCCACGTAAAACCCTTCATCGGTGACTACTTTAGGGAGGAAGTTTAAGTATTGAAGTACAAAACAAATTTTTTTCCCTCTGCTGAGCAGCTTTGCCTCGAATACATAACGGAACCGCTGCAATGCACGTACTTCTTAAAAGTAATCGCCTTAGTGCAAGTTTCTTTTTAGGTAAATAATATAATAATTGGTTTTTTTGGGGAAAGGAAATGGCGCAGTATCTGTCTCATATATCTTTGGACACCTGAACCGCGCCGTAAGGGAAGGGATAAAGGAGGGAGTGAAAGAAGAAAGGAAGAATAGGTGCCGTAGTGGAGGGCTCCGGCATAATTTAGACCACCTGGGGATCTTTAACGTGCACTGACATCGCACAGCACACGGGCGCCTTAGCGTTTTTCCTCCATAAAAACGCAGCCGCCGCGTTTTTATAGAGGAAAAACGCTAAGGCGCCCGTGTGCTGTGCGATGTCAGTGCACGTTAAAAGAGGAAAGCCAGACACTAGTTTTCGCCCTGCAGAACTTTTCTCATTCCATGAAGCCAAGAAAAACTACAGTGAATTTTGGTGCAACGCCACAACAGCACTGATAGGGAATAGAGTCTGACAATTAAGCAACTGTCCTCAAGTCTCAGGATTGCTTTTTTAGTTTTGCTATTACAGCCAATTTTGCCATTTCATTTGAGGAACTACTTAATGTTATTTATTATTTCAGGCACTCAGTATGAACAGATTGCACAATTCGGAGAAATTTAGACGCGTCTGCTGTGTTCCGCCGTTCCAGGACAGGAAGCGACATTTGTTTAGGATGGCTCTGGAAGAATACAGCTTATGCCGTACTCAGTGTCCTTTAAGTTACGTAGCAACGCTTCACCTGTGTGTTTAGTATCGTTTGCTATCTAATGCGTTCTGTAAACGATTACTTTTCCCACATTCAGTCGAGCTGATACATTCATTTCTGTGTCATTACCGCGAATTCAGCCTGTATATAATGGTGGCAAGATTTATTTTTCATGCCTATCAATTGACTTTACCAGCCGGTTTACTTAAATCCGTTGTTGTGGAAAGGAAACGGCGCAGTATCTGTTTCATATTTCGGCGGGCACCTGAACCGCGCCGTAAGGGAAGGGATAAAGGAGGGAGTGAAAGAAGAAGGGAAGGTGCCGTAGTGGAGGTTGCCAAAATAATTTCGGCCACCTGGGAATATTTCCCGTGCACTTACCTCGCACAGCACACGGCACCTTTGCGTTTTGCCTCCATCGAAACGCGGCCGCCGCGCTCGGGTTCGAACCCATGTACTACGGATCAGTCGCCGAGCGCCCTAACCACTTAGGCAGTACGGCGGGTCCGGTTGCCTTAAAGAAACTGCCTTCGTAACTCTGATACGAAGTTACCGCACAGAACCATAGCGCTGGCTGCTGCTAAATGCAATGGTACCCGCTGATGTTCGATTTTTAAAGCGTGTTAAGGGACACCAGGCTTTGAAATTAATTAGTATCACTCACTATGAGGACCCCATTGGAATTCCTCCCCTCAAGTCCTTTAGCCATTTTCTCAGGGAACGAATTCAGAATCCGCCTCTCAATACCATCTGGTGCAAGCAATAAGGTGTGTAGATTAGCTTGTTCGCTTGTACGTCATACTGTTTCTGATTACGACTAAACGATAAACGATCGCCTAGGCACGCCCATTTTAAGGTGGCGAAAAGAATCTCGAGAAATAACATTAAGACACAGATAGAGAGAGTGCCACTACAAAAGTTAGAGCGGCCATGCTTTCACTCTCAACTTTGATATTTACAGCATAATTCATACATCAGGTCGCAGTGGACATTACTGAAATTTTAAAAATATTTCAGGGCATAGCAGCTTCTGTAGCCTTAGATAAGTCACAGTATATTAATAAGCCGTTTATTTGAGTAAGAAAAAATCATGAATTTTTGCCTTTCGCGCTCCTGTACAAAATTTCAGGGCCATATTGTGGAGAGTACCAAGAATCCGCTAATTCATCAAGTTTTTTTCACATAAGCTTTAGACTTTTCTCAGCTGCACTTAAACAGAACTTATGAAATACAATAAAAAAATTTGTCAATTCTTTTATGCACTGTGGCAGCATTGCTCTCAAACGTGGAACTCATGAACGCGACTGCGCTTGGTGGTGCTGCTAATGTGACGTGTCAAAAACACCAATTTGCAGGCTGATACACTGAGCAGGGTTTGAGTCGTCGGATGGGCACGGTCGCGCATCTCGTCTGGCTGGCCACATGGATATGAACAAGGTCAGGTTGAAAGCACGGCGTCAGGACGCAGACACGCCAGACATGTGACTTCAGATGTGAAACAACGGTGAAGGGCTAGGAACGCCCCGTATTGTTTCAGTTTACATACCATTCGCGGGGACCAGCGCGGCGCCTGCTTTCTTCGTTGAATGCTTATTGGGAGGAGGTGTTACAATCTGTTTTGCCACCAGCGCCCTTTTATTTTATTTTCTCTTGCTAAATGGGCAGCCCCATTGTGCGGAGAAATGTTCACAAGTTTTTTGTTTGAGAGAACTGGTCCCACTGCCCGCCAGCGGAATGACACATGAGATTTGTTCATATATAGCGGGCTGCCTTTTAAATGCATAAATTGGAGGTCCATCGGTCCGAGCAGCAGAACTGAAACCAAGGCGTAGAAAATGCGAAGCGAAAGCGGAGGCCTTACTGTTGGTAAGCTACAGTGATAGGTGTGTTCTATCACTTTGTGGTGATGGGCCTGTCAGTCTTTGCAACACTACCTAGTCTCATGAACTTTCCATACAACACACTCTTATGCGATACAGATATTCACACTGCTGTAGAAGCTCGTAACAAGTGCACAAGCAGCGCTTACTATTTTCTAAAGCTATTCCTATGCATCGCGATCACGGTACGCACCCCAGTGCATTGAGCGGAAGACAGCAGGATCCCTTGAAAGAAAAATGGGAAATGAAAGCAAAAATGCATGCGCCGAGAACCAATACAGTGGGCGCAATATATTTAGGTATACGCCAGTACTATTGCATGCGAAAAGCTATGCATAAGCTTGCTTTGTTGCTCCCGATTTTGTTTCCCGCTTCACATTCACAGTGGCATTGCGCCTGGATCGCCAGCGGGCCCTTTTTCAGTACCACGCTTCTCTCACAGCCGCCAGTCTCTACCAGATTTGTCCTGTAGAATAGGAATGTGATATAGAGTAGCCATTACAAATCCCTGCATAATTACTTCTTGGAATGACTTATGTAAAGAACAGTGCTGACTCCGTTTAGCCAGAGTAGGTGTGCGTCACTGTTCCGCACACATTCCTGTCGCAAAGTACGTTGTAAGTCCTGCACTTAAGCCGCTTCATCCACCCGACTAAAGGACGCTCATATGCGCAGCATTATTGGAAAAACGCCCTTCCCCCCCCCCCCTCCTTCTTGCCAACCGGCTCCATAAAGAACAGGAACAGCGGTAGGAGCGGACGACCCAATTATTTTCCATCCCTCCTCCTCAACTCCATTGCCTCGTCTTAGACGCTGCGGCGGCCCCAAGCCTTGTCTGCACATGCTTGAAGGTGCTTGAACTAAAAGCGCCGCTGGGTCGGCTTGTTTGTTGGCGGCCTTGCCTGCTGCCAGTGCTACACTGCGACAGGGCCAATGGCATTCTACATCACAGTTCATAAATACCGAGATTGCCCCCCCCCCAAAAAAAATATTATTTTCTTTTCAGGAAATAAAAGCAAATGCGATAAAGATTTTATAGTCACTACGGCGTCTAGCAATGGCTTGGTTTGTTGGTAACAAAATAGGTGAATTCCTATCTATATCCAGCTGTGCGAAGTCAACGCGCACGTGCAGCCGGTGTGACAGATCGTGGGGACCCTCGTGCTATCAGTCCGGATACTTGCCTATCTCAAAAAACAGCTCCGGAAAATGACATAGACGACTAGCCTTTCCGCAGTAGCGGGCCCCGAATCAGGTTGAATGTGAACGAGCCCTATCGGCGCGGCTTGTGAGCGGCTGCCAGTGCTTGCAGTCCTCCGTGCGCAACACTACATTTTCGCAGCGAACCTTTTCAGGTGAGTTGTGATGCAAAAACGCATTACAGCCTCTATTTCACAGTGCATGAAAAAAAATTGACAGTGGCTTAGCTCGGCTATGATAGGATATACGTAGCGAAAGGTACGTTTCTCTGGCTAAGCATGTTGTGGCCACTGTATGTTGAGCAATAAGAGACATTGGGTATAAACATCTTTTATTCATTGTGCTTGACAGAGACGAAGACTGCCCGATGATCTTCAAAGTAGCTTGCAGCGGTCTCTGTTTTGTCGATACGATATTTAGATCTGGTAGAGCCTTTTTAGTATACAAACGGTACAGTAGTTCCCCATTGTGTAGTCTGGACGTGAGGGTAAGAAGCTAAACTAAAATCAAACTTTTCCTTCATACACTGACTGAGAGAGTCCTCATTTCTGTTGAGATCACCCAAAATCATACAGAACTGTGAAATCGAGCCGTAGGCTGATATCCACGGGGTAATCACATCAATCATCTGCTTGATAGATGTTTCTGGTGCCACGTAGACTTCTTGGATGATAATGCTGCTTTCTAGAAGCCGAACACAGGAGGGTTCAACATTATTCACCGCGATCGAAGGGACATGTCTGAGAGCGGTGGTGACTTGTTTCACGTATACAAGACTCCAAGGTTTTTATTTGGTTCAAGCCAGCTGCCAGGCGGCAACCTCAGTATCGGAAGTTAATCTTCAGTGGTCTATACCACCATTTAGCTGCGGCTGGACTCTCTTTTTTTGCATGCATGTCAAATGTTGCGATACAGACGCCCACTACACCTCCGCCGTTGATACACAATCCTGCGCATGCGACGCGGGGTTCAGGTGGTAGAGCAGCGTGCGGCGAGGCTGCGTGAAGAACGCGGTGCAGCGGTGGGGGCCTCTCTGGTTACCATGGTATCGGCGCATGCGCATAACTGCTCATCAGCTTGACGCCAAGCTAGGCTTTCACGATGAAGGCGGCGCGCGGCAGCAGCGACGGCAAAGCGCACGCGCATATTGCTCCTCTACGGTTGCCATAGTAATGGCGCATGCGCATAACTGTCCTCTTCCATGTACAGCGAAATGCTCGACTGGTAGCCCAGTGTAGCCCCAATACACGCTGTGAACGTGGTTGGGCAGCGAAGCTGTAAAACGACACCAATTACCCATTGCGACGTCACGTGAAAATTCACACACGTGGCTCTGCAAAGAGTGAAACCAGAGACAAGTCAAGTGTACTTCTTTACCCTTTATTACTTCAGAACGACATTTACGACTGCTTTATGATTAATATGATATACACTGAGATTTTCAGATCTAATTGTCGAGATATTCATTACTATGGTTCAATCAAAGCATGAACCATGAGTTGTGATTGGCTGAGCTGCATTGATGAAACGGTGTTTCCAATAATCATACACGCCTTTTCAACCATCATGTAGTTTCAGTGCTTGCTTTGTGTTTTTAATAATGAAAACGAGTAGTGAGCTCCATGCTGTATGCGGTTTTAAAAAGAAATCTGCAATTTATAAACATTTACTTTATGTTTTTTTATGTTTTACCTTAAAAATTTTTATTTAATTTTCACGTTTTTTTTATTTTCTTATTTCTTTATTTGTGTTTCCCCCTTTTTTACATTACAACTGCTTTATGATCAGTATGATATACGATTTTTATGCTGCTGGGCGTGACTGCGCAGCTGAGGAAAGTCACGATTGCTTGGCGCGACCTACAAATTCGCACCTCAGGGGGCCACCCCCTTACACAATCAGGACGATTCACAGCACGACTTACTGTCAAAGAACACACCTATCCGGCGGCCTTGATTGTGCTAGGGCAATGTTTCCACGAAGGGATCTTGGGAACGGATTTTCTTAATGAGCATCAGGCGATCATCCACTCGCGTTCTAAGATGATCAAGCTTTCGACGGACGAAGCCATAGCGTGGATGAGAACAGTGGAAGATCACTTCGGCTCGTGTGTCCTGGAGGTAGAAGCGAGTGTCCCACTCTTTTCAAGCGTCATATTGACCATAGTCGCTACGGAACGCATCAACGCTGAAGCCATCATCGAGGTGAACATGCAGTTGCTTCTGGACCGAGGAATCAGCATCGCAAGAGGCATCGCACATTTCCGCAATGGCCAGTCCGAAGTACTGCTAACCTTAGCAAGAATACCGACACATTAGTATATGAACGACGATTGTTTTCTTGAACAAAATAACCGACGTACGGGATTTTTTCGCCCTCTTCGACCCATCCGCAGACGATTTGCCTGAACAAGAGAACTCGCCCATTTTAGACATCAACCCAGCCCTGCCCCGGAACAGACAAGACCAGAACGGAAATCTGCTTCGAAGCTACAGCGAATGTTTATCGTCATCGCCGAATGTGCGACAAACGCAACTTGCCAAGCATCACATTATATCCGACCAGCACGACCGACCTCCCCTTCAAAACCCTTAACGTGTGTTGCCGCGAGAACGACAAGACATCCGGGACCTAGATGAAAAAATGCTTCGCGACAACGTCATCCAGCCTTCAAACAGCCCATGGGCGGCACCGGTTGTTCAAGTGCGAAAGAAAGACGGCGCACTTCGATTCTGCGTTCATTACCACCGCGTGACCAGCATAACATATAAATACGTCTACTCCCTAACCCGCATCCACGACAAACTTGACCGGCTCTGCAACGGCAAGTATCTCTCATCGATGGACCTCAAGAGAAGCTACTGGAAAGTTAAGGTTGAAGAAAGAGATCGCGAGACCTCATTCATCAGTGGGGATGGGCTCTTTGAGTTCAAGGTGATGCCATTTGGTCTCTGTTGCTCACCAGCGGCGTGTCAGCGAGAAATATATACAGTGCTGGCAGGCGTCAAGTGGAAAATTTGTTTGGTATATCTAATGGCGTCGATATCTTCAACTGGAATTTCGATGAACACCTCAAAAGACTTTGAACAGTGCTAGAGGTCGTTAAGTCGTCTGGCCTAACCTTGAAAGCAGAGACGTGCCACTTTGCCTACGAAGAACTGCTGTTTCTACGCCACTTGTGTAGCAAAGAGGGACTGCGCCTGACCCGCAGGAAACAATTGCTATTGAACAGTTTCGACCGCCGGCTGATAAGGAAGCAGTGAACAGATTCCTCGGACTGTATTCATATTACTGGCAATTTGTGAAAAACTTTTTCGCATCGCCGAGCCCCTGACCCAGATGACGAAGGCAGACGTGCCATTTGAATGAGAGGTGCCGCAAGCGGAAGGCTTCAAAAAACTTCAGCGTTGTTTAAGGTCGCCACCGATCCTCACGAATTTTGATGTAAACATCGATACTGAAGTTTATACCGACACAAGCACCGTGCGTGTAGACGCCATCCTCGTTCAAAAAAGCGATGGGCTAGAGAAAGCGATTTCATACGCTAGTTGTTCCCTTCCAAGGCCGATTCTACCTATTCGGCAACTGAGATGGAGTGCCTCTTCATCATCTGGGCTCGTCAAAATTCCGCCCGCACCTGCACGGACGACCGTTCAAGGTGGTTAGCGGTGAGCACTCGCGGTGCTGGCTTGCCTATTTGAAGAACCCCTCTGGCCGCCTCTCTGGAAGGAGTCTGCACCTCCACGGGATTGACGTTACCGTCGTTTACAAGTCCGGACACATACCCTCTGATGCCAAATGCCTCTCACGAGCCCCTGTTGATGCACCGCCGCCGGACGACGATGAGGACGCCTTCCTGGGTCCCATAAGCACCAACTATTTTGCACAACAGCAATGCTCGCACCCCAACCTAAAATGCCTCATCGAGCACTTAATAATAATAATAATAATTGGTTTTTTGGGGAAAGGAAATGGCGCAGTATCTGTCTCATATATCGTTGGACACCTGAACCGCGCCGTTAGGGAAGGGATAAGGGAGGGAGTGAAAGAAGAAAGGAAGAAGGAGGTGCCGTAGTGGAGGGCTACGGAATAATTTCGACCACCTGGTGATCTTTAACGTGCACTGACATCGCACAGCCCACGGGCGCCTTAGCGTTTTTCCTCCATAAAAACGCAGCACTTGGAAGGCAAGGTTTATTCACCCTCGCTTCAATCAAGTAAGAATGGTCTTCCTTCCGTGTACAGAATGTTGTCCTTGTGAAGCAGAACTGCGCAGCGAGCAAGACAGCTAACTGCTTGTTTTATCTGCTTGTCTCCGCGAATAAGTTTTACACGCTTCATACGACGAGCCGACAGCTGGACAACTCGAGTTTGCTCGTACCCTCCGCCGCATTCAATTGAAGTATTACTGGCCCCGACTGCCTGCCGATGTCGCACATTACGAGAAAACCTACCGGGTACTGTCAGTGACAAGAGACCCCTACACCCGACCAGCAGGATTTATGAACCCCATTCAACCACCCTCAAGGCCCTTTCAGCAGATCGGCAGTGACTTGCTTGACCTTTTACCAGAGTCAGCATCTGGAAAAGTAGGAGCATCATAGTGACCGACTTCCCGACCCGCTAGTCCCCGACGCAAATGCCCTACCGAACAGAACAGCAGCAGAAGTCATTAAAATTTTCATGGAGTGCATTCTTCTAACACGGCGCCCCTCATGTGCTCATCACGGACAGAGGAATATGCATTCACGGTGGAACTAACGCAAGCAATCCTGCGTTATAGCCACATCACCCACCGAAGAACAACTACGTACCATCCACAAACCAATGGACTGTGCGAGTACCTGAACAAAACCATCGCCCGTGTGCTCGCCATGTATGTCGAAGCCAAACACAAGACCTGGGACCTCATCCTGCCTTACGTCGTCTTTGCCTACAACACCGCAGTGCAGCAGACCACCCAGATAAACGCAGTTTTAGGCTCGTGCATGGCTGGGAGGCCACAACCACGCTGGAAGCCAAGCTGCTCAACTTTACCGAGGAGGAGAAGGAAAAACATTTATTCAGAGCACAAAAACTGGGTGGGTTAAATACGAGAACCCATTGGTCGTCATCATAATCCGGCCACTGTCAGCCAGCAATTTCTGGTCAAGTGGGCTGTGGCTATAAAGGGTTGCCTCCCAGCGCTCATGAGTCGGATCGGGATTGCTGTCCAAGTCTGGGTTTCCTTGACATTCCCAAACCGCGTGAAAGAGTGTGCCAACTGCTCCACAGAAAGGGCAGGACGAATTGTAGGTTTCTGGGTACCATTTACTCATTATGCAAGGATTGGGCAGAGTATTAGTTTGTAATCGCCTGATTATGTGCTCTTCATATTTACTTAAGGTTTTGTGAGGAAGAGGATATTCCCTTCTTGTGATCTTATAGTACTCCGTAATTTCTGCGTAGCTTAGTAAGGGTGAGGGGTTGTCAACTATGTCAGAGAGAGGCTGCGTGCCAGATGCTCGGAGGAGGAGAGCTCGAGCAGCTGTGTTGGCCGCCTCATTGCCCGTCGTTGAGAGGTGCCCTGGCGTCCAGAAGATCTGGATGTTGGAAGGATTAGACCTTTCCAAAATTTCCCAACAAGGAGCGCCAACGCGGCCTCTGAGGTAATTGCGTACCGCTGCTTGTGAGTCGGACATAACCGTTGCCTCGCTGTTCTTTGATATCGCTAGTGCGATAGCTGCTTCTTCAGCCGATGTGGTATCCACCGCTTGGATAAGGCTGCTTGCAATGATATCCCCCCGGGGTGAAACTGCTGCAATTGCCGCGACTCTGTTAACGGGTCCAGCCGCATCGACGTAGTTCAAGAAGAACAGCGCGAAAAGACAAGGACCACAGGAAGATACACAAAGACAAGCGCTGACTTTCAACTAAAGATTTATTGCTCGGAACGTGGTAATAAATACATCAGGCTCTAAGCAACAAAAAGAACACATAGGAGTGATACACACTTGTCCACGCACACAAAAAATACCAAACGGATACCAAACGGATACTATCTGCCAGGAAGTAATGCTGCTGTATCCGTTTGGTATTTTTTGTGTGCGTGGACAAGTGTGTATCACTCCTATGTGTTCTTTTTGTTGCTTAGAGCCTGATGTATTTATTACCACGTTCCGAGCAATAAATCTTTAGTTGAAAGTCAGCGCTTGTCTTTGTGTATCTTCCTGTGGTCCTTGTCTTTTCGCGCTGTTCTTCTTGAACATGGCATACCAACTCGCCCAAGCATCAGTCCTAACGAGCATCGACGTAGATCGTGTCCTTGTTTCCATCCCAGCGCTTAGAGAGGTGTCTAGCTCTGGCTAGTCTCCGTACTCTGTTGTATTCCTCATCCATGCGTTTTGGTATGGGGTGAGTCGTAATGTGTGATCTCATCTGCATGGGCATGTCGATCTTGTCAGCGACTTCCCGGGGTGGACTGATTCTCAGCTTCTGTAATATTTTCCTGCCAGGCTTAGATGTTGAGAGCTTGACAATTTGATTTACACGGTGGGCCTCTATTAGTTCGTCGATGGTGTTATGGATCCCCAGCTGTAGTAAGCGCGTAGTGGATGTGCATAAAGGGAGTCCCAGCGCCGTCTTAACTGCCTTTCGAATAATAACATCTAGTTGGTCTTTCTCCTTTTTGCTAAGCCGTAAGTACGGGGTGGCGTATGTTAGTTTAGAGGGAATGAAATCCTGAACTAATCTTAGGGCCTCCTTCTCTCTTAGCCCATTTCTTTTCTTGATTACCCGGCGTAGCATTCTAGAGACTTGTTCGGAATAGGCTTGGAGCTGTCTGATTGTAGTGGTGTTAGTGTTGCCGCTGGGTATGATGGCTCCCAGGATCATGATCTCTTTCTTGATCGGAATGCTCATACCCTGGACCGTAATGGCGACAGAGGGAGTGGACGGCAAAAGACCCGTGTTTTGCCTCTTGCCACGGTCGAGCAGGAGTAACTCTGATTTCTCGGGAGAGCACGTTAACCAATGCCTCGCCGCATGCTGGCACACGACATTCGCTGCTTCCTGAAGCCGGCCTTGAATTTCCCCTTCATTACCGCTGCAACACCAGATCGTAATGTCGTCGGCGTATATAGCGTGCTCAATGCCGAGGATGCGGTCTAGCTTCTCTGGTAGCCCACGCATGGCCAGGTTGAAGAGAAGCGGAGACAAGACCGCTCCCTGCGGGGTGCCTTTGGAACCTAGATTGAACGGAGAGGAGGTCCGATCACCAATACTTATTGACGCTTTTCTATTGGAGGGAAAGTCCCTCACGTAATTATATGTGCGGTCACCACAGTTGATGCTTTTAAGCTCATCCAGTATTCCCTGGTGGTTGACATTGTCAAATGCCCCTTTTAAATCGAGCGCAAGGATGGCCTTGACCTGAAATCTGCCGGGGTTGTCCAGAATATCCTCTCTGATACGGAGGAGAACATCCTGTGTAGACAGCTTTTCTCTAAACCCGTACTGCGTGTCAGGCAGGATATCAGTCTTCCTCAGGAGTCGTTTCAGTCGGGCGTTCACGACCCTCTCGAACAGTTTACCCAGACACGACGTCAGGGAGATCGGTCGTAAATGATCAATATCGCATGGCTTATTGGGCTTGGGAATAAATCGCACTAAAGCCAATTTCCGGGAGTCGGGGATCTTTCTCTTGTGCCAGCACTGCGTGTTGAAATATTTCACTAATTTTCTTAAAGAGATGTCATCCATATTAAAGAGCATCTTGGTGTTTATCTGGTCCGGTCCAGGAGCATTGTTCTTGCGCATGACGTCAAGCTCCGCCCTCAGTTCCTCAACCGTTACGTATTGGTCCATCTCTTCATTGGGTGCACCGGTGTACGCAGGGAGAGGGTACGAGGATCCCAGATCGAGGAATTTCCGTGCAAGTTCTCCAATGAGGGCTTCGTTGTCCCCTTTATAGCTGTGCAAGGCGTTACAGAGCGTGTCTGTTTGCTCTTTCCGGTTTGAGTTCGGCTCGATAAGGGATCTGAGGAGTCCCCATGCTTAGCCGTGCCCATTCTACCGTTGAGCTCATCGCACAGCTTGAGCCAGTTTTGGTTAGCGAGGTTATGTGCGTAGTCATCCGCTTCTTTGGTGAGTTCTGCAATCTTGGTCTTCAGCTTGCGATTTAACTTTTGCCTTTTCCACCTCCTTGTCATAGATCTCCTGGCTACCCACAGATGTAACAGGTGCGGGTCAACTGCCGGAGTTTCCTCCGTGGTGTTCACTGTCGCAGAATGCCTGGCGACAGTTTTTATCTGCAGCGCTGTCCATGCCTCAATATCTGTGATATCTTCGTCCGGGAGACGTGCGAGTTCCTCTCTCCACTTGTCCCAGTTCACAATCATAACCTTGCCAAATGGTTCATTTAACTCCCTGAACAGTGCAGGAGATGATGAAGTGAGCACTGCCCGGGGACTCGCCAGTGTTAGACCAGGTGGACTGCAGGCAGTTTTTCACAAGCGTGAGATCTCGATAGGCGTCTCTGCTGACGCTATTACCCGCTCTGGTGGGTTGCAGGGGATCCGTTAAGATTGTGAGCCCTTCTCTGCTAGCGATCTCAAGGATCCTCCGACCTTTCGGGCTGTTAAAGTGATATCCCCATGCTTGATGGGGCGCATTGAAATCGCCGCCTATGACGAGGGGGTCCTTACCTGCCCTCTTGATAAAATTGTTAAATAGCGTGGCTATCTGACGGCATGAGTCCCTGAGGCGACTGTACACATTCAGTATGTGCAAACTGCGCTTTCCCCTGAGTTTGGGAAGAATTTCAATGTAAGCATGTTCGATATTTTCGGCTAGCGGTTCTTGCAGCGTTGCGGTAAACTCCTTGTGAACAAGTATTCCTAGACTATGCTCGTCTTGGAAAGTTTTGTACCCCTTCATGCTGATGACCGTATTTGCTTCTTGAAGTACTATTACAGCAGGTGGCGCCTCCGACGTGTCGATGAAAAATTGAAGGCTTACTTTTTTTCTTTTTAAATCCCCGACAATTCCATTGCCAAATAATTGTTTCATGTCCCCTATGTGCCATGGTCCTTATTCGTCCTCTTCTGGAAGGGGTGCCTGTCGGCCTATTTGGATTTCCTATTTCTGAAGTTGCACTCGTTGAGTTTCGATTTGAATTCGTCTCGGACTGTGGCAATGGCGGAGTTTATGTATTTCCTAGTGTTGGAGGACTCGTTTGCAAGCTCGTTTTTGACCATCTGAATAACTTGTAGGAACTTTTAATCCTGCTCCTCTCTGTCAGCCCTCAGCTCTGCAATGACGCGCTCATGAACTGACTGTGAGTTTGGCCGGGCTTCGGGTGTTTTGTCGTGAGTTGTTTGTTACTGCAGCCTGACCAATTTAGGTTCAGCTCGCAACGCCTCGTTCTGTTTTTTTAGCTGAATAATTTCTCCTTTCAGGTCGTTAAACTCCTTAGATATCGCGTTTCCGGGGAGGGATGGAGGCAACCCAGAATAGCCCACCTTTACGATGTGTCTTGAGTCTTCTTGCTTCTCCGAAGACGGTCCGCGTTCTCGGGTGCGTGGCGTCTCCTGTGCCGGTGGATCCGCCTCAGGTACAAAGGAGACCGACCTGGTGGTCCCCTGCTCTTTATGATGTCTTGACTCTTCCGTTCCGGATCGGCCTGATGAGTTGCGACGTTGACTAGACTTAGATCTTGACCTGGACCTGGACGTAGAATTGGAGGCCGCTCTTTTGGATTCCTTCTTGTAGAACTGCTCTTTTCGGCTGGTGCGTACAGCTGACGCGTAGCTCTTGCTGGTGCCACTGGTTGTCGGTTTCTCTTCCTGATCATCGAAATGTTGATGTTTCCTAGGCTTATTGATGGGATCCAGAAACTTTGCTTTGCATTCCTTTGAGTAGGTGTGGTGAATCCCCTGGCATGCCGCACAAGTTGGGGTGCAATCGTGAGCTTCCCCGGGATTCAGCTTGCCGCACGAGTCACATTTCGATTCAGCCGGGCTGAGGCAGACGTCCGGTCTATGTCCTTCCCTGACGCACAGTACGCAAAACGGTCTAGTTTTCCTATAAAGAAAACATTTGCGCTCGATCCATCCGTACGTAACAAAGAAAGGGGCTTTGTATTCACTGAACAGTATCACCGCCGAGTTGGATCTGCCGAGCCTTCGGACGCCTAATATTTGTTGTGTTTCTGAGGAAAAGTCTTTCTCTAGGTCTCTGTCTGATGCGTTGGGGTCAATCCCGTGCACCACCCTTTTGCATGCGTCTTGCGGTGTTCTCACGTAGGCATTGAGGTGGTACTTTTTCCCGTCTAGGTTGCTGTGATCGATCTTCGCAAGTACTGTCGCGTCTTCGACATGGGAAATTGCCGCGATGATGATGTTCTGCTCTTCAATAACTCTGATGTAAGGTTTGGCACGTAGCGTCTTGCCATGTAACGCGTTTTCGAACGCGACGTTAAGTGGGTGTACACTCCCACCCCACATTTTTAGGTCGGAACGGTCTTTCGGCTTGATAATCATTTTAAATTCATATTTGTCGAGGTCAGGCAGTCTCGGGGGCCTTTTGCGGCTCGTGGGATCCGCTGCTGGTGACTTCGGGTCGTCATCGTATGTCTTCGGTGCCCAGTTCCCTTGTGAACGCTGTCCTGCCCTGAGGTATATCGTCTCCCATCCAGGTTCTGGCTGTGAATTATAAAGGTCCCCTCGTCTTGTTTGCTGCTGCTCGGAACACTTCCGAATCCTCCAGACTCGGGGTCGTAGCCATCGGTGTGGTCCACATCCATCGTCGAAGCCGTAGCGGAGTAGCTGCTCGCTGGTCAGGCCGAACACAGCAACGGACGCCGGGCCCGGTGCCGAAGTAACGTCGAGGATTACTTGTGGATACGCTTTGATCCCAAGAAGTGACTTTCTTGGCATTATGCGGGACTTTAAAGCCCAAGCCTAAACGTGGGATCGCTAAGCCTCGCAAGCACTTTACCGAAGAAGACAACTTCGACGTCGCCGCCTACCTTCATCGCGCAGAAGCCCGAAGACTTTCCCGATTAAGGATCAAAGACCAGAAGCGGACCGACGCCAGGCGCTACAACCTACAAAGACGCCGCGGGAAAACACGCCAGGCGTCTAAATTTGGGTTTGGATGCCCATCAGCCGCAATGAATTGAGTGAAAAGCTTTTGCGCCGCTTTTCGGCCGGTACAAAGTTCTTCGTCGGCAAGGTGAGCTGGCTTATGAAGCCATTCCTGACGCAATGACTGGTTCCCAGCGCCGCCGCGTACGACCAAAAGTTGTCCATGTCGTCCGTCTGAAGCCCAGTTACGCGCTAAGGACGCCGCATTTCCACACTGTATTTTATATCGCACGATCTATTTTATTGGTTGCTAGTCACAATCAGGCATCGGGTTGGTGGTTCTTTGAGAGGGAAGTAATGCCGCGAATGTTTGCACTGTTTGTTCATTCTTGATTGCTGCCGGCACACAACTTTATCGCTTTGTTTGCGATGCAAGACACGACTAGATTTATCTCAATTGATCGCAGCCAGGCAGAGCTGATTCTACGTTGTTCCAGAATGTTCTAGTAACTTTGCACGCTTTATCTCGAAAGTTCGCTGTCAGCTTCAATTTGAGCACGGCCGACAGCGGCGGGCCATTCGGTTGGAGGGCCATCGAGTGATTCAGTCCATTGTAGGCGCTATTCAGCCCAATAAATAGTTTTGTTTATAACTTTTGTCCATATTTATCCCTCCTGACTGCTGTCACCACTATGAGATAATATTTTCAGTAACTAGCCAGAAGTTCAAAACCCGCAGAAGGCACTTTGTAACTTTTTTCCTTCCTTAAAGCCTAGTACTTATTTGTCGCTTTAAGCAAGCGGATCTCTGCTTTATAGCACATTCTTTTCACAACCTTGAGTGAAAATTGTGCAGCACAGACCCGCCGTAAAACTAGGGGTGTAGTATACAAATTGCTTTCATGCTACTACTTTAGTACTGGATGCACAGCGTGGTCTTAAAGTTCAAATATTTTCTTTTGCAACTGGTTCAATAAAAGCCTATTCCAGCAAATGGCTTTTAGCTAAACTGTCTTCCTCTGAATGCTCCTAATAATAACTTTAGCTCATTCAGAAACATGTATATTGACGATATCTCCTAGAGGCATAGTTATTCATATTAGCTCTTGTTACCTCACAATGTATAGTTTTGTGCCTCCAGCATCGCTGGCTTGAATCATATGTTACTTATGGCAGCAAAATTCTTGCTATTAGTTTGAACCGCAGCTCATCATGGGGCTGTGAACTTTTTGTTGCATTGTATGAAGTATACATATGTATGAAACAATTTCTTTCAGATGCACTTCTCATGATCCCACTTCAACCACAAGAAAGGCTGTAACACAGTATTGCTAATTAGCTCTTTCTTTCCCAGCACATAACAGCATATCACAGGTAAGCTATGAACGAAAGCAGTGCAAGTGTGTTCCGCATGTGAATTTTGTGTACTACAAACATGATTTATGGGTGTTTAACGTCCCAAAGCGACTCAGGTTATGAGGGACGCCGCAGTGAAGGGCTCCAGATATTTAGGCCAACTGGGGATATTCAACGTGCACTGACATCCCGCAGTACACGGGCCTCTAGAATCTCGCCTCCATCGAAATTCGACTACCGCGGCCGGGATCGAACCCGCGTCTTTCGGCCAGCAGCCGAGCACCATTACCACTCAGCCACCGCGACCGCCTGAACTACAAACCATATCATATGATTAACTGAAGTCTTAAACCATTTTTGTATATATTCCAGCATGTTTCTTTTAAGTTTTATACTGGCCATTTAGCTCACGACTCACCAACTGCTGTATGTGCAGAAACTTTATACGTCAAATGATTCCCACTAATTCAACCTAAATCGTTGATTGTCAAGCTCTTCTGCCCTGTTGAGATAAAGAATATTCACTAATCACTGTGATTCTACTTTTGTCCTCAGTAAGACTATTTTGTATTTACTTCTCTTTTCTAAGCATTCTTGCTGCATGTGCATGTAGTCGAGTCAATTTGTACATTTGCAGCGTACAGCAAGTACATACAAACATAAAATCCGTGTTAAGCGGACCTCAATGTCCTCTTCCGAGACTGTTTCTGTGCTAAAAAATTGTTGCCAAATTGCTTTCTTAGCACTCAAATTTAACAGCTCTGCTATAATTGCTACCCAAGTCGTCCGGTTAATGTGGTCCTGGTGATTGAAAGTTAATGCGCAAGTCCCGGTGGCATGGATTACGCGCAAAGTAATCATAGACCTTGAAGTTCATGTTTAAACTTTAGGCGGAGTGGTGCAGTAGAGCACCATGTCTTCAAATATCAAAACTCGTATGGTTTGACAGAAGGGCAAAAGATAGGAAAAAAAAGGAGCATTTTCTGGTGCTGGTGTCAGCTTCGAAGAGAACAGAGAACTTGGCTGCTCGTGCTCTTCGAAGACGATTATTTTCCTTGCCTCTTGTTTCAACGCAACAGGTCTTGTGATCTCGCCTGGAGGTCCTAGCATACTGTTTCAGCCTGTGAAGCTTCTGCTATTCTCCTCAGCCACTTTTTTCCTTTATATTCATCACTGGGGCATGCGTGTTGCTGGCCACATTGATGATGATGTTGATGATAGATATTTATGGCGCAAAGCCACCAATGCCCAATGAGCGCCATGGCGCAGGTTCTTTTCTTCTTCTCAAGGTTTGGTCAACGAACCACTTCCCAAGCATTTCACCCTAAATATGCCGGGGATCAGATCAGAGGAAAACTTGCACCCATTGTGTCGCCGGTGGGTACCCGGTGGCACTGGGTATCGAACTCCGCAACCCGCCCCCCTATTTGCGAGACAGATGCTCTGACCACTAGTCCAGCGCTGTGGACCCCAAACTGATGTTGTTTACACCAGGTGCTCTTAAAACCCATATATATATATATATATATATATATATATATATATATATATATATATATATATATATATATGGTAAATGCATTTTAGAAAGCCATTTGCTTCCCAAGTACCATTTGATCTTTATAGGAAAACCACAGTGCACTTAGCTGAACAAAACTGCTGCATACAGTCCAGCAGAAGGATTGCATGTACATAATTCATTTGAAAAATATAAAAATCAAGTAGAGCCTGTCCTTTATGGTGCATTACTCCCTGATTGCAAGCAATGATCAAGCTTTGCAGAAGGTTATTTCACTGAACACTTGCATGATACATTTAGTAGAGCCTGTCCTTCATGGTGCATTACTCCGTGACTGCAATCAATGATCAAGCTTTGCAGAAGGTTATTTGATTGAACACTTGCATGATACATTTGTAGAATCAAAGACAGGTATTACTGCAAAATATTCAAACTGTGTTTATTCTTAAAGAAAACATATCATAAAATGAGTGCTGCATTAGTTACGGTGCACTATGTATGGTGAAACGAGCTCATACTTTGTGAATGATTTAAGTTTGAAATAACGGCAGCGTTTGGGCATGTTGGTTAACCATGTTTAGATGGTGAACGCGCTCATAAAGACAATGGAAGTAAGCGCACAACCTGACCATCTTTTCTGCATCCTTGTAATTTTAGTGCTTTCACGATTTTAACTTAATTTTGCAAGAGAGCAAGCAAAGCGAAAGTATGTAGAACTTCTGATAATTGAGGATAAAATTTCATGTTTTATTGTGCTCCTTGAAGTGTACATTGTATCGCTATTGCTGTATTGCAGCACTTCCGTCATGCCATTTCTTTGCGGCCTACTGACTTTTATTTATAAAATATGTAGTCTTTTCTTGCATCCGATTGTAACACTAAGCTTTTTCTCCGAGTTACATGGTAGCGAACATGCAGATTAACGGTGTTTGATTATTACGCCATCTTAACTTGCCAAGCATTCCACTGCAGTCTTGTTACTAGAGGAGCCTCTTGAAAGCACTCCCTGGTGGTCATTAGGGGTTACTGTACTATATCGAAATGCTGGATCAGCTGTGTACTCATTACAGCTACCAGAACTAAAGTAAGTTTCTTGACATGCTGGATGTAGAGTGCTGGAGCACCAGACTGGTGATCTCGATGAAACAGTTATCAAATGTGTGCTCGGTACCACCCTGCTTTGTTCCAGTTGTGAAGAGGTCATTTATATTTTGCTTTGTCAAACACTCACGTTTTGGGCAATTTGTGATTGCCTTTAGCTTATGGTCTCTTTGTTGCTTAGGTTTAGTTTTTGTGGCACTAGCACTCCACTTCATTACATTTCAGTATAATCTAAAATTTGTAGGGCACACCATGAAGAATAAAACTTCTTGAAGAATCATTGCTGTTCTTCACTGTGCGCTTTATAAACTAAGCTGAGACAACCCAGTAGTTTAGCTCTAGCTAGAATTTATAGGAGAGCCTCATTAACATTGGCACATGACCAATACAAACTCGGCATTATTGTTTGTGAAATTTAAAACAGTTTTCAAATTCTTGTTGAGGGTGTCAGTGTAGAGCTGGCCTAGAAATAATCTGTGCTCTACGTAGCTTTTCTCTCAGACAGCATTAATTCATCTGCACCTGCATCCTGATACCAGTAAGAGCCGCCGCAGTGGCTCAGTGGTTATGGCGCTTTGCTGCTGGCCCGAAAGACGCGGGTTCGATTGTGGTCACGGCGGTCGAATGTCGATTAAGCTGAAATTCTAGAGGTCCGTGTTCTGTGCGATGTCAGTGCACGTTACACAGCCCTTGTGTTTGAAATTTCCGGAGCCCTTCGCAACGCTGTCTCTCATACCTTGAGTCGCTTTGGGACGTTAAACCTCCATAAACTTGAATTCAATCCTCATACCACTGAGATACTAATTGTTGGAAGAACTTATATTTTTTTACACTGAAAAAATTTGCCTCTTTTGGAAGCAAGGAGCCTGATCTGATTCTGAACAGCTCGAGTAAGGGTGTAGAAGGTTTCAATATCATCATCGCTTAATTTACATTCACTTCAGGGCAATGACCTCTTCCAGTGATCTCTAAGTATCTGTGTATTGCACTCGCTGTATGCCACACTATCCTAAGAAATCTCCTAATCTTATCTGGCGAGCTTATATTTAGCTGTCTACTGGTATATTTTTCTTCAGGTGAAATTCATTTTGTTGTGATACAATGTGTACAAGCTGCTGCCTGGACAGGTGCTCGGCTTATCTGGAATAAAATGATTGCAAAATGGGTCTCTGACCTATTTTGAGTAGACGAACTTACCTTGTGCTAGGGCACTCTTAGGCCACAGATGCCCTTGTGCCAATAAAATTCATAAAATTTATTCTGTCGTTCTAAGAGACCTTTGGTGATTCATTCTCTGCATCGTATGCCCTTGCCAGGTCTAATTACTTTTAATTTCAGCGAAAATATTGGCAACTCGAGCTTGTTCTGAAATCAGTGTTGCCACAGCGCAGTGTTAATGCTAATATCTTCATGTCTGTGGCCTACTATTCCTCCTGAATTTAATCTCAAAAACTTTCGTCAGCCTCCAACTTTCAAGACGTGCCTTATCATTTAAGCAACTTCACTAGGCTGCTTCAAAACACAAGAATGTCCACCGCGTTCACTGCGTGAAATTCTGAATCTGAGAATTTTTCTCATGGTAAAACTCTCCGAAATCTTCTTGGTTTACATAGGTCTTCCTTACCGCTTCCAATGTTCCTCTACACATTATAGGCTGCTGGTCCCTTTCGAGACTATTGGACTTCACTTGTGGTTTCTGCTTACACTTTTTATGCCCGCAGCTCTTTCTCTTAGGTCTTCAAGCATACACTGCAATTCATCCTCGTAAATACTTAAATGTTCGAACAACACATCTGCCATTTCTTGCTGTCTGTCTCCCACTCTATATTTCGCTCCTACATCCTCTCATTGCTTTTTGCTGCTTTTAGATTTCCTCCATAATTTTCTGTTTCTTCAGTCCTGGCTCTGTTGTATTTTCTTCTGCTGCTTAGCTTCCAATTATTGGCTATTAGATGGTTTTACTGCTTCTGTGTTCAGTGTGAGTTTGAGAGCTTCGTGCTTTGTTTCTTTAAAGCATCTTTGTCTTCTCGAGGTTGATTGGCGTTGCAGAACAGAGTGCACATGCACCGTTAACGTTAAGATGATGAAATAGTAGCCCACCACGTATCTCCCGTGTAATTGCTTTGTTACACTGGGAGCAAAAAGTTTGGTAGAATTCGCAATTAGGCGCAGTTTTGATTAGACTAGTGGCGAATGTTTACTTTTGTTTCGCATTAAAGCGCTCCAACTTGTCACGCACGATCATTTAATGGCTCTTAAATGCTACTATCAAGGATTAAGCCGCTGTAGCTTCACAGGTCTGTCGTGTAGCATTTCAGATCACGGTATTGCACTGTTACCTAAGCCTGTTTGCCAGACACGCCACTATGCTGCTGCTGTGCAGTGTGAAATATACTTTCTGTGATTTTGCTGCGTGCACGGGTTCATGGGGAAGTACATATTTTCTTTTGCTTCAACCGGATGAGGCTAAAAATGAACGCATGCACAAGCATATGATGCTAAAGCGTTGAATTTTCTATTCAAGTGTTAGGAGGAGACTAGTATGGCACGGAGTCTTGCATTCCCGCCTTTAAATTTCTTTTTCGTAACAAGACTGACGAGAGGTTACATAATCTACAGCTCTATTTCGGTGCTTGCCTAAAGAAGGAGTTTATTGTAAGTAATCTATAGTCGCTGTTTTGTATTGTTCACGCAGCATCACCATGCATCATCATTTCAGTCTTTGAATGACTGAAGTTGCTTGGAGAGCATTGCGTTCTTTTTTTTCTTGTTGCTTAAACAGCGTGCAAAATTTTGTCTATACATTGCACTCTAGCATTCTCTTGAGAGTTCTCTCAAGCAAATTTTAGACATAACTTCACCAGCGAAAGAACGGGACACCAGGAGAAGAAGAAGACAGGACAACGCTGGACTGACAACTGAAGTTTAATCGAGAAACGTCCTGGGTCATCAAACGACGCATGCGTATCAGGCTCACAAAAACCACAAAAGACAAAAAACCTATGTGGCGAATCACCTAGAAGAGGATGCACGCACCATAATTGGCAAACAAAAACAAACAAAAAGCACAAAAGCACAAAAACACATAATTTGCCTGTCAACCTTGCACTCGTACACTTTTGCTCAGGAATCTAAATTCCTTGTCAGTGAGATATAAACACGGTGCACTGACGCATGTGTCACTGCCTTGCAACCTAATATGGTAGGCCTCCAGGATTTCCCTCTCCTCCCTGTTTTTTCCTTTTCCGATGACTGACATGTTGTTAAAAGCTGGAACGCAGTCTTTGCAACTCCTGCAGTGACGTGGGAGATTATTCTGATCAGATAAATTTCTCAGGGAATTGTTATGTTCTCGTGCCCGGTCATTAACGCATCTGCCAGTTTGGCCCGTGTACACTCTACCACATGATAGGGGTAACTTGTAAACGACACGAGTCGAACAAGCAACGAACTTGTTGGCATGCTTCACAGTGCAGCTCTTGGGCTTGCTCCCCTCACTGGCCATCGCGATACGTGAACATAAACCAGACAGCTTACAGGGCGCAGAGAAAACTGCCGTCACGCCGTGCCGTTGTGCCACTTTCTTCAGGTTATGCGAAACACCGTGAAGATAGGGCACCACTTCAACTTTCTTCTCCTCCATTCTTTCATTCCCGCAATCACGTTTGTTCTGGTTTTTTATCTTCTGCAGCATCGACTCACCAACTGCAGTCAGCACGTCAGCCGGAAAACCTGCGTCACCAAGGCGGCGGACTTGCTGGTAGAAGCTGTCAGTCACAGCATGTGTGCAGCTCTTCTGCAAGGCATTCCTTAGGCAAAGGCTAGCTATGGCTCTTTTTATCAGTTTAGAGTGCGATGAACCATATGGCAATAGCGCTTTCTTAGCTCTAGGTGAGTAGCTCCAGCAGATATGGCCTTCGTTAAAGGTTAGCTTTAAGTCTAGGAACCGAATGGCATTGTCACTGGACAATTCGTGTGTAAAATTCATTGCATTGGCACAGTCATGAAAAACACTCAGCACATTGCTGACAACGGTTGTAAGCGAGTCACCAGGTGCAAGCTTAAGAACAATTAAAAAATCATCAACATATCTGAACACACGAAGAACGTGGCCGTCATTTAGGCTGCGTCGAAGACAGTTGTCAAACCTAGCCAAAAAAATTTGGCACAAAACCGGAGCTACACTAGCACCAATGCAAATGCCATTCTTTTGCACGTACTTTTTCCCTTGAAATTCAACAATAGTGGACGACAGGTAAAACACCAGAAGCTCAATGAAAGAGTCCACATTCAGACGTCATGCATTCTGGAACGCAATGGCACCAGACTGTTCAATGAGCTCGCGCACCGTACACAAGAGTTCAGCATGGGGTATGGAGTAGAATAAGTCTTCTATGTCGACTGAGAATGCAGAGGTGGCACCAGGAATACCCTGCTTCAGTTCCTCAACAACACTAGCGGAGTTTCGAACGACATATGGATCATCCACCGGCAGCGTGTTCAACTGGCTCTGCAGAAATTTTCCCACCAGCTTCTGCCAGGAACCTTCCTCAGTTACGATAGCCCTGAACGGATAATCTGGCTTGTGAGTTTTGACTGAAAAGAACACCTCAAGCCTATCTCGCTCCGCTTTGTTGACCGCCTTCTCCTACCATGGGAGGTTGAAATCCTTGAGCAGTTCTGAGGCTTTCCGTCTCAGGCGTGGAATTCTTTCCTTTGTTGGGACGAAGTTCTTTGACATCGCATCAGCCGCTTTTTGAGCAAAAGCACCTCTAGGCAGTACGACAAACCTACCCTCTTTGTCAGATACCAGTAGGCTAAGGTCATTGTCAACAAAGTGTTTGACCACCTTGTCCATTTGTCACTTCCCGCCCCTCCCAGGCGCCGGCTCATATTTTAGAAGGCAGTCAACCGCTTCCGAGAGGCATCTCGACTTTTCTTCGGTGGGAGCCTTATCCGCAATTCTTCGAGCACACGCCAACAACTCTTGACTAGAAACCCGAGGGGGTAAGCCAAATTTTGGGCCGTTCTGCAGAAAAGCATCCATGTCCTGAGGAACTTTGACGCCGTCAATGTACGTCACGGAGTCATTCCGCCAGGAGGTACCCGTCATTTTCCTCTCCTTTCTTGGTAGCCGCGGTCTCAGGTAGTTCCAGTACCACTCGGTAAGTTGACCCACCAAACGGCGGTGTTCTTGTAGACGTCGTGTACCCAACGAAGTCATCTGGTTATCTGGGCACAACACGCGTAGCCAGTCACCTAAAAAACGCACTTGCCTCCAGCACTTCGCCTTCAAGATCTTGCACATCCGCTTCCAGTGGCCTGTTGAGGGGGCAAGAATCCCAACTGCTGCGGTGACTTCAGGCGGGCATAAGCCGTTCTTGATGCAGTAGGACAGGTAACGGCCTCGGCACGTCGTGAGCGCGATGAGGCTGACACACATGGAAATTTGGCAACCGGAAGACCCAACATATAGAAAGTTGCCCACTGAAGAAGAAATAAACTGTAACAAGGTAACCATGTGGGCTAGTTGGTGTGTATCAGACATAACTTCACCAGCGAAAGAACGGGACACCAGGAGAAGAAGACAGGACAACGCTGGACTGACAACTGAAGTTTAATCGAAAAACGTCCTGGGTCACCAAACGACGCATGCGTATGAGGCTCACAAACACCCAAAAAGACAAAAAGCCTATGTGGCGAATCACCTAGGAGAGGATGCACGCACCATAATTGGCAAACAAAAAACAAACAAAAAGCACAAATTCTGACAAGGCGACCTAATTCTGAAGCACCTTCTAATGACCTTGCATGCAGCTATTATTGAAGAATTATTTATATGCCATGCTAGACATTTAAATCTCCATCCTTCAAAGTGTGTCTAGAAGGTTGTCACCAGACTCTAGCCTTCAAGGAGTTCTTAGACGTTTCACATATCTGATTGGTGTTGGAAGTGACAGCATTGACCGATAATTATGTGTGTTAGAGACACGTTCTGCATTTAAAGTGAAGCCCGAACGAACTGCTAACATACATGTGACGTACTGTTTTACTTTGCAGCGAGGTACTCTTTTACAAAATGTTTATGAATGCGTACTTAGGTAGATCACGCACTGGGTCCCTGCGGTTTCCCGAAAGGCATCCGCATCTCCGGTCACGTGGGGCGCATCATGGAGGCAAGCGGCGAAGATTGCAAGCCATGCCTCCTCAGGAAAGAGAGAAAACCAGTCAAACCGTTCATTAGTGAGAGAAGTGCCTCATCACTGGTTAGGGAAACAAGAGAACTGCAAAGAACCAGGCCGTGGTTGCGCCCATGGCGCCCCACGGCAGGCACAATTCCGCTAACGGCGCATCTCCGCTGAGTTTTCTCCCTCTCTCTCCTTTCTTTCTCTTTTTTGCCTTGGTCATTCCTTCGCTGAATCTACTGACTCGTCGACTCCACAGATTCCAGTTGACTACATCGGCCAGTGAGAGGCTGTCGCATGTGTCTGCGGTGCGTCTATGTTTTCAATGCGTTAATTTTAGGTTCCTCAAAGCTGTGATCTTGTGAGCTTGCGGACGTAAAAAGAGGGAGAATATGGACTTCGCTACAAAGATTGAGGTGACCCGACGCGTCGAAAATAGTGAAAACAAGTGCTCTGTAGCGATCGCATTCTGTATTCAGCGAAGCACTCTATGCTGTTCAAAAAAAAAGCAGGAAATTACGTTCAAAGCAGGTCAGCTATTTCTCTTGGGAACATGTCGTTTATGCCCTGCTGGTTTCGACAAATTTGAAAAGGCATTGTATGAATGGTTTCTCAAAGTGCGAGGAAAAAAATCCCCGCGGATGGCGCCATGTTAAGGCCAAATTGTTTGCAACGGCTCTTAGCAAAGAAAACAATTGCGGTGGAACTGAGTGCCTACAACATTTTTAAAAACCGCCACGCCATTGTGGGAACAGCCATGCCTTTATAAGAGTGGCTGAAGATTGCTGCGCAGTTTTCACCTGCAGAAGTCTTCAGTGCAGACGAGGCTCGTCTCTTTTGGCAAATGCTGCCGAATTCGCCACTCGATCTGCGTGGCAGCTGATATCACGGCAGGAAAATGAGAAAATTGCATATGACGGTTCTGGTTGTGGCAAATATGGGTTGCCAGTGCAAACTGAGTCCATTTGTTATTGGAAAGAGTACGTCATCGCGCTGCTTCAAGAATTGCAAGCAGCTTCCTATCCGCTACGGCTGTAATAGAAAGGCCTGAACGACACGCCGACTTTTTGTTTAATTGTGTCAGGCTTGGGACGCCGAGTTTGGCAGGTTGGTACTCCAAGTATGTGTTCTGTTAGACAACTGCTCAGCCCATCAAATGACTTCCAAGGTGCAGAACACTGAACTCAAGTTTCTCTCGCCGAACACTATAGCGAGCCTGCAGCCCGTTGACAAGGGCTTTCAAGGTAGGCTAAAGAAGACAGCTTGTTCAGCGGCTCCTCCTAATCCTCCGCATGGGAACTAATCTCGAGATTAACCTGTTCGGCGCCATACAAATGTTTACCGGCGCTTGGAACAACTTAAAACAGGCCACGGTAGCCAACTGTTTCGGCAAGGAAGGCCTTGGAGTGGCTAGATATGAATGTCTTGAAGATTTGGATGGCGACGATGAATGCTTGGAAGACACCTTTTGCGACTTGTCCCATTTTCCCGGCGCCATCCTGTCGGAACTTGCCATTGAGGACTTTGTCAACGCTAACAGCGAAGTTCTGGCTGTAGCTGCCCTCACTGAGGAAAACATGCTGGTGGAAATAGCGATGAGGACAACTGCTCCTGAAGAAATGCGCGCGTGCACAGCCGCTGAACTGGCGTCAGCATTCACCCTCATTCGGCGTTGCTGCGGCAAAACGAAGATACCTGGCTTTTGCACCCGGACAGTGTCGAGAAGATCGACAATAGCGTTTTCCACTTCATTACTCACAGCAAAAAGGAATCGAATATTAGCAAATTTTTTTTTCGTGAAATAAAGTGCTTTCCTGTTGCGTGACCGGACTTTGTGGTACAACATTCCTGCATTCCGTAAGCCAAAATTTGTCATTATCTCGAGTGCTGTTTAGGATTTTATCTTTACAGTGAATTTCGCTATTTCAAAATATGCTCCAATCCCCGTAGAAATTGATATGTCCGGGCTCGACTGTATTAGTCTCAGGAGCCTGATTTTGCACTGAATGATCCTTCTGAATCCTACTAGGAAGGCACGAGCATCACGCCTAGGGCTAATTCACCGCTCTTCATCGCTGTTCTGGTTTCAATCCTTCAGTTATGCTATTAATAATTATTATCACTTTTTAGCACAAATATAAATGAAAACATATTTTGGACTAAATGAGGTGAACAAGTTTTCCACTCTGCAGAATGATATATATGGTTGGTCTTGTGCAACTTTACTTAGACAGTGAACACAAGACTAACATTAACACCTAAGAAAGCCTTGCCTGCCTTTTGTATCCTAAGTCCTGTTATTCCTCCCTTCCTTACTCCTGGCTCTCTCTTTTCAGTCGTTCCTCTTCTTTCCATTACACTGACTATAGTCACAAGCCTCCTGTTGGAAAGACAGCCAGTACTAGGCCCCTTTTTTGATGGAACCTGCACTGGTACTATTAATACTAGTAGTACTGTATCATTATATCTCTGACATTGCATTTTTTACGTAAATATAGTTCGCTAAGGCAAAGGTAGAAGTGTTGAATATCTCTGTATATCATGCATATATATTGCATGTAATGCACGGGTATATTCGCGATTCCAATACCCTCTATTTCTTTCAGTTCCCGTTTGGCTCTAGATATTTGGTGCCTGTTTCCTAGTCTAGTCTACGAAAACTAAAACTGTGTCGCAGGTAGCATCTACAATGAATGCTGCTCTGTGTCTTGTACACAGGAGGCAGTTTTAATAGAGCCATGAACTTTTACTGCAAATGACAAGGTTTTGCCATATTACGTGCTGAACCTTGAATGTGAAGACCAAGATGTCATGTCTTGGATTTCTGGTGAAGTGAGACATCACGGTAATTCTACTACTGCGAAATATAGGGATGAAAAAGGGGTTGACAGGCACTGACTCTTCACTGAAGTTTGTTGAAGTGAACAGTGAATATATAAAAAAGCAAAGCAACTCCTCAAACCGCACAACTACAGATAATCATACATGACAACATGAGTCAAAAATCGCCCTGAACATTCCTATGACCGTGATAGTTCAACTCATTGCGTGTTAACGCGATAGGCAACGCACACATTCGTCACCGAGTCGTTAAGGTGCGTCTAGCATCAATAAACTCCCATTTATTCTTCTCCAAAATTACTGCAAGAATGCGTGTTGCCAAAAGGAAAGGGTACCATCCTTAACATCCCTTGCAATGTACAGTCAAGTTATAGCCTCTACCCTCTTCTGCTCCTGTAATTTTACATTAATACACATTCCAGTCTGATGCACATAAACCTACCATAAGAAAATAATGTGGAATAGCTCAGCTAATCCAGGATATACTAAGCGAAAGATATCGGCGTTCACTGTGTTCATTGGCGTTGGAACTAACAATGTTCTAGACGGCGATGGCTTTGAGCAAAAGAAAGGCGCATAGCTGGCTCCCTGCATATGTGGACGCCTCATTCGTGCTTTGATTCATGGTGAGAGAGAGATGTGGAGCGCATGAATTAGCGCTGACAGCGTTTTGGCTGACATGCGGCACCGCAGCAGTACCTAGGCCGCAGCGTTCATTTGGTGATCGATCTCTCGCGATGAACTATTAAATGCATGGGACCTCCCATAGTGGCAGGGAGGGTGCTCTGCCTATCCAGTGTGCGGAACGCAATCAAATCAGACTTTTGACACCAACGCCATGTACATGAAAGCGATATTGAGGTCTCCACTGACCCACGGAACCGTTTGTGCGTCTTTCCTTTCGTGAAAATGAACAGCCTTTGCAAAGTTGTCAGCTCAAATGGATTCTATCAACGCCGTCGGCTTACTTGTTTTGTTTGGTTTTCGAGGAAAGGAAATGGCACAGCAACCGTCTCAAACATATCTCGGTGGACACCCGAACCATGCCGTAAAGGAAGGAATATATGAGGGAGGGCTTGAAGAAAGAGGAAACTGAAAACTGAAAGTTGCATTTTGATTAAATGCGCGGCGCTGCGCAGTGGCGGAACACCTGTCGCTTGATGTGGCTAGGGAGCGAGAGAGAGAGAAAAGGCGACGGAGTCGGCGGCAGCCGTCTGCGCCATGCGTGACGTCACTCGTGCTCCGACATAGGCCGGTTCGCGCGAAAGCCGGTATTGACTAGAGTAGTGAAGCTTTTCCCTTCAATAACAGAACATACACATTTCACCCTACACGTGTACTTTTCTCGAGCTACATTCACGCAATTATTGTTAAAAACTTTACATACTTTAAAAACCTATTAGGGGCTGAGAAAACCACTTTTACATCATACGTTCTAGTCACATTTTTCAAAATCTGCGACGATCTATGACCGTACACTAACACGACTGGTTTTTTGGCATCTCGCTGGCTGGTGATGGCCTAATTGCGCCGGTCGCCGCGAAACGGTTTCTGCTTCCTTAACAATTTATTGCATGCTCTTGCTATAACATGGTTGCGAAATCTTGCGTTCATTAACTTTAAAATCTGCTCTTGGAAACTAGTCGTCATGCTGTGAAAGCATCGCTTCATCAATTCTGAGAACAGGCTAAACAGTGAAATGCTATCTTTCACTAGTTCAGAAAGGTTCGACCAATAGTCAAGTAACTGCTTAACACTCCTCAGTGAAACTTCGCCAGCACATAAGGCGTTTGCAGAACATCAAGGTAAGGTCCAGAAACCGCAGCTCTTTTTTGGGGACATATGCTCCAGGGTAAGCTTAAGAGAAAGGCCTTGCTTTTTAAACAACTTGAGATTATGTACAGGTCCCAAACTATCTCAACCTTTGTAAGAGACCAGAAAGTCATCGACATAGCAAATGATTTTTCCCCCAGCCCATGCACGTTCTTGACAATCATTCTATCCACCCTGCTTATGAAAATTTCACTTAGCCCAACGCCACTCATCGAACTACTACATATACCAGACTTTTGAACACATACCGCACTGCGATACTCTACAAACATGCTCTTCAAATAACTGCTAGTCAAATCCTGTTGTTCGGTTACATTTCACAAAACGATTCATGAAAAATTTTGTCTCTGGATTTGCAAAAGCATCTGTCTACTTCGCGTCTTGAAGATCCGTTTCTTGTACACAATTCGCAGTGTGGCTGAGTATTTGAAGAATTACAAACCAGCGGATTGTCTAGAGGTCAGCGTCGAAGTAGAACTATTTTATTCCATCATGTATGAGGACCTCTTGAAAAGCTTGAGTGTGTATATCAGAGAACAATGATGAGTTTTTGTTTAGGGACAGGTGTGTAATATAACAGTCTTCTTGGGAACTTACCCCCTTTTATTTGAAGAGCATGTTTGTGGAATATGGCAGTGCGGCATATGTTGGAAATTCTGGTGTATGTATCGGCTCAAAGGTTGCCCCTGTGCTAAGCCATATTCTCTTAAGCAGGTTGGACGGAATGATGGTTGGACGGAAGGAATTGCATGGGCTGGAGGAAAATTTTTTCTCAACGTCTATTCTTTCCTGGTCTTCTACAAAGGTTGCTCTAGTGTGGGACCTGTACACAGTGTCAAGTTGTTTAAAGAGCAAGACATTTCTCTGAAGTTTACCTTGGAGCAAATGTCCCAACTAAAAGAGCGCGGTTTCTGGACCTTGCCTTTATGTTCTGCACATGTCATGTGTGCTGGCGATATTCACCCAGGAGTGTTAAGCAGTTACTTGACTGTTTGTGGAACCTTTCTAAGCTAGTGAAATATAACATAGCGTCGTCTAGACTAGCCCCGCAGGGGGGTGTCTGCAGCTTGCAGGCTTGGCGAGTGGCAACAGCACGGGTTCCCGAGCATCCGCAGGGACATCCTCGCAGGGGGACGATGGTGAGCAGTGCATCACCACGGACCCCTGCACCCGTCCTTCGCCGTGCGTGGCATCGCAGTGTCCGTGGAAAAGGGGTTCCTGGTGGTTGAGCCCATGCCGAGTGTTTGGAACTTTAAGGCCGCTCGGCGGAGGCAACACACCACTTTCGCTCCAGCTTCCTGTAGACGGCACCTACGGCTTTACTCGACCGGAAGAAATCGACAGTCGCCTTTTCCCATCCTCCCCTACATCTTTCACTTTCTCATCACTTACTCACAACTCTCCTATCTCCTACTCACTTCTTGGTTTTTTCTTTTTTTCTGCAGGCGAGGGTTAACCTTGTGTGACCAACCACCCTGAGTTGCGTCATATTTGGTTACTTGGGGTATGCCGCTGGCATGGGCAGGACTTGCCTCTAAGTTCCTGCCCCGTCCCCTTGTCGGACTCCGTGGTGGGTGGCCGGCACCATAACCAAAAAACTATAATTTTTATGGATCCACTTCTTTCAAAACCAGATCGCTCTCTCAGAAGAGGGCGGAACGAGGCAGATGACATCCTTCAAAAAAGTAAAGTAACTTCACCCTAATATCACGTGATCCGTAATGAAGAACAAGATACGCAGGCAAGAATAATATCTCCCTTCATTGTGTCAAAGTGC
The DNA here is from genome assembly GCA_030143305.2 of Amblyomma americanum. Taxonomy (NCBI): domain Eukaryota; kingdom Metazoa; phylum Arthropoda; class Arachnida; order Ixodida; family Ixodidae; genus Amblyomma; species Amblyomma americanum. The sequence goes on along the minus strand of JARKHS020027389.1, from coordinate 497,696 downwards.
TTGACAGAAACCTTAGGCATTGGCTGTAAGCTCTCAAAAATGGGCAGCGGCGATTTATTGCTCGTACTAGGCGACAATGTCCAACACTCTAAGCTCTCCTACCTAACATACATAGGGGAGATCTCTGTGTCCATGTCTTCCAATCGATCACTTAACACAGCCTGAGGCGTAATTTTCGAAATTTATTTCGTTCACATCACCAAAAAAAATGCTCGAAGGGTTCTGCGACTAAGACGTCGTAGATGTCCACCGAATAAAAATCTGGAAGGATAATAAGGAATTAGAGAAAAAACACTTGATCCTTACGTTCAAAACCAGAGCACTGCCCGACACAATGACGGGGGTTATTTGAAAGTTAATGTATACGTACACAGCCCTCGCAGTTGTTTCATTGCCAAAGGTTTGGCCATGGCTCGCAGAGTTCCCGCGGTCGCTAAGCTTGTTCAAGATTTGCTTCGAATGATCACCAGTATGATGAATGTGACGCAGCCCCACGCTGTGCAAAGTGTGGACACCATGGCTGCATATTCCAGTTCGTGTTTCGTTCTAGAAGAAAGAAAAAGAGATAATCACCAAAAAGACAAAGAAAACTATTTCAGTTAAAGAATAATAATAATAATTGGTTTTTAGGGGAAAGGAAATGGCGCAGTATCTGTCTGATATATCGTTGGACACCTTAACCGCGCCGTAAGGGAAGGGATAAAGGAGGGAGTGAAAGAAGAAAGGAAGAATAGGTGCCGTAGTGGAGGGCTCCGGAATAATTTCGACCACCTGGGGTTCTTTACCGTGCACTGACATCGCACAGCACACGGGCGCCTTAGCGTTTTTCCTCCATAAAAACGCAGCCGCCGCGGTCGGGTTCGAACCCGGGAACTCCGGATCAGTAGTCGAGCGCCCTAACCACTGAGCCACCGCGGCGGGGCTCAGTTAAAGAAGCGAAAAGGCGTTTTTCGCTGACAAACACACTATCCTTCACAGCAAAACAAACCTTCACTGATATGGCGCGCAGGGGCGTAGCATGTACCACACAGCACTCCGGCACCTGCCAAGACAGCTTTCATAGAGCCTATGGCAGGGCCATCTACGCCCCAGGCAGGGCCAGAGAAAGCTGCCCTGCCATTGCCAAAGCAGGAAACGGCAGCACAAGTGTCGGCATCCCGCAGGACTTCCCCTCTACCGGGGAGGCCTGAAACTAATACAACCGTGGCTGCACTGTCCTCCAGCACTTCTGGCGAGGTGCTAGATATAACTCCCAGTCTGCCCAATTTGCAGTGGCCGAACAGCTCTCTTGAACGAAAAAAAGACAGGCAACACATAACGGGCCCAAAGCTTAAGTAAACCCATTTTCATTTCCTCTCAAAAACATAAACATGGCTTTTTAATTCAGTGGAATTCTAGAGTACTTATGCAGCATTACATTGAGATAACACATATTTTAGGTTCAATGTTACCGTAGTTTTATGTCTTAAGACCATTCTTGGTCAACAACATGTGCATATTATAAAACCTTATAAAATTTTTAGACGCGATTGAGAGCAGACAAATCGACTCTCGGGAGTCGACTTGATTGTCATTCAAACCAGTGTCCCTGCCCAAAAAATCAAGCTCAAAACATAACTAGAGGCGGTTGCATTCAGCATCGCCAGCTACAAAACACTAACAATCTGTTCCGTATAGATTCCTCCACATTTTACACTAAGAGTCCACGATATAAAAGAACTAACAGATGAACTTCCAGAGCCATATTTGGGTGTTGGGAATTTTAACGCTCACTCCCGTGTTTGGGGAAGCGAGCGCTGAGACTCTATGGGGCAAACAATTGAAGATATTATTCTCACAAACAATATAAGACTTTTAAACACAGAAAAGCCACATACTGCTCTCTTACCTTTGGCAATATGAGCAGTTTGGATTCGTCTTTTAGTTCATCTATTTTTAACGAGTTTAAATGGTATGTTGTCGGTGTTATCGGCAGCGATCACCTTCCTGTAATAATAAGTTTGACTGCTGTAGCAGAAATCATCCCAAATGAACCGCGACATTGGAAGCTGCATTTAGCAGACTGGCAAATTTTTAGAGCACAAGCTAATTTAGAACGTACAGTTTTAGAAAACCTCAGCATCAATGACCTAACCAAATGTGCAAGAATTTTATAATTACTGCCGCACACTTAGCTATTTCTCAGTCTTTAGGAGTAGTGTGGCAAAACCACATTGTGTGGTGGACAACATAAAGCAATGAAGCAATAGAACAAAAAATAAAGCTTGGGGCAATTTTGGTAGGTAACCTAATCTGCGAACCTCGTACGTTTTACAAAGGCAAGAGCAAAAGCTCGGTACATCTGTCTCAGTGCAGAGAAAGCCTCACGGCCGAGTTACAATTCACCGATAAGCTGTCAAACAACATAAAAAAATGTTGGAACAGGTTCGGAAATAAATGGAAGCTTTTCACCATTCACGATGGCACTTTTGACACCTGGAATACAAACAAGCATAAGGCAACCGGCACACATTTTGGGGTAACACTGATGCAGTTTCTAGTTCACCTCATTATACGCAGTCATTCATGAAATACAAAAATATTGTTACGTGCTTTGCACGCACGGGGGTTTATTCAAAGAGGGGACCGGTCGAAGCAGGATGGAAGCAGGAAGCCTAGCAGCGTCCTTCAGCTCTCTCTTTTTCTTCCTCTTTCTCCGCGGGTCAGTCCTTCATCTTCTGCTTCTTCCGTCGAGGTTCTGTGGAAGCACGTTACATTTCCCTCCTCGCAGACGATGCCCGTCGGGCGAGTTAAACAGACCGTCTGGGATGGAATCGCTTGAGGCGGGCTACATGCACCACCTGAGATTGGCGTGACCGTCGACCACTAGCAGTTAGTCGTGCTATAACGTAATTAACGTCACTTATGCACTCCAACACAACAAATGGTCCAGTGTAGTGGGATAGCAGTTTCTGACACAGACCACGCTTGCGTAGAGGGGTCCACAACCACACAATGTCACCAGGAACATAAGAAACTTCTTGGTGTTGGACATCGTAGCGGTTCTTGGAACGCTCTTGCGAAGATAAAATTCGAACGCGGGCAAGCTGGCGAGCTTCTTCAGCTCTGCAGAGTGTGGTCGCAAGAGAAGGTTCATCGTGGATGAAAAATGGTAGCATGGTGTCAAGGCCGCAGCGAGGCGAGCGAGCATAGAACAGGTAAAAGGGGCTGTAGCCAGTTGTCTCATGTTGCGCGGTGTTGTACGCATGAGTGATGAACGGGAGTACGCCATCCCAGTCCTTATGATCTGCAGCGACGTACATGGCAAGCATGGTGGTGAGCGTACGATTAGTGCGTTCTACCACAACGTTCGTTTGGGGATGATATGGCGTGGAGTGGCGAAAACTGCAGCTGCTGAGGCGGAGAAGTTCTTCAACAACGTCCGCTGTATATTGACGTCCACGGTCGCTAATGAGAACTGCAGGAGGGCCGTGCCGAAGAATGACGAATCGAAGTAAGAAGTTAGATACTTCAGACGCAGTAGCAACTGGTATCGCGGCTGTCTCACAATAACGGGTTAAGTGGTCTACGCACACAAGAATCCATCGATTTCCTTTAGAGGATCGTGGGAAAGGTCCAAGGAGGTCAATGCCAACTTGCTCAAACGGGGCTGTTGGAGGTGTGATTGGCCGCAATTTGCCCGGTGGACTTGAAGTCGGCAGCTTAAAGCGCTGGCATTGCACACAGCTGGCTACATAGTGCTGGATGGTTGAACGCATGTTAGGCCAGTAAAATCGTTGTTGTGTGCGGTGGAGTGTGCGTGTCACTCCCAAGTGCCCAGACGTGGCGTCGTCGTGCATCATTTCAAGAACTGTGATGCGTAGGCTTTCGGGTACGACAAGAAGCATGCGTGCTCCTCCAGAAGCGAAATTCTTCTTATAAAGCAAACCGTCGCGAATGCAAAAAGTATTCTTTACAGAATCTTGAGCGGCATCAAACAAAGAGGTTAATGTTTGGTCCTTGCGTTGCTCAGTTCGAAAAACTTGAAGATCGGGGAAGGCTTGTGAAAGTGACGACAAGTATTCATCAAAGTTGTCTGCGTCGTCCTCAGTCGTTAGAAGCGGCAAACGGGAAAGACAATCGGCATCTGAGTGTTTACGGCCGCTTTTATGCACAACAGTGAAATTAAATTCTTGTAGGCGCAAAGCCCATCGAGCAAGCCGGCCACAGGGGTCACGAAGACTCACTAACCAGCAAAGCGAGTGGTGGTCGGTCACGACGGTGAAAGCATTCCCGTACAGATAGGAGCGGAAGCGCTGTACAGCGAAAACAACGGCGAGACATTCTTGCTCAGTAACCGTGTAATTTCTCTCGCTCTTACTCAACGAACGGCTGGCATATGCTACCACGTGCTGATCGTGACCATGGCGTTGTATAAGTACAGCGCCGATACCGATACCACTTGCATCAGTGTGCACTTCAATTGGTGCAGATGGGCAGAAGTGGCGTAGGATGGGGCCCGAGGTCAAAAGAAATTTCAGATGCCGGAAAGCTGCGTCACATTCGCTGGTCGAATTGAACGGTGCATCTTTATGCAGCAAACACGTGAGTGGGTAAGCGATGTCCGCAAACCTAGCTATAAAGCGTCGAAAGTACGAGCAGAGCCCTAAAAAACTCTGCAGCTCTTTCACTGATTGAGGCACCGTAAAACTTTTGACAGCTTCAATTTTCTTTGGATCTGGTCGAACACCTTCTTTATCAACTAAATGACCAAGAACAATTGTTTCACGGTTCCCAAAATGACATTTCTTGGAATTGAGGATAAGGCCAGCTCGTTCCATGCAATCAAGCACAATATCCAGACGGCGGTTGTGCTCACTAAACGTTTTGCCAAAAATTACAACGTCGTCCAGATAACATAAACAAATTTGATTTGCCACTTGAGGCCACGCAGGATGTATCCATGAACCGCTCGAATGTTGCAGGTGCATTACATAACCCGAAAGGCATAACGTTGAACTCGTAAAGTCCGTCTGGTGTAATGAATGCCGTTTTTTCCCTATCTGCAGCGTGCACGGGGATTTGCCAGTAGCCGGATCTCAAATCAATAGAAGAAAAGTATGAAGCGGAGTGCAGACAATCAATTGCGTCATCTATACGTGGAAGCGGGTAGACGTCCTTCTTCGTGGCCGTATTTAAGCGACGGTAGTCAACACAGAACCTCCATGTGCCATCTTTTTTCTTAACAAGGATAACTGGAGCCGCCCAAGGACTGGAGGATTCTCGAATTATGCCTCGCTTTAGCATCTCTTGAACTTGGTCATCTATTAACTTACGTTCAGTGGCTGAGACTCGATAGGGCTTCTGGCGTATAGGAGGTGCGGAGCCGGTGTTGATCGTGTGATGAATACGACTGGTAGGCGGTGGTGTTGAATCGTCTTTGGCAAAGTCGAACACGAACACGTGTTTCAGAAGGAGTTCCACTAGAGTGCGACGCTCGGTTGGGGAAAGAGCCTGATTATTCATAGCCTTAACTTGGGTCTCCATATCTCTTTTCACGTGCTGCTCACTGACAGAGTTGGTTAACGCCGCGACGAAACCTGACACACCTTCCTCGAAACGGGCGAGTTTGAGGCCCCGGGGCAACACAGCTGGCTCTTCAGAGTGGTTCACTGTCCACAGCTCGGTACGGCCTCTCACCACGGGAACGACGCAACGAGGCACGACGATACTCTTCTTAGAGCAGGCGAGTGTCGTAGGCTCTACCACAGCTTCAAAAGATTCACACTGATTGTGAATAGAGGAAACCCGCACTAATGCTGCAGAGAAAGCTGGTACAATAGTATCTTCTTCCACCGCAAATGCTCCAAAATCCGGTGTCGAGTTATCCACAAGAGCTGAAAGTAACGAAGAATTCAAAGCAACTTCTCCCGTACGACAGTCTAAAGTTGCACCACACTCTTGCAGAAAATCAATCCCAAGAATCACATCATGCGTTGACCGTGGTAGCACTGCGAATTCTGTTCTAAACGTTAGACCACCAATAACAACATCCGAAGCACACACACCAAGTGGAACCAAAGGTTCACCACCGACACCACGGAATAACGCTGCACGGTCACCACTAAACATCACTTTCCTACCTAAACGATTCTTAAACCTCAAACTCATAACGGATACGGTAGCACCAGTGTCCACAAGAGCCATTGTTTTCACACCATCAATAAACACTTCCAGTTTGTTCTTCAACATAAACACGGGCAGAGGTAGATTGGACGTCATCGACTCGCCGGCGGCCTCACCTCCATCGGCCGCGCCTCCTAGTTTCCCGGAGGCGGAGGGGATGCACGACGTCGAGGAGAAGGTGACCGCCGTTGGCGCTGAGGTGGCGGCGTCACACTGCGGTCAGATGCGGGTGATGAACTCCGCAAATTGCTCGGACGGTACGGGTCCCAAGCGGACGTTGGGGGTCTCTGCTGCGCGGTGTGCAGTTGCCCGTAAGTATTCGCCGGGGGTTGGCAGTCTTGAGAAGTTGGGAAACGACGGCGGCAATATCTAGCGATATGCCCTGCAATGCCACACCGGTAGCACAAAGGTTGAGAGCGCCAGCGACCGCCATAAGAGTCCTGGCGAACAAAGTCGCGACGTTGGCTGAAGCCAGGATCTCGCTGCTGACGAACCACGTCTTCTGGGTAGGTGGGCCTCCTTTCTGTCGGCTGGTGGCGATAACGTTGGGCAATGTTCCGATCGTCCATGGGCAAAGTGCCGTTGGGTGGAGCCCACGGAGTCGACAGGGCGGCAACATCTTCCTCCGGTGCAGAACTGTGCCGCAGATATTGTGTGTGGCAGAAGGTATCCCGGGATCTGGACAATTCCTCGCGCACAATCTCTCGAATCATATCAGCCATAGAATTTGGAGGACTGGCTTCAACACTGGCTATAGAGGTGACATTGGCCAATCTTCCGAATTTAGGGGTGATTCGACGCAGCTTAAGAGCTTCAAATGTTCTGCAATGTTCTATAACGTCAGCGGTGGTGCTCAGGCTCTCTTTGCTAATCAGGAAATTGTAAACATCTTCCGCAATTCCTTTTAGAAGGTGGCCGACTTTGTCGTCTTCAAGCATTCTGGAGTTAACTAGCTTGCATAACTTTAAGATGGCTTCGATGTATGCCGTGCAAGTTTCTCCGGGTACTTGCGCGCGGTGAAGCAATGTCTGTTCCGCACGCTTCTTCTTTGCCGATTCATCCCCAAAATTTTTCTTTATCTCGGTCGTAAAGGTAGCCCATGAACTCAGTGTATCCTCATGATTGTCGAACCAGTCAAGGGCAGTGGCGGCAAGGAAAAACACAACGTTAGCCAGTTTAGTAGCAGCGTTCCATCGATTGTATTTGCTCACCCGCTCGTTGTGTTTCAGCCACTCGTCAACGTCCTCTTCAGGTTTTCCAAAAAATGTGCGGGGCTCTCGATAATGTGGCCAGTTGTTCGCTGTGGATAGCCCGGGTTGCTCAGCATTGTCGTCTCCAGGCATGTCCGATGGCAGTGGTGGGAAGCCTGCGAGTCTACGGCTCCTTCGGTAGATGGAATGCTCCGTGGTCGATACCCCGGCACCTCTCACCAACCTGTTACGTGCTTTGCACGCACGGGGGTTTATTCAAAGAGGGGACCGGTCGAAGCAGGATGGAAGCAGGAAGCCTAGCAGCGTCCTTCAGCTCTCTCTTTTTCTTCCTCTTTCTCCGCGGGTCAGTCCTTCATCTTCTGCTTCTTCCGTCGAGGATCTGTGGAAGCACGTTACAATATTGCCAACAAATAGACTTCCAACAAGTATAGATGCAAACCAACCATACAACAATTTCATCACTCTCCAAGAAATCAATACTGCACTGTCTGCTGGCAAAAAAACTGCTCCAGGACCCGACCAGATACACTATCAAATGCTTGCCCCTCTTTCCCAGCCTTCCATAGAGGCACTATTGAAGTTCTTTAAAAAATATTCACAGAAAGAATAACACCTAAAGAGCGGGAAAAAGGCGTCAAAGTGCCATTCATGAACACTGGAAAACCACCAACTTCCCCAAGTAGCTTTAGGCGGATAGCCCTCACGTGCTCCCTCGAGAAATCTTTCGAAAATGTCCTTAATATAAGATTAACATTTGTCCTTGAATCCCGCGAACTTCTTGATGTCCATGAATGTGGTTATAAAAATTGATGCCTAGCAACAGACCATTTAATTCGCCTCGAAAACACAATAAGAGAAGCTTTTATACACAAACAGCACTCTCTTGCCGTTTTCTTAGACATACAGAAAGCGTATGATACAACCTGGATGTTTGGGACTCTCCGCAACCTAAGCGACCTAGGTATCCACAGCAGGATGTTTACCTGCCTCAATGTCTTCCTTTCCGACCGCTCATTTCAAGTACGCCTGGGATCAACCCTGTCCTGGAGCTTCGTTCAAGAGAACGCGGTTCCTCATTGGTGTTTTTAAGCAAGACTTTGTTTACTATAAAAAAGAATTCCATAAGTTAATTAATCCCAAAGTCAATCCTGTATTCAGTGAACGTTGATGATCTTCAAATAGGCTGCACCTCCTCATACGTAGCAACAGTCGAGAGACAAATGCAGTTGACAATGAATAAACTAGTGATATGGGAAGATCAGAATGGTTTCCAGTTCTCCACACAGAAAACAGTACCCTTCCTTTTCTCGCTGAAACGAGGCGTACAAGCCAACCAATTCATACACCTGAACTGAACAGACACCCATAAAAAATGAGTGCAAATTTCTATGAACAAATCTTCACAAAAAACTCACTTCCCAGACTAATTTAAACACACTGTAAAAGAAAGCCTCCGGATTCCTAAATATACTCAAAATACTGCAAAATTTTAGCTTAAGTTTCCGATTTTGCTTCTGGGTTTTCCAGCGTGTGAGGATACTGTTCTGAGATTGGAGTAGGTGCGCTAACCGACTGTCTGCAACGGGAGTCTCGGGGGTGGCGTCTAATGTTTGCGTGAATGCATGGACATCGTGTTTCAGCTCTGTCATCCATGTGTGGAGGTTAAATGGGGATTCTAATGTTTTGGCCTCTCTGTGCTTCCGAAGATTATCCCAGCTGGTAATTCGGACACGGTAGTTTTTAGCTTTTTTGGCGAAATCAAGGTGTATAGTAATGATATAATGATCACTGCCCAGGGCCTCATTTGTGTTTGTCCTCACCGGTGTGGGAAGGTTGCGACCAAAAGTAATATCTGGGCTTGTGTCGCCAGTGACATTATTGCCAATTCTTGTAGGTGTGCTCAGATCATTATATATGGACAGGCCGTGCATCTGAAGGGTGTTGCGCAATTCCGCTCCTCTCTTGTTAGTGCGGGTGTACCCCTGTCTACATGTGCGCAGTTGAAATCTCCTAATATAATGAGGGTGTTCCTTTTTGCAGCGTTGGAGGCGGCTTTAATTAGAGAGATTAAATCTGAGACCGGTTGCCTCGGAAGGAGGTAACAGTTGTGGATGAAGAGGGGATGAGATCTGTGAGTGGAGGGGATTAATTCTAGGAATGTGTGAGCTACCGGCGAGGTTAGTACATGACAAGTGTATGGTACAAAATGTTGGAGATACGTGGTAACCCTGGGGTTTGGAGTGGTGTCAGAGGGTACCAGAGCGTATCCTGGCAGCGATAAATTTGTGCCAGCATCCTGAAGTGCTACTATATCAGGGGGTGTGGAGGAAGCAGACAGGAGCTGCTGCAGGGGGTCTCGTTTGCGACGAAACCCTCTGCAGTTTCATTGTAGGATGCTTAATTGGAGATTATTGCCCGTCAACTGGGCCATGCTGGAGGGTGGGGGGGGGGGCGGAGGATGGGAGAAGCTATGGGGTTGCTAGCTGGGAGATGTGAAGACATTCCAGCAATTATTTGTAGAATTTGTTGGAGAATGGCAGTGGTTACTTGACTGATAATAGTTTCTGTAAGCTTAGTGATGGCGGCTTCAATGTAATTTTGAGTCTGAGCCAGAATACTGGCTTCGAGCTGTTGGGCAAAGGTTTGTAATTTAGAATCCATGTCTGGAATGTCTTCTGGTCTGCGTTTCTTTTGTGGAGGGGGTGTGGAGGGTTGGGGTGTAGGTGAATAGGTTTGGGGTGTTGGTGAAGGAGTGGGTGGAGAAACGGTAGGATGGATAGAATTAATGGCTGCCCTAAGATGCCTTACCTCTTCCCGCAGGAGAGCTATCTCTTCCTCCCGCTGTGAGGCTAGGGTTGTACTGGTGGGTTTGGTCCAGGCTCGCTGGCGATCTTGATGAGACACTAGCGGTGGAAAGTCCTTTGGCGTGGGCACTGGTTGCTTGGGTTTCAGCGCGGTCTGTCTACGAGGTGGAGGGGTCCTGGCTTTGCACGAGCCGGTACCGGTAAGGTGGGAACCACCACAAAGAATGCAGCTTGGTGTGCATGGGGTCTCTTGAGGGGTGTGCTTCTCGCCACACCGCGGGCAGAGTCCAGCCTTCGGGAGAGGGCACACGTCGTACCTGTGTCCAGGCTTCCTGCAGTTTGTGCAGGCATCGGGGCTACCCTTGTATTTGGTGCAGCGGTGTACCACACACATTTAAATTGTGTGAGGCACGGGACCTGAGGCAAAAGTTATTAAGATGGACGCTGTTTTCCCCATGCGTCGGGCCGCTATAATGTTAGCGTCCGGGTTTCTGTACTGTAAGTCAGTCAGGATTTGCGCTGGTGTTTCATTCCAGTAGGCCTAGAAGCAGACACGTAGCCACCCACTAGGTCTTCGTCTTCTTCTCCACATCCTCTGACTCAGTGGCGAATGTTTGAATGTGCTGTCCATCACGTTTACACGCAGCGAATTGAACTATCTAGATGAGAAAAATGTTGAGCGCAATCTTTTACTCATTTTCGATGTAGCTTATCTGTAATTGTGGTGTTTGTTGTGTTGTTTGGCTTTTCTATATATTCTCTGTTCTCTTGAATAAAGTAAGTTGTGAGTCAGCCCCTGTTTTGTCTCCTTTCTCGTCCCTTTCTCGTGCTGATAGATTGAAGTACTTGCAGAGTAGGTTCACTGAGTTCTGTACTTGCTGAGGATTGTGAAAACTAGTGCAATTTTATTTACTTTATGTGGAATGGAAGGTTGAATTTTTTTATCATCGAAGTTTTCAGCATGAAATTCCGGTCGGAAAGGTGAAACCCGATAAATTTTACATTTTGTGTGCATGGCTGCTGACGTTGCATGCAAATGAAAATATTCGTCCAGGTTATCTGGCTAGCTCCCTTCTTCCTTGTCCCCAGATTTTTGAAAAAATACTTTTTCAGATTTATTTCGATCCAAATTTCTAAGAACATATTACACGAATTTTGTGATCATATGTGACAAAACTGAGGGTTATGATCATTTGGTATTGTTTAGGGTGGGGCAGTATAATGTGAAGTACCTAGTATATAGTAAAATTTATGATGACCAGTCTAACATAAACAATTTTTTCTTTTATTTAAGCGAAAATTTTCCTACCGAAGTGCTGTATTAGGATGGCATGATGAAGACGTGGACAGTGTGCTTCAAAAGTACCTGAAAGCATGATGGCATGAGAACTTGCGCACAGTGCTTCAGACAGTTGGTTAGTACCTTGGTGCTGTGCTTTTTCTTATGTAGCCAAATTATTGTTTTATCCAATAAGAGTGTGTGTTTGGAAATTTGAGTAAAAATTGAGTAGCATTTAGATAATCTTGCACGAGATACCACTGTGACAATTGGCTATTGATGATGTGTCGCACATGTACACCTATTTCCTGACTACATTAAGCATTGTTTGGGGGCTGAGTGCCCTGATGTGTGAAAACAATGGCCAGGTTAGTACAAGACGCGCGGAGCAGCCCAGCGTAGCACACTCAGGCTTCATGGATTGTGCACAAGCACAGGACAATCCACAGGACCAGGAAGCCGACAGAACACACTGACCCTGATGACACTGTGTGCTTGAAAGGTTTTATGGACTTATCCGTCACGTCATGCAAGACGGAGGTCCCATATGACGGGTACTCGACAAGAAAGAAGAAAAAGTAGCAGCTGAGCATGGCCAGACTATTGTGCTTTCCTCCGCAAGCAATCTGGAAGCACACTTCTTAGAAAATCTATTCTTTCGCTCGACATATACATCACAGCAGCATGTGGCGAGGAAAAGTACATACCCTTGATGTCAAGTTATAGTGCACTCACAGGGCCCGGTAACAGCTCACTGATGTGTTCTGATACATCTACAGAGCAGCTCATGAGAAATTCCTAGGCTTCAGAACACGGAGCCCTTGCAGATATTGTCTCAAATTTTGTTGTCACATGAACCTCTTCGTAATGATGAACCTAAAAGGCGAGCCTTCCTAGTTTCACAAAAAAAGGCCTAGGACATGGGTATTTTGCTTCTCCATTAGTGCAAAAATGTTTGCGAACGAGATATTCCGCAGATATGGAAAGATTTCACAAAATATCACGAAGGAGACTGAAGCTGCGCGAAGCAGAACCAGTAGCAAACAAATCAGAGCTATTGAAGAAGCAGAAAGACTCATGCCTTCATTCTTTTTTGCATCAGACACATGAAGGCACTTCGTCTTTCTGGGGCATCATTTTGAGAAGGTTCGCCTGGCAAATGCCTTCGGTTAAATTTCTGCAGAGAGCCCTTTCTGGAAACATGAGCATCCGTTCCTCGTGAGGCACACTGCAGAGATATTGGAATACTTTATTGATCAGCGGCCAATATCAGTGACTGCATTTTCATTGACACCAGATATTAGCACATTTTCTCGCACGTGCTGAGATAATAGAAACTATGAGTGGAAGCGTAAGGTTTGGGGGAAGTGCTCTTCCTGATTGCTTGTGGGCAAGTGCAAGGTACCCACCGGTGATACAATGGGCAAAAGCTTTCCCTTGGCCTGGTGCTCAGCTTCTTTAGGGTTAAATGCTTGGGAAGTTGGTCTTTGGCCCCATCTTGAGATGAAGAAAATAGCTTGTGTCATGGCGCTCTTTGGCTTCAGATGCCCTTGCGCCATAAAAAATCACAATCATCATCACGCTTGAGAGCAAGTGTCCGGCCCTTTTCAGATGTTACCTATGTTCCTTGCACACTATGTTGTGCATCGAGTACTCTTTACTGAAAGGTATCTACATATAATTGTATTTGGCACCCATCCTGAGCTACGTTCTATTTGCACAAAATGATGGACAACCGTAGAGACTTTCATTAACACAGTGGCACCCGATTAAGTGCATTTTATCTTCTTCCTGAACCTGAGGCTTTTACTGTTTACTGTTATGAGAAATGAATTTCTGGCAATGAATCATAATGGTTTGGTTCTCAGTAAATGGCTTTTGCCAGCTTCTGCAAAAGCCGATTGTTCAAGAGCGGATGGCTCTAATGCTTTTGCCTAATTTACAATCGCTGTTGTGTGATTACTAAATGATGATTTTTTATGCTTTTCAGATGAATACGACAGCAACGTGCAAAATTACATTGTGTGCTTTTTGTCATGGAAATAACACGTATGTAATTGTACTCACGGAAACACCGCTCTTTTATTCTAAGCTGCATTCTTTGTACGTATACAATACATAATATGCATAAAACAAAGCCTTGTACATAATACTGATTTCTTCGGTGCCTGGACTGCTATAACTGCAGTTAACATTGTGGGCAGAAGCTATACAAATACGAATGTGCATGTGCTAGAGAAAGTACATAATTACAAAGCAGAATTTTTCCGCTATAGATCAAATGACTTCCGAGTGATTCGAGGAAGTATGAATACACATTACGCAACCTTTATTAAGAACACAGCAGGAGCATTCGTTGCAAAACACCGATATCGTTCTCGTGCATAGCATGACGTAACTTTCCGTCACCAAAAATGCGACAGTCGTCATACAGAGTCGCCTTTTCTGATATTTAGTCCGTACCCGATTTTGCGAAAAACTCTCCGGCAACGCATTACCAACGGGTTCCTCTGTACAGCAGAGCATTTTTTTTCAGTGTAGAGTCAGCCACGTTGCTTCGGTGGAAGGATGATGTTTTGAATTCTTTATCATGATATTTAGATTTTTGCATGCTTGTCGACTGAAATAAGAAATCTGGAACATCTGCAGGTTGATAACCGCCTTTTTGTATATATTGTTACGGGGATGTTAGGGCGGTAAGTCTACATTGGCGGCTGCTCTGAGATGGCCAGCACTCAGCTCAGAACCGAGCGCCCCGCTACCAACTGTCAACGTCGTCGTCGTTCAGCGCACCGCCACTTCTTCGTTCTTGATTCGTCGACTTGTAACACTATCCCCCTCAGCTGAAGGCAACGTCCCGGTGCGTGTTAGGCGTGCGATGTCGATGGTGGGTGATAGGGCTTGAGGCGAGCTACATGAACGACTTCGGACTTCAGTGGAGCGGACGTCGACTTTGGGTGCAGCGGCGTGATTTCATACGTTACGTCGGTCACTGCCCGTAATACACGATAAGGACCTGTGTAGCGCGGCAGAAGTTTTTCACATAACCCCGCACGACAGGATGGGAGCCACAGCAAGACGAGAGATCCGGCAGGGTATCGCACATCACGGTGCAGGCCATCGTAGCGGTGTTTTTGAGCCTCTTGGGAGGCGGAGAGCTTGTGTCGAGCAACCTGGCGGGCGGCGTCTGCTCGGGCAATAGCGTCACGCGCATATGTAGTGACAGGGCCAGCTGTGGGCAGCAGAGTGTCGAAGGGCAGTAAGGGGTCTCGTCCAAAGAGAAGATAGAAGGGCGAGTAACCAGCGGTATCATGGCGCGAAGAGTTGTAAGCGAAGGTGACAAAAGGCAAGCTTATGTCCCAGTCCCGGTGGTCGTCGGATACGTACATAGCGAGCATGTCTGTCAGCGTGCGGTTGAGACGCTCCGTAAGGCCGTTCGTCTGAGGATGATAAGCAGTGGTGAACTTGTGACGAACGGAGCACGAACGAAGGATTTCGTCAACAACTCGGGAAAGGAAGCAGCGGCCACGGTCGGTAAGGAGTTGACGGGGAGCGCCATGGTGTAATATGACGTCGTGCAGAAGGAAGTCAGCGACGTCAGTGGCGCAGCTGGTTGGAATGGCGCGAGTGATCACGTACCGCGTGGCATAATCGGTGGCGACGGCAATCCACTTGTTTCCCGTGGAGGGCTCCGGGAAGGGCCCAAGTAAATCTAGCCCAATACGAGAAAACGGGTCGGTCGGGATGGGGATCGGCTGCAGGTGTCCAGACGGCAGGACAGCGGGCTTCTTTCGGCGCTGACAGACGTCGCAAGCGGCGACGTAGCGTTGGACGGAGCGGTACAGACCAGGCCAGAAGAAACGCCGGCGCACGCGGTCGTACGTACGGGAGACACCAAGATGACCAGCTTTAGGTGCGTCATGCAGTTGTTCGAGGATAGTGGACCGTAGGTGGCGAGGAACAACGAGCAAGTGCTCAGCGCCATCAGGTCGCATGGGCGGCGGTACAGCGTGTTCCCGTCCAGCAAAATCCGGGCCAGAGAAGTGTCGCGGCGGTCGGTGCTGAGGCGGTCGATGAGAGAGGTGAGGGTGGGATCCAAGCGCTGTTCGTCGGCAATGTGGGAGAGGTCGGAGATGGAGAGGACACAGGCATCCGACTCACAGTCTGTAGAAGGAGGATCGACGGGATAGCGGGACAGGCAGTCTGCATCTTGATGGAGGCGACCGGACTTGTGAACCACGGAAAAGGTGTATTCTTGCAATCGCAATGCCCACCGGCCAAGACGGCCAGTAGGGTCCTTGAGAGATGAGAGCCAACACAGGGCGTGGTGGTCGGTTATAACAGTGAATGGGTGGCCGAACAAGTATGTGCGGAATTTTCCAATGGCCCAAACAAGAGCCAGGCACTCGCGCTCTGTGATGGAGTAATTCTTCTCGGCGGAAGAAAGAAGACGGCTGGCGTACGCAATCACGCAGTGCTGGCCGCGTTGTCGCTCAGCAAGGATGGCGCCAATTCCGTGACCACTGGCATCGGTGCGAAGTTCAGTTGGGGCAGACGGGTTGAAATGGGCCAATACAGGAGGGTTGTTGAGGACGACGATAAGGCTGGAGAATGCAGTAGCCTGCTCTGGGCCCCAGGAAAAAGGAACGCCTTTCTGCGACAGATTGGTGAGAGGGCGAGCGACGGCTGCGAAGTTCGGGACGAACCGGCGAAAGTAGGAACAGAGACCGATGAAGCTGCGGACATCACTGGGCGAGCGGGGACAGGGAAAAGCACTGACGGCACGAACTTTATCAGGATCAGGTTGTATGCCACTCGCATTCACCAAATGGCCGAGGACTTTGAGTTCGCGGCGGCCGAAAGTACATTTGTTTTAGTTGAGTTGAAGACCTGCGCAACGGAAAAGTGCCAAGATGGACGAAAGGCGAAGCAGGTGGGTTTCAAAAGAGGGCGAGAAAACAATTACATCATCTAAGTAACAAAGGCAGGTCGTCCACTTGAAGCCCCGGAGTAACGAGTTCATCATCCGTTCAAATGTGGCAGGGCCGTTACAAAGGCCGAAGGGCATGACCTTAAAATGGTAAAGGCCATCAGGGGTGACGAAAGCTGTTTTCTCGCGGTCTCTTGCGTCAACAGAGATTTGCCAATACCCGCTACGAAGGTCGATGGAAGAAAAGTAGCGGGCGCCATGTAAACAGTCCAGGGTATCATCTATGCGCGGAAGGGGATAGACGTCTTTCTTCGTGACCTTGTTGGGATGACGATAGTCGACGCAAAACCGCCAAGTTTGGTCTTTCTTTTTCACGAGCACGACAGGAGATGCCCAAGGGCTGTTTGAAGGCTCGATGATATCATTGGCCAACATCTTGTCCACCTCCCGCTGGATGATC
This sequence comes from Amblyomma americanum, assembly GCA_030143305.2. Lineage (NCBI taxonomy): Eukaryota > Metazoa > Arthropoda > Arachnida > Ixodida > Ixodidae > Amblyomma > Amblyomma americanum. Next base: position 480,847 of record JARKHS020027389.1, on the reverse strand, counting down.
TGGCGCTCTGGTAGCGACACACGATAAGGCCTCCGGTGTATAGGTCTGGCATCGCCGGTGTCAATGCGGTGAGTCACTACCGATGTTTGACCCAGAGGAGCAGAAGCGAAGTCAAAAATGTCGGAGTAGGACACCAAAAGGTTGTGAAGATCCTGTGCATGCTCGGGGCTCAGGTCAGAAGCAATCATCGCAGAAATGGATTGCGGAACGTTGGCCGGGATGTCGGCCGCTTGAGAGACAGTAGAAGGCGGTCCAGGTGAGAGAGTAGTGACGGCACAGTCGGTGAGAGAAGACAAAGTAGCAATCGATATGCCTGCAGGAAGAACTTGTGGTGACAAGCTGAAGTTGAGGACAGGAAGGGAGGTGCTATTCTTGGAGACGGTCATGATGAGGTGCGGAAGAACAACATTGCGGGAGAGAACGACATCGGCGAGTGGACAGGCAAGATAATCACCATCAGGAACCGCAGGAAATGGGGACATAGGCAGATAAACGGCAGAGTCGGGGGGCAGGCGAGCGTACTCGGTGGAGCGAAGGCGGGGCGTGGAGCTTGAGGGTGTGTCGGCTGATTCTACGATAGCGTACTAAAATGGATACATATTTATTTATACCCAAAGGTTCACCTCAAACTGGCTTAAGCACTAAGGTTAACGCTTTTACAAATGTCATCGTGAGCATGCAAGATGCGCCAGCAAAAAAAAATTTCGTGGCCAAATGTGTTCTTTTCAATAATAATTGGTTTTGGGGGAAAGGAAAAAGCGCAGTATCTGTCGCATATCTCGTTGGACACCTGAACCACGCCGTAAGGGAAGGGATAAAGGAGGGAGTGAAAGAAGAAGTGAAGAGAGAGGTGCCGTAGTGGAGGGCTCCGGAATAGTTTCGACCACCTGGGGATCTTTAACGTGCACTGACATCGCACAGCACACGGGCGCCTTGGCGTTTTTCCTCCATAAAAATCATAATTGCAATTGATTGCCATTTCAAGCAGTAAAATTATTTGGGAATAAACTGGAGAAGGTAGTCGAGAATCTAGCAAGTATTACTCTGTACCTTTCAAACAGGCTGCTGATGTCAGAGGATCTTAGCGCTTTGTGCTGTAGTGTCCCAAGTAGTGCAGCTACAAGTATCAGAACGACTGCATTACAATGTTATAAGCTGAATGTATTGAGACGAAAGTTTTGCGAGTAGCGAGAAGAAAAAAATGGAAGTTGCATTATTGATTCAATACTGCAAATTGTATTGATCGTTTAAAAAGTAATTTTTCTTCGACAATCAGTGCGCGGTCATCTTGCCAATAGCCTATCGTCGGAGATAGTTTTAAAAATCGCAAAAGCAACCGCCCACTGGAGAAATACAGTACTGATGAATGATTACTGCTGCCTAACGATGACTAATAAATCAATATAATATATGGGAACTCTTGCCACCCCCTCCCCCCCACGCGAAAAAAAAAGTCACGTTGACTGTCACCGGAAGGGGATTTCGCCACTTTATCTCGCCCCGGTCGCTCTCTGCGCACGCGCAGCGTTGCTATAGAGCGACGCTGACGCGGCGCGGCGCGTCGTCTGCGTCCCTCAGCGCCGCGGCCGCAAAGCCATTCGTAGCGGAAGCCATGTAGGTGGAGGCATCACATTTCATTGCGCCGTCAACGAAAATACACGCAGCTGGTGGTGAGCGTTGCCGGTTCACAGGGATGGATTTTGTGTAAAGAGAGATTCGGGTGAAGAGAGCCCTAAAATATCGCTGGATGGGGAGTGTGGAGGCCGTTCAAGACGCCACGACAAAGGAGCTGACAGCCCTGCCAAAAAAAGCGTTTTTCATCTGTTTCGGAGACCTCAAGGAGCGTTAGAAGCTGTGCATAGACTACAAGAGAGGCTACAAGCAAGGAAGGATGTGCTGCACATATGATTTCAATTTTGAACGCATTTTCTTAATGGACTCAGTCTTTCAACTTTACAGACAAAGGTTGTAAAGATAAGTAGAACACAAGAATTGTGCGACAGTAATTTTGATAAAAGACTGGCAATGATCGCAATGACGAAGCATTTAGGACACAAAAGAAAAAAATATTTTCAAGAGGCAGGAGCTGAACTTTCTCTTACTATAAAAATGTGAAGACAGAATATCTCCAAGAGCAGACTTTCGTACAGCTCTTAAGTGAATCATTGTAATTAGCTTAGATGGTGGCAGTTGAAACAATCAAGTATTCAAAAGAAGACGGACTTGCTTTCCGGCTCGCCAAACACAATAATCAAACCGAATTGGTAGTAAATTTATTTAGGATTCTCTACTACTGAAAATTTAGTTGGCACTGAAAGCTGTTCGAAAGAATTGGAATAGCGGCGTTGGAGAGCATTGAAATTCTATTGTGTATGCGTCAACTGGAGAGTTCATTGGTTCCAAGAAAAAGAATTCCAGAAAGGTTTCTTATTCAGATGAAAAATAAGCAACAGCACGCAGTGCAGTCGGGAGCAAGCAGTTGTATGAATAATTTGAAGAAAATGTGATATTCAGACTTATTCTTCACATTACAAGCATTCCAGAAAATTACCCAAGAAAGATAGTTCTTGGAAGGATACATCTGAAATAAAAAATGAGCGGTGCATTTTGGCTCTGTTAAACGTTGTGACTATTCCATAGTTTGCGTAGGAAATAATAAAAATGTGTTTTTGCCTGATTGGTACGCCAAAGCTTTTGCAGTTCTTTTTTTAACTTTGCAAACGTTGCTTGAAAGTCTATATTTGAAATGGAAACAAGTTCCTATCTATAACTCCTCCTTAGTTTTTAACGTGTGCTAGCTTTACAAAGGGAATGTAGCAAAGAGTAATTAAAATTCCCTAAATGGAGGCATTGTTCGCAAAGAAGAAATAAAATAACCTTACTCAAGTTCCTTATGAACTTCAGACCTGGCAAAAAATAAGAAAAAGAACGCAAGAGAAAGTCAGCGGTCGTCCACAGGACTATAAATTGAAGGGTTTAGTGGCCACAAATTAATATTTAGGTGCATGCAAAGCTTCTCCTTTCTTGGACATAAGTAAAAAGTAAGAAAAAATTAGGAGGACGTTTAAGCTTCGTTTTAAGAGTACACGGAAGAGAGCCTTTTCCTTCTATAACATCTATCCTCATCCCGAACACGGTTTACTTTCATACACACCACAACACGTTTATTTGGTGCCTCTCTAACACGCTTGAACCAAGGACCGTGTGCCATATTCGTTGCGTGCCCGCCTGGCACGCCGAGGCATTGGTTTCGAACCCCGGTGCCGGAGAATTTCTTTTTTAGTTCGGAACTTCTTGGAATACTTCAGTCATGTTTATGAGGCCTTCATGCCGATCCCAGATCACGGCGATGGCTTTTCGACCCAACTAGTTACTAATTTGCCCGCCAGCGCATAGAACCGCATATATGTCCCTGCAGATGTTGCACGTCGGAAAAGGCAGACTTCTTTTTGAAAAATGCAAAATAGCCGTACAGTGAAAACAATGTGCATATTGACTCTCAATGTTTATTGTGTAAATATTCTCTAGGAACGGTTTTCAGAAAGCATTATTGATTAGGCATCTAGCGATTGCTAGCAAGGCGTTTTAAAACGTTGTGTGCAAAAATCATGAAACTTTTCTCAGTGAAACGCATAGTGCCAGTAGAATTTCGCCGCCTGTATTATATGCTTAGTGGAAAATATTATTACAACAAGGACCAAGAAGGAAACGCCTATTTCGTCGTCATGGAAATATATTCTGTGAAGATGCTTGCTTAGAAATCCATGCGATGAACCAGGATCCAAAATGCTGCTGTTTTGACCCCGCAAAAAGCCACGGCCTATGTCTTTGGCCGTTGCTGCTCTACAGGAAACTTGAGAGGAAACCAGCTGCTGCTGCTTTTGGCACAAGAGTTAACAAATGTCCTTGTCTGCCGCGTGCAGTAGTTTGGTATATGCACGACTGCGCCGAGATGTCTCGCATTCTTTTCTCATGCCGGTTTCATTGACTTGTGACATTTCTCTGTCTCTGATGTATTGTTCTTTGCGATAAGCATAATCTATGGTCTAAAGAAACATGCAAAAGGTCATCATCACATTCTACGAGACATTTGCTCAAGCAAATGTGTTCCCCCAAAACAAGAGTTGTTATATGTATTATGTCTTCTCCCATACGGCTACAGCTATTTTGCCTACTTGCACGTTTTCTGCTACATTATATACAACCTAAAAAATGTGGGTTTATAATCTGTTTACTCTGGTAGTTATTTTCTTTCACATTAGTTTTGGCTGACCTCGGTGTACTTCAAAGAATTCATACTGGGGGAGTAAGGAGGTTCACGTCGTCGCGTGAGCGATGCGACAAGGCCGTGTGGTTACTAATGAGGCCACACACGGCATTTCTGACGGCAGAATTTGCTTGAAGACAGACAAGCGCAATTGATTCCTGGCACTTATAAAGGCTTTATTCAATATTCATTTGGGAATCTTAGTAGCAAATTACGGACATCATTTCTTTCCCGAAAACAGAGAATCTTAAAAACAATCCTAATGGAAGCAAAGTTAGCAGCAACTTACAGGCCAGGGAATTCAGAAGAAGTAATCGGGCGATGGCAGGTGACATTGAACAAAATTGAATTTTTTTTATTCCGGAGTTTAAATGATTCCTGGCGAATCCCATCTACAAGCTAGGTGCCTGTACAAGCGCTCTTGGGTTTTGTAAGTCTGCATCAGATGGTTTTCTTTGGGCGCATTCTAGATTTTGAAGCTTGCAGAAGGTGGCATCTGCTTTCTCCTTTCTAGGATACAATGCCACCAGAGCGATGCCTCGGTTTCGTTCTAGAGAACAGGAAATTTCTGCAATATAGATTTTAGCTTATTATCCACTTTTTATTGCAGGACTGAAGCGCTTTGAGAGTACTTTGGTACTTAGGGCACTCTTTCAGTCCTTGGCCATTAGCAAGACGAATATAAGATTACGAAATGAGCTAGAAAAGGCTTTATATAGCGGGTTAATTATAACAACGCCGAACTGAAAGCAACAGGGGCATTTTATATTACTGATTGCTCGAGGAAACGGTAAACTGAAGTTCCAGGGGGAAAAAAAATTGTTTCAATATAGGAACTATTTCTGAGGAGAAATGAACGATTCACTATGATTTATTGTCATGTTTTACTACGATACCAGTGCAAGTGCTCAGTTGAATAATTTGCACACTGCAAAAAAGTTTTTCTTTGGAATAAAATTTACTTGGCAGAAATTGCTAAGTTTAACCTATTAACACTTGACAAATTCCGCAGAATTAACCATAAAAACATTTACTTCCAATTTAGGGCAGGAGGAAATCAGTATCTTGGAAAAAAACAGCGCGAAGTTTCATTTACGTTGCGTAAATAGACACTTGAAAATGTTGTTAATTTTTATTTTTTGGTATCATTACGCTCCACCTTTTCTGGACGAGGTTTAGCAGTATGAAAGAAAAGAGCCGCTCGCGCTGTTCCTCGTAATTTCAGTGTATTTTTTTCACTGAAGCAGAAATTATAAAAATAAACTGAGTTGCTGTCAGCTTACTATTACTTCTAATGTAGCCAAGAGGTAACTTTCATGTTTTCTCGACGCCTTAATAGATGGTGGTCACTTGCAGGAAAAACCGGTGTTAATAGAGATAGGGCCCGAACTTGTGTATGGCCGAGACCGTGTCAAGGCATTTCTTTTCTGTGGTTGAGTATTTACCGCTCCGTTCCGAAGAGAGCTGCTAGCGAACGTTATTGCTTGATAGTGGAGAAATTTTAGTACATCAAGGGCATCTTGGCCAAAGAGCGCCTTTGCTCAGAATGTTTATCTGCACGCACCAAGGTTCAAAGAGCAAATTTGTGGTATATATGAACCTTTGTGTTTAGGGAAATCTAGGAAATAATAAATAAAAGTTAGAATAATGTGGAGGGAGCCTGCACCCAAAGGATTTAAGGATTAAATGGAAGCTCAAAGCAATCAAAGGGACAAGGATAGGCCCAATATTAGAGCCTAGAACGGTAACTTTACTCACAAAAAAAAATAAACTGGTTCACTGACCAAAAGGGCACAACATTATACTTGTTGATAGAGCCGTCAGCGCAATCTTTTTAAGAGAGCACTAAAACGAAAGATTGATAGAAGCCGCTTGCACAAATTGTAGTGGCAGCAGCACGTCAGCGAAACGAGGTGTCCAGAACGGTTGGTGCAATATGCAGGAATAGAACGGGAGAAAACAGGAAAAACAACAGGAAATCAATACGTCAGGACGAAAAAATTGTGCAGCACCGCATGCTGCGCTCCACTGCGAATCGATTAAACCGCAAACGCAGAGAAAGCCCTCCACAATACAGGTCATCTGGAAGTCCGCAACCTACAAACATCAGTATCACACAGTAAGTGCAAGAGAGCAGCTAAAGGGCACCAGGACGAGGTCAGAGAGACTTCGGGGCAATGAATTACTACAGAATTCTATCAATGCGAATAATGAGAGGGCGTGACTGGGGAGAGTGCAAAACGCGGCCACAAGTTGTCGCCATATAGGCATCGGGCTTCCGCCGAGTCGGCAACAACGAGAGCAATGTTGGACACGTGGAAAGGTAACGAGATACAATATGAATGGTACCACCACTGGTTCATGCGCGATCAGTGCAGACGTCAAAGTGCCAGAAACTCGCCGGTAAGCTACAGTGCTCAATAAGATGGGTAATTAATTGCGCCGTCAGGAAGGTGGTGAGAACTAAAACATGTGCTACCATGCATAGAGTAATGCACCCCAATGAGTAAACTTAAAAATCAGCAGCTGAAACGGGCCAAAGCGGGAAATATAGAGCAAAAGCCAGTTCAAAAAAATTAAGTTTCAGCAATGAAAACTCAGGCACATAAGCAATGTCAAAGAAGACAGAATGCCGTAAGTGGGACCTCAATACTGTATAGGCTGAATACAACTTCAGCGGAAAGCACGCAGTACCGATTTCATCAACAAGAGACACCCGGCGGATCTATGTGGGGTACTGCACACCACACGCCTACGAGATAAATACTCAACTACGCCGCAAATGTGCTGGGCTAAAACATGCTCATCGTCATCTTATTGCTGAACAATAACGCCAGGAGTAGGACCGTTGGCATTTGATGCATTTCAATGTCACCTCGTTCGTCAAAGTGGGATATAATATAAATTGTCTGTATTTGATTGAAAAGATGGTCCCAAGAGTCCTCTTGGTATTCTTGCCACGATAAACGTAGAGAGTCTGCGTTAAACAGCGTAAGGTTCTTGGGAATTTTAGAAAACGTTTTTAGCAAAACACTTAGGAGCAAATTTCCGACAAAATTCCAACGGAGTTCTCACCTTTGAGTCATGGGAGCTTAGATGAACCAGCATTCTTTATGTCTATACGGATATGCTGTCCACTGACCAGGAGTCCGAGAAAACTGACTCTTCGTTTCTGACGCACAGTTTATGTGGGTTCATTGCGAACTATGTGCAGCCGAATGTCGGTTCTATTTGTAGGAGTCTCTCGAGATATGGCTCGAAACTATCATAAAAAATGAAACCGCCAACTTGCGCTAGTCATTCCTGCCAGCTGAGTAATGGGAAAACGGTGTTCGGCGTTCGTTGGGACCCGCCGCGGTGGCTCAGTAGTTAGGGCGCTCGACTACTGATCGGGAGTTCCCGGGTTCGAACCCGACCGCGGCGGCTGCGTTTTTATGGAGGAAAAACGGTAAGGCGCCCGTGTGCTGTGCAATGTGAGTGCACGTTAAAGATCCCCAGGTGGTCGAAATTATTCCGGAGCCCTCCACTACGGCACCTCTCTCTTCCTTTCTTCTTTCACTCCCTCCTTTATCCCTTCCCTTACGGCGCGGTTCAGGTGTCCAACGATAAATGAGACAGATACTGCGCCATTTCCTTTCCCCCAAAAAACCAATTATTATTATTATTATTCGTTAGAAAGTGACTTGTGCGGAACATAGCCTGAAGAGCAGCACATTGAACTCATAACGCAGTGGCTGGTCCCTATTCACCACTTCTGACTGCGAGTAAAGGCTACTCAGGTTTAGTAACAAGAAATACCTGGCGCTATACACCTGATCCCACGCGTCACTATTACGTACGATAAGGTCGACATCCGGTTTCTCCCCGCAATTCTTACTCTGATCATCAACGCTGAAAACGAAGGTGTTGCATTGTTTTACTGCGCGCACAGTGCTAGTGGAATTAGGCGAAAATGCAAACGTGTGGCTAAGCATGGCCTCCGAGTGAATTCAACGGTGAACGGAGCATGGACAAAGCGCAAGAATAGCCCTCTGACGAAGGGCGAAGGCAAGTGCCAGCAAGTCGAGTGCGTGAACTACCCCCAAATGAAACACAAGAGAAAAAATTCGCATTGGCTGAGGTGGATGGGTCGAAAAAGCGGCACCCCAAAGCGAATGGTAGTGCGCCAAAAGAGGAAGGGGCTCCGAAAGCAAGGGATCGTCATCTGTTTCTCAAAAGTGACCCGCCAAGGAGGGCGAAATGTATATAATGCAATAAATTTGAAACCATGAATTGATCCAACGAGCCAAATAAGCAGCCAAGTAAAAGCTTAGAACAGATGCAGCAGATCTAACGCGTAAAATATGATGGAACTATAAAGCCATGGAAGTTATATGTAACTACTTTCAGGCAGTGCAATGCGGCAAAAGCAAATAAGTACCCATGTAAAAAGCATTAGATAAGAAAGCTTGAAATAAAGAGACATCACAGATATACGCATTCTGCTTACGCTGTTCATCGCATACCATATGAACATCTGCCAGCTTATTACCGGAATTAAAGCCCATTACCACGAGGTGGCTGATATTTGTACTACATCATCGTTGAGAATTTTCTCCACTTGACTGTGAGCAGCCTCTAGTTTAGTTGGCGACAATCAGTATAGGTTCTTTGATGTGGCCCTTACTTCCTCTGCGACTGTAATGCTTTTGCACCTACTATCTGCCGTACTTTGGAAGACATCGCAAAAGTTCCGACAAAATGATTAAAAGGCAACTTAAGAAGGCTTAGAAATCTGCGAGATTAATTGGGTTAAAACTGCGAAACTTTCAGGAAAAGCATGTAAAACTTTTTAGTACTGGAAGTTTAATGCAGCCTCAGTCGCCGAATAACGATACGTTGGCGTTCAGGCTTCTCTGCGGTGCACAGCGATGAGCAGAGGCCGCAGTGTTGACGTCGCATACGACGGCGATACATTTACACCGAAGAAACAATAGTTTGAAAAGTGAGGTCTACAAAGGATTGTTGGGCCGCATTGGGTGACCCAGAGGAGCATCCCAACGAAGGCAGCTGTCATCTTAAATTTCGGCAACAATGACGTGATAATTGATCGCGCTTTTCGCCAACGCATTGAGGAGAAAACTGAACATCATCGAGTTTTCAATTTGCGATTAATTGACTACTTTAAATGCTAGCGCAAGAATACTTGGTACGTTTCACGTAGACGCTTCGTGCACTCTAATTGTTCAATTAGCTTGATTTCCCCCCAAAAAATTTCAGCTTTCCTTTGAGTAGCTCCAACAGACGCCGCTTCTGAAACCACAAAAAGAATGCATTGATGTTTACAGTAGATATCACGTTCTTTGTACTTCGCGGTGTTAGTGACGGCGTTTCCGCATAACAGATGTCCGTCAGCTCAAAACAATTGTCGACATATGCAACAGGCGTTCTTTTAGCAATATACAGAAACGCGGTCCCGAAATTTGCTATGAGGGAAGCGTAGGATATTGGGGCTATAAACACGTCCTCGTCGAATCTATGACAGCGAAGTATACATTGTAGACCTGCACCCCCTCTTTCCAACCGTTGTACTTCGTGATGCGTTCAAACCAAACCTCGCCGATGGAGTTCGCGACTCATGGACAACGAAAAGGGTGGGAGGGTACCCTCAGCTGCCGGAAATCGCCGCGTCAGAGCAGTCCATATTCGCCGCTGCTTTGATCGTCGGGGTAAAGTGCTCAGTTCAGGTGACTGATGATGGAGGCGGCTGCTCTTACATCGGTGGACCGCGCTGAAATCATCGTTGAAAGTCGGCCCTTGTGGGCGCCCTTAAATATTGAAGTCCTACTACGCAGCTCCACAAGAAAATGAAGCGGTGTCAAAATATTCAGTACAAAAATTTTTGTGCAACGCATAGATAGCTGCATGCGAACACTCCACACTTTGCCTTCTCGTCGGCAGCAGAAACTTTAAGGTGAAGTGATCGCGCTCTTTGGAGCCCGTCAAGAATGAGCACCGCTGGAGCAGCAAGCATTTATTAGTCCTACGCGCAGTGCATTTCCTCGCCAGCTGCCTGTGCTAGTAGCCATGAGCCTCCGCTCTTGCCATAGTTACACGTGATGTGCGAGGCGTGTGTCTCGTAACTAGCCTAAGCAAAAAATGTTATGAGCGCAATGTACGCGTCTAATCGTACAGGTTTCAAGCTCGCCTGTATCGTAATTTAAGTTGGTAATGCCAGCAGCGACAGCAGTCTTTACGCGCGGAATTTCAGCGCCACCTGAACACTACCGGTGGCATTTAAGGAGCCCGTATTATTGTTCAGAGGCACTGCTACGGCTAGGTGCGGTGCCTACTGAGTATTGCTGAGTATTTTTAAATATCGCCAAAGTAACTATAAGCGAAAATTTTAGCCTTAGTAAAGTGCGGGAAGGAATTAATGAAGTTATATCCCAATGCAGTATCCGTGTTTGTGTATCGCATTACCACACTGTCTCCGGCGAAAACTTTCTGTATTTTAAAAAAGTTAAGTTTTCCATTACACTAATTAGCAGTCGCACTAACTGCATGTATTATTAAAAGCCGCATGGTTCTGCTCATGAAATCATTCGAAACTTGTACTTTGGTTTATCGGTTATTTTTATCACATTTCGCTAGCGTCGCAAAAAATGCCAACACCCCAGACAACACATAGACGTCTTGAGTATGAGATCAGGATGTTCAGACGTCCTCAGGTTGTCTCTAAATTGTCCTCAGGCAGTCCAACTGGGATCTATTTGTCCATCCGCTGCGCATACTGAGCACGTCTCAAGATAATGTGTAGAGATGTTTTCTGTACTAGTTCACGATCTGTATTAAGAGCCTTCTCTTCATAGGAGTGCCGTCTTCGAAGCTAATGAAAAAAAAGATAACCAGAATAACGAAAAAGAAAGGACAAAGCATTTGTCTATTTCACCCAGGGCAGCAGAGAGCAATTGCTCTCTCTAGAGCTGAATACTACTCCCTGAATTGAAAATATGAGTTGCCAAAAGAATTGAAACAGTTCAACCTCTATAGAAGCACGTATTTCATAAGGCCAAGTGTAAGAACAGAAATAACTTAAGATATCTCCTTAAGGCACACACATTTTTGAACTGCAATGGTTTCCTTCATTATATCACTATCGTAAACACTTATCTTTTAATTAATCTGCAGATTTTAATTATTGAGAGCCGAGAGGAGTGCGAGAGATGAAGCATGTTTAATCTCTGTTCAATCTCTCATCTTATCCTGCGATAGGACGGTTGTTGGACAGTTGAGGAAGTTTCATCATTAATTATTCCAGGACACTACAAACTGAAAATGCCCTCACAAATACATTTGGCGATCGATGCACTCAAAACGTACTCAGAATGTCCTGTTTGGGATGAGGTAGGTCTGAACATTTGACGACGTTCAGAGGACGTTTGGTGTTGGATGGGACAGGAGAAACACGGCAAGAATAGTAAATATTTAACTGGCTTGAAAGTTCCAGTGAATCAATACACATGAACCGTCAGCAAATAATAATCTTATTTGTAAACAATAAGAATGCAGTAGCTGGCTTGCGTACGAAGATAGCGAACTTAATACGATCCTGGCCTTTTCTGTATTTTCAATTTCATCCAGCCAACGACAGATGAATGCCGGGAATGGATCTTCCTTATCCGCTTCTCTGCAGGCAAGACACCATCACATCTAATTTCATATTGCAAAGCCAGGTTACGCCAGTGTTGCGTTTGGTAACGCCGCGTCGCGGCGCTTTGTTGGTCGCCGTGTTGCCAGCCTTGCCGCCGGAAGCACCTCCTTGCACGATGTCCGGCGACTCGGAATTCCTTGTAGCTGGAGGCCTCTTGAGGCGGCCTTGAGAGGTGACGCGGCGGCAGCTGAAGGCTCTGCCTTCGAAATTATGAGCTGTTTATAGTTCTGCAGCGCTTGTATGCTGCTCTCTACATGCTCAAAAATGATCTGATGAGTTGTTAACAGGTATCATTAAGCTGTGAAATTTCACACTACCAATACCCATTCGAAAAAAATGTTTGGCATCTCAAAGTACATCATCTTACTCTAGTAGCAACTCTATGTTTCGCGAAATCTTGGTCGAGTGATGCATAAATCAAACACAGCACTGGCAGCTGTGACACACATTGAAAATCAATCACAGCAAATGTACTCATGTAACATGTTACCACGAGGAAATGAATATTTTTTTAGTGTTTGATACTTTTGCACCAAGCGCGGGGGCTACATTTTCTAGTTTGGACATTTATCATATATGTAGTACAAAAACAGTCTATATATATTTGTCAGCAACTGAAGTATTGTTGAAATTTTATGAGGAAGAAATAACTGAAAAACAAAATGTGTTGCCTGCTTGACGGTATACTCAATGAGATTGCGTTGATTGAGTGAACCAACAAGAGTTCTCAACAAAATTTTCGATTAATTTTAACTCGCATATTCCATGCAGTAAAGAGAATTTGAACTTTGACATCCTTTCTGCACGTATCGGGTTAACTTTTTTCTTTGCGGCGACACCGAAACGTTCGCCCCTATTGAAAAGAGTCAACCTACATGAAAACACAGTCACCTAGAGCGAAAGTGCAGGAATAAGTCTAAGTTTCTCTTTGTGATTACACAAAAATAAATTCAGTTTTTTCATCCGACCCTAAATATTTCAAGGAAGCTATCGTTTTTAAGGGGACACCTAGGACCAATAGATAGGGCACCGCGTTCGAATGAAAGACCGCAGTCCTCAAAAACACAGCTTTTATAAGCCAGAGAAGCCCAGAAATAATACAGATGCCATTCTGACCTATTTATTCAATTTATATGTAGTGCAGATAAGCACGGATCATTGATCACCATACAGCTACTGAACAATGAGGCCACGTGGCTGGACCATGCGAAGGATACCGTGGAAGATTTTTGCTACCAGCAAAACTGCACGCATAATCGTGCTTGCCAAATATCTCGCGGCAGGGCCTATCCTACATCATTATGCAGTAACAATATAGAGTCATCCTTAAGCGTTTTAAACATTGTTTACTTACAGCAGTTAAGCCACTGTCGCACTCGAGGCACACTGAAAAAGTTAGCTGAATGGTATCTGGCATGCCTGAAGAAAAATATTTAGATCAAAACATACTTATCATTTTTTGAACTCTCGAACACTGCGATCGAATTCATCGCCAATTCATCGGGTATCAAATTTTCAGTATTTGATGTGTTCTTTAAGAGAGAACCTGGCAAACTCAAAACCACATTCATTACTAACTAGTCATTCAGTATGTTGACTTTTTTATGCTCGCTTAAATTTTGTTAGGAGTTAAGATTGGCTTCCTGCTTACATGTCTTCTTGCTGAGGTAATTTAAAAACTGTTTCCTTCATATTACGCCTACACAACTCTAGTATTGTATTTCCTCGGGTCAGTACATCAAAATGTTATTGGACAATTTCTACTTCCTGCTCCACTTTTAACAGCGTAACAGAACTATTAAAACGTTCTAGTCTTTTAGACTCCGGCACGCCGTATAAGTTCATGTCCTTCTCATTTTCTCATTCATTACACTATTTCCACTAGCCTCTGTACTGTTTGTTCACGCTCTATATGGAACCTGCGCTGAAGTTCGCACCGTCGATTGCAGCACACAACACACAGCCGAGCGAGACGAGCAAGCAGTCATTGGTGCACTCGCAGTGCTCTTCCGTGCCACCTTGATGTGCTTATTGGCGCGAGATTCAGCGCTCTGCAGAAGGAACGTTGGTCGAAGCCACGCGTGCCGTGCGTCAGCTATCTGGGCTATGCCGAGAGTAGCTAGGCAATGAATGCTATCAGCCAAATGCAGTCATCTAATTGTTCGTAATGTTCAGAACGTAAAGCTTATTCACCTTTGTACAAGTGTTTGATGCCTGTAAAAATGGCAATATCTCAATCAGACTTAAACAAGCAATAGTATCGGAAACATTTATCTTTGGGAGGCAATAATAAGCGAAACCGGCAAACATCTCCGCAGTTCACCCTTAATGTTATTTGCTCCTGCATTTATATTATATTCCTAACCTAACAAATCTTAGAGCTGACACCTGGCACATTATATTTCTCATAATATGTGTTAATACTGGACCTATATACATGACGTGGAACCGTGAGGGCTTTGTTTCGTGGCCGGTATACAAGAGCTTTTGATTGCGTTCCGTTAATTCTGAGTTCGTTAAATAACAGACGAACAATGACAGGTGCCTAATGTTCTCTTAAATTTAATAACTGAATCTTACAAAGAATATGACAGAAATACATTACTTAGGTCATCAGCACAAAGAAATTATTTTGCTCTTGGAGATAATGTCTCTAGCATTGAAATAAGAAAGACCCTCATCTATTACACTTCATTGAGGCTGCCATGCTATTGTATTCCCAAGAATTGATTACGTTATATTTGATGCTCACTTACAGTCTACAATGAATGAGTACGTCAATAGACATTGGTAACAAATTCTCTCAAAGGCCTTCGGGAAATCAACACAGCACTTACAGCATTTTTATTATCCTTAATGAAGCGTAACACATGAGCTTCATATTAGGAACAGCTAGGTGGGTTGATATGTTTGACGAAGGTGAATTTCGCAGCTTTGATTATATATTGCTTTTCGACAAAGGATGACGTGTGAATACGATTTCAACGCGGGAAAGTGCCCGTATTAATAGGCATATTGAAAATGTTGATCAGAACTGAAAATATGACGCCGATCACATGCTTCAGAGACCATAGTGAGATACCGCCCGCGTCCGGTCAGATCCTCTCTTTTGGTGTGAGCAATCTTATGTGTTGTACTATTTAAGGAGTTTAGATTCATACCCATGTGCACTTTCAAGCGCCCCTTCTAGTTCATTCTAGTTTTTAATGTTGAAACCACGCTCTTCTCTTGAGCATTCCCTTTCACATGATTTGCTGCTTAATCTTTAATTTCCACTTTGCTTCTGAGTACCGCCAACAGTGCTTGGTTTCTCTGTTCTCCATTATATTTTGGATCATTACTACGGAGCAGCACGCAACGACGACAGGTAAGAAAGGAGAGCACACAGAGCGGAGCGCTGGTTTCTAGTGCTTTGTTGTGGTCCTTTCTTTTCTTGTCTATCGTCGCTCCGCGCTGCTCCGTAGCAATGAATCGACACAACATGCACAATTAGCCGTTCTAGCAAATGTGGGTTGCTTGCCTGTTAAGTATTCAGCTTTCCATTTTTTTTTACATTCTTTCCTGCGCTCGTTTTGCACGAAGTACAATTTACAAAAAACAGTGGCGACACCCTCACTCTGGAGATCACCCCGCAGCATGTGTGAATTGTTAGAAAGGAGCACAGTGTATACGCACACCGTTAGTGTCCTTGTCGCTTTTTTGGGTGTAGTCCCAGAAGGATAAAGGAAGAGATACTGGCGACGAAATGAAAAGTGTGGAATTTTCAAAGCAAGAATCCTATTTACAGTGCACCTTTGTAAACGTCTCTTTGCTCCTTCCTTTCTGTAACCTTCTTTTAACCCTTCCGCTGCAACCGAGAAAAGCATGAACCAACTAGCTGGTTTGAATAACCTTTTGATTTTTTAATGCGCTACGGGACAATTGCGATATTCATAATAACTACAAAAACTCAAACAAATATGCCTAGTGACGCGGAGCATTTCGCATGTTTGCTGAGCACTGACTTGAAGCACGCGCCGCCTCAAAAAGACGAAGAAGCGATCTGGAGCTGTGGTCAAGACGTTCATCGAAGTCCACCGGTGTCTCTTGTGATCAGTGATCTCTCGCATTCACGCCAGACATCTTGGTGGAGCTTTGATGGGTAGCACACCCCATGCCCAGGACACCTCCAGGAAGCCAGGACTCCAGCCTGCCTGAATCCTTGAAAGTCGAAGTTATGCCCATCCACCATGGTAGCCGGCGGCTGCAAGGACTGCAACCACAGTTCCGGCCTCTGCAGTCTCGTCCGACTTTGACAACACTTACCTCCGATTCAGCGCGACCATCAGTGTTCACGCAAACCCCTGTCAGCATGCCGGGTGTCATCCCTTCGCCGTCCGTCGTGCTGCAGCAGCCACGCGCACCACCAACATTTCAAGGTTTTCCAGGCGAGGACCCGGAGGACTGGCTCGAGAAGTTCGAGCGCGTAGCCCAATACAAAAGGTGGGCTGATGACTCGAAGCTTCAGCGCGTGTTTTTTTTCGCTGGAGGGTGCAGCCCGTAATTGATTTGAGAACCGAGAGACCACAATAACAACGTGGGGTTCCTTCAAGACTCGGGTTTTGCAGGATTTTACCACCGTCTTCCGGAAAGAACGTTCCGAGCTCCTCCTCCAGACACCAAAAAGAACGTCCTCGTTTACTCTGAGGACATGTCGAATCTCTTCCGCCGGGCTGATCCCAACATGTCAGAAGGGAAGAAGCTGCATTTCCTTATGAGGGGCATGAAGGAGCAGATCTTCGCTGGGTTAGTTCGAAGCCCGCCCAGAACAGTCGCCGAATTCGTTTCCGAAGCCACTACCATGGAGAAGCTGCTCTACATAAGATCCAGACAGTACTAGCCTCCGCCGTCGCTGATGGCTATCAGCGGTGTCGATGCTTCTAGCAACGACGTTCTTCGGGGGACCTTCCGTACCGTTGTACGCGAAAAGCTTCAAAAGCACTTTCGAGCCCCGCAGTCGCCGCAGGTTCCTTCCAGTTCGGGCATTATTCTTGAAGAGGTCCAACAGGAGGTCATGCCACCAGACCCTCTTAAACCGAACAGAGCACTCCAGATGGTGACATATGCCGCAGCCGTTCGCCGTCCACCGCCGCCTCCTAGTCGCCTCGATACACATGTCCACATTCGCCGCCAACCACTCCTTCCTCACCCTCCTCAGGTCTCCCCTCGGAAAAGCGACGTCTGGCGTACTGCCGATCAGCGCCCTCTGTGCTATCACTGCGGCGTGCCCGGTCACGCCTACCGCAACTGTCGTTACCAACGTATGGGGTCTGCAGGAATATAGTGCCGATGCGCCACGACCACAGCGTGGTGAATGGCCTCGAGAAATAAGCAATTACATGACCGCGGCACCCGAAGCTCTGCTCGGTCATCGTCTCCACGTCATATCTCGTCTCCGCGACGTTCTTCTGCCCACATTTCACCTGGAAGGTTTCCTAGTCCGCGTCGGGAAAACTAGAACTGGCAACCTTTGGGGGGAGGTTGCTCACCGACGACACGTCCAAGATCCTCCACCGCTGCACAGACATGACCGACCGCTTATATGACGCAGCGACGATCACCAGCCCGATAACAGGCCTTGCCGCAACAATTCTCCACCGCAACGAAACCGCTTGGCGCCGCACCGCAGACGCGAGCGGACTCCGTGACACCTACGGCTACAACTGCTGCTCTGAATATTTCAATCGACGGTACCACGTCACCGCACTTGTGGACATCGGCGCCGACTACTCGGTAGTCAGTGGACTTTACCGTGACTCTGAAAAAGGTGACCACATCTTTGATGGGCCCACAGCTTCGTGCGGTCGGGGGCCATTTGATCACCCCAGCTGGCAAGTGCGCGTCAAGAGTGACCATCGAAGAGGACAGGTACCTGGCCACCTTCGTCGTACTCGACCAGTGTTCCCGGGACGTAATCGTCGAAATGGATTTTTTGACAGAAAATGGCGCGGTCCTTGACCTTAAATCAAAGTCAGTGACGTTCTCCACCGAGAACGCGATCCACAGTGCTTCCGAATGTCCCGCGGCTCTTTGCATCATTGATTACGTCACCATTCCACCCCGTTCGGGTGTTGTGGTACCTGTGGGCGCAAAGACGCTGCGGGAGTTTGAAGGTGTCGTCGAAAGCAAGAAAATTATGCCTTTCTACCAGCGTCTGCTGGCGCCAGAAGGGTCGTTTGCCTTGAAAACGCAGAAACCGAAGTACTGCTTACGAGTTTTGAAGGTGAGCACCAACTTCTCAGCCTTGGCACCACTGTGGCCCATATTCATGGTATCGCCGACATTAGACGAGCGCCAAGCCTTGCCATGGTGTCGTGAACAGAAGTTCACACCGGTGTTCCCGACTCTCCTACAGCGCTATGGCGATACCTTCTCGACTTCTTCCTGCGCCGAAAAAACACACTTGGCAAAGCATCGGGTGACGCTGTGCACCCTCTCCGACAGTCACCTTCCCGATTGTCTTCCACTGAACGCGCCCGCAATCAGCCGTAAAATTAAGGAGATGCTTTAATACGACGTCTTTCAGCCCTCCCGTAGTCCCTGGGTGGCACCGGTCGTCCTCGTGAATAACAAAGAGGGTACACAGCGGTTTTGTGTTGACTACCGTCGCGTAAACAAAGTAACTAAAAGATGTTTATCCCCTTCCTCGAATCGCTGATGCTCTCGATCGCCTTTGCTATGAAAAAATATTTCTCATCCATGGACATCGAATCAGGTTATTGGCAAATCGAGGTAGATGAACGGGACCGAGAAAAAACCGCATTTATTACTACCGACGGGCTCATGAGTTAAAGGCAATGCCATTTAGTTTGTGCTCTGCACCCGCAATGTTCCAACCGCTTATGGACACAGTTCTGGCAGACCTGAAGTGGGAGACATCTCGTCTACCTTTATGACATTGTTGTTTTCACCTCAACGTTCGAGGAGTACCTTCGGCGCCTCGAAGTTGTGCTGCAAGCCATGAAGTCCTCTGAGCTAGCGTTAGAAAATGAGAAATGCCACTTTGCTTACACTGACCTAAAGTGCTTGGGTACGTCGTCAGTTACGAGGGAGTTCGGCCGGACCCAGAAAAGACGAAAGCTATTGCCAATTTCCATCCTCCTTAGCACCAAAGGCAGTCCGCCGCTTTCTATGGTTATGTGCCTATTACCGTCGCTTTGTGAAAGATTTCGCTCGAATCGAGCCCCTGACGCGTTTGACGAGGACAGGCACGCCTTTCACGTGGGACGCCCCTCAAGCACAAGCATTTGAAACTCTTCAAAGCCACCTGCAAGCACCTCTACTTCTGGCTCACTTCGACGAAAACGCAGACACAGAGCTTCATACTGATGCAAGCAACGTCGGCCTGGGTGCCGTTCTGGTTCAAATCCACAGTAGTCGAGAACGAGTAATCGCTTACGCCAGCCGCTCTTTGTGTCACGCTGAAGCTAACTACTCAACAACTGAGAAAGAGTGTCTAGCGATAGTGTGGGCGACGTTGAAATTTCAACCCTAACTTTATGGAAAACTTTTTACTGTAGTTACGGACCATCATGCCTTGTGTTGGCTCGCGACCCTCAAAGATTTGACAGCCCGCCTTGTCAGATGGAGTCTGCGCCTCCAAGAATACGACATGACAGTGGCGTACAAGTCCGGCCGGAAGCACTCGGACGCCGATTGCCTCTCGCGCGCACTAGTCGAATCCCCAAAAGAGGACGGTAACTGCGACGACGACATGACCTTAAATGCGATCAGTGCAACGAGCTTCGCTGAAAAACATTACGCCGACCCGGAACTTCGATACCTCATGCAGGTTGTTAACGGTACCCGCCTGGCTGTCCCAAAGGCTTTCAAGCGCTTGGTAGCGTCACTGCGTTCGCCACGGTGTCCTCCCGAAGAGAAATTTCGCCACAATCAGCAATACCATATTGCCGTACCGACAAGTCTATGTGTCAATATCCTTCTAGCTTCACATGAACCGAGTTCTGGACATGTGGGTTTAGCCCGCACGCTTGCAAGGATCAAAGAGAAGTATTACTGGCCCCACCTTCAGTCGGGCGTTGCACACTACGGTAGAACGTGCCGAGGCTCAAGGCTTTCAGCGCCGCAAAGTGCCCTCAACAAAACCAGCTGGATTATTGAAGCCTATTTCACCACCATTGCGGCCTTTCCTGCAGGTCGGGATGGACTTGCTGGGCCCATTCTCTCTTTCTCATACGGGAAACAAGTGGGTCATCGTAGCAACTGACTACCTGACACGATGCGCCGAAACATAAGCTCTGCCAAGCGCCACAGCCTTTGGCGTGTCAAAATTTGTCATCAATCTGATCGTTTTGCGTCATGGTGCAGCAGAGATCCTAATCACCGACAGGGGTACAGCATTTATGGCTGACCTCGTGCAGCATATTTTACACCACAGACATACAGAGCACAAAAAGACGACATCCTGCCACCCTCAGACGAGCGGTTTAACGGAACGAATAAATAAAACACTAGGTGACATGTTATCAATGTATGTCGACGTTCAGCACACAACTTGGGACGAAGTGTTCCCATACGTCAATACAATACAGCCGTACAGAAAACGACAAACATGCCACCTTTCCGTCTCGTTTACGGCCGTGACGTCACCACGATGCTGGACGCCATGTTAGCGCATGTAGACGACATCGACCCGAATACGAACCTTCACACCTTCCTGCACCTCCCTGAAGAGGCTCGTCAGCTGGCCAGAGTGCGGATCCTCGACCAACAATGCCGAGATGCCCTACATTACAACCTCCGATGCCGTGCTGCTCGGTACACATCAGGAGACCATGTGTGGGTCTGGTTTGCCACACGCCGGCGCGGACTTAACGAATAGCTTCTGTGCCGGTATTTTGACCCTACAAAGTGATCAGCCCAATTGGAGACCTTAACTATGATGTCGTTCCGGACGGCTTTGAAAAGTCTCGGCGATCCCTGCACCCTGAAGTGGGACACGTTGTTCGTCTCAAGCCTTACTAGGAGCGTAATTGGTTGAGCGGGACTTTCGCGCGCACATCACGCTTCCCTAGTGAACTTTTGTTTTAAACGCACAATATACGCATCGGGACGATGCCCTTTCTTTCAGGGGGGCCAGTGACACGGTGCATTCCGCATGTTCGCTTAGCGCTGACCGGGAGCACGCGCCGCCACAAAAACAACAAGAAGAGGAAGCGATCTGGAGCTGAAGCTTGTGCCATGCCTTAAGAGGACGAAGAAGGTGAAGCTTTGTAGCAGCGGTCAAGACGTTTGTCGAAGCCCGCCGGTGTCTCTTGTGATCAGTGATCTCCCGCATTCACGCCTGGCAATAGGAACTGGAATTCTATGTGTTGCAGGTTTTTCGAGCACCTGGTTATTGGGAAGTTAAAGCAGGGATAGTAGAAAAAGCCATGCTTCTGAGCTTAAAGCGAGTGCTTTTGTGTGTAAAGCACTTTGAAAGGCAACCCTTTGGCCGAGAGAATGCAGGGCCGGAATTGAACATACGTGTTTTGTTTTCTCTTTAGAGTAGCACTTAGAAATAATTTTCGCCAAGAATTCTTCTTGGTCAAAGCTTTATATCATTTATATATAAATATCAACGCTATGCACGGAGGACTTTAGAATTAGTACGGTGATAAAGGTGACTATTTGGAGAACATAATACCAAGATGAAATAAAGAAGGTTCGCACTCGTTTTGCTTGCATGATATAAAAAATAATGGTAATCGCTGCAGACATTTTATAGTTTTCACTTGTTTTTCGTTTGCGCTACAGCTTTCAGCTTGACAGCTGCTCAAGAGCCAAGAACGAATTTTTTTGCAGAGCGTCGACATTTAGGTCGTGCACATTTTGCAAAAGCCTGTTCTTACGCATGCTTCCAACAGGTACAAAAGCAATCTCCCTCCGCTCAGTTGAAGAGCAGGCTGATTTCTTCCCGGTGCAGTCTCTGCTTGAAATTTTTACTCTGCAAAAAATGGCAAAACTGCTGCTGTTCTTTGCATTACTGTCAGTAGCTACCCATGCTGACACCGACACAGAGTTCTCGGGGTTATCCGACCGTACCGAAGCTTACAAGTACCAGGACCCTTCCGAGGTGAGTACTTTGGCGAGAAGTTCAGCTTTTTTTTTCTAATGACTCTTTGAAGTTTTGTTTTGTTTTTCTGTCAGAGTCAACTCAGAGAATGTTTAGGATTATAGCTCCGTCGAAAAGCCGGTTTGTATAAAATTACATCACATCTCTGTTAAGGCGAAAGCTCATTTTGGATTATGAGTGGCGTGGACGGAAGCTTTAAACAGAGGCCGTCCGTAGCGGCGTGGTCGGACGTTTGGACAAAGGCTGTCCGGAAAAGTGTCCGCACTGTATCGTAATTGAAATCATAGTAAAATAAAAAGGCCTCCAGGCTGGAATCAAACCCGGGCCACAGGCATGCGACTCAGAGAAGCTGCCATTCCGCGATGACACTTCGATATTCCAAGCTGAATAAAGCCGCGTCTGTTGAAAGCACAGTTCTTAACAAAGTACAGTCGAGGTATATACTGAGGCCTACATGAGTAATTATGTGCATCCTAATTAGAGATGTCGCAATCAAGCAAGTAAAAAATTTCCTCCGTTTTCAGTAAATTTCCTCCGTGCTTAGCATGCAGTCGTAGCGCCATCATGCGGCCCCCACTGAAACACCCTAGCAATGTATAGAGCTGGCCCAGCAGATGGCGAAGGTGGCGGAGAGCAAACAACTTTCGCATTTCCGCACGTGAGGAGGAGCCGTGGCCTCGTGGTAGAGCACCCGCCTCGGCCTCGGAAGGTGATGGGTTCGATTTCCGCTGCCAGCCGGTTACGCACCAGTTTCCTTAAAACGGGTGCAAGCTATGGCCCGGCCTGGTTCTGGGCTTGTTAGGGTTACATGGCTTGGCAAAGGAACCTGCGCCTTCAAATCCTGTCATTGTGGGCTTGGAAGAGAGACAGCAAACTCTCAGAAGTAAAAGGGACACAAATGGGTTTCTACCGCACGAGGGGGATTTAAGGTTTCTTGATGGCGGAACTTATCTCGGATCCGTCAATGACAGTGTGGCCATGACTCTTTTCCCAAGCACCTCACCCCAGAAGAGCCGTGCACCAGGCCGGAGAAATCTTGTACAGATTAGAAAACCGGAGGGACCCGGCGTCACTGGGTATCGAACCGAGCACCCCCCGAATGCGAGGCGGTTGCTCTACCACAAGGCCATCGCTTCGTCAGAATCGATCGATCAGCGCAGTGTTAAATTGACCTTGGTTAGGGCGTAAGTCAAACTCTTCACTTGAGGGTGGACCACGAACCACCTTTGCAGGCTGATGAGTGTTCGAAACTTGGTTTGCCCCCGAAAGGGCGCAGCGGGGTTTTCGGAGCCTCCTCCAAGCACACACCCCTCATGAAGCCAGGCGCCAGGCAGGGGGTGTCTTGTACCCACTTTTACCGGTGGGTAGCCGGCGGTGGGTTTCAAAGCAAGCACCCTACGCGCACCTCGGTATTTTTTTTTCAATGTTCGTCGCACCAACTGCGAACTTCTATTTTCTCAATGCATGGTGTGAAGTCATTTAACTGCTATTGCTTCCCATCGTCGGTTGCCATAAGAGGAACAATGCGGTTTATGATATCGAATTCGTATTATATGGCACACTTTTCCAACACTGTAAGTCGCTGAGGTATTTGCAGCGCGTTGTTGCCTTTTTGGTATCAAGAATTTACTGCTGTCAGCAAAACACCTTACCTTGTAAGTACGCTCGTTAAATCATTGGAGCAAGCTCGGAATAAAGAAGCGTTCCCTACAATTCAACTTGGTATTAGAAGCTACTGCAGCAGTCAAGGCTTATTTTCTTAGTATGCCTTAGACGTGCGACGCCGCAACGCTTGCCTAATTCTGGCGTAGCTGGAAACGATGATGTTTACTGCATATGTGCCGCTGGTTTTCAATGCGATGAATAAAATTTACTTCTTTTGCATTTATTGAACACTGCATATACCGGGTGTTACAAAGAAGAATTTTCTCAAAAATATTATTTTAAAGCAAAATTCTGGATTTTGCGGCATGTTATTGCCAGCGTTGGCGGAAGCAAGAAAAGCGGTGAATCATGTTAAATGGTAAGATAGTTACTAATTTTTAAAGAATAAATGTTTACCTATTAGACTTAGGCGTCTAGTGTCAAAAAAATATTTGTAGCCGGCCGTAAGTAACCGCCATATCTCTTTTTGGAATTTTGAAAACGCTATTGCCCTCGCTACAGTGACTGGTGAAAATTTGGGTGCATCGTGCAAAAATATATGAGATTTCGAAAGCATGCAGGAAAAGCAACCGTACCGCTCCAGTGCAGGTAACTAGTTATGTGGGTATATATATATATATATATATATATATATATATATATATATATATATATATATATATTGAGTCGACGTTTCGCACAGAGCCTGTACTTACTTTCTCAAAACAGAAATTACAGCGATCTCCATCTTCTTAAGGAATTGGCATTGGCACACATGTACGCCACATGAACAAAACAACAAGCAAACGGATGATGAAAAGAAGATGGGCAGAAAAAAAGACTACAAAAGATAGAAAGAGAGAAAAAAAACAGAGGAAAGAAACGCGCTGTCCCCCGCCGTCCACCGAGCAGAAAAAAAAGAAAAAATGACGAGCGGGAGGCGATAACAGCCGCCCCTCAAGGCAACAACAAAGCGGGGGGACAGTAAGGTGCACAGAATCAGACGGTGGCAGAATCGTTCAACAGATAAAAATTAGAGATAAAAATTAGAGTTGCGTGCACTAGCGTACCCCTGCCATAAAGAGTAAACAAATAAACAGGATAAAATGCAGACAGGGCAGAAGACTTCCGTCATCTTCAACGTCTTCTGTCTGTGGTTGCCAGCAAGAGAGAAAAGGAAAATGCACAGGCCTGCTCACTGGCTCAAGCCGAGCCACAATCGCTACCACGTGCAAATAGTAGGAGATTTGAAAGATATGATAGAAATACACGATAGTAAAGACGCGCTAAAGACAAGGCCGATCCCGGAGGTAGTGCAATACCGAGCCAACCGCTGGCGGGAGTGAAGCATCCTTCAAACTCACCGCCACATTTCCCAAAATAAGTCCAATTGGACGCGTAACAGATACTCTACGGGTCCGGACATTCGGCACCCAGATTCAATACCGAGTAAGCGGCGCCGTGAGATTGACTAGACACACGTCCACTCTGCATGAAAGCACCCAGACATACACGAAAGAAAAAGAAAAAAGGTGGCAGAACATCAGAGTTTGGGAGAGTGTCGTGTGGGGGGTAAATGTGAATGACGGGAGCATTTAAGCGAGGGTTCTTCAATTTAATCCCGCCCGGTAAGTTAGTTGAACTTGGAAGATAGGTGTGTAATGGGGTGGGGGATGAAGAAATTTGTGTAAGCGGATGGGCGAAGGTTGAAGAATATGCCGCTGGCGAGAAACGACCGAGGTATGTCAAGCTGGCACTCGTAAGGCCCGCACTGGCTCTGCAAGGGGCGGATGGAGGCAATACACCTGGACTTTCATTAATGCCGTGAGAAATTGTCCCAAATTTGTAAATAAAGTACGACTCGCGTTGCTCCTTTTCCCGGGTGTTCTGGAAGCCACCCTGTAGGAGTGATAACTCAATTGAATCAAATGAGTGGTTCTTCTGATTAATGTATTTTGACAAGGGGAGGTTGGGTAGGGATGAGATATGCGCGCGGTGGTCATTACAGTGAATTCGTAGAGGGTTGACGGTTTGCCCAATGTACTGCACACTGGACAGACTGCATCCTAGGAGGTAAATTACGGTGCAGGAATCACAATCAAAGTTGCCACTAATTTTCCATTTGAAGCCTGAAGCTGTGCTTACTGCACAGCTTGATGTTTGTATGTGTTTGCAAACCTAGCATCTATTTTTTCCACAGGGCTAGCACCGCGAAACCGGCTGATTATTTGTTTTTGAGTATATTAGAATGTTTCGGTTGTGTTTCAGTCGTCTGTAGACTGCGTGAGGGGAAGCAGTTAAAATTTTGGCGAGGCGCTCGCTTTGTTCGAGAATATTGAAATGTTTTCTCAGAAAATTGTGTAGTTTAGGTGGATTACTGTCGAACGTAAGTACGAGATTTGCCCGGTGATCTGCTTGCTCGCTGTATCGACGTCCATCTAGTATTTGCTCTCGGTTGAGTTTAAATGCCCGTTCAATGAAATCGTCGACAATGGCGGGGAGGGGGGGGGGCATATCGTTGCTTAATGAGGACTTCTCGCATGCGTTTGGAATTTTTTACGAAGTCTTCATCTGGGGAACATATTTTTTTTAAATCCATATGCCTGAGAGCATGGGATGCTTGTTTTAGAGTGACGATATTGGCAGCTTTGGAAGTGTAGGTATTGTTGACGGTCCGTCGGTTTTCAAGATACACCGGTGGTAAGTGAGCCTTCGTTTACCGATATCTCAACATCTAGGAAGTCAATTATGGCATGGCAGTACGTGTACGTCAAAGATATGTTCAGGTGAGCGAGGTTGAAGTTTTCATTAAAACGTATGATTTCTTGCTCTGTGTCAGTCCATATTAAAAAGATGTCATCCAAGTAGCGTTTGTACAGGGTGGGCATAAAGGGGCAATCTTTCAGAAATTCAGATTCAATACTGTGCATGAAAATTTTCGCGTAGGTGGGGGCCGTCCTTGTACCCATGGCTGTG
This sequence comes from Amblyomma americanum, assembly GCA_030143305.2. NCBI lineage: Eukaryota > Metazoa > Arthropoda > Arachnida > Ixodida > Ixodidae > Amblyomma > Amblyomma americanum. Next base: position 454,153 of record JARKHS020027389.1, on the reverse strand, counting down.
CCATTAATTTGCAAATGGCTTGGGTTTTGAATTCGAAGTTGTTATATTCGGGTACGATTTTCACCATTATTTTTAAAACATGTGGAGCAGGGGATTCCTCCTTTCTGATTTGTTCATACGCTTGGATCAGAGATTTTATGCCATTGGAATGAGGAATGTTCGTGTAGAGAGAGACTATATCTAGTGTTGTCAGGAAGGCTCCTTCCAGGAGCTTGAGACCTGATTTTGTGCGAAGGAAATGGTTTGTGTCAGGTATGTAGGATGAGTGTGTTGTAGAAATATGTCTGATTAGTGTGTCAATATAACTGACAATTGGTTCCGTAATCGTGCCGATGCCGGATGCTATAGGGCGGCCAGGATTATTATTTTTGTGCATTTTTGGTAACATGTAGAAACGGCCTGGTGACGGGTTCGGTGCGGTGGGGGCTTTAGATAACCATAGGGATATGTCCCCATTCTTTTCATGTTGGTCCAGAGTCTATGCTACAAAATGTTGGTATTGCGGAGTTGGGTCTGCTTTAAGACGTTGATAAAAACAAATGTTAGTTGTCTCAAGCCTTCTTCAATGTATTTTTCGCTGTCCATGAGAACTATACCACCTCCCTTAACCGCTTTCTCTATCAATATATCTGTCCTTCTGCTGAGAGTCTCCAATGCATCCCGTTCGTGTTTAGACAAGTTCTGCCTCTCTGGTGTGTCGTTCTTGTAGGCGTAAATTATGTGATCCTGGACGCTTTAATGTACGTGTCCAGGTGTTGGTCCCTTCTTATATTAGGAGTCCAATGGTGGTTAGTAACGAAGAATTCTCTGCTATCCGCGGTAACACGTGCCCGATCAAAAAACTATTCCCGGAGTAGCAACATTGGTGCACAGTTGTCCTAATTTTTTAAAACCGCGAATTCGTTGTACATACCGATGGTGGGGCGAAATGTGAGGCCTCGAGAGAGGAACGATCTTTACTCCGTCGTTAGGGCCCTGGTTGATCGATTAATAATATTATGATGCTGGAAACCAAAGTCGGTGTTTGTAACCTCAGGATTATTATTAGTAGCTGTTTCCGTTTCAAATCGTTCTACACATGTTTTTTGGACTGTTGATATTTGTGCCATTCTATTGCATTTTTTGTTGGAGCTTACTGTAATATTGGGGTTATTATTAGTAGCGTCCCCTGTTCTTGATTTTTTTTCGCTTGTTATTGAAATTGTTCGCGTGAGGCGCGGAACCCCGTCTCGAATGAATTTTTTTTTTTTGCGTTTGGTCTCGCGTATCTCAGTCGCTCTCTTTTCCTCAAAGACCATAAGCTCGGTGGCCTCCTGCGCGGTAAGGGGAATTTGTTGGAGAGCAGTACTTTTTCATTCTCAGCACCACCAACCCCTTCTCAAGTAAGCAATGGTAACTACAAGCGAAGTTAAAGAGGCAGATTGTAGTATACCATTCTAATTATTCTTCACCTCTAAACACAGGTCACCCATTGATGGTGTTACTGACGCTTGTAAAACTTTTGGTACGATCTTTGATTGAAGATAGGCCTTTAGGCTGTGAATATGGTGTTCATGCCTAATTCGTTTATCCACAATTTTTCTCAATTTTAAAAATTTGGAGTTATTTGAGGAAGGCTGTCGGTAGGATGAGCGAGAGGGAGTCGGCATACTCACGCGGCCTGAACATCATTGAAATATATTGACTGACTAGCGGAAACACAGACAGGGACCAAAGTAAGAGTAAGAGACAGGACACACGCTAGACTTGCAACTGGATCTTTTACTTGAAAGACGGTATTTATACTCTTTCCTTCTGCGCCACCAGTGCCACCTATCAGTTGCCGTCGCGTCAAATTATTATGAAGAAAATGAAGCTTGAAGTAACAAAATGAACAAGGCACATGCACTCCGGATCACCCCGAAGACATCTAGCAATACAAGATAAATAAAATCTAACATAATAGGGTGCTTTAATGCGGCGCGAAACACAAACGAAAAAATAAGAGGATCTAAAAGTTAAACATAAAAAGGGTGTGTGGTCTGTATGAGATGAAAATGTATCAGGAAGCTAAAACCAGCACGAAAGACCAGCAATAGAGCTCTGCGTTGGAACACGGTTTATCTTGCACTGGTCATCTCGGACAAGAGCCTGGGTTTTCTTGCGGTTTTAGGGACGGCACTTTTGTAGCACCAGTGTTTTACTCTCCTCTACCTGCAGTTGCGCGTCTCCGCGATGGTCGGGAACTTTGCGTCTCCGGCTTGTATGTCTTCTTCCTGGTGGCTATTGAGAACCTCTGAGTAGGTGCGAGCTACTCGGGTGTGACACTGCACGGGGGACCGGCTGTGGTCCTCTCTTGTCGGCGGCAGGTGGTCTTGCCATTCTGTCAGGAGATGCGCTGCTAGTAATGGAGGAGGTTATAAATGTGCCATGACAAGATTGAAACTCCACCTAAACATGGATGAACTCCATCTGCTACGAGAACACTGGATAGTGTATAGATCTCCAGCGAATGGTTGAGGAAAATCATTGGTTTCTCGCCGACAAAGTTCAACAAGCTGGATGTTGAACCTCCCAGCCCGGCGATTGAATTTATCAACGAATCGTTAGTTACAAGACCTTCGCCGGCGGTTTGGGGCGCGGGGTAGTACCAGCTCGGCATAAGTTACTTGAATTTTGGGTCGCTCTGTGCGGATGATGTTGAAGGCTTCTGTGTACCTTTCGATCGTCGTCGGGATGTCGTTGCTGCTGAGATCGTTTGTTCCCAAATGCTGAATCACACCGATCACAATTCCAGGCACAATGTCCATTAGATTCTTGAGGTCGTTGATCCTGGCTCCAGGTTGAGTAATGAAGGCCAGGGAGCACAGACTCGCAGCGTCAAAGAGGTTGAAGAGGTGTTTATTCTGTGAATCTCCAATTACTGCCCATTTTGGCGGATGAAAAGGAAATCTCGAAAAAAAACTTTTTTAGAAGCGTTGCTAGCAGACATCGAAGAAATGAGCGATAGAAAGATAAGCGTATTTGGTTGCTAGAGGTAAGATGCAAAGCTGAGAAACGCTTCATTTAGCCATAGATTTATTTTGAGTCGACGTTTCGGACAGAGCCTTTCCTTTCTCAAGACTGAAGTTGCAGCGATCTTCCTCCTCTTCTTAAGCAGTTGGCATTGACACACTTGTACGACACAAGAACAAAACAACAAGCAAACGGATGCTGGAAAGAAGATGGCCACAAAACAAAAAATACTCTAAAAGAGAGAAAAAGACAAATACAGAGAAATACACCTAGGAAAGAGAGAAACGCGAGTCTTTCTTTATTTACAAATTTGGCACAATTCCTCACGGCAATAAAGAAAATACAGGTGTATTGTCCTACATCCACCCCTTGCAGAGCCAGTGCTGACCTTACGAGTAACAGCTCTACATACCTCGGTCGTTTCTCGTCAGAGGAATCTTTTTCAAGCTTCGCCCATCCGCTTACACAAATTTTTTCATCCCCCACCAAATCCCACACCTATCTTCCCAGTTCAAACACCTTGACGAGCGGCGTGCAATTGAAGAACCCTCGCCTAAATGCTCCCTCGCCTAAAATCACAATTACCGCCCACACGACACTTTCCCAAATTCGGATGTTTTTCCGCGCTTTTCTTTTTAATTTGTGTGTGTCTGGGTGTTTTATGCACAGTGCACGCGTGTCTAATTAAGCTCACGGCGCCGCTGATTAGGCCTTGACTATGGGTGCCGAAGTCGTTCTAGATGACGGAGGTCTCCCGCCCTGTCTGCGTTTTCTTCTGTTTATTTGTTTACTATTTATGGCTAGGGCAGGCGAGTGCACGCATCTCTAATTTTTATCTGTTCGACAATTCTGCCACCGCCTCTTTCTGTTCACCTTGCTGGCCCCCGCTCTGTGGTTGCCTGGAGTAGTGGCTATTACTCCCCCTCTCTCTCTCCTCGATTTTCTTTTTTTTTCCCGGGTCGGCTCCCCGCTGCTGCTCGGTGAGCGGCGGGGGAAAGCGCGCTTTTTTTTCTGTTTTATTTTTGGTTTTTCTCTCTTTTCTAGTATTTTTTATTTAGTGCCCATTTTCTTTCCAGCATCCGTTTTTTTGTTACACAATAAAATGATTCTCACTGGCGGATAATTACAAACCGTCGTCTTTTTACATCCCAGACATATCGCACCTTTATTAAGACACCCTTCTGGGTCCATTTGACTCATCCAGAAATTCTTTGCAAGTGCATTGTAAAGCGGATGCCGTTTGCAATCGGAATATTTTCATAGATCCAAAAATTCCGCTATGACAAGCAATAGCCACAGGTCGGCCCTCAGCAGACTTGCTTTTTTTCGTATTAATGTTGTTGCTGTCATCAGGAACATTCTCAGGGATTTCTATGGCAGTTTCGAATTTTTCATTTGCGAGCGAGTACCCATCTTAAAAAGAAAAAATTTCGTTACGCATCGCAAAACTGGGCCATTGCCATCCGCATTTCTATATCAATATCTTACAATATTGTGCAGTTGATTCCCAATTAATGTATATCTCCAAGGTTCCTGGACTTAGTTAAGTTCTAAGCTTTTCGTTAGACTCCATGTTTTGGCCACTTACGTGGATGCTTCCGACACATTGTTTGCTATGCTTTTACAATGAGCGTCTGTTCACGACGCGAGAGTATATCCTAAATGCGTTCCACACCGTTCGTATTATGTTCGTCATTTCAGTTTCAGTCGACGGTTACTACCTGCCTTGAGTAGATGTAGAATCTTGCCAAAACTACCCGCCGCGGTGGCTCAGTGGTTAGGGCGCTCGACTACTGATCCGGAGTTCCCGGGTTCGAACCCGACCGCGGCGGCTGCGTTTTTATGGAGGAAAAACGCTAAGGCGCCCGTGTGCTGTGCGATGTCAGTGCACGTTAAAGATCCCCAGGTGGTCGAAATTATCCCGGAGCCCTCCACTACGGAACCTAATTCTTCCTTTCTTCTTTCACTCCCTCTCTTATCCCTTCCCTTACGGCGCGGTTCAGGTGTCCAACGTTATATGAGACAGATACTGCGCCATTTCCTTTCTCCAAAAAACCAATTATTATTAAACTACAGTCATTCGTTGCCTTTCATGAACTGCTGTTCCCTTCAAAAATTGTGCTATTGGACACATAAAAAAAATGCAGCATACACTTTTTTTCACTCAATTTATTTATTTATACAAATTCCTGCAGTGCCACAAGGAAATTATTGCTTAGCGGACAAAACAGTAAAACATATGTCTATAATGAGCATGTTACAATAATGAAAGCAACAGTAAAGCACAGTTGTCAGCAGAAAAACCGAAATGTCAGCGCGCGAAAAGCAAGCATAAAAGTGTTGATGAGAAACTACGTCAAACTGGACGCCGTGAATAACTCGAATTCAGAAAAAGCCTTACATTGGCTCTGCTCTTGGGAAGCGAAAAAAAAAACAACTACATAAAATATCAGTTCGACAGCGCATTTCAAGAACCTTCAGCTCATAATCGCATAGTTGAGAAATTTAGTTTGGAGGTAAAATATGCAGGTTCTTGCTTATTCTCGTGAGACCAGAGTATATTTGGAAAAAAGTTCGAATTTCAATTGGCGCCAATATTTGTGACTAAAAATTGAACAAACTTGATTATCAGTTCCACTAATGAAAAGTTCGAATGAAGCAGAATTTCTTCCTTTCTGCTGTTGTTCCTAGCGTCCTTATCGAACAACGCAACCAAAATGCCACGTCTCCCTCATCGAACAGTTCCAGCGTACGTGTATGTCAGCTTCAGCACTTTCCGAAATAAATGTTTCCATTACGAGTTCAGGAATTTGGACTTTGTGTTTTAGTAAGTAAAACAAAGTCAAGTACCTTTGGAGGCAAGCATATAGATGTGAAGAGTCGTGCGAATCCAGCAGGTTGCCAGGTGCTACCACTAGGATTGTTTAGCACCTCTCGCTGTCACTATGAGGTGCTTCCATCCTCTAGTGACCCTAAGCTTATCATAAACAGAGAGAGACCTCCGATATTCTCGAGCTCATACTTAAAGTTGGGTGGGACGTTTTTGTCAAAACATTCAGTTTTCAGTTGTGACATTTTGCGGTCATCTGCTGGAGATTTTTTTTTTCTTTGAGAAAATATATGGCATCTTGGAGTCGCAATTTAAAAACTGTTTTTTTTTATACTTTTGCTTCGTCACGTTGACCTAAGAAATTGATGCAGCTTGACGCGGTCTGTTCGTTTCGGATACTTGCAAAAAATCAATACTTTGAAGTTTCCATAAAGAAAAACTTAGGTTTCGGTTTAGAATTTCGCCTTCTTCGTAATATATTTTACTGCCAGTAAGGCTCCTCCGGTAGTTCTTCTGTTGTGGGAAGTTTTGATGAATGAAATGGTTTTCAGAGGCTTAAGGGCGTTTTTCTCAAAAGCACAATTTTTGAGGTTTGTATACCTTTTTCTCGATAACTTTTAGGCATAATACAACTTTTTCACGGGTTTCAATAAAGGCATTTACATAACTGGTACTAGAATGAAAAGCCTGGGTACATGTGTATTCTTCTGACAAACAGAAGCAGTTCTTATGTGCCAATTTTATTCATCGAAAAAGAAAAACAAATCTCTTGGTATCGGATAAATTTAGTTTGCCTTATGTGAAGCGTTGATGGCTACTTTCGTTCAAAATTGCAACATTCAGCGGAGAGTAAATTTTAATAAAAAGAAACAGGAATAGAAAAATGAAAAACAACAAAAATACTCCATAGAATTCAAAAGTAGTTTTGAGCTCTAATACAAGCTGTGTCTATTTTAAGGTTCCTTGCAAATTTCATTGCCATAGCTTTTATTACAACTGGTGTAGACACAACTTTGGCACTCAATTTCAAAGCCTCACCAAAACTTTTTTTTTGTGCAATTCTAGCCTGAGGATGGCAGAGGCATATTTTTCTTTTAGAATCAATCACTACTCTCGCAGCACTCTCAATTCTGATTTCATTGCAACTTCCATTTCTTCACTCATGAATTGAAAGTGAGATCATAACGAAATCACAGTAAAAACTCATATGGTATTCATGTTCCTCTGTATCGTTTTCCTGCTATCCGTATTTTATATGGCGCGTGGGCTCCGAGGTGATCGAAAATGCCTTGAGAGCGCACATCATGGTTTCACCATGTGTGTTCTATTTTGCTAATAACAACGAAGGTTGTACAGAAATCTTCTGAACAAACATTTTGGTAATATTTTCACTTCACTCAAAGAAGGTAAATGTGTCAATGGTGGGCAGCGTATAATTTAGCTGTGGTCATCCGTAAATAGTTTTTGCTATGTGAAAATCGCGATGGGGAAAGATTACTCTATGGTTATTGACAAATATTTTTGCACAAGGTAAAATGACAATAGCAAACTTTGAAATGGTTGTTTAGCTCCTCATAAAAGCGCAAAAAGAAAACTAAAAAGGCGACATCGTCCGTATGGCTGAGGAGGTTCAAAGGTTTATGTAGTAATGCTCACTGCTCTATCTTAACAATGGAACAACACCGCTTGCGCTATATTGATATTGTAGACTCATTTGCAGCAATGAAGTCAGAGTTAAGGCGTAGCACACATAGAGAAAATAATGAATTTTGCCTTCAAAGTTGCGTTCAACGCGTCTCATTAGGACAAATGCTGAACATGTTCGGCCTCAATCTTTTCACTTCCCTCTGTACAGTTTCTGGCAGTTGTACCGTTCAGAGGGATAACTAAACCCGAAATGGTGTCCTTATAGTTAGGATTTTACTGAGAAAATTAGTTTTTTTTTTAACTGTAATCTTATGGTGTTAACACGAATATAAAAAGCGCGAAAGAAAAAATAAGAACGATTCTTTCTTGCAGCGTGTTGTTTTTAACAAAGCAATTGCCTATGAGTTGTTATATTATCCTTTCACCGATCTCATATCGTCCTAAGAGGCGGCCATAAAACTGGACTTGGATTATTGAATGGTCAAGTCAGTCAGGTGCTTCCGGAGTGCATATATGCGTAGCAATTTATTTATTAGTTACTATTAGATATGGTTAATTTTATGATATGAGTGAATTTGTACCTTTGTGAAAGAGTTATTTTTGTCTTATTTTAAATACAGTGGCTGCAAAAGGATTTCTTGCCGCTGCGCGGTACGAAGAACGCCTGGGATCGTTATAACACTATGTGCCTGCGGAGTAAATTCATCAAAACCACTCCTCGTGGCTTCTACCACAGAGTGGAATACCGAGCGATTTCTAACAAGTAAGATTTCATGCCTTTATTGATTTGCCGCTGTATTGCATAAAATCTCTAGATTTTGCAGTGAATTTTTATTTATGTTAGCCCTTCTTTTTATTCTGTCTCCGATCATGCATCGCAGTTTACCAATATCTCTCAAGACAAAATTGCATACAACAGCTGTAGCTTACCGGTACTCACTTATGGGGTAGAAACGGGGAGACTGATTAAGGGGGTTAAGCTAAAACTGAGGACTGTGCAGCTCATCTATGCAAAGAAAAATTATGCGTGTAACGTTAAGACACAGGAGATGAGCAAGATTACCGATGGTCGTGAAATATCACAGACTGGATTCCTAGAGAAGCCAATCTTAGTAGGGGACCGGAGAAAGTTTGTTTATTCTTTATGCGAGTTCAACGTCCCAAAGCGACTCAGGCAATGCGAGACGCAGTAGTTAATGGCTTCAAAAATTTCTACTACCAGAAAGATAGTTGAGCGGGTGAGATTAAGAGGTTTGCGAGGATAGGGAATCCGCAGCCGGCACAGGATAGAGTTAATTGGAGAGTTTTGAGAGGCCTTTGCGTTGCAGTGGGTGTAGTCAGGGCACGATAATAATTGAAATGGTCGAACGGCATCAAATTGCGGTGATACAAGGCGTTCGGGGTGTGAAAGATGGTTTTCGGCTGGACAGCGGGAGCCATTGGTACTTGCCAGTTACCGAAGCGGACATCCGAGCAAGAATGTACACTTTTTCAAGCAAGCAGTTCAGCGCGCCGTCTATTCGTGGTGAATCATAAATTTCCTTGCAAGTGATTGTGTTCACACGGCGGTACTGCTTACAGCACAAGTAGAACCTCAGTTTTTCTTCCCCAGGGCAACTGGAGTGGCCCACGGACTGTAACTGATATTTAGGTGTCAAAAGATAGGAGTCGAAATTAAGACCGCTCCTCTTTCAACGGACAGTATTTACTAACCGTAACAGAAACATTAAGTGGTCTTAATCAGGTATACAATTTCATAGCTTATAATAACGAAATTACGAAACATTATTGCTGCATTAAAATCATTTTAATGATAATCGTATATTCACTAAAATCCTAGCCAAACTTGGTCATTTCGCCGAATTTTTGTACACTGCCCTTTTTTAACGCGCAACAAAAAGAAAACTTAAAAATAAAAAGTGTGAATTCTTCCAGAAAGAAGTGGAAACAAGCGGTAAATGTTAAGAAAAAAGTTTTAGCCTCTAGTGCCCAATCCTTTTTCCGGCAGTCAAACCCAGATAACTCGGACTCGAAGGGGGCAACGATTGCTTCAATATAGTGACAATTTGAGATAACAAATATTAAAAATAGGCATTGTTCTCTGTAAGATAAATCTAATATACATGCTACTGACGGACTTATTTTGGCGATGTGCCGCCCGCGGGCGTGCTAGCACCACACCGCTCGCAAAGCATTGCTTTGCCTAAGCTGCTCAGATGTAAGCAAAAGTGGACGGTGCTGTGCAACTGAACACTTCCAATCATAAAATATCTAATCCTCTTGCTAGTACACTGTTTACAGAATTATCTCATTAAAATTACAGTTCTCTTCACCATTTTCACCTTGTCGGGCAGTTTCATAGCAAATGCGCTGCCATCACGTACTTCAGGCAGCGCAGGCTGCACGTTCAAAAAATTGGAGGACGCTTAATCTTCGCCTTTAAGAGTGGAACGCGACGACGTGTTGCTGCACTGCCAGGGAGTCTACGGAACGCCATCGCCCGTCCTGCGCGACGCCTTGCCCGTTAGACAAATCGCTCTGCTACGTAAGGTGAAACGGACGCGCGGAGCGACGAACCACGTAGAAGCGCTGCCAGGCGCCTTGCCGAAACGCGCGGGACTCATGTTGCAGTCGTTGTTCGTCGGCACATCGTTCTCGACAAACCCAATGCCACGAACGCCAGCGTAGCTTCCGCGCCGAACGAACGGGCAGCAAGCCGTAAACTTCGTGGTGAACGCGCTTTGGATGTGCGCTGCATTGTTCGCCGCTCACCGCGTGATTCCTGCGCGCCCGCACGGCCCCACGGCGTCCGGACTAGACGAGCGGGAGGCGCTAGTTGTGCTGTATATATGCTCCCGCAAGGAGCAGAGTTGCGCTTCTGATTTCCCTCACCGCTCCGAACGCCATTCGCCGAGAGGCGATCACAAGGTTTTCGTGCCGTCAGGTGTTGAACTTTCCGCGGGGAAGCTGACTTCACAGGCGCAGTGCCGAGCGACACTTCGTCAGCTCGACGCCTCACGTGAGCCCACGCTGTCGGCTACATTTCACACATTCCCCGTGCACGCCTGTGGTGTCAGGTTTTTGGTTCTATTGTGTCAGTGAGCCACGCAGTCGTCACCTATGACTGCGTGCAGTGCGCCAAACTGCAGCAACCGCTCAGAACACGGCAAAGCATTTTACGAACTGCCATTTGGAAGTTCAGCGGCTGTAGTGCGTAGGAGATTAAAGTGGCTTTTGAGAATGCCGCGCTAAGCGCGACGAAATATAACTTAATAACACAGATGAAAAGATAATGTTTTAAAAAAATTTGGTAAGCTAATGATATCAACCAGAAAGAGAACTTTCAAGGTGCTTTAAAAATTCCTTATTTCACTCTATTTAGCAACGGGATGCATTTTGTAAAATGTTTTAGCAAGCAATTCAGTTTGAAATTTTTTGCTTAGGTCTGACTGGTCTGTTCAACGAACTGATGTTGCTTTAGTCTGCTTGCCTGTAACAAGCTGAAAAATCATTTTCATGTGCTTCTAGGGAGATGCGATTTCATATTTTCCGTGCATAACTCGCACAGAACACGCGGCGGTGCTAGTTGTGAAAAAAGTAATTGATCACAATACTGTTTTTTTCATAAGACGCGCACAGAGGAAGTCAGGACGGGACAGACCCTGTCTCATCTGGAACGGGACTGCTTGTTTATCTGAAATTGCATGTTCCAGAAAAAAAAGACTTCCAGGCCGTTTCTAGTATCTTCCGTCAGTGTGTCCAGACTACAATTTGCTGTTAACCTTCGGCTATTTTTTTTTCATGCTGTATACACAACCTGTCCAAATCACAGATTATTTTTTGGCGTCACGTTTAAAAAATTGCGAGCGAGTGGAATTTTTACGTAAATAAACAAGCCCGAGCGATCAACACAGCGAGCCCATAAACGCAGCCCCTGTACGCATGAGCGGTGGCTTTCCCTGACAGTTGGGAACATGATGACGGACCTTCGCGCAGGTCTACTGCCTGCGAGAGCATATACAGGAAAACTAGGAGGCGCTGCAGTCGCGCGCCATCTGTTGGGGCAGTGGCGTAGATGGAGAGTAGGAAGAGGAGGGATTTTTCGCTCACGGCCGATGCCGACGACACCGGCTTTTCTGCGACACGAGCTCCTTAACGGCGCCGCTGACAGTGGGACGCCTTTGATATAGTGGATTTTCTGCTCACTGCGATTTCGGTAAACGTAGATAATGGTGGCATAATGTTTCATGGGATTTCTGATAGGATATTATAAGAACATTATATTTTGTATAACCGGTTTCGACTGTGTTCGTTTCAGCGTATAGATGAAGCAGCGTACATTAACAGAGGCTTTAATCCAGAGCGATTTTCCTTCCAATGCCCATAGGAACACTGCGAACGGAGGACTTGAAGCGTAGGAGCATGTTCAAACTTTGCGAAATGCACCTTTGATGTTCTCCTTCCAGTCCTAGTCTCAACGTCGGTTTGGAAAAGACTAAAGAAGGGAACAAAGGTGGTAAAACTTATGAAAGTTGACCTTGCTTTTGAAGGTGCTTCCAGGAGAAAGTTTGCGCTCATTCAATATATCCACGCCGTATCGCCCGAAAAGAAATAAGTGCGAGTATGGGCGGGTGCAAAATTATGGGTTACCGCTCAGAAACGTCTGGGCGCGATTTTTTGCAAAGGTTAATCTCCAACACAAACAGGCGAAATATGAGAATAAACGCGCCCAGAATTTTGGTAATTAGAAAAACAAACTAATTTATTCTTCAACGGCGCAACATAGGCTGCAGAAACAGATAGCGACCAATGAGGAGACTTTCTTTCGCGAAAAATATGACTTTTAGTTTTGCAACCTTCCGATCGAAATTGTCTTTAGCGTTAATTAAATAAATTATAATTGATTACACGTGACATCCACATGCTTTTTCATTCTTTTTCACAGTACTGTCGAGCGGAAAAGAGGCAGTTTACAGGCTTTATACGCAGCTTTCTCAAAGCAGCATTCTTAGGGGTGTATTTTTTCTTTGGAATTAAAGGGGCGCAAGCATACAAGATTCTTCATAGATTTCAATCAATGGCTATATCATTGCTGGAGCCAGAATGCATTGGTTAAGTCTGTTTCTGCTGCACGCAGAATAAAAAAAAAACGTAATAAAAGATTTTTGCTCTAAGCGCAGAACATTTAGTTTAGCTGTGTATAATAGCAGTTTCTACATTCAAACTAAACTTCAGCACATTAAGCACTACGTAGACTTCAAAAAGAGGTTCACGTGTCAAAAAACTGAAAATAACTATAAGAAACTAATAATGTTTCAATCTAGTTTCGAGATTCAATGCAAGCTGCTTCTATACAGAAGATTGCCAGCGAATTTTATAGTCACAGCTTTTATTACTACTGGTCGAAAGCGAATTTTCGAAAACCATTTTCGAAGACTCACACAACAGTAAATTATATTTTTGACGGTCTGCAATATAAAAGAAGGAATAGAATTTCAGGCTATATCGCGTTCATTCCAAGCGGAACAACTGCGCCCCAATGTTCGAGAAGATTCGCGTTCATTAGAGGCGGATACATGCGGCGCGTTGCAGATAAAAAAAACAGCGATGAGAATTTTTTCATTAATCGTTTTGTGTTGTCTATAAGCGAAGGAGCTGACATATATTTGGTTTGATAGATAAACAGAATGAAAAAATTATTAAATTATAATAAATAAAGAAAATAATATAAGTGACCTTATCTTCCTCATTCTTGAGTTCTCCGTGAGCGTAACATTTTGAGGACTTTTATACATTGGTTGTAGTGAATCCTTAGGTTCGAAGAGAATAAACATTAGCTGTTATTGCGCCGACATCTGTGTCTTGTGTTTTTCTCACGTGCCTGCTGTTCAGTTTTCGCGCAATAATAAAGCTTTCAAAACAAAACTTCTTTTCTGACAGAAGTGTTACCCTGTTAGCACTTACAGAGCTTCTCGTACTATATTTCCTTTTTCTTGGACAGGCTTAGAATTTAAGCTTTGCTTGACACGGAATGGTCATGAGACATAAATCTTTAAAACTGACTTCCTCTCTATGCGAATGAAAGGGACGAGAGCAGTTTACAGGGTGTTTCGCATAGGACTTTACACAATTTTCAAAAATAGTCTTTTTTTGGGGTGATTAGAGCGCTGCTTTTGGCACAGCATTGCCAGGAATAAAGTGCATCAGAATACAGCTAAGGCGTGCTAACCAGCAGCCTGGTTAACGAATATTCAATACTTAACTTTTTAACTATTACTGTTAGACTGCTTAGAGGCGTGCAGCCAACCGTATGCAATAAACTTATCAATCTTCAGAGTTTGGAAAGCTCGATTGCCCTCGGCGCTGTGGCCCAACAAATTTTGGCCTACTTCGCGCCAAATACATGCGCTTTCACGAAGCTTGCAGGCAAAGAAACCTCTGCACTTCACGTAGCTCACCTAGAAAGCCAAAATTGGATATTCCGTTGTCATATTTTCTAACGTATAAAAAGTTTTTCTTCAGTGAAATTACCTTTCTATAGTGATTAGGCCGATGTATTGTAGCCAGTAACGAATATTTTTGACACGATTTGTTCCTTAAGGAATGAGGAATAATTTGCGCTTAAGTTCACAAAAGATCGGAAATTATGAAGGTAATCTTCTGCCCATTTAGCATGCCTGCAATTCTACTGAAGATATGAACTAAAAGGTTCTCTTTCGATGCGCTTTGTACACACATGTCCGCATTTTAAGATTTAAAGTGAGCTATTCTTTTAAATGCCTCTATATACCCGCTGTGTGTTGTCAGTTTATGATTTTATGCTCGAGATCCCTATGCCTTTGTGCAATTACCAGGTTTTAGTAAACAAATATTAGTATTGGGTCCTAATGTTTTGAATTTTACCGTGGTCCTAAGAATACGTTTCAGTAGGTGCGGCGTCTCAACGCGCCTTTCTGCATTTTTGTCCTCCCCATTGAATTCACGGTCTTCACAAGACAATAGCTGCGGCGCTGTGTCCACTTCCTAGTTAACACAGCAAGCTACAACGTGTCTTTTTTACTTCCAGCATGAATTATTCCATTAATTCACATCCACTATTGTGCCAAATAGCAATTCCCTACATGGACAGCTAACGCTATAACCGCAGTGGAATAAATATAGCGACCACCCCTGCGCGTCGCCGAAGGTCTCAGTACATTTCTGGTTCTAGAGACTTTTGCCGGTGCTTATGCCTTGTGCATAGAAGGCTTCCTTTTATTATCCGTAACCGTTAACCACCCTCAGCGCATCATCTATTTTTCAGGCCTCTCAGATAATGCGCTTCCCGAATGCAGCTGTGTGAACAGACATTTCACCGCTCATCTGCAATGTAGCTCGCTTCGGAGGGAGCTCACGTCATGCAAGCCAGCCTGTAACTCAGCGGAGCTTCCAACGAACGGTTTTGTCGTTTACAAACAAGCATAGGTACTGACGGTCACACTAGCCGCACAACACTTCTGGTATCAATGGCTCGGCGTTTGAAAAGACTTGTGCCAGTGCAGACAATGCTTGTAAGGCTGCTTCTGAAGTGAAAAGTTTACTAGCCGCGTCGAGCGAGTCGTCGGCGCTGTAAATTCGACCATCAAGTGGAGGATTGGAGGTGTGGCAGCCACGTGACTTACCACGTGACGCGCCGAAGTTGCAGCCGCGCGCCACCGCTGCGCCGGTCGCCGCTTTGCTAGGCGTGTACACGTTACTAACCACGAGACTCGCCGTTCGCTTGAAATGAAGACGGCTCCGATCTCGCGTGCATACACACTGTCGACTCGCAGTTTCTCGCTACGGATGAAGCGAGTCGGCCGCTGACACCTATGCCGCCGGGGCGGTCTTGTGACGACGGGCTGTGTCTGATCATCAGGTTGACGTTGCCAGTCAGGATAAGGTTTTAGGTAGAGGTAGCGAAGATGAGCGTGCCAAGCTAGCGACAAAGGCCGACAAATAACGGGAGCATCAAATGACTCAAGGGCAGTTGAAGGATGCCGAAAGGCGGCAGCGAGGGTTTTGAAGGCAGCCGCTGCCGTTTCGGTCTCCGCCACGACTTCGGGTTCGGCGACGGACGAAGATGTTGAGCCTAACCTGGCTGAGGAACACAGCATAACCAGGCTTAATAATGCCTTTGCTTGCATAACAAGGCTTTGCCGAGCTAAGCCGCATCTGTTTTTTTTTATAAGGCAGAGCGGCATGCGAAGCGTTCCTCGCCGTGTTTGATGAGGCGCCGGTGCACGTGCTGGTCAAGAACACCTTCTTCAGAGAGGAAGTGTTTTGGGGCTAAATCGCAGTTGTGCGCAAAAAAAATGCTCCACAAAATCGTGTATAGCCTCCATGACGCGGCTCAGTCAGGGCAGACACCTCGTGACCAACCTATGTCCTGATAATCAGAAAAGGTAGCGATCGGATGAGGGCAACAGGCAAGAGCATCAAAGAGTTTGATTTTCAACTGACGGTTCACACGACAGCCATCGACAAATACAGTTGGTGTGAGGTTGTAGACGCCTGTTATCACTAGCTATATTTGTGCACGGCCTGGTCTACTTTGTTCTTTTAACGCCATGGTATGACGGGCCGTCCGTCATGCGTTTGTGGCTCTGTAATGTTTAACCCGCCGCGTATGTTTTCACGGACCTGCCTCGACTGATTGCGGTTTGTGACGGCAATCTGGTGGAAATAGCGGCCGAATAATAATGAGAGGGTACGTGATCCTGTATGAATTTATACATATTAGTTTCCTTCGGTGCAGAGTGGCTGAATACACGCTAAGAGCTGCAGCGACTGGTTTACCATGCAGCGACCTAAATTTGTAGCAGATCCGCATGCAGTTTCCAGTATGGTCGCCTAAGTAAAACGCGAGCTAAATGTCGAAATATTGACAGACGTTGGCATACCCTAACGGTGTTCCAATCCATGTGCGGTCGCTTACACTACATGCAACTTTCCACTTCCTTCAATGCAACGCTAAGCATACGGCTCACAGTCCCTGGAGCCCCATATGCCTTATAAATGCCTGGGCTAATTTGACAGCTATTCTTTTTTAGCATTTCACAATAGACTTCTTATTTTATCAAATATCTGTGTTTCTCAGTCCTCCTAGAACGCTTTCAAAGGCGCATGACTAGAAGGTGTCGTGTACTCATTGCTAAATGCATGAGATATTGTGTTGTATTGGAACTGACATCACATTTTTTTTTTCCTTTCAACTCTGGCAGCAACCTACTGACCAAACAGTAAGTACATTTTCACAATATATGTGACCATTTGTGGGGTAATCAATTGAATTACGTCATCTGAGCAGTATCTTATGTTACCATCGAACTCACATTCGCCCTACTCTAAGAAACTCGCAATCTGGGTCCAAAGGGATGCATAATTAACTTTCTGGATGAAAATCAGCGCATTAGGGAAATCAGTGGTCGAGATACTTGGTGCAAATTACGTGTTATTTAAAGGCTCCTCGAATGTAGTGAGGGGGATTTTTTTGCAAATAAATCCTGTTCTCCGCCCAAATAGCAGTAAATACGCTATGCAGGAGAAGATATTTCATTTTTGGCAAGAAAACACTACGCAACCTACGGCGTGGCCCAGCGCTTTTGGTGCTCGGCTGCTTAACCGAAGGACGCGCGTTCGATCGCGGTTGCGGCGGTGGAGTTTTGATGGAGGCAAAATGCACCTGTGGAACGTCACTGCACGTTAAATGATAGCAGGTGGTCGAAATTTCCGGTGCCATGCATTGCAGCATTCCTTGTAGCCTGAGTCACTTTGGAACTTTAAACACCTTGCAAAAATGAAACAAACACCTTTATATTAGTCCCCACGCCGCCAAGCACTGAAAACGCGATATTTTAGATCTTTCCTCACTGTTTCTGCGTATGTCGAGAAGGGCACGCGCCTGGTAACACGGGTAAAAATGTACTCTTTAGTGCACCCTGAAATAAAAGCGTATGCACTTTAATTTATTTGTACAGCTCAGTAAAGCTGTCCAACAGGCAGCCTTTACTAAGCACACACTGCCACCTTGCGCATTAGGGTGGCCAAATAGAAATATTTTTATGCTTACTCGCATCATCTAGGTGTATCTGAAAGCCGCTTATTCTTGTTTTTAGAACAAGTGGAAAACTTGTGGTTGTTAGGTGCCTTTCACAAGTACGAATGATCGCTGTTTTTTTTTTGTTGCTAGTCTTTTTACTAGCGCCTTTGTTTATCGACCGGTCAGGTCTCGCTCTCTCGCTGTATCTGTTCAGTACGCTCTCCTTCTTTCACTCCTCTGTATTGATGCGATAGCTTTGGTTACACAATTTTTTGTTTAACTCGTCGTGACGATTCTATTCTCTGTTGGCCTCATTGATTTTGCCTCTGTAAAAATGCGTGTGCATGCTTTGCTTATGGTGTACCAGTACGAAGACCCTAATGCTGTTCCTAGGCAACATTGATTGATTGATGGATTCAATGACTGACTGCCCGACTGATTGAATGTTTGATCAATTGATTTATTGAGTGAGTGATTGACGGGCATGCGCACAGATAAGTGCAAGATTTTAAAGATTAATTATATACGCGTGCTTCCTTGTCGGCACTATCTTTACATCGATCACTGAAACTGGTAGAAAATGACATCGGGCTGGATTTTTTGAAGAACATGATATAATCAAGACTGCTAACAGGTTGCTCTCCCCAACAAATCGAATGTTCAATATGTACAAGATCGAGGCACAACAGGATATGTCTAGGATCGAAAAAATTTGATACTATCGAAATTACCTTTGTTTCTACTCACGTTTCTAAGAAATCAGTATGTTATTGAGAAGGGTGTGGGCAGTATGTTTTCGCTCTTGATTACGAATTTGGGGCTGCAACACTTGTCTCAGCTCCTGTGTGTCCCTCACGGATTTCAGTGCCTCCCGTGCATAAATGTTTTGGCTCTTCCTGAAAAACCTATCATTACCGAAACAACATCGAGCTTTCCATTACGAACCCTTCAGCTATCAGTGTCGCTACGGCTCATGATGCCTCACATTATGGGTCACCAAGAAAATCACGCAGTTATTGATGTTTTCCAATTAATCTCATCGCTCTAGTTTCACTGCACTAAAATCAAAGCTTGATCTGCAAGCTTTATGTTCCCTTCGTAAACTGGGATTTCTGTGGCTCTAACATAGGAATTTCTTAAGTATACCTTCCCATCGGAGAAAATCTTGATTCGTCCAGCCCATCGCGTATTCTAGCGCAGCTATACCAAAGCCGTTCACCGCAGCGCACCCGTAAGATAGTATTTTAGAAGATATTTTTTCTAGGCACAACCCTGGTCTGGAAGTACGTTCCCGCCCATATCGTCTTTTTAAGTAATCCACAAATTCAACAGCGCCATCGAAAATCACCTCTGGCTTTTCAATCATAGCTATTCCCACCCCTCATATTTTACCCCTTAACCTGCCTTTGAGGGTTCAGCAAATGATTAATTTCCTGCTGACGCGATATGTTTTATAGTGCAGCCAGGTTTATTCGTTCGAACTGCTCAAGCGCTCACATAGGCAATTTTGTTGGGAAATACCAAGCTGCAAGAAGCAGCGCTAAACTAAGAAGACAGAGTTGGTTTTGAATGAGCATGCAAAAGAATACAACAATACAATTCTTTACCTTAGCTATTCATACCTTTTACCGACACAATAGCACAGCAACCGCGACAAAGCCTATTAAAATTGGCTAATTCCCCCCCCCCCTTTAGAGTTCCTCACTAACGCGTGCAACCCTTGACAACGTAAATGGCAGTGATCCGCTTATCACCGCCTTGTATACTGGCAAGTTTGGCAAGACACATGCAGTTGTAAGGGCTACAGTTGTAGTACAAAGTCGATCACTGTCAACATCCGAAGCATCTAAGGATACATTGATTTCTATTGCAAGCTCACGAAAACGAAGAAAACTTACACATTTCAAGTTAGGCTTACGTTGAGATGTGAAGCAAACAGCGAATCAACATTCGAAGGAACCAGATTCAATCCAGAATAGAACACTGCCCCAATCGAAATAGATAGAAATAGAAAATAGATGATGGCCCAGATTCAATCCCAAATAGAACACCTTTGTGCCACTCTTTGCAAAGCTATCTGCGCTCAGGTTTGTGACGGTCTCCGCTGCAAACTGTCCACAACCCGTGCTTGGCGCCTGTTACGGCAAATGCTAGATTCCACGCAATCCAATTCCCAGCCGCACCTTAGCATTCGTCGCCTGGCTCGCAACCATCGACAGGACACCGACGCCTTCCTCGCGCAGGTGAAATGCACCGATACAACCCCTGGTCTCTCTTGCAGGTACCCCGATTACGCGGATCCACTATAACCCGAGCTTCACGCTCTTATTACAGAATCAAAATTTTGCTCCGCTCTATTGAAATTGCGGCATACCGCTCCAGGAGACGATCAAATTACACATGCAGCTATCCGAAATCTTGATGATGCTTCCATCTTTGACTTAGTAAACCACTTTAACGAATGTTTGAAGGCAGGTACTCTCCTTGCCTCGTGGAAGCATGGAGAAATCAACTTTATTGCAAAACCGCACAATTATATCACACTATAAAACATCGCCTCATCTCTCATACATCCTATCTAGGCTTGGTCTCCAAGCACATAATTCTTTCTCGGCTAACAACGTACACATGGAAGACAACCACCTTTTCGCTCACAGTATGCTCGGCTTTCGTGCGCATCTATGTGCGCAGGACGCCATAATTAAATTACGCATGACGTGCTTGATGGCACCATCCCCTACCACACTAAAGCTATCCTGGCAGTTGACAACCCCAAGGCATTTGACAGGATTCGACATAAGGCCATCTTACGGGAACTGCAGGCTCTACAGGTAGGCCATAAAAATTACAACTAGGCTCGCGCCTTTCTCTCGGGCCGCACTGCTTCTCTGCACATAGATCAGATTACAACACCCTCTTATACACCCGGAGAGCTCGGAACCCCTCAAGGGGCTGTCTTTTCTCCCCTTTTCCTTAACATTGCTCTCATCTTTTTAGCTCACAAATTGACTCAAATTCCACACCTAAAGCATACCCTGCACTCTGCCGATATTACAACATGGACCGCTCATGGCTGTGACGGAGAAATTGAGGAAACTCTTCAATTAGTAGCAGACACCATCTCCTCTCATGCGTCT
Source organism: Amblyomma americanum (assembly GCA_030143305.2). Taxonomy (NCBI): domain Eukaryota; kingdom Metazoa; phylum Arthropoda; class Arachnida; order Ixodida; family Ixodidae; genus Amblyomma; species Amblyomma americanum. Next base: position 433,485 of record JARKHS020027389.1, on the reverse strand, counting down.
GCCATCGGGCTCGAATGTTCACCCTCTTGGTCTGCGCTCTTCCTAATTATACCAAACCCTGGCGCTTACTCGCCCATCCAAATCGCTTTAAATGGACCCCCTGTTCCCATCACACTCGCCCTCCGCATCATTGGCCTCCATTTTCAGGAATCTCGACGAAATGAACGTACCCTTAAAAACCTCAAGCAATCCGTGTGGCACCTTCTACTCCAAGTATCCTCCCCTATCAAGGGTTTAGACGAAGCGGACAACATGAAAATTGGGCATCTATTCGCTTAGCGTAATTCAATACGCAACCCCATATCTCACATTGAACCGCACGAAAACCGAACCGGTGAACGCAATGATCCGCCTTGCGACTAAGGCAGCCCTAAACCTACCTCATAGCACTAGCACAGCCAAACTCCTTGCACTAAGCATGCATAACACCATTCAGGAACTAGTTGACGCGCACCTTCGGACACAGCACCTTAGACTCTCCGCGAGCGCCAATGGTTGCCATCTACTTTTCTTCCTTCGCATCAACATACCCGCTAAGCAGTCTATCATTATAGCCAATCCTCGACACATTCATAAATTTCTCGTTGTGAAACCCCTTCCTCGAAACGTCCATCCCTAATATCATATGCCTCGCCGCGTAGCTCGCGCTAATGCCCTCTATAAGTATTGCGGGCATCCCACGATGCCGTTTTGGGTATGCGCCGCATGTACAGCGCATGAAGCGGTAGCAGTTGCCTACAATCAAACCCAACCCGATCCATTAACACACAGACTTCCCTGGGGCTCTACGCGCGAGGAGGCAGAGGAGGCCGCCATCGCCCTAGCACTTGCACATTCGGACGCCAAATGCATCTTCAGCGACTCCAAAACGGTTCTGTCCAACTTTGCCAGGGGTAGGATTCAATTTCCTGCTTGTTAGCTTTCGAACACTCCTACCCAAAATTTACCGCGCAGGATAGAGCTCCAATGGGTGACGGCTCATTCTGGGAACCCTAAAAACGAGGCTGCCGATAAATTGGCCCGAGGTTTGATTTGCCAGGCTCAGGACAGTCTCGATCCAGGATTCTCGAGGGAGCGGACGCACACATTTGCTGAGCTCACGCAAATACTCCGTTTGGACCGTCGGACTTACCTCCCCCACCCCTCTCTTAAGCACTCCCAGCAGGTCCTCTTCAGACGCCTCCGACCCGGTCTCTGTCATGCCCTCAGCTGTTTTCCCACTATTGTGACACGTTGCCTACATGCTCCCTATGCAGTGACTCTCACGCCACACTCTCCCACATCCTTTTCGGCTTCCCTGCTGATCCTTCCCCTCCGGAACAGCACGCCATCTCCAGCTGTGAGGACTGGGAGGTCCTGCTCACGTCTGAAGACCCTACATCTCAGCTTGCTGCGGTGACTCGGGCTGTCGACGTCATGTCCCGACATGGCCTGCATGATGCAGGGCTGAAGCGCGCAGTGGCCCAGGGACCCAGCAGGGTCTAAAACTCACTTGCAGAAATAATGTGTCTTGCCTTTCCTGTCTGTCTGTCTGTCTGTCTGTCTGTCTGTCTGTCTGTCTGTCTGTCTGTCTGTCTGTCTGTCTGTCTGTCTGTCTGTCTGTCTGTCTGTCCGTCCGTCCGTCCGTCCGTCCGTCCGTCCGTCCGTCCGTCCGTCCGCCAGCCCGCCCACCCGCCCGCCCGCCCGCCCGCTTGCTGCCTGCCTGCCCGCCCGCCCACCCGCCCGCCCGCCCGCCCGCCCGCTCGCTGTCTGTCTGTCTGTCTGTCTGTCTGTCTGTCTGTCTGTCTGTCTGTCTGTCTGTCTGTCTGTCTGTCTGTCTGTCTGTCTGTCTGTCTGTCTGTCTGTCTGTCTGTCTGTCTGTCTGTCTGTCTGTCTGTCAAAGGAACCATGATTAGAATACCTCGCGTGAACACTCGAGTTACAGGGAATTAACGTTGTGAATGGGAGCAGTCTGTCCGAAGAGGAAACGCGGATGTATTACCGCAGCACCCTCACAAACCCATGGCGGACGAGATCAAAATTTTCGGCGAAGAACATTTGAAAACATTTAGCTCCACGGCAAGCTCACAACACAGATAATCCCTGCTGCGGTAATTCACCATGAGTGCTTAAGCAAAGGTCATTAGTGGTGTTTAAACACATTTTCTTTTGGCGGACTTCATAACAGAGTTATATAGGGTAGTTAGAAAAGAAGTAAATAACTTTATCTCAGTTTACTTGAGTTATCTATAGGCCCCTGGCTAAAATAAAAATTTCGAGCAGTGTGTGCAGGCGCAGTGCCAGCTGTATACCTTGTGCATCATTAGTAACGCAAGGCGCTGTGGGCCGGCAAATTTTGACCATCATACGCTCGAATTTAAACCTGCGCCACTGTGTGGGGCACTAAAGGATGCCCTAGTATAGAATTAATTAGCGGGACGCGTATTACATGACCACGTTTGTTTCTCTCGGAACACTGTTCGTTTTTGCTCGGTGATCTAGCTCACGAGCTCAGGCGCGACCAAGAAGGCTCAAAAATGTTACAAACTATGCCTCCTCTTAATGAGGCAGAGGTGCACAGTACTACAAAGCGGACATAAATGGGCCTAATTAAACTCAAACCGTCTTCGGTATAATTTCCGTGAAACGCTTCTCGCAAAACAGCGCTTAATTGGTCGCACCGTTGAATAAGCTGTGGTCCGAAATGAGCACTGATATTCGTACCTGAGGAGAGCGCAAAACTGGCGGGATGTTTCAAAATACTGAAATGTTGCAAATGAAAAGATTTTAAATGAAAAAATAACGATATCGTAACTTTGTATCTCCAGCTACAACAAATTCTGGCGGATCCGAAAGGCATTTGTCAAGCACCAAACTTGGTTTCAAGAGCTGAGAGATATTTGCTGACGTGACATGGTTGGCAAAATATTTCCTCATCAGAAATATTTGTTTTCACAAAATTGCTTTAAATCTGCAGAAATTACTTAGATGTCCACCGTATCTTAAGACTAGTGGCGGTAAAATTTAAGCTTAGGAATGGATAAAGAATAATACGACGAAAGACCCTCGCACTCGATAGTAGAAATTCTGGTGTTCAAGGGGAATAAAATGCGAGACACTAAATGTATGCATTTACCCGCCTTTTGATTACTTGAACGCGGACTTTTGCTGTGGTAGTCGGCAGTAATTACTGTTTGACGTTCCATTTCTTATTAAAAGGAGAATTGGAAAAAAGCTTCTGTAACCTTGAGATGCGTATTTTGAACGACGGTGTTCTCGTAAAGGTGTGCAGTTGGGCGGACAGCGTTCAGTAAAGCTGAAATCAAAGAAATCAGTAAAGTATCAATTTCTTTGGCATAACACATATTTCAACAAAATACATTAGAGTGGTGAAAGTACGTGTGCGCAGATAGAAGGGCACGCATGATTTAATCGAATTCATATGCCGTATTTTACAGCACACTTGATGTCGTCATTGTGGTCAAGAAAAATGAAAGCTCACAAACCCAAATTAAAATTAGAGAACCTGGACAGACAGGTGAGAATTGCCTTGAAATTCTTTGTGGTATCTACGTGAAGCCATTCGCTTTCTTTTACAAATACATGCGCCCTTTCAGGGACTTAGACGAAGCCAGTGACTATGTTTGTTGCCGTTGAAAATGCACTGCCCAAAAAGCGCAAAACACGACTCATGGGCATGGTGCTTTCGTAGTGTGAAATGCTTTTCTTACAACTTGATGTTAAAATATCACAGTGGAAACTAATATTGTCGCGATGGTTGTACATGTTTGCTGACTTAGCTTCTCTCTTCTTTGCTTAGTGGCTTCAACTTCCTGCTCCTCTCTTTTCTCCTCTTTTCATTCCCGGACCCCTTTGCCCTCGTGGAAGGTAACAAACCGGTTATTTCTCTGGTTAACCCTCCTTTGCTATTCCTGCTCCTCCATTACTGTTTGTAGCTGACGTGAGCCCGATATACTTTCACTCACTCTAAATACGTCACGCAGCTTCTTACACTTGGTTATAAAGCGAAAGTAGAACTAGGAACCTGATTATGTGAATGCAAACGCTTCAAGAAAATGCGGAAAGTGAATCTGGGAACACTGCTCGAGTGTACGCAAGGAAATAATCAATATTGTTTAGTGGTCATCCCGAGAGCTTCCAGAAAGCATCTGAGTAAAAGTAGCCAGCATCCAAGAGTCTTCTTGATTACGTCGGGAAAGGACGCCGCTCCATGCAAAACAACGTAAGAAAAGGGGCATTTGTTACTATAGTCGACGTTCTTGCGGGCTAGCTGGTTCTTTAAATGAAAGGTAGGACTGTATACGGACAGTGCGGGGACGATTCGCATGGTGGCTCAGAGGTGATCGTCTGTCATCCTTGAAAGAGGGGAAGATTTGTAGGGTTTCAAGAAAGAGAAGAGGTGCTCGTGTTTTGTTCCCACCCGTCGGAGGTTAGTCACAACGCAGCCTAATTTGTTGCAATGTAGGGGTCCCGCTGAAGTGAGGTGAACTGAGAAAAGGCTTCAGATGCCGCGAATCCTTCAAGCCAGCTCCTCTGCTGGCATACACGCCCGGCTCCTAGCATCGTGTCATGGTGGCAAAGAAAAAAAATTGAATTTGACAGGAATGTCGTCGCCTACCTGAGGAGTTCTCTTCGCAATTTTACTGGGTGAAAGGCTTTAATTTTCATATTTCCTTCGACAAATAGCACCTGCGGCTTCAAGCAAGCCGTTTTTCACAGGAAACTTTCCGGTCGGAAGAAATTTCACTGAATCAGTAAAACAGCTTTTGTGCTGCAGCGCTCCGGGAGACGGGTAATAGATTATTTTTATCGATTACCTTTGTCATGGCTACTAAGAATGGCATCGACCGTGCATTTATTACCATCTCGAAACTTTCTCCTCGTAAATGACGGTATTTCGTGACTCACAGTGAGGAATAAAGGCGAAGTTAGGAAGTTACTGCCTTTCAATTTACAAGCCAAAGATTTCCACTGTGGTATAGAAATTCTTTACTCCCGGACAACCTCCTTCGGCTCGGCAGTGAAGGCGGGCCTTTGTTCCCGTGGCGCAGGGCGTGGCTTCTTTGCTCAGTTCGGGAGTGCGGAAGAGTGAAAGAGACAGAGAGAGAGAGATAGTTATCCGGTTTCCTTGTGCGCTCTTGAAGGCTGCTGACGTGCGTCTGAAGATATTGCAGATTAATGGGCTGCTGCCTCTTTCCCTTTCCGCAAAGAATGAGTGCCGTTCGTGGAAGTAATGTTTTGATCGATTTCAGTTGGAAAAGAAGTATGGTGGTGAAGCGGACTGACGAAGCTTGCACGACTTTTCGGAAGGTCGCTGGGCCGCATGGGGCTAGCGGGCCGCGTATTTGTAATCCTTGACCTATACACTCGTTCCTTGTTTCCTTCTTGTTATCCTTCTACATATCATACTTTTACACTACCACCATCGCCAGTTCTGCCATCTACAATGCAACGCTTGATTTTTACACTCCAAGTTTATAAGTTTTATTTTTAGTTCAGATAGTTCCTATACTGTGTTTTATTTTTTAAATTTATTTTTGCATGGAGCTTTGTAGCTACACGATGTCTGATTTCCTACTTCTTTTTTTCTGGTCCCACCCAATAACGCTATTTGGTTTCTATGTGTTTTTGTTTGCTTGAGGAAGGAAAATTGCGATTACTGGGTGCTTTCTAACAACAGTACCTGTGCAAAGTGAAAAGTCGGTTACGCGCCCATGCTGCGCCCATATATAGCATCTGCTTTCTCTCCTCAATAACGAGTTGGAAGTCTGCGCCCTTGCTACAATCCTGTCTTTATTATCGCAGGCCTACCTTTTATTTTAATTTGCTACAGCTTTGGATGCAGGAACGAGCCCACGCATAGAATACAAATAATACTATGCACCTCGCAGCCGCCGCGGTGGCTGAGTGGTTATGGCGCTCGGCTGCTGGCCCGAAAGACGCGGGTTCGATCCCGGCCGCGGCGGTCGAATTTCAATGGAGGCGAAATTCTAGAGGCCGGTGTACTGTGCGACGTCAGTGCACGTCAAAGAACCCCAGGTGGTCGAAATTTCCGCAGCCCTTCACTACGGCGTCCCTCAAAGCCTGAGTCGCTTTGGGACGTAAAACACCCATAAATCAAATCAAATCAAATCAAATCAAATCATCATATGCACCTTGCTTTAGTCGTTCGGTTTGAGTGTTTTTCATATCTAAATGTTCAGCGAGGTTCGGCGCTACGTATGTTCAGATCTCAAACTAAAATTGACTGCATGTAATATGCATCCCGTATGCACCAGCGTACGCAATTAACGCGATGAATGCTTCAGTATTTAGTAAAGTTTCTTTGTTAACCAGACGGCTGTTATTGCGCTCATTAAGTGGGCTTTGCTGAGTCTGGTACCGACTACTTTGTGGGCTACACACTGTCATGATTCATTAGGCACTATTACTCTTCATAGATGTCTTGAATATCATTCATCAGTGCAGAGTGCTTGTGTTGAGGGCCGGTCCTTGGCGACAGCCGATTGGCCACATTCGGCTGGGCACCTTTAAAGCGCTTGCTGCTCTCGCTCCAGCAGACAACCTCACAGCTGTTCAGTGAAAATTGACTGCTATTACTGGCCACGAATTGTAAAAAAAGGGTCGGGGAAGAGCGGGCGCACCGTAGCATGTGAAGTACGGCAGGCGACACTATATCATCAAATGAGGCGTCTGTGCCCTTAACGAATTGCTCCGAAGAGCGGGCCCATATATATAACGAAACAGGGTCGTAATATTCGCGACAAATTTAGCCTGTCCTCCGAAGTTCTCTATGCGGCGCTGCAGGTTGGGACTTTGAAATATATATTCAACGCTGCTCTACATAAAAGATTTGTTCAACTTTTTCGTTATGAAGTCTACATTTCTCTTCAGTTTCCATGGATCCGAAAGGCAGTTGATTCAGCCACAGCAACCACGTTTTGTTGGATATAAAGGCAGGCTTACATTCAAACCGCCTAAATTGATATTATTTGCGTACATTCAACATTCGCTCTTTCCTTATTGTAAGAAAAATTGTCTTTGCAAAGAAGAAAAAAGGGGCAAGCACTTCACGTCAAAAAATCCTAGGCAGAAGATATATGTTAAGGAAATCTCGAAATTCAGCGAAAGTAGCACAACCTCCGCAGCATCGAAATCCCTCTATAGAAACGCAGTTTCCACACACTCTGGGCGCCGCTGCTGTTCAGGATTCACTTTTGACGACCATTTCTGCTCTCGCACACGAGCAAGGTGGACGGCTCTCAGGTCTTCTTCTTCGACGTCAAAGGGTAGAGTGACAAGAGGCTGACATTTTCCACGTAATGCAAGCACAATAAGCTCAGCGCATTCTATTTCCTACCTACGTCGCAACGTTATATTTCCATCTTTCTGGCTGTTCAGCGATTCTCGCAGGGTTTCGCCAGTTGCGCAACATAGCGCGACCGTAGTAAGATGAAAATTTTTAAGTTGTAGGGCTTGATAATGTAAAACGTGGATAAAGTAGGATGCTATAGCGTTGACGTCGGGTTAATTGACGCTCCTTGATGTTCTTTACCTGCAGCGACCAACCCCGCGCAGCACACTGGCGTGAAAAAAATTTTGTTTTTAATCATTAGAACTATTCCGACAGACTTTCTTCCCTATTTACCGCAACTGTGTGCCTGTTTCAGGGTAAGAACACACAGTATGCGGTGATCGGGTGAAATCAAGTGGGCGTAACTGGTTGACTTTCGCTGCGCGGAGGCGATACTTCGCCGCGTTTTGTGTCAGGTTAGAATTTAAAACGAATAAAAGATCATTGTTTAAAGCCCTGCTGCGCGAGGAAATCTGGCGCTTTCTTCGCATAATACCGAAATAAGCACAAGAAGAGTGCAGTAAGCTCTATGGAAATGCAACCTTCGTTGGTGACACGTTTGCTGACGATAGCGCCGAATTCTAAGTCCATGTTCTGTTGTATCATGACCACTGAGTAATACAGACAGGAGTGCTGACTCTAGCGAGCGCAGTGCAATCGGCAAGTGCGACTTTGGTTCATGAACACTCATCCCTTGTTATGCATTCACAGTTGCTCTGTACTCACTCCTTTCGCGCTCCTTCCTTCGCTGACGCTACCTTGTTCACGTTTTTCTTCTTTCTCTATCCTATCTGCAAGATGGATGCATGCATACAGGGAAGATAGGAGCGTCCCCTTTGAAATCAGTTAGTGGCAGTTGCCACCCTGCTCGGCGCTTTACTTCTTTGTAATTATTTAATGTTGTTAAAATTAATCTAAAATGTTTCATTTTTTAAATACCTTTTTAATCCTACGTATCTATCCTTAAGTCACCGCTCTACTTTGGAGCCATCAATCTTGCAATCTCTTATTGTTGACTTCCGCTGGAGATTTATTCACATGTTCATTGCATCTATAACCACTAGGGCCGCAAGCACTGACTGTTTCTACGTCGACATACGGATCGAGACCATTGCATTTGAGTATGAGTTGTTCAATTGTTTCTAGAGAGTAATCGCACTCAAGATGTGCCATCTTCTTCAAGTTTATTTTGTACCTGCGCATTCTAAGTTATCCTGACCGGTTTCGAAGAGTAGGGAGCTGCCTCTTGAAATATTTCAGGACAATTCCTTGCTGAATGTCCTCTTCCAATATCGATATATTGTTCCACACAATGCTTCTTTTCAATAGAATTAATTTAGTTTGTACCTTCCGTGTTTTTTACCTGTCTTTTAGAGCTCTTTATTTCTCCTTTCCTATGTCCTGCACGCTCACTGGTTAGTTTCCTAGCCTTTTTCCGCCATTAAAAGTGAGCGCATTTTTGTATAGGTATTTAAATACGTTAGCTGTCTACCTGTTATGATCTAATTTCCTGAGGCGTTCTTCACATAATAATTTACACTGAGCTTGACGTGCTTTGAACGATGCCAATCGCATATCCGCTTGTGCTGCTTCGTTTGTGGTTTTGCCAAGAGCATCTAGTCCTGATCTTCCAAAAGCTTTCTGATTTATTTCAAATGCGACTGAGCATTTGCCATTAGGCACAAAACCGCATTCTTGAAAGAGCCCTGACACCATTATTTCTTACCAAATGATGTTTATTGAACATACTATTTTTGTACCGTCGTAATGCTCCATTTTTCTTTATCCCGGCATCTCTTCGTCATTTTGCATTCACTGTTAGTGCTTTTTCGTGTATATCTGTCCTTCGTTGGCCATTATACTGAGATAATTGTATTCAACCACTCTGGTTATTTGAAGGCCTTTATTGTAGGCAGCTGATCAGTTATCTTAAACAAAATCATCAGACCTGATCCAGTTGCGCAAAAACTGCACTCCATAGCGTTTCCTTCGTCTCCACAACAAGCAAATCCTAAATTTCAGATTCTTGCGTGTTTTCACTACAACTCACCTACACTCTCCGGCTACTCCTCGACCCAATGTGGCTGGAACAGGTCTGAGCTGTGGCTGGATGAAGCGCTAGCGACATAATCTATGTTGAAGTGGTGAAAAACACCTAAATCTTGAGATTAAGCATGAAGTTCAGATATTTTCTTGTTACTGTCCCCATCCAAGTTAGTTTCAAAGCTTTCTTCGTTGTCAACTTCCTCCACGGCCAATGTCGAAGTCAAATCTCTCAGTCCGGCGTCTTGCTCTGTTTGCACCTATGGTTCTACCACCACTAGTATAACCATGTGTTCCCTGAAGAAGGTAGTAGCATACATACATTTTATGACACTGCAATTGTTGTGTAATACGAAATCCAAACAACACCTTTAAAAGTGGTTACAGCGTCCCGAAACACCATCTAGAGTCTGACATGTTCGCAGACAATCAGACAATATGGCGAACCCAACAGCCCTGGTAGCATTAATGCTCCTTGCAGCACAGAGATTTTGAGTCCCTCGATCTCTTATAGTTGCGCGTGGTTAATTCAAGTTTCGAAAATCAGTGCCTCAAACGTTCCGCTCTGTGCGTTTTCGACACACCTTCTTTTCAAAGTGCCAGACCGTGTGCCGGGCCTCATTTCCGTGTCGTAACTTCGGTTATAACTCATTACATTGCATTCATATGGCATGCATAATTAAGGGAGGTAGCCTAAAAGCGGCAAAGAGGCAACTACGCATAGGTAAAAACCAGATGTAATACGTTAACAGAGAAGGAAGGCAATGCCATAAGCAATATCTATAAGGTGGCTAAAGTAACCGAAGTGTTCTACACAAATCTATGCAGCAGCCAATTTAATCAAAACGTTAATGTTGCTATGTCACTGCACGTTAAGTAACCCTAGGTGGTCTAATATTCCGGACCCTTCACTACAACGTCCCTCATAGCCTCAGTCGGGTCGGGACGTTAAATTCACATAAACGAAGCGAAACGAAGAACGTCCACGAGAGACACAGTAGCGAAACGCAATGTGTCATCTCATCAGTAACGAAGGAGGAAGTAAAGAAAGCCTTCACAAAGCAAAGCAAAGTGGAATAGCAGATGGTGAGGATCAGGTAACAGCACATCTGTTGAAGGACAGAGGGGAGGATTTGTTAGAAAAACTGGCCACCCTGCATGCGTAAAACCTTATAACCTCAACCGTACCAGATGCTTGGAAGAACGCTAACATTATCTTAATTCATCAGAAAGTAGACGCCAAAAACTTTAAAAATTGCAGGGCTATCAGCTTAGTGTCCGTTGCCTACAAGGTACTTAATAATGTAACGGCGAATAGAGTAAGGGTAACCTTATACTTCATTCCACCAAATGATCAGTTTTTCGTAAAGGATATTCTACAATAGATCGTATTCACAGTATCAATCACGTGATAGAAAAATTCACAGAATTCACAGGTGAGCCGACAGAGGTGAAGAGTATTGCGTTGCCTTCCTCTATATACCTGAAGGATTCAGACGCAAATGACGGCCTGAACGGATCTCCAGTGAGAGCAAAAAACGGGTTCAAAAGGACAGGGAGGGGATACGAATAGCACCTCTGCCCCTTGTGAGCCACAACTTGCAGAGGGTTTTTATACGTAACCAGCAGGGCTCTCAGCTTGCAAACCCAGGAGCCAGTTAAGCATGATGATGATGGGGATATACAGACAGATGAAAGAGGTGAAGAGTTAACTATATATATATATATATATATATATATATATATATATATATATATATATATATATATATATATATATATATATATATATATATATATATATATAGTGTGAATAAACAAAGACCAACGTTTGAAACAATGTAATTTGACGTTTCGGCCGTGGAACGGCCTTCATTAGAATAACAGTATAGGAACGGAGGACACAGAATATTACGGAGGGTGCAAAAAAAGTACAAACATATAATGGACAGAAGATTAAAAACGCATCACACACGTGACTAGAACGCGAATGTGGGTCACAATGGCTGAACAGGAGGGCTACGTTGCGAAATTTAGTGCGTTAACACTCTTAGTTACCGAATGCGATGACAGATGATTAAACGTGTCATGCTTACAGTGCAAAGATGAGAAACCAGAATTACTGGACAGCAAAATCTTAAGAAGCCAGAAGTTGCACACTCTAAAACACTAAAAAATACCTTCACTAAAGAAACAAAGGACACGATAAAGCAGCATAAACGGTAACAGTATTAGCTTTTATTACATCCTGACAAAATAACACATGACGCTATTTGCCTGTCCTGTCCGAGCACAAGAAAAGAATAAATATGAAGCATACCCGTGCGGTTAGGTAAACTGATGAACGTAGCGAAATTTTAGCTATATGATGGAGCAGAAAGTTAAACATACAGGCGCGATTAAACGCAAACGCGGGGTGCGATATACCTGAAGAAAGAGCACGAACAGAATAACACTTAACATCGGTGGATATCAGCATGTTTGAACTGGTAGGGTGCTCAATTTCCCCGTGCTTTTATTCAAACCAGAAGATACTGTATTAAACTTATAAATCAGGAAAGACCCTCTAATTTCTCGGTCGTGATTAGATTTAAATGCAGAGTCCGGAATAGTGGCTGTAATGTGATCAAATGAATGACCTGGGAGCTGAACATGTCTTGATAGGGGCAGGTTTGGGAGGGATTTAACATGGGCTCTGTGGTTATTGAAGCCTAATCTAAAAGGGGTTTCTGTCTGGCCTACATACTGAAGGTTACATATCGTACACTGGAGTAGGTAAATGACGTTCCCACTATCACAGGTGAAGTCACCCTGAATTTTTAAATGGAAGTTAGAACCCGTACTGCTAACGCTCTGAGACGTAGTCATACGCGGACAAACGTTACAGCGGCTCTTGTTGCAAGGGTGGCAGCCTGTGGGTTGCGAAGGAGTAGACCGGACTGTGGTCGAAACATTGAATAAACTCGTTAAATATTGCAATGTGTCTTCAAACTTATATATATATATATATATATATATATATATATATATATATATATATATATATATATATATATATATATGATAATACAGAAAAAATGATAATACAGAATGATAATCCAGTGCATCGACGCGTCGTCTAATAGCATGGGAGACGGCACACAGAGGTCTTAAAAAGAAAATAAATGAAGAAAAAATTATGGAGAGCGGAACACAGCAGAGGCACGTACTCCATGATAGAGAAGCAAAGCCGTCGCGTTGCGTACGCACGAACTCACTACGCACGCACACACACACACACACTAACACGAGGGGTAAGAGGGAGGCCGGGCTGCGCTGGCACGCTGTTACTTCGAGAAAAGAAAAAGAAGGAAAATATATAGTGAAGGCTTAACAAAAGAAGGCAAGTGCCCTCCAATTGTCGGCGTCTGTACCCATCTGGCCGCATTTGTGTGGCCTTGTGCGCCTCCAAAAGATGGACCAACGAGGAAGCACAGGTTGCGACTGCCCAAAGAGGCGCCACATGGTAACACGTCAGCCGCAAAACCAGATGAGGTGCCCATAGGAGGACCACATGAAAAGGCTTGTTTACAGGGTATGCACCCGTTTCTTTCATTGTCACCCATCCCCGGAAGCTTCTACCTTCTGCCAGAAATACATAAAGGAAATAATCCTGGACAACCAACTATTTCTGGAACAGGAACTACTTCAGAAAGAATTTCCAGTTTGTCGACAGCTTAATCAGAGAAATACCACCAACTTTTTCCTCGTTTGTCAAAGATACAACTCATTTTCTTTCTGGCGTAATTGATCCGTTCATTCCAGAAAACAGCACAATCTTAACCCTCGATGTCGTGTCCCTATACGCCAATGTACCCCACTCGGATGGGAGTAGGGCAGTCGTTCACGCTTACAGAAATTTCCAAGGTGAAAGCCTAATCGATGCCACGACTCTTGAAACACTGCACCATTTGGAGCTTGAAATGAAAAACTTTGAATGTGATGGTGACCAATATGTGCAAATTATTGGATCATCAATGGGAACTTAAGTACGTCCTAATTATGCCAATGCATTCATAGGCATTCTCAAAACCAAAATCCTAGAGAGCTGCCTTTTCAGGTCTCTTTTTTATATGAAGGTTATAGATGTCATATTTCTTATATGGTGCCATGGTGAAGAAGACATACTCAAATTCATAACTAACTTCAATAATGCTCACAAGAGGAATATCATTTCCCACTCCTACTAAACCTCTATGATCAGTTTATTGGACGTCTAACTTCAGATCTCGAAAAACCAGCTTGTCACCTCTTTGTTTTCGAAGACCACAGACAAGCACCAATACTTGCATTTTGAGAGTAGCCATGTAGAACATTTCAAAAAAGGAATACCATCCAGCCAGGCTCTAAGCACTGAGGCCTTCCGCAAGGATTTGGTCCGACAGCGCTTCTCGATGCCCATAATTGACGATGCCCTTAAAAAAGCTGCCTCACAAGACCGCCGTAAAATCATAAATACCACCAAACCGGCGCAGGCAAACTTCCCAACTAATCTGATATTCACCTACTGGCTATGAGCACCGAATGTTAATGCTACTCTCAAAAAGCATCATAACGTTCTCCTTCAGAGGGACAAAACGAAGCTCCTACTTGCCGAACCACCGCGTGTTGCATATCGGCGGGCAAGAAATATCAGAGATGCTGCAACCTCCTCAAAAATAGAAAAATGTGAAGTCTCAGGGTGCAACCCATTGCAATAAACCGCGCTTTAAGCTCTGTCCGATGATCAGTGCGGTCCAGAAGTTCGTAGCCCAGTGTCGTCTTTCTCATTCAAAATTCAAGGAGACTTCAACTGTGACTCCAGCCACGTTGTCTACCTTCTCGAATGCAATGTGTACCGTGCGCAGTACACTGAGAAAACTGAAACTCCTTTCTGATTGAGAATAACTAATCACTGAGCACATATACGATCACTGCCAGATCTACCTCGTTCAAGACACGTAACCACAAAAGGCCCTACATTTGGAAGGCTCAAGGCCACCATTCTGCAATCTGGCTTCCAGACACATTACGACAGGGAAGCCTGTGAGTTATACCTATCGTATCTAAGTGTAACACTTTTCCTGCTGGCATTAATGACAGCGCTGCAAACTGTCCTGCCTTTCCGGCTAAATCTTCCTGCGATGCTTTTGTTCTGTTTGTTTTTTGTTTTTGGTTTTATTGGGAACTATTTCGGAAGCAAGCAGGTTTTTCTTAAATCTACTATGCTGACATTTTTATAACGCATTATTCCATGCTTAGTAGCTTAATTTCTAGTCGAGGCATTGAAATTCTTCTTGTGGTTTTACACGCTGTCTAATTCGGTGACGCTCGTCTCCCATGTGTATTCATCCTATTATTATTGTTGTGTTTTTCCTGAGCGCTGAACTTTTGTTCAAACATGTTTTTTAAGACACTTTTTATTCACACTCGTGTTGTGCCTGCATTCTATCTGGGCCCTTTTATGATTTCGCTTGTCATCTGTATTTGTCCTATGATTGTTGTGCTGTTGGCAAGCACTGTTCTCTGGGATGAAATTCCTTTCTTGCGAAACGTTCTAACACTGTGGCGCTGTCTTTCTGCCGGCTCCCAAGCTTTCCTGCATATCTTTTGCTCAAAGATGCTACAACAGCGACATAGTTGTGTGTATACTGTGTATCCGCGTCTCCTGTTTTTTCTTCCTCTCGGCTATTGCTGTGCATTTTTCTCTGTGCATTATTTATTTTTTGCATACCTGTAATAAAGCCTTTCGATGTGGTCTTCGTATGGGAACCTCATCTAGTTTCAGTGGCTCACGTGTCACCATGTGGAGCCACTTTGGGCCGTCCCAGCCTGTGCCTCCTCGTTGGGTCATCTTTTGGTGTCGCACGGGGCCACAGAAACGTGTCCAGAGGGGTACAGACGCCCACAATTGGCGGACACTTGCCTTTTTTTGTTAAGCCCCCACCACATCTTTTTCCTTTTTTTCTTTTTTCGAAGTAGTCGTGTGCCCGGCCAGCCCGGCCTCCCTCTTTCACCTCGTGTATGTGTGTGCGTTTGCGTGTGCGTGTGTGTGTGTGTGCAGTGAGGTCGTGCGTACGCGACGCGGTGCCTTTGCTTCCGTATCATGATGGCGTACGTGTCTCTGCTGTGTTCCGCTCTCCCCCTTTTTCTTTATTACTTTTCTTCTTGAGACCTCTGTGTGCCATGTCCCATGCTATAAAGAAAACGCGTCCATGCACTGTATGATCATTCTCGACAAAGACCAGTCACTGGTCCAAGCTTTGAATAAATTCGTGAACTGTTTAAATGTGACTTCCCCAACTTCCTACTTTTAATCAGTGGCCGTGAAGAATATCATATCTCTTGTATATATATATATAGCCCGTCGGCATTGCGTGTCGGTGTCCCTTTCGCTGGCATGTTCGGGAGCGGAGGTGGGCGTGTTGTCTTGCGGGTATAACGCAATCGCGCTGTCCACACGTAATTTAAATAAAGTGGTGATCGCCTTCCTGATAGAAGTTGCCATAAACGAATGGACGACAGAAAAGGGTGAGTTTACGCTGTTTTCCGAGACGTGATTTCTAGCACTAGGTTGTTCCAGAGCAGCTTCAAGTGTGCTGGAAATATGTTTACGTGACTGGCCATTCCTTAGAGCTGAAGTATACTTTGGAAGAATTAATTTCGTATTTACGAAAGCAAACTTTATTACCTTGCCAACGTGCAAATGCGATTTCTTGAAACGCCATTTCCAGCACTAGATTGTTCTATGGCAGCTTGAGGAGTGCTGAAAATATACTTACGCGAACTATTAATTTCTTAAAATTGAAGTATAAGTTACACAAAAAATAATTTCATATTAAGACTGACAAGATGCTGAAATCGCACACATAAATTTTTCACGTATTTGAAACGTACTCGAAGCACGCTGTATTTGACGTATTTTGGCAAATTTTAAGATTATATTTCAAATACTAAGCACAAAATTTCTGGAATATACTTCCTGCATAATATTAGTGCATTTATGAATACAATTATGTATAAAATAAAATATAAATACCATGCCGTATATTCAAAACCTATTAGTTTACCCTAAGGGGAGGTAATAAAATTTCTGCAAAACTGGCTTCATTTATTGCAGTATTGAGAAAAATTAAACATGCGATTTAATTAACGTAACAGTCGTATTCTTTACAGAATCGCAAATATTGCCTCTGCCCACGGGAAACTATTACGACGTGTTGTATGCTGATCCTATGTGCATTATTTTGGGTGCTTTTCGAAGCCAAGTTGGTAAGAAATTTCGCAAATTGCATAATGCTCCCTATTTCAGGCTGCAAGAATTAGAACAACGTAAATACAGATGCTCAACAGTTTCGGAACCAAAGAGTTTGCATCCATGTCGGTCATAACTTTGTTTGTGTTTACAGCCTATAAAATGTGAAACCATCATGCGTCAAATGCACTATACGTGTGTCAGTACCATTAGAATGCGTGTTATCATAATCAGCCTCACTACACCCACTGCAGGGCAACAGCCTCCCGTGTCTCTCCAATTCACCCTGTCCTCTGCCAGCTGCGGGCACTATATTCCCACAAATTTAATAATCTCCTCGGCCACCTAACTTTCTTCCGCCCGCTGCTATGCATATCTTCTGTTGGAATAAACTCCGTTACCCTTAAGGGTAATCGGTTATATTCCCTTCCCATTACATGCGCTGCCCAAGCTCACCTCTTCTTCTTGATTTCGACAATGATGCCATTAATATGCGTTTGTTTCCTCGCCCACTCTCCTCGATCCTCGATTTCTCTCGACGAGTGACTTGTGTCAGTGCATTTCTTCAGTTTCTACAAGCGCACATTTTAAAAGGCTCATGGACTCATGCGGTGCATCCTGCAGTGGACGTAGACAGAGTGATAATGATGATAATAAAATATGATTGATTTATTTTCTACAGAATGAATTATGGAGGTTAATTTTAACATGCGACAACTGCAATGTGTCAGAAAAGCGCACAATGTCTAGGATCAAGCAGCGGGAGGCTTCAAACGTGTTTAATTCAGAGATAATGAAGAACAGGTATACAAACTTCAGTAAAATTGGTGGTAGTATTGGAGGCTTATTCGTAAGGAAATGACCAAGCAAAGATGGTTTCATAAAACCATAAAGTGTTCTACAATTTTGACGCCAACCAAGCATGAATTCCCACGATAGGGATGATAAAGGTAGAAAATATAAAACTAAGACACACCGCATTCCGGCAACCGCGAAATCCCTGCTTCAAACAGGACGCTCTTCGAATCCACATAATCATCCGACAAGGCTGCACCGTTGCTCACTGATCTAAGTGCTCTTGAAACCATAACCTGAAAAGTTTGGAGGGAAAGGTCTGAAAAGCTTGCTTAGAGAAAAACTATGTGCATTTTTATTTTTGCTTTTCGGCGCATTGTTAGCAATCAATGCACTGTAGGACTATTGCATGGCACATTTTCGCACACACAGTAGTGCATCATCAAAAAAGCATTATTAAACGGTATAGTGAGCGTGTTTTAAAATTTCCAGCTGTACATGGCATATGAAAAATGCCAAAGTAGAATAGTGCAGAATGAATTTAAGCTCAAAATATTTATATTGTGCCAGGAGAGCAGAAAAAAAAGATGACTTTGTTGGACATGCAATCGTTCTAAACGTGGCATTATCTGGCGAATTTGATCCTATGAACATTTGCGCAGGCACCACGCATGTAGCTGCTGACCAAAGCGAAAAAACAGTTGACGGTAGAAGAGGGGCGCCAGCAATACTGCGCATTAAAGTTACTCGGGCAGAGTTTGTCCGCCATACCTTGCACGAGCATGGGAAATGATATTGCCTTGGAGCTTTTTTGGCATACTTGCTTTTCTTCTGCAAAACTTTATTCTGACATGTCCAGCCAACAGATTTCCACCAGCAGCCGGCCATTATTGAACCTTCCATGCTTGAAAAACGGTCTCCAAAAGTTTTGAATTGTAACAATTCAACAATAAGCAGACTAGATTAAAAAGTGCAAGGGACACCTAATTTCCGCCTTAAGGGCATGATTCGGTAGCCTTATGGGTAAGTGCCATAAATCTGGAATTGACCGGACCGGTTTCTACTTAACAATCATAGATTCCTGGGGGGGTCCTTATACCACTCCTGGTGCAGTGATGCAGCGAATGAGCTATGCGCCAGTGACCCGCGGTTGTAGGTGCTGCCCCTGGTGGGGCTTGTGTGACCAAGCTTGATCTTCGCGAGCAACTTCACGCGATCAATGATTTATTTAACTGCCATCTATAACGGTGGGCAGTTTGTTCACAATCCAGTGGGTACGTTGTGATGACACCATAAAGTCATGTCACCTAGGCGGCCCGCTTATGTTTCTTCTCTGGGGATTTTTCGCTCACAACGCGGACGACACCGCCAACGCCGGATTTGGTGCAGAACTGGAGCCTTGACGCGTAACCGCTCGCCATATTGATTACGTCCATCTATTCGAGACCAGTGCTCCGTCAATAACGGACACAAGCAGCGTGGCCTACTGAGGTCGATTCGCTCTCACAAGAATGGCCAGAAAAAGCACCTAGATTGTGCAGGATATTTACAACTTTCTATTTTAGCGAGAGCTACACCGGACTACCAGTCGGGAATTTCGAGGTGCATAGGAGAGGCCAGTTGGGCGCATGCGCCGTTACCATGGTAACCGGAGAGGAGAAAGGTGCGGCGTGTGCTTCGCCTCGCCGCGGCCGCGCGCCCGCATCACGTCGGAGCCGAGCGTGACGTCCCGCTCATGAGCAGTTGAGCGCATGCGTCGATACCATGGTAACTAGAGACCTCACACCTGCGCCGCGTTCTTTGTCGCTGCCTCGCCACAAGCCGCTCTATCAGCCGAACCGGGCTTCGAATGCGCAGCATTGCGTACAAAAGGCGGAGAGGTAATGGGGGTCTGCATCTCAACACTTGACATGCTTGGAGAGAAGGAGAATCCAGCCGCTGCTAAACGGCGGTATAGGCAATAGAAGAGTAACTCTTCCGACCCTGAGGTTGTCGCCTGGCAGTTCGCTACTCAACAACAAGAGAACAACCGCCAGAAGGCGAAAAGATCAGCGGAGACGCCCCAACAGAGAGAGGAATGCCTTGCCAAACGGAGATGTCAGACTGCCGAGCGTATTAGATGACGCATAGCCACCGAGTTTCTAAAGAAAAAGCTCTGCCAGGGAAAAGTACCTCTTACTGCGGATATCCTGACATACCCGACTTAAGAGACTGCCAATTTTTTTAGACGGCTGATGTCTTTCTTAACAATAATGAAGTTCCCCGTACAATGAAACAACTGGTTGTGATTTTGGAAAAAGGAAGTAAGGCGGTTTTCTGCGTCTTTTACAGGTTTTTTGGCTAAAGTTTGGCCGTTTACAGAAGTTAAATATATATGCCAGGATATGGGTTGCTTCTAGGCTTGCAATGCGCTTCTTGCATTATAATGCGTTCATAATTGCGCTGAAATCTAGATTAGCCTTGAGTGTTACACGTGTAGCAGTAAAAATAGGAAGGGCTCGCTCTTACGTGCCATCGACGAATGGTTGGATTCGAATCACCTTCCTTCCTTGATTACTACTAGTTAATCTGTTAGTAGCCATTTTCTTGAAGATGCCGGCAGCCTGCAAGGATGTGTTCACATGGTAAACTGTCATTAAGAAGTTACCTTTTGGAGAGCATCAACTCTTATCTAAATTTCTCTAACAGAAACGAAGAGCGAAGAACTCATAGGTGGATCCTTTTTTGTTAGTACAAACTCGTAGTTGACATTGTGCATCTGTGATTAGGGTTCGCAGCGACACAGAAATAATGTTTTTGAATTCAACACAAAAGACGATATATCTCGAAAAGGTCCCGCAAACTTTTAGATCTGAAATGTTAGGGTTCGCATCACCGTATGCTAGTAAAAATCTACACCTTCCACCGCCAGATTTCGTCTTAGGCATACATTTCGAGAGAAGAGTAATTGGACCACGTTCTAAGTTCTGATTCGCAACGCGATGCATGCGGGAGGAAACTGATGAGGAACCCTTGGTTGCGACACACGGGCATGGAGAGGGTGCCGGGGGTAAGTTACTTTACCACGATAGTATAAATATATAACTTGAACAAAAACATTAATAAACCGAAGAGGGAGTCTGCTGTGGAGCCTCTGTAAAGCCTCCTTGAATGAAGCGGCTAACCATTTTTTTATAAACACAAGTAATGCAGAATAAGGGTAATGCACGAAACGAGATTAATGGTAACAACGATTTAAATTCTCTATCGCCTTAAGTTGAGGCTTGTGGTCCTTCGAGGCAGGCGCAACGTTGCACCTTCACTCTGACGCTGCCGTTTTTGGCATTCGGTCCGAGCTCATCTTGGTCTGGTCACGCTGGCTGGCTGGCTGGCGGACTGACAGGTACCTGGCCCACTGTGGGTCGTTTTTGAGCCAGCCTCCTTGACCGAGCTCGTTTGCTGCCGACTAGAGAAAAGTGCCTGGCTAAAGCTCAGCAGTTCGCCGGTGCTACTTGCGGCTTCAACTTGAGCCACAATTGTGGCCTAGAGAGAGAGAGAGAGAAATAAGTGGTAGGAAGAAAGGCAGGCAGGTTAACGAGTAAATTGTTCCGGTTGGCTACCCTGCAATGGGGGAGAGGGATGAGGGAGCGTAAAAAAATAACAAGTAGAGAAATGCAGTCCGTAGCAAGCACGACCGGCAATGACACAAGCGCTGTAAGTCACAAGCCATCGCCCCTGTTGGCTGCACACCTTGACGGCTGCCGACTGCTGCGACCTGAGTGGAACAGATCGAGGACCCTCCATCACAATGCAGCGCAGACGTTTCTGTGTCAAGAAAGGGTATTTGCCGTTGAGGCTGATAGTGTTGGTGACAACGTGAGCATCGAACTTCTCCGAAGGATGTGGCTAGAGGATGCGTTGTGCCAGCTATTGGATAGCCTCAAGCACTGGATTCAACAAATCCAGCATCTGCAGTGCAGTCTGTGCAGCTGGTATGTGCATGCTGGAAAGCAGCACACGCATGGCATTTACGATTGGCTTTAGCATTGCAATCACTTGCTCGTATGCGACCTGGTCCGGTTTTCTGGCCAGTTACCCGACTACCAGTAGGCTCAACAAACTGGGTTCACGGTGCTGGGGTGGGTGCTGGTGCTTCGGGAGCGATGGCCAGGTCACTTTCCGGTCCAGGTCTTGGACCGGAGTTGTGAGTTGTGCTTGATCAGCAATGGTGTCGGGATTCTGAGTACGCAATACCTGCTTGGTCACTGCGGGTATGTGTAGCTCAGGCAAGGAGGGCCAATGCCCGTCTGCAAAAACCGTCAATGCCTCACCAGTCATATTGCTTCCAATCCTTAAAGTAGTATGCGGAGGGGCAGGACAAGTTGCGGAAATTCTTGGACGAACCTTTCCGATGATCGCTACACTTTTAGAAGGTCTGTGACGAGGCCGACGACGTCGTCTCAGCTTATGGGCAGCTTCTCTGTGTGTGAAATTGTCTTTGTAATTTGAGTGTCGCCCTTTCCCTTTTCAGGCGAGGACAATCTTGTGAGGCAGCGTCGTGAGGGCCGCGGGAATTGGTGCACGTAAGGACTGTTGCCCGGAAAGAATCGTCGCTGTGTGGCTGAGTAAACCATGGGCACACGATAGGGAAATTGCACATACTGATCACGTGTCCTATCTTCATGAATTTCCGGCACTGGAGAGGCTTTGGGACGGAAGGCCTAACTGCATGCCGAAAGTGCCCAACCTTCATGTAGGTTGAAATGCAGTCCCCTTGCAAGGTCAACTTGATGAACTTTGTCCTTCCAAGACGCTGAGCTTGGAGTATGGCTACAGCGTCGGTAGCTGCTTGAATCAAAATGGGCAGATCAGAGTCGGGGATAGCTATGTCGATGTCGTAAATGACGCCTGCCGTAGTGCCACTGCCTAGAAGGACATGAGAAGAACGCTGATGCCGCCGAGCGTTCTGATGTTGCCCAAACTCTCAAGCGCGTTCCGATCGATGACATCAATGGCGACATTCCTAAAACGAATTACCCACACATCTTTGATTGCTCTCGGGAAGCGGGCCTCCAGGAACGCAGACGTAACTTGCCTATTGATGTGGTTGAGATCGTCGGTGGGACTCTCTGGCACAAGAAGGACAGTATGTGCCGATGAGCCTCGCTCCGTAGTGATCTTGGGTGTACTCGTGGACGACGAGTCCTCACATTTGCGCAATCACCCTTTGGCCTTCTTGCTTACGATTCTGATGAAGCCGTCGTCAGCCGACGAGAATCACTGGTGGCCGAGTACAGCACCCTGGCCCGGCTGCTTTCGTCATTCGGGAGGCCAAGACGTTTCCTCTGCAGAGGCGGCAGCGGTTGACCGACCGGACTGAAGTTCAACAGCGTCCACTTCCATCACCGTCACAAAAAAAAACAGTGGTTTCATTATAACGTGTCGCAAATGAGAAAAAAACTGAAGAGGCGAAGGCAAGGCGTTCTGGTCTAGAGCCACTTCCAAGAAAACTAGACAAACCTAGCAGACGTACGGCAATAATACAGCATATAAAAATACAAGAGAAGCAATGCGCATTCCCGGAGAATGACTTCCCGCAGGACTTAAATGTGGCATTTTTCGTGCGTATCGGGTAACAGTCATTCATCTCAAATTGAATTTCGCCCCATCGCGATGCAAAGAGCCAAGAAGCTGTAGCGTAGAATGGGCTCGCCTATTCCCCTCAAAGTGAATTTCGGCGCATCACGTTGCGAGGGAAGAAAAAGTAATTGCTTAGGATAGTATTTTGTATTTTCCCTTCAAAGTGGATTTAGTGGCATCAATTTCGTAGTTTAAGCTATTCACAAAATCTGCGTCTAGGGTATCGTCTTAAATGCCGCCAGCTTGACTCTTGACCTGTGTAGTTCACGATTCATGGCAATAAAAAGGTGTGTGCAAGCCTCGCGTTACCCTCGCGCTTGTTTTGTAAATGAACAGTTCAATCTCAATAATACGTAACATGTATATTGATGCAGGAATACTGTTTCAATTTAGTAATTTGCTAATTTGTTCTGCTTTATACTAGGAGAACCGCCATGTATGATGTGGGTGCCGACTGACGCACCAGAAAGGACTCCAAGACAGTGTCATTTTATTCTGCTTGCGCAATGTGCCATGCCAGTGTTCGACATTTACGAAAAGGAGAAAATACTCTGTGGACAATTCGCACAGATAGACAGCAATAACCAATAAACATGAAATCAGAAATCACCCCGAGTCATTGTTGTTGTGCTTAGTTGTTTGGCTTGTGTATTGCTGCGATGATATTTCTCTCGAGTTTTAGGTATGCTGATAGCTTTTCGTAGAGAGTTGGACCCACTGTGGACTTGTGCATAAACGTGGTAGAAATTGCATCGTTAGCGTCTTCGAAATGAAGATGGAAATACCTGGGTTTTGTTCGCTCCTTCAAGTTTGACCTCAAAGTGTAGGTGGCGCATGTTCCTCGGCATCACTTCGCTGTATTTATTTACTCACAGACTCTAAAGGCCTCAGGGAGGCATTAAATAGAGGGGGGGAGGAGAGAATATAAGGCATGAATGAAAGCAATAATCAACATAAAAATTAAAAACAAAAAATGCAGCAGGTGCTTCGCATATAAAAAAAAGACTTCTGTTTGCGTAAAAAATCATCGTGCCTTTTAACTGACGCACTGCTTTCTGGAAGTTTGTTCCAGTGACGGATAGCTATGCAGAGCGGTGAATGATGGAGAAAGTTAGTGCGAGCAAATATGGCCTTGACTTTGAAGGTGTAGTCGAGGCATGGAAAAATGCGATGAGCAGGCATTATATCAGCAGCGGAGAACGACGACGGTGCGTGATAACACCGATGGAAACATGACATAACAGAAAACAGTCGTCGTTTTTCCAAAGCGCATAAATTTAACGATCTTTTTTTATTTCTGCAAGACTAAATTTGCGTGCATAAGTTGCTGCCACGAACCGTGCAGCTTTATTTTGAAGCGATTCTGACAAAACCACGTCAGTTTTCACTACAAACAACTTTAATATGACACCGAGGGAACTGTGTACCTGCCTGGTGCCTCTCCTTTTTCTTATTTATGTGAACTACCTATCAACTGACATAAGCTATAAAATACACGTATTAGCTAATGATTTTTGTTGTTTAGCACCCTGCAATTACTAGCAGTGATCACCAACTTTTTTAATCAATAGAGATTGCATATTATCTTCTTGCAGTAAATGGTTAATATCCACTAACGCGAAAAAAACCTCTCACTTCCCTTTCACAGGTGTCACTCTGAGCCATCTTCAAAGGACTTTATTGCTAACTCAGAAATCACTGTGGCAACAACATATACATGGTGTCCAGGCCAACTTTAGCCAAGGATTAAAAAAAATTGGATATTTTAGGTAGGCCAGGGAGATTACTAACATACAGCTGCCAGCAGGCTTGCGCATCATAGGCAATTTTATTTTTGCAATTATATATTATCTGTGTAAATATGTAAAATGTGTAAATATTGACTTTAGACAGCAAATCTGAATAGAAAAGTTGGAGAGCACCTTCAAAAGCCTTCATTGGATTTATTTGCGATAAGGTAAGCCTCACGTGTATCTTTTTTTTTTGAGCTGCAAAGAAATTCCGCGCAATACAAAAAAATCACGTGACAAGCGCATTCGTGCGCCACGATTGTGCTGCTCTCAATCTTGGCTTGAGTGAACGAAACTAGCTACTGGCATGGCGCGACGACCCCATTTCTCCAGCAGGCCCATATGTAGACGGTGAGTTGCGCATGCAAAAGCCGTTCAGCATTTGTGCCGCAGTTAACACAAGAGGAAGATCATACCTGTCCGGTATTTTCTCTATGCTATGCGCCCTAGACACAGATAAAAACAGTTCTGGCCGTGTCACTCCAAGGTTCAGCCTAGTCCTCACATTGCTTTTGCTACAGATCTGTGACGCTAACTTTACTACGACTTTTTTTATTGATCAGTTCTAGGCCAAATGGACATTTAATGCGTAGGCAAAGGAGACCCAGCCTTTATACATGTCGTCTACGGCTGCCGTGCTTTGTTGACTAATGAAAGAGGTGTGTTATTGTATATCTCGTTCGGTTCTGCGGTTTGTGGCTAGCAGTCTCGCGACGTAATTTCTGTGCATAAATGCGTCTCTTGCTCGTTCGTAAATAGTGTGTATTGTTCACCTCTAAGGCCCCGTATGTTTTTCCTAGCGTCATTTAAATCGATATTATGCGCCCGTTCGCACTCTGCCATTCAAGCTTTGCACATTTTCTAGTTAAGATTCTTCTGAAAGAGGAATCGTACGCTGGAGTTGTTACCCGCCGCGGTGGCTCAGTGGTTAGGGCGCTCGACTACTGATCCGGAGTTCCCGGGTTCGAACCGGGCCACGGCGGCTGCGTTTTTATGGAGGAAAAACGCTAAGGCGCCCGTGTGCTGAGCAATGTCAGCGCCCGTTAAAGATCCCCAGGTGGTCGAAATTATTCCGGAGCCCTCCACTACAGCACCTCATCTTCCTTTCTTCTTTCACTCCCTCCTTTATTCCTTCCTTACAGCGCGGTTCAGGTGTCCAACGCTATATGAGACAGATACTGCGCCATTTCCTTAGCCCAAAGACCAATTATTATTATTACGCTGGAGTTGATTCGAAAACACATAGAACTTGGTAATCTGGTCTTGTGTCCTACAATGAATCTACCAGACATTCTTTGTTTATTTACAATTTGTACTTATCATATAGTTCGTATAAAAAATACAGCTATATTGGCGCTTAAAACTCATGGTTATTGACGTGTGACAGGCAACTAGATGCATCGTGCGAGAGTTGCATGACCAAGAAAAGAGGAAACGTATGTTGCATTACAAGCCAGGTCTGCATTTTTGTAAAAACTGGATTTATCAATACTGGCGCACAACGCACAAAATTAAGTATAATGTACAGCAAGGATTTTGGTAGCTCTTGATTGAGGCTGCTTGCTGAAAAGCGGTAACTTGGGTTTGATATCATGCACACTGTAGTCTCTCTATTATACGCCCACGACGCACTAAATTCAGCGGCATGTAGCCCTCGCATTTTGGGCAGGTGTTCGTAACCTCTAAAATAACATTTCTTGCCTTTAAAAAGCACAGTGGTACAAGGAGCAAGTGTCTCAGTGTCAAACTATATTATAGGCCCTGTCGCACGTAATAATGGGGCACCGGAAGGCTATGCGCTAGGCACTAACAGCCGGACATGGCATACTGTGACGGAAAACCCGTTTTACTCCCTTCAAGTACTGTGTCCACACAGCCAGTGTGTCACCTCAGATGTTCTGCAATTCTCTAAAATTGTGTTTTTTTTTGTTAGAAGGGCATTTTTTTGGCTTTAGCATTATGAGTGGCGTCGCTCAACGGGACACAGCTAAGACGTCTTAACTATTACACTGCTTAGCTAATAATTTCATTTCATTTCATTTATTGAACCCCCAGGGCCAAAGGCATTAAAGAGGGGAGTTGTTACAAAACAAAAATACATAAATAGATACAATGCATATTACAGAACAAGTATTGTCATCATCCTGTTATACAATGATAGCTAGTGCAGAACGAAAATGCTGGTTATCAATTATGTCGACGATATCTGCTGGAAGGCGGTTCCATTCAAGTGATGTACGGGGCAAGAAAGACTGAAATGCCGTTTTAGTGTTACATGTTTGAATGCCAGCTTTGTGGCGATGATCAATGCGATCTGACGCGTATCTGGGGGACGAAATGAGGGAATCGCGTAGCGTGGGGTGATGGTATAGTGTATGAAAAAGGCTCAAACGAATTGTCTGCCGGCGGGATGCTAAAAGAGGTAAAGATTAGCTTTCATGCTTGTTACACTTACGGTACGGTTAAAGTTGGACTGGGTAAAACTAGCAGCGTTATTTTGAACCAGCTCAAGCAAAGTTATCAGTTTTTCATGATGCCGATCCCATATCGCTGGGGCATATTCGAGATTAGAACGTATTAGTGTTTTATAAAGCAATAATTTCAAAGAAGATGGAGTTTTGAAAAAGTTACGGCGCACGTAGGCAAACATGCGGTCAGCTTTGTAATGAGTAGTTAACTTTTAAATAATACTCAAAGTCTTTTTTTATTGAATGACGTGCTGCCCCCCGCAGTTTATACACTTAGAGGTTCTTAGATTTTTGAAAAGGCCGTTACCCTCGGCAGGAAAAACTTGCACGCAACGCAACCCTTCCAGTGTACCTCAAAATAACCAGTTGAACCTGCCACACTAATACCAATTCATCAAAGTGAAAGTTTTTCACGTGCTAGATATTTGCACCTGCACCATAAATTGTTATCTGTTTTTGTCTGCGTTCGTGATTGGCGCACCCGTTAATATTCCGGTGTGAAAATTTTCACCGAGTAAATTTGAGTCGTGTTTCCAGCGTTGTCCTGTCTACTTCTTTCCTGTTGTTTTTGTTCGTAAAAATTCGGGAGAATAAACGTAAAAACACAATCATCGGCATACCGCAGCGTTTGCCATTGTCACATAGAGGATCGCTTTGATAGCTATGTTGATGAAAAAGAGAGGTGCCATAAATGGAATAAGGCTGCCGCCTGAATACAGTTAATGTTCCTGGACACTCGATTTTTCCTTGCTTTGCCGTGCAAGCTTTTTTGCTTAACGCAATGCGGCTTCACCAGTAGCAGTGTGTGTAAAGTCGAGCGTCAATCTCAAAATGATCTAATGCTCGAATGTGCAGGCACCATGACCAATCCCCCCCCTGTGGACATCTTCCATTCTTTCAGAAGCCAACAACAAAAATTTTGCAAAATAGCATGGAGAGCGCTATATTATAAAGTTTTTCTTTTATTGTGCCGCTTAGTCTGCATCCACTGGATCTGACTGTTGCCAACGGGTGCTGTTCGCTACTCGAGTTCTAGAGTTAGTGACCAAAGAAGTGGCCGACAGCAACATGTCTACACCTAACTGTGGAGAGTTGAAGACCATCGGCAGCCAAACTCTCATAAGAGAATAAAAAACAAATATTTTCTCATCTATGCCAAGTGACTTAATGATGGAATACTTAGCATGTATTGACAACTTTCCCGGCAGAGTACCCTATATAGGCTTTTGTAATTACTACTACGGATCTTTGAGAGGCATGGTAAGTACGCAGTCCAATAAAGACATGTAACCGGGTTGGCGTTTCTCTCTGATTATAGCGAATAAAATGCAAATCAATTCAACAACAGTAACATAGCTATTGTTTATCACGTTTCTGACTGTTTACTACTTGTTTCCTTCATGATGCACGTTAACCTCTACTGACTAAATAAATAGCCTTTATCTGTCTATATCAAGGCTACGCAATTTTACCGTATAAAAATTCCGTTTTGTGAGGTGTAATTTGCGGTGACAACCAGCTAGTTTTATTTAAGATGTGTAGCTCGTTAACAGTGGCATCAAATCGCTTTTTCCTGCAACATTTTCTGCATTGACATTTGTCCGCAGCGGATGCAGCGGGGCAGGAATATTCAGGCTGACACAGATGTGGCGTTAATGTCATAGCGGTCTCTTATTTCGCCTATTTCGACAAACTATACAAAGCACAATGCTTTTCTAGTTTGTTCTAAATCCTTATTTTTCCAAATTACACTGAATGAAACAACTTCTAAGATTGAACAATATTTGGCTCGTAAACATCGTGAGCACGATATTAGGTCGATTGGTAGGCTGCAGATCTTCACAGTGTTACCGCACGCCTGAGGTTTTGAGGCTTCAACGTGCGGCTAATCAGACTCGTTTATCTCACAAGCGGCATCATACAGACCATGCCTGGCCGAACCAACTCTAAACGCCTTTTACATAGTAATAAGAAGATGTTCTTGTTGGTTGGTTTTAATGAAATTTCGTGCACACCTTGCCCTTAAGATGTAGCGCTATGCTGGCAGCTTGTAACCACGAGCGCTCTAGAGCTCCAAGCTCGTTAACGTAACTTCTTCCCTTGTGTCACCTCTCCACGTTGTATGCGTGCAGCGAGAGATGTAAGACACCACTGGACGTTGCGCTCCTCTCTTGTAATACAAACAGCGTATTCTACGCCTCCGGTCGATGAGATGGTTTCACGTACGGTACTGGGTGGGTTATATCAGGTTATGCTGATTATTGTTTGGTGTGGGAGGGAAGGATTACTGGGACAAACCACGAGGTTTCGGTAGCATACGCACCTGGTTTTTTGTAGCTGGTATTTTCTAAAGTAGGAAATCTTATCGGTCAGGCTGCAAATGGACGTTTATACAGATTTTGGATGTGCACTGTTTGCTCGAGCAAAGAGATTCATATGCCTTTTGTCTGGAAGATTATCTGTCTATAGCAAGTACGCATTACGTGAAAGTACTCGGTGAGCACTGAACAGAACTTTTCGAAATTTCCTACAATGGTCCCAACGAGACGCTATTGGCCATAGAAGTTTCTTTGTTTTGTTTATTAGAACAAACCACCCATTATTTAGTAATGTCCTTAATATACTGCTAAATGTTCGGTAATTGTATTTAACGCCTGTAGAACGCGCTGTTTCAGCAGCTCATTGAAATTCACTAAAGGTATTGCAAACAAGCTTTGTTTTGGCACTTCGCGTTTCATACATGAGCACAACGGCCTCTTAAGAAGTGGTATGACAAAGAGTCAACAGCTTTTGTTCCTTCTTTCCTTAACTGACACCTTCGGCAGCTGTACCCAACGCGGTGCGCTTTTGTGGGTTAAAAAGGGCCCCTAACCCTCCACGCCTCCTGATTTGCTTTCATACGGTAGTTGTAACAATCTCTGGATTGTCACCTTTGTGCCAAATTCTTGGCCTTTTATCGCTGTATTCTTTTTGTCTGCAGCATGAAGCAGGCGACTCGTTAGAGGAGATAAAGGTCACAACATACAACTTTCAGCCTGTGAAGACATGGTTTCCTGGAAAATATGCATGATGGGTGGATTGGCTAAGCCACTCCCTCCAACGAAGTGTTTGTTTAGAGAGCAATGCGCCATAAGGTGGAGAGAAAATGTTATGTGAAACAACATGCTTAGAGGCTGCCTGTCATGAAAGCATATCTCATTCACTACTAAATTCGATGACCCTGCTGGCCGCGAAGCGAGGACGTATGGAGCAATAATGAGAAGATAATGACTCGCAATAGAAACTAAGAAGCATCTTTCCCGAGAAGCTGATATTACGACACACAATATTTGATTCGAGATACACCACCGAGACTCACGAGAGAACGAAGTTATTTATTTATCGAAAGGAAAACGTTCTTTTCCTTTTCCCCTTGTATGTCGTTCGCGTAAATATATGTTGCAAACTATACCAAGATTGCAGCGTTTCTTGCTGTTTTTTCACTGCTAGTGATATTAATAAAGGCTCGCACTGACTGCCTTACTTATTCAGAGGTGCATAATTACAGATACTAGGATCCTTAACCCTTAAGTCCTCTTACGTGTCCCTGGTTTAAGCACAAGCCGAAAGGAATGTTTTCACCTGAACAGACGAGGCGCTGCAGAAATCCCAGCGCAGTGGATGTTGAACCGCAAAGTTAGCCTGCTGGAGGTGTGCGGTTTGATCCCCAGTGCCGCCAGTAACCCACTGGTGATGCAATTGTTAGAAGCTTTCCCCTACCCTGGTGCTCGGGTTCCAGCACAGCTTGTGTAGCCGAATATATATAGCGCCA
This sequence comes from Amblyomma americanum, assembly GCA_030143305.2. NCBI lineage: Eukaryota > Metazoa > Arthropoda > Arachnida > Ixodida > Ixodidae > Amblyomma > Amblyomma americanum. Next base: position 402,332 of record JARKHS020027389.1, on the reverse strand, counting down.
TGGCGCTTTTTGTCTGTATGTGCCCATGCGCCATTAAAATTTTTCATTATCAGTGGAGGCTGAATGGTTGCAGTGCATGGTTAGTTAACATGCTTGAACCAAGGGTCATATTCGATATGTGTTAGATGGCCGGTTATCCGTACTATTAACGTTGGCAGCCTTACGAGGCAAACAAAACTTTACCTTCCGATTATATTTGCGTACTTGCGACCGCCTTTACGGAAACAAGCGTTGAATTTTAGTTGGCGTTGTTAGGTTAAGTGTTGAGGAAATCCGGATTCAACACTATCAATTTATACTGCGTCTAATCAGCGACAGTTAGATGGAGGTTTTGGTTTTTTCTTCGCAACGGCATCTATGTTGAAGAATTTTTGTTGTTTTGTTACTAAGGAGCCAAACAAAATTTCGTACGCGAATAGTATATCGAAGCAAGGCCATCAGATCGGAGCCTTCATGCAGTGTTATGCCTCGAATATTACTTAACGTTAATGCTGTTTAAGATACAGATTTGTGTTAAAAACACGTATCGAGCTTAGTGTTATTTCTTTAAAGATTTGCCTTTGATATCACATATAGTAGTTCATTAGTTTTATTGTGCTTCCTATATGGATGCATTCGTCACCAGATACCGCATTTTTTTATTGAAGTGCGCTGTCATACTGCTGAAAGCTTCAGGGACTTCCCGGTTTAACGCCGTAGCGTTAATAGCGTCGTTCACCAGAAAATCCAGAGTCGGCGTTGTGAGCGAGCAATCACTGGGGTGGCCCTGCCACATGGTCCCCAGATAGCTACCTAGAAGGCAGGTGGGCCGCCTAGGTCACGTGACCTTGTCGTGTGATCACTACCTGCTTACCGAATAGTGAGCAAACTGGACACCGTGGCAGGCGGCTGTTAAATTAAAGATTCCCAGTCGGCAAGAGCAATATGGACCCCGCAAAGTCCTGTGCTGGGAGCACCTGCCATCGCAGAGCAGTGGCGCATGACTTAACCCCTGCACCACTGCACCAGGATGGGTATGAGGACTCCCACGGATCTATTAATATAAAGCAGAGAATGACCTTCTGCATGCCAAAGTGGAAGACTGGGCGAGTTGGTAGGTAGTCATTCTAGAAAAAACAGCGCACACAGGACAGGGACCAAGGGAAGAACCGACGACACGAGCGCTCGTGTCGACAGCGCTCGTGTCGTCGGTTCTTCCATTGGTCCCTGTCCTGTGTGCGCTGTTTTTTCTAGAATGACCTTGTGCATACTTGGGAATTAACCGATTACCCTATCGCGTCATATCCTTAAGAGAGAGCTTATATGTCCCTTCCGATATTTTTTTAAAAATTAAAACAATTGTGCTTGTGATAGTTTATAATTCTTAGGCTACCTAAAAGGAGATCTGTTCCGCAGGGCTTGTTGTGAGTTAAGTAAATTTTTCGGCGGCCGCTCATAGTATTATATTTTTGATTGCTTTCTTCTCCACTTCATTTGTACTCGAATAATAACATTTCTATGCGATCTACATTTTCAAATTTTAATAAGAACCACTTGTTCAGTTCACTAACATCAGTGCGTATATTCATTTGAACAGAATATGTTAACTCGCGAGGTTACTGTACTCTTAAATGCTGACTGGTGACTAGTTCCCGCATTTTATTTAAGCACTTGTTCATCCCGTGCCTAAAACGACATCTAAAAAACAGATGACTCGAGAAACTCTTTACGATATCAGTCTTTTCCAGACACTTTCATATTTTCTAGCCGGGTTTTTTTTTTCTCAGAGCATTTTACTCCCGCTAACAATGGGGAAGGAAGAGCGGATAACAGAAAACGTCAACATAGGGCTCTCACAGATAAAGCCAGCAGACCACCTTGAAGAAGACGAGAAGAGCGCTTTTTTAAAGATGTTTTGACCAATCATAGCTTGAGTTCTGAACTCTTTAATGAAGACTAGATGAACACTTCGTAAAAAAAATTCTAGGGGACAGTTAAGCTCGGCATTAAGGGTAGGACGCAATAGAGTAGAGTTTGACGCCAAATAATGCAGAATATCGTCCTAAAATTTGCTTTCATGGATCTCTGGGAGTCATCACGCCCTTCCTTGTGCTGTGGTGCAGCGGCGAAGCGAAGCGCCACTGGCGTGCGATGGCAAGCGTTCCCAGCCGCTGTGCTCGTGTGGCCCAGGTTTTCCCTTCCCCAGCGACCAAACTTTAATTTCCACCTGCCATGGTGGGGAGATTGCTCACTATCCTCAACGCAGGTTTTGATGACGCCGCAAGGTAACCTAGTTAGGCCATCAGCATTGCTTGCTCTTTCTCTGGGGACCACCTGCCAGATCTATGCTGGTGATTTTTCGATCGCAACGCTGACGCCGACGCAGAACCGCCAACATGGAATTTTCTGGTGAACGGGGCCTCTTATGAAATAGGACCTATTTGGTGCCGCTAAATGAGACCACTTTGTGAGGCAAACAACTACATTATACTGTGCTTGTCGTCTTGTATGCACCTCAGTCCAGTGCTCCGTTAGCCGCGGCGATCATGCAAGCCTTCCAGAGCAGCTGTAGCTGGTCTTGTAGGCTCATGCAGGACAGAGTGGTCTCGGGAAGAAGGGCTCGTAGTCCACGACCCCATTTTGCTCCCACTCTCTTCTCGGCACATTCAATCAGCCGGCGCTGGTCGGTTGACTTAGTGCTTAACAGGGAATCTTCCAAAGTGGAAGGGGGGCGAAGTTTATGGGTGGGACGCCGGCTGGTAGTGTTGAGCAAGCCCAAACGGAATGATATAGTGCATGCCGGTGCTCTTGTGAGCTCGGCCATTTGTCCGGGTAGAGGGTGGTGAAGAACAGGTGCTTGTAATATAGGTTTGGATACGTGTGAGTCCGAAGTTGACGCCTTGCCACAGCTTCGTCTTGGTCAGTGTTTAGTGTTGCGGTGGCAGTGTTCGTTGTGCAAGGCAGTATTCTGTAATGTGGGTTCTAGAGTGCAGAGCCGCGCAGGCACCCTCTGCGTCTGCTTTATCCTCCGCTTCCGTCGACTTCGCAAAGAAGGCTGCTGCTCTGGCCAGCGCGTGGGCTCTGTCGTTGCCGAGAAGGGAGGCGTGACCAGGATTACAATCGATATGCACGATAGGAAAAATATACCGTGATAGACAAGTGAGAACGCGCGTCCAACCTACAAAGATAAGGTATTCTTCGCAAAGGCGCGGTACGCAATCCTGTGAGTCTGTAATTATTGTGTGTGTCAGAAGGCGTGGTGTTTGTCATGTATGACAAATATCATCTATTACATAATATTTGTCATGTATGACCATGCGGTGTATGTAAGCGAGTGCTACCGCTATGGTGGTCTCCTCAGCCGTCGTTTTCGAGCTGATGCTTAGATCGGAGCCCGTAATCTGAATTTAGGCAGTGGTATTTGTTTCCGCTTGTCGCATAGCGTCGGCGCTGGGCGGGAATTTCGCTGCATTGACATATTGGACATTCTGGTCAGAGCCGTATTGGCGCATGACTGCCTTGGCTTTGGCTGGCCTACGGAAGACATGAAGCACGGGGTGCATGTTATTCAGGAGTGGTGCGACATTGATATTGGCTGAGAATTTGGGCGGGATGGCGTGGTTCCTCTCCTGCAAAGGAGTGGTCCGGTCCAAGTAGCCTGTTCGGCGCAGAACGGTCTGGCCTATCCGCGTGTCTCGAAGACGCGTGAGCTGGCCGGTCTTTTGTGCTTCCACCTGCTCTTCTGCCTTGTTGTGTGTGCCCAGGTGGAGCAAGCAGTCTGTCGAAGTTCGAGGGCTGTCTTGACCGCCGATCGCAGTAGGACGTTCAGCCGATTCCGCTCGCTTTGACTGCGTCTTTGATAAGGCGCGTGGAACCTAACACGGCTTGTTAGCTACGCCTGCGTGGTTTGCATGATATCACTATCCTTGAGCCCCCCCGCGTCTGTTGGAAATGCGTCGCATCAACTGTGCCACCTGCGCAAATTGCTTCTGGAGCAGTAGTAGAATGTAGGCGGCTCAGCCGTTATATTGTAGGCACCGGTCTAGCACCCGCATTTTGTCTACCTTAGGTACCCTAGGTATGGCAGTGCCTTCTAAGTGGAGGCTAATATCGGGTAGACAACTTCCGTCCTGGACCTCTCGCGTATAACGAGCAGTTACGACTTCTCACGTGCGGACGTGGGCCTCATCCTAGTCACGTATTTTTGCGTCACCGCTATTGATTCTTGAATATAATCTTAGATATCTTCATCTGAGTGTGTCGTCATCTATATCGTTATGCCGTCGGAGTAAAGGGAATACTGCACATCAGGAATTATAGGGAGAAGCGGGATAGGTCAGCCATCTCCACGTGGAACAACACGGTCGAAAGCACCGAGCTTGGTGGGGTGCCCTGACCTGTGAGGCGTATGGTTCGCAGCGCACGTCTCATATGCCTACGGTAGCGGTTCTATCTGTGAGGAAGGCCCTCACGTAGTCGTAAGCCAATGTACGTTTTCTTCTCATGCACACGCTAGCGAAGCCAACCGAATAAACGTCCTGGCGTGTATGCAAGTTTGCGAGCGGCCCACCGCCACCTGCGCTATCGTGCAATTGTAAACACACCCAGTTAAGTTAGGGAGTAGGGTATTACTTAAACATATATATCATGCAAGCACGAAGATCCAGCGTACTTTAAAATTAAATTAAAACCGTATATATTATTTGCTGGCTAGGCGAAGTTGCTCATAGAAGGTAGAAGAGCCCATATTTTTGTGTCGCGAAAGAACTGCGCCCAAACGCAGTATTTCAGATTCTGCCACAACACATTTCGCCAAAGTGTCCAGACAAAAACAGCTGAGATTCATTCATCCATTCATCAACTGCTACTGTCCGCTTCTGCAGTATGTTACAGGACTAGAAAAATTTGAATAAATACACATTTAAAAAAGATGACAATCCGGCACAAAACATAAGCATTGCACTAAACATAAACAAACAAAAATCAAGCAATCAAACAAAATCTCATATGCAAAGCACAGGAATTATTAGGTGCGCAATTGTCCATGTGTAATTTTAGTTTCTAAGAAGGACATAAAGGGAATCATTTCTTACAACGGAATCGGGCAGCTTGTTCTACTCTGTAATCACTCGAGGAAAAAAGCCTTATTTAAAGCAATCAATCCGAGGAAGCGAGACCGGAGTATACACACTGTCGCGATGTCTTGATGGCTCAAGGCTGGGTAATGCACTGTACTTTGGTATTAATCGTAGTGACCAAGAATTACAAGAAAAAACTCACTTTTCTATCACTGTTCGAGATTCTAGTGTTGCAAAGTTTGCTAATTTGTATAATTTGGTCGCTGAATGGCTTCGGCGATATTTATCGTAGTTTAAACGAGAAGCGAGTTTGAGCTCTTTCAATTTTTGCTTTGTTAGATGTGGGGCGGGATCCCACACAATTTTCTTATATTCAATTACAGGTCTTTCTGGGATCCTATTATTGAGTATTTTTATATCGGGTGTTGCACTGCAGATTGTCAGACTTAGTCGCAAAATTGCCCTCTATGCCTTTGAACACGCATTAGTTGAGTGCGCATTCCAGATAAGGTCAGAAGTGCGAGTTTAACCAAGGTACTTTCGCTGTTCTACTATGGTAAGTTCGTTTCTGGAAGTTAAGGGCATGTCATATTATTTTGCTTGCTGTTGACAGATAAAATCAGAGATTTATCAGGGTTTAGCCCCATTTCCAATTTGGCGCACCAATTTTTCATTTCTTGTAGATCACTAGTTGTTCAGTTCTGCTCTGTCACTTGGAGATTTAATTGTTTTGTACGCCACACAATCATCAACAAACAATCTGACTGAAACTGGGATAGTTTTAGAAGACCATGTATAAAAACAGGCAATAAAACGGAGCCCAAAAGTCTTCTCTGTGGCACACCTGAAATTATCGGAGAAAAAGCCGATTTATAACCTGCGAGGTTTACAGATTGTTTACGGGACATGAGGGTAAGAAGAAACCTGGTTCGCTATTTTGGGGCTTTTGAATACAAAAGTAATTTTTGCAACAACTTTTGATTGAATACTTCATCGTATTTTGAAAAGTAGAGGAAGATTATGTGAATCTGACCAAAGCAGTTTAATTCTTCCAATACAGGTTGAACTGTTTCTATATGCAGAGTAAGTAGAAAAAGAGCTTTTCGAAACCCATATTGAGAAGGATGAAGTACAAATGAAGGGCGAATGAAAGCCATAGGGCGTTTATATACAATATTTTCGAGCAAGTTAGAAACGTACAAAAAGAAATATTGGTCGGAAGTTATTAACAAGAGATCTAGAACATCTCTTATGGATCGGCGTAAATTTGGCATGTTTCCAGGTTATTTGATAAACCACTCACCATATCTGAAGAGAATTTCATTGGGGATACTATCAGGGCCTAGTATTTTTTTTTTACTGACAATTGAAGAATCAAGTTTTAAACAACTTGCTTTGTGTTGCAAAGAGAGAACAAAAAGTGATGCGATCAATTGTCGCTCCAATAATTTCATTAAATAAGGAACATTCTGGCCCCCATACAAAAAAAGCTAGTCCAGCTCCTCATACAAAGAAGGGGATCCGGTGGCCTATATTTTACGCTCAAATCTTCCTACCACTACCTGTGCAAATAAAAGGTTTCACTTTCTTGAAGGTTTGAACGGTTTGAAAAAGAAAGAATAAGAATTGCAATCCATCACCATCGGTAGAGACATGCTTTGGGCGCGACTCTTCTGAGAGGCTTCAGCAAAGAACCGTACTTCTATAAGCAATAATTTTGGTGCGTAAGCACTAATTCAATGAGCCCAAACACTGAGATGACGACGATGAGGATATCCTGAAGCTTAATGCCATATACTCACGGCAGAGGATTGGCCATGGTGGATTGGTGATACACAGGCACTTATGGGGAAGGAGTCCAGTGACTGGAGAACTTTGTAACCGAAACACCGAGCAAAATGACCCGTGGCCTGTTCCGTTCCTTGTCGTCTTCTACGTTGCAAAAATACGTGTTTTCGCACTGATTCAAATGTAGTAAACATTGTCTGTAGTTCTTGTTTTTTAGCGTGAGCTACACTGGAAGAGGAGCAGTGTCGTGTGGCTCCTGGAGAGCCATGCTGCGTTTGCGCGAGGAGTAGTGACGTCACACGGTGCACAACTGGCGCGCCGGAGCCGCCGCCGCTGCGCGCGCCTCGCCGGTCTGCGCATTACAGTGACGTGATAGCAGCGGCAGACGCACTGACGCCGGCGCGTGCCCAGTTGTGCGCCTCAGTTGCGTAGTAGCCAAGTCTGACGCTGCGCCGGAGCCACTTGATAGCGCCTCTATTTCTGTGCGCATGCACAGAGGCCTCAGTGGGGGTATACATATAGCTGGGCATTTGCTAGTGTAGTATAGCCATGGAGAATGAGAGCGAAATTGCTGCTCACGCTATGTAAATTCTAGCATAGCCGAGTTAAGCCACTGCTAAATTTTTTCGGCACAACTATTAATGCTAAATGACGTATTTAGGAGATTATGAGCAAGCGTCTGCATGGGGCGGATCAGGAAACATTCGTTAATGTAATCAAGTTCTTGATGTCTAACGGCCAGCTTTTGCAGATAACCTTGGCGATATCGAAAACTTTTAGCGCACCTGCGAACTTTGCGTGGTATTCGATTTAGTTTTGCAGATGTTTATTCTGTTTATGCCAAAAAACAGGTAGGATTGCAAAAAAGAGCTACGAAAATATCAAGGCAAGCCACCAGTGATCTGAAAGCTGTTAGGAAACGGGTCATGCTCACATGTATAAAACCGTTTCAGTAAGCCAGCGCATCCCGAGAGAGAAAGAGGGAGAGAAAGAGTGAGAAGAAACTCTATTAGTATAAAGTTGATTACGTGGGTGGTTCACCCAGGTCCGGTAAACCATAGGCGAATACGGCCATCCAGGAATTACCAATGAGCTGGTGCTGAAAAGGGTGCTCTGTGTGAGCCAGCTTCGCATCCAACTGCTGATGGCTGAGTTTCTGTAAATAGTACGCTTTACGTTGCTTGGGGCAGTTTCAAACAATGTGGACGATGTTTGAAATCTCTCCGCAGACCGGGCATGCCTTTGCTGGTTATTGGGCAGGCCAAACCTTGTTGTGTCGAACATAGTTTGGTAATGTGTGGGACTGCATGTTTCGCCATAGAGTGTGTTCCTGACGAGTGTGGCTTTTGAGGGGGGCTGCGTATTTCCTGCGAAGAAGTCGATGGTAGTCTATGATTTCCCCGTATGGTAGTGAAGGCGAAGATGCGGAGGTGGACGGCGACGGTGCTCGGAACGTATGGCCTCGAGCTATTCTGTCAGCCGCCTCATGGCCCTCTATGACTTCACGGGCTGGGATCCACAAAATACCGTGACGGGTGCAAGTACCGGAAGCGTGACTCGTCATGATGTGGGCCGCCGCTTGGCAGAGTTTACCATTCAAGTACACCTTGCAGTCTTGCTGCGAGTCGCTCATGACTGGAGTCATTTGATCGTTGGTGTGAGCGTGCTTGATGGAAAGTGCGATTTCGACTACCTCAGCGTCCGCTATGGTGTTTCGGATTTGAAACGTGGCGCTGGCTATCTCCTCCCCAAGATTAGTTGTGACGGTTGCTACTGCAGTCGCCAGACCTTGGTTGGGGCTGGCGTCAGTGTAAAGAATATTTGCGACGTAATGACCTTATGTTGTATTTGTTTGGCTTTGGCCTTTCCTCGTGCACTTTCGTGTATAGGGTTCACATTGGTTGGAATTGAGAGGGCATGATATTCTCCGCGGGTGGCCAATTGTGGCCTTGCCTGTGGTATTTGAACGTTTTCTGTGTGAGGGTGACGTCGCAGCCGCAATTGTCCTGATGTCTGTACACCTGAGGCTCTAGCGGCGTTCTTTAACAGTTATGGGGGCTACCTTGTGCTCGGGAAAGGTACTGAAGGCGCCAATTTGAGTGGATGGCATTGCTTGGCGCAGAGTTCGCAAGACCAAGCGCGATTTTATAGGCTTTGCGGATTTTGGCTTCTCTTTTTTTCTCTTTCGTTTTGGTGGTATCGTGGAAGGGTAGGCTGTATGTCCACCGTGGAATGTATAGCGTTGTCACAACGCGCAATGCGTCCTGTTCCTTCAAAACAGCCCCGCCAGTTGAAGATGCGGCGGAGCATCCTAATGATCTGGCCTGTGGCGCGGGTGAGCCCTCTGATGGTGTATTGGAGTTCCCAATGGCTGTGTATCTACTTGCCAAGGATGCGGATAGTCTGGAGCTCTCCAAGTTCCTTGTCGGGCAGGTGAAGGCTGATCTGCTCATTTTTGAAGGGCTTTTGATGGCCGTGAATGTATTCTGGTTTTTCAGGGGCGCAGCTCATCTCGCAGCATTGGGCAAAATCTTCGCTAGTGTCCGCGGCTTGTTATAACTTCGCTTCCTACTCTCCTGCCAAACCAGGGGTTGTCCAGACCGTGACGTCATAGGCGAAGAGCGCATGACGGATGCCAAGCTGATCAGCGACCATGCGTGCGATGGGATCATGGAAACGTTGAACAGCAGCGGCGAGATTATCGAACCGCTTGTGATGCCCTTGCGCGGGGAGTGTCGTTCGTCAGACTTGAGTCCGCCCACGCTAATGGCGGCCGTTCGCTCAGTGAGGAAATTCCGTACGTAGTGGAACATTTTCCGTCCGCATCGCGGGTCTTCGAGGCTGGTGATTGTTGTTAACAAAATTTCCTATGATATCTGTGGCCACGATATTTCTCTAATTTTTGAATGAGATGTCGTCCGAGATATCCTCCTTTGAGTTGGAGCATAATGTCCTGCGTAGAGAGATGCTTCCGGAAGCCGAAGATGCTGTCCGGAAAAGTTACTCGCGCATCAACCTCAAGAATGACTGCACAAAACCAGTTGAAATTAGTTTGATGAGCTGCTTGATTCGCGCCGGGAGACAAGCGGACATTATGGAATTCGCGAAGACCATCTATCATAATCACGAAGCCAAAAAAATATTACAACCTTTTTCCGTAAATTTTTGAGACTGAGTCCTTTAAAAAAATGCGTTTAACATTGAAATCACTTGTGCAGCAACCCTTCGAAATAGTCTCCCTTGCAGTCTATACACAACCTCCTACGCTTCTTGAGGTCCTGGAAACAGTTGGAAAACGCTTCTTTTGGCAGGGCTGTCAGTTTCTTTGTCGTGCTCTTCATGGCCTCCACGCTCCCAACCAAGCGACCTTTTTGGCTCTATTCACACAAGGAAATAGGAAACACGCGCATTGGGAAAGGTCAGGCGAGTATGACGGTTGAGAAAGTACAGTAATGCTGTGCTTGGCGCGAAATTTTGTCACGCTGAAAGCAGTGTGTGGCCTTGCGTTATCGTCGAAAAATATCATTGTACTGAGGCCCATAGTTCAGGACAACGGCGTCGCAGTAGGTCGCGGATAGGTCGCAACACGCGGATATAAAACTCCAGATTTCCCGTCTGCCCTTCTGGGACGAGCTCGTAAAGTACGACACCTCTGGCATCGAAAAAAAAAACTATCAGCACGTCTTTGTTTTGGTCTTTTGTCGCCGCACTTTTCTCGACGCCGGAGGGCTTGTGGACAGCCATTCGGCGCTTTATCTCTTTGTTTGAGGATCGTATTGAAAACGCCATGTTCCTTCTTAAGCAATGATGCTGTCAACGAATGCAGCATTCTTCTCTGCCTCGGAGACCAAATCAGCCCTCTCTGATGCCCGCGTGTACTTCAGGTCCTGGGTGACGGGGTGCGGCACAAGTCTGGAAATCAGCTTTCGCTTCCCCAAGTTCTCACGCAAAATTTGGTGGAATGTTGTATTAATAATGTCGCGAGCATCTGATGGCATCCGGAATGTATTGGTACAGTCTTGCTGTACGATTTTCCTGATCCAAGCTATGTTCCGTGATGTTCAAGGGCTCCCATGTCTTGTGCCGCCTTCCACTGGCGTTGTCCTTTAAGCGAACCTCTTGTGCCACTCGAAATCTAGCGCCCGCAATAATGTCTCGTTACATTAAACGTCATGAAGGAGATCAAACGTCTGTGTGGCTGTCTTGCCAAACTACACGCAGAATTTTATGCTTACATGCTATACGAGGTAGACGACTATCTCTCCACATTTACTCACAGTGGAATGCGCAGACGACTAGTCCCAACGTATGGATGGATGGATGGATGGATACGGCTGAACCCTTTACATCGGGCGGTGGCTCAAGCCACCTAGCCATGTCTTGTGAAATTTTACTCCTGTCTTGCTTTTAGCCACCAATGAGATAACCTTCGCTTGGTTACTTCTAACCTCTTAAAATCCACTTTCCCTTCACTATCCCTAAACCCCAATGCCTTGGGTAAGTCAGCCCCGCTGCCTTCCACTGTAGGGTGAAGCCCTTTACAGAAAAGTATCAAGTGTTCAGCCGTTTCCTCCTCCTCTCCGCACGCAATGCACAAAGTGTCTATCTCCTGGTACCTGACTCTATACTTCTTAGTCCGCAAAACTCCAGTCCTGGCCTCAAACAACAAAGAACTTCCCCTACAATTATCATAGATATTTTCTTTGACAATTTCCTGTTTAAAGGTCCGGTATGTTTCTAGTGCCGATTTCGTCAGCATCCCTGTTTTCCACAAAGCTCTCTCTGTTGCTTTAACCTTTTTCTTAACCGATAATTGCTGATTTGCCCCCTTACTGCTGTCCAGATATTTGCTTGTCAATTTTCTAGTTCGCTTTCTCCATTTCGTGTCAACATTCTTTATATACAGGTATCTGAAAACTTTCCTAGCCCACCGCTTTTCCTCCATCCTTCTCAATCGTTCCTCAAATGCTATCTTACTGCTAGCCTCTCTGCTCTCGAAAGACGCCCATCCCATATCACCCTGTACCCCCTGATTTGGTGTATTGCCATGTGCTCCCAAAGCTAACCTCCCTACTCCCCGTTGCCTAATTTCCAGCCTTGCTTGAACATCTGGCCTCATACACAGGACCGCATTCCCGAAGGTCAGGCTAGGGACCATCACCCCTTTCCAGATCCCTCTTACCACCTCATACCTATTGTAATTCCACAGTGCCCTATTTTTCATGACAGCTGCATTCCTACTAGCTTTATTCATTACATATTTTTCATGCTCTGTCAGATACTCAACACTGTTATTTATCCACACCCCAAGATACTTGTACTCATTCACTACCTAGATGTAGTGCCATCTAGCGGCTCGCACAGCAATTAACATAAATAGCTCAGGTTATCCCGAGAAGATGTATCTACATATACGCACCAACATATGTTTTGGGGAATCATTTCTAGAGAAGAAAATAAATCAGTCTTGAAACTTATTGACAAAGGTTGTAGAATTTCGTAGTCACAACATGAGAAGAAAAATATTTCATAAGCGCTTTACTAAAAGCAGAGACACAGTTTCCTTTCCGCACCGTTAGGGTAAGAAGGTACTTCATACTGGACGATAAAGGTTAAATATCAAGGTTTGAGTTATTTTTAAAGACGATAGCAAGTAAACCATAACCCCCTCTCCGTGCCCTATAATGCATAGGAATAAGCTGCACATCTTAGGCTGGCAGTGGTACTGGTAGCGCAGGAACAAGTCCAATCAGTGTGTATAGCCAAATATGCTATTTGAATTCACACGCTGTTCGAATGTGTGCAAGTTGTACTCAACAATGCTGTGAAACATTTCTTATCAAACGCTTTATCAAGTGGAATGGAAGGCGCGATGCTGTATGAAAAGTCAATGTAATTGCTTTAGGCGGGTTACTTCGTAGGCTTTTTATGAGGCTGGAAGGATTAATAGCGGTTGTTTCACTAATGATGTTCTTGCAATATCACGTTACGCACTTTCATAGCACGATTACCCCTATTAAATGGTGTGAGAGTCGCACAAAGAATTTTGGTAAGTGCATTTTGGGGGTTCGCAGACAGTAAGCCGTGCATGGTCTTGAATATATATTTTTATAAATTTAAGCAGTTTTGTAGGTGGTATTTATTAATAGTGCGAATACTTAAAAGCAGATTCGTTCTGCTAGGCACACGAAGGATAAAACTTTGAGGCTAATTTTTATTGGGTACAGCTTTCCGCGGCACCTCACCGTATATTTTCTTTTGTTTGCTTTCTACATGAACAACACTTCTCTGCGATTTATATTTTGAGATTCTTATCAAGAACACTTATTAAATTCACCAACATCATTACATTTATTTACCTGAACTGAATTTATCAACTCGCAAGGTCATTGTACTCTTAACTGTTGGCGGGTAATAATTTCCTGCATTTCATTTTCGCCACAAGTTCTTTCCGTTCAAAAAATCGGGTCTCAGAAAAAGAAATTAGCGCGAGGAATTGTTTTAAAACGAATCATTTACAAGGCATTCTCAAAGATTCTTGTCAGGTTTTTTTATATGATACTTAGAGCGTTTCTCTGATAGTAACTTTTGCTTAGGATATCGAGATGAGGTAAAATGTCAAAAGTTGTCTGTGACACATAAAAACAGCTGTTTTTTCAAGATAAGAGGAGAAAAGCACATATTTTAACAAGTTTTCACCACATATAGAGTGCGTAGTAATTACGATACGGCCTCTTTCTCAAAAAATGGCCTCTTTTTTTACTGCAGAAAAAGGATAATTTTCTGGAGTAAAATTCTTATATTAGCAACAATTATTTGAGTACGATCCAATGACTGTGCTTCATATTTTAGCGATAGCTGTGGAGTAAGAGTGAAAAATCATTAGTTATCTGGTCAAAACTTCCTGACTCCCCTCTGTCACATATAATAGGGAGTCTGAAATAAAAGTATGAACGAAAGTGATTTGAAGAAGACGAAGGGGATGGCAATAAGGATCACGTGGATTAATCGAAGACTGAAGAAGATGAAGAGGTATTCACTGAGGTGGGAAGAGATTATTGCTGGAGAGGAGAAGAAGACGACGACAAGGGTAACGTCGACAAACGCCAAGGTTATAAAATAGCGAGAGAGAGCGAGGCAGGAGGGGGAGGAGAACAGAGAACCCGAGGCTGCGGCTGGTCAGGGACGCTTCGGCTAGAAGAGAGCGACGCAAGCTTCTGCTCCAGTGAGCTGGAGTTCTACGTCTTCGCACCCTGGACTTCCTGCCGTTCCTGAGCTCGTTCCGGGAAGTCAACGGAGAACGCTACCACCTACTACGGCCAGGGGTGTCTCCAGCGCTGTTGCCACCCATTCGGGCGATGCCCCCAACGCCAACATCACCGGCATCACCTCCACGGGCGCTTGTACCAGGAACTTGTACGACGCAACCAACGACGTCGCCAGCGACGCCAGCCCAAGCACGTCGAACGCCGCATCGACGCCGGCTACTGAATCAATATAACGCCACAACCGCACCGAACTAACCGTGAGCACGAACGCCGACCGCTAACAGTAGAACGCTCGTAGTGGACGATAGTAGCAGTGTTCCTGGGTCGTGTGTATTGACAGTCTTTGTGTTCTGTGATAGTTTTGCTAGTTAGTTTTGTGTGCTAGTATTTGTGTTACGTAAGGTGTATTAAATGTGCGTCTGTGTGGGTACACCTGTCGCCTAGTCCATTCTTTGGGTACCAGTGTTCTCCTGGGAAATATGTGACAAAGTTAAGTGGCGAGCCTGTGCCAGGATTTCTTTTTGTTTTATCTCGGATCTTTCCGATATCTCAGCGGCAGAAAGTATGCATTCGGCAAAAACGTTAGAACTGGTGCTCAAGGAAGAGGCGATGCGTCTCTATGACGAGGATGGAAAGAGGAGGCAAATAGGCAGAGAGAAGAGGCAGATAGGCAGACAGAGTAAAGGGTGCGAACACGCGCACACGCTCGCGAAGCAGATAATAGAGCTCACGACTCAGAAGAGCGGGAGGGGAAAAGGGCTCGAGAGGCAGAAGAACGAGAGAAGAGAGCTGGCGAAGCGGAAGGACAGGAAAAAAGAAGGACAAAACGGGAGAAGTTTATTTTGGGGAAACAGGTGCATGTCACGGGAGGATATGAGGATGTCACGGATCTCCCCGTAGAACACTCGGACCGAAAGAGTGGACTAGGCGACGGGTGTACCCACACAAACGCACATTTAATACACCCTACGTGGAACACACACTAGAACACAAAACTAGCAAAACTAACACAAAGCACCGAGACTATAAATACACACGACCCGGACACACCGCTACTAGCGTCTACTACTAGTGTTCTACTATTAGCGGTCGGCGTTCGTGCTCACGGTTGGTTCAATGTGGCAGTGGCGTTGTATGGATCCAGTAGGCGGCGTTCGTCGTACTTGGGATGGCGTCGCTGGCGGCGTTCGACGCGCTTGGGCTGGCGTCCCTGGCTGCGTCGTACAAGCTACAGGTCCAAGCGCCCGTGGAGGTGACGCCGGTGTCGTTGGCGTGAGGGCACCACCCGGATGAGTGGCAACAGCGCTGGAGACACCCCTGGCCGTAGCAGGTTGTAGCGTTCTCCGTTGACTCCCCGGAACGGGCTCAGGCATGGCAGGAAGTCCACGATGCGATGTCGTAGAACGCGAGCTCACCGGAGCAGTAGCCGGCGTCTCTCTCTTCCAGCCAAAGTGTCCCTGACCCGCCGGAGCCTCCGCTTCTCTGCTGTTCCCCCCGGGCCTCGCTCTCACACGCCCTTTTATAGCATCGGTGTTAGTCCACGTAAGCCTTGTCGTCTTCTCTTCTCCACCAATCATCTCTCTCCACCTCACCGAATGCTTCTCCACCAATCATCTCCCTCCACCACATCGATTGCTTCTTCTTCCTCTTCATTATTCTTCGTTTAACACGCGTCGTCGTCGTCACACCTTTTTCCTTTAAAATTTAATTTAGGCTCCTTAATATATGTGACAAGAGCCCCCTCTCTCAACAGTATTTCAATGAAAAACTGCTCACGTCATCCTCATCTTCAAGCTATCCAGCCAACCGACTATCTTCTGTGGCGATTCTGAACCCAGCACACACCACACCGTAGAGCTCCAGCACACACAAAATGCACACCACTAACACAGCACACCAATTTGCGTTTTCAGAACACAACACACCACTGCCGCTGTCCGTACAGAGTCCTCAATAAACATGTTCGTGTCCACAACACACTTTCTTGTATAATCACATAACACCAACAGCAACAACAACAAGATAAATTCCAGAGATACATTAACACAATAACCACAGCAAGATACATCCCAGAGATAACTAGAGCTGTTCAGTTGGCTCTACTCATGAAGTCCGCTCCAACGTTATGTTCTGTCTTCAATGAAATTGGGGTTTATTAGTACCTTATCTCACCCCCACAGTGTCAATAGCCACTCTTTCAAATGGTACGTCGATGGCTGGCATCTTTCATTTCATTTCATTTATTCTACCCTCAAGGCCCGAGGGCATTGAAGAGGGGACTGGTTGTATACAGGGGTTTAGTACAAGGCGTTTGATTTCTAATTATACAATGATAGCTAACGCGGAACAAAAACGCTGATGGTCGATGATGGAGGCTGTACTTCCGGGAAGGTGGTTCAAGCCCTTTGCTGTTCGTGGAAGGAAAGACTCTGATGCGCATTTTGTTTTAAAGAAAGGAATGCCGATTTTATGCGCATGATCAACTCGTGATGAAACATATGATGGAGGAAGTATAAGATCGTGGTGCAGTCTGGGGGTTATGATACATTATTTTATGCATTAGGCAAAGGCGAGCGCGCTTTCGACGGCTAGCAAGAGATGGTAACTGTAATGTATTCTTCATAGAGGTTACGCTAGCGGTACGGTTATAGTTCTGAAGGATAAAATGTGCCGAGTTATTTTGAATTAATTCGAGGGAACTGATCAAGTTTTCCGTGAAGGGATCCCAAATGGACGCAGTATATTCCAAATTACTACGAACGACAGATTTATAGAGGAGAAGTTTCAAGGAAGTGGGGGCCGAGAGAAAGTTACGGCATAGGTAGCCGAGGGTACGGTTGGCGTTGTTAATCATTGAATTGATGTGAAAAGACCAAGTTAGATCACTTGCTATGTGAACGCCTAAATAGCGGTATGAAGACACTTGTTCTAGTTCGATGTTATCTAGATGATAAGAGGTGGGGAGTATAGAAATGCGTGACACACGTAGTACTTTACATTTGGTTTTGTTTAGTTCCATTGACCACGTATTACACCACTCATGAATTCCAATAATGTCTTTTTGCAAAAGAAGAGAGTCGTTAGGGTCGTTAATTTCACGATATATTACACAGTCATCTGCAAATAAATGAATGTGGGAGGTAACGGAAATAGGAAGGTCATTAATCTATATCAGGAACAAAAGGGGCCCAAGGACAGACCCCTGTGGGACCCCAGAATGCAGGGAAGTGAATGAAGAACGAATGTTATTAGCCATTACAAACTGTGTTCTATTACAAAGGAAATATTCTAACCATGCTAAAACATTTGGGAGAAGATTTAGCTTGCTAAGTTTAAAAAGAAGTTTGTGACTAACCTTCTCGAAAGCCTTGGAGAAGTCTAGAAAGATACAGTCCGCGCATGACCGACGATCCAGAATAGCGTGAAGTTTGTGCGTGAAGGTAACTGCGTCTCGGACGACAATGATTTGCGAAAGCCGTGTTGAGCGTCAGTGAAGGAGTTAGATTCGAGAAAGGTAACTAAGTTAGTGTATAGGATGTGCTCAAAAATTTTGCATGGTATGCTGGTTAGTGATATTTGGCGGTAATTAAGAGGGGAATTAGTACTACCTGACTTGTGCAACGAAACCACCTTCCCGATCGTACAGTCCGCTGGAAGCACTGACGTCTCAAGTGACTGCTGGAAAATTTTGGAAAGGATAATTGAGGAATAAAGTTTAGTACTCTTCAAGAACTTCGCGTTAATTAAATCTGTTCCAGGGCTTGTATAGGTCTTAAGATTTTCTATTAATTTTTCTATTCCTAGGGGCTCGATGCATATTTCATCCAAGATTGAGAATTGGCAGTCCTCCACTGTAGGAAACGTGACGTTGGAAGAAAGAACAAAATTGCGACAAAGTGTTTCATTTAGAATTTTAGGACAATCAGTATCAGCAATAGTTGAACCGTTTTCATCTAACAATTTAATTGAATGATTTCTATTGGGATTATTGGCACGCGAAAATTTTTTGGGATCATTTGTGAGCATATTGGGCAGTGTGCGCTGTAGAAAATGATCTTTGGCGTTTTTCATTGCCGATACATACACGCTATTTGCCGCATGATAAGCTTTCCATTTAGAAATGGAGTTACATTTTTTTGCGTTTCGGTAAAAGCGGTTTTCTTGTTACAAAGCCTTCTTATGTGAGCGTTGTACCACAGTGCATTTCTATGAGTTGTAATGATGCGCAGGGGGATATATCTTTCCGTTAGTTCATTAACCTTAGCAACGAAAATGTTCCAGTTCACCTGCGCCTCCCGGCTATCAAAATCTGTTAAAAATGCATCGAGAAATGAAAATAGTTCTTCGTTGACAGCCTGAAAGTCAGCTCTGCTATAATCACGGATACGCTTGACTTTCTTGTCAGCGTTATTGGAAGGAATGCAGAAATTAAACGAGACTAGGAAGTGGTCACTTATGCCGGGCATGCAGGTCAATTCTGAAACTAGATCAGAATGGGATGCCAACACTAAGTCTAATATGTTAGCAGTGGTGTCTGATAGACGGGTTGGTTAGGATACTAGCTGAGAGAGGGAAAAGAGTGAACAAAGGTTCAAGAACTCATTGCTTTGCGACGATGGGGATGATTTAGGAGTTATTTCCGAAGACCATGTCCGCTCAGGAAAGTTAAAATCGCCTAACAAAGTAATGGGCGCTGCAGGGTGCCGTGTAACAACAAGGTCAAGCACATCATGCAATTCTGATGTCAATTTGGTAGGATAATTGGGAGGTCGATAACATACACCAAAAACGTATTTGTGATGGTTTAGTTCTACGCAGGCCCAAATGGATTCTAGATTAGTTTGTACAGGAATGTGATAGGACTGTATTGTTTTCGATATAGCAAGCAAGACACCACCGCCTGGTCGCTGAGTGCGATCGCGTCTGTAAACTGAAAAGCCGGATGAATCGTCAAATATCTCACTATCGTGTACGTAAGGATGAAGCCAGATTTCTGTTATTGCGATGATATCAGCCTCGCACGTGTCGACAGCGGAGTGAAACGATTCGCGTTTATTAAGAATGCTTCTAGCGTTGGCCAGTAGAACGGATGTGCGAGGAGGTGATAAAGCCAGACCACTTCCCCTCGTTCCATGCTATGGGTTATCTTCTTCGCTTTCCGAAATATTGCTTACCTCAAGGAGAGCGGGACGGCTCTGCTCGCTTTCGACCAAAGATTGGACTTGCAGCTCCTCAGCTGTGTCGGTATCAGCGTTAAAGATGTAGCCCTTGCGATTAACAACCAACTTGTTATATCGCAGGCGGCACTTGGGAGATCGCGGTAGTTTTTTCGCGAATTCTGTTAGTTTTTTGCTGGCAAAGCGAGTGGCGGGGGAAAAATCTTCAGACACGGAAAGTTGTTTGCCACTTAGTTTAGTACGGAGGTCTAACACTTTCATTCTGTCTTTGAAACAGGAAAATTTGATGATAATAGGGCGATTTTTTGAGGGTGAAAAAGTGCCGAGACGATGAGCACGTTCAATGCTTAGCTGTGTGGAATCGTCGTCAAGTACTTCCGACAAAGCAGCAAGCGTTTTCTTTTCAGTCTCATACCATGATTCGCTTTCATCAGGAATGCCATGCAGGATCAGATTATTCCTTCTCGACTTGTCTTCCAGGCTATCTAGACGAGACTGCAGTACCGCCTGGTGCGATGTCCAATGTCTAGTAGTGTCCTGAATTGAAACTAACTCAGGCTGGATAGTATTAAGAATTTTAGTTTTTGATTCAAGAACAAGACGATTGAATGCATCTAATATTTTGCTTTCCAGTGATGCCTGATTGTCTTTAATGATCTTAACGTCTGCGCAGATCTGGGTTTGACCTTTAGCTAATTCTAAGATCCGGTCGTTGATGCTTGTAAGCATCGCTAATATAGACGTTTCAGGATCGTCATTTGATTGTGACTTTGAAATGACTGGGCGCGGCTTGGGTGGGCCGGGGTTGGTCTCAATGTCTCCAGAGCAAAGTAGTACAAGCGATACATCAACACATTCACTGAAGGTTGCGAGCAGCACATGTGGACATGGGAGCAGAAAGAGAAATCGGTTGTCCGATCTTTTGGCATAAAGCGAATAGCTTGTACAAACCTGCGGAACGTTGAGCAGAGTTGCGTTAGCCATGGTGCCGGGAAGGCTGCTCCCATGTCCACTGAAACTGCAGTCGAGATGTGGCCTGCTTAAGTACTCTGCCACGCAGGCTTCCGTCCCAGATCCGATCGACACGTGTGGCGAGGCGATAGAAGTGCCGGTGATAGGTAGTCCTTCCAAAGATGCGCACGCAGGTGATGGATTTTCCATTTCAAGTGACCGTGAAAAACCGGGGTAAGTCACGAAGCACGGCGATTCCAGCATGCAGGACGTTGCCAGGGCCATTATAACCTGCGGAACGTAGAGCAGAGTTGCGTTAGTCCAGAGGTACGGGACCAACTCTTCCCTTCGGAACTGTGCGCTGGCACACGTCACATGAGCGAACAAAGCGCTTAACGTCAGTGTGAACACCTGGCCAAAAGAACTCCTCGGTGATCCTAGACACCGTTTTTGAACACCCTGGTGTCCGGTCATAATGGCGTCATGACCTAAGCGTAGCACTGTCTCGCGCATATCTCTCGGTAACACCAGCTGTTGGACCCGCCTTCCTGAACTAAATATGCACACCCTGTGCAGAAGACCATTTACCAATTGAAACTCGAAAGACGTCCGACACTTCTTTCTTTTCACTCTTTCCCCGACTCTTTCGAAGCAAGCCTTCAAGCTGGGGTATTCCTTTTGCCTAATTGCAATTTCGCCCGGAGTTGCGCTCAGGCACATCGTAACAGAAGCAGAGAGCGGACGCTGCGGTGCTCGGGTTGTCACTTAAGCTCTTGTCTCCACTGCCGACAAAAAACTGATTGCACCCGTCTGAGCTGTAGCAGGCCTTTCCTCCTTCAGATGTTCTTCACCGTCGAGCATCCTCCAATCGGGATCGGGTTCTTCAACGCTTCTTGCACCCGTAATGTTTCCCAAGATGAGATCGTAGATTGGTTGGTCTACGCATTTTGCCACCACCTGCCCAGTATAATATGGCGTGGACACTAGGATCCTGGCTTCAGGAATGTACCTTACTGTGCTATCTACAAGAGTGACGGCCGACGCTTCCCCAGTAAGATCCCCGTCCTTCACCAGGCTTCTACGAACCAAGACTGTGTTAGCTCCGCTGTCTCTAAGCACCAATATAGGATGGTCCCCTATTTGCAAAACCACCACTGGTATTGCTGCTTCCTACTTGGGTGTTCCACTCACTGCCTCATTTTCCAGCGGCGTTTGCTCACCTTTCAGTTGTGGAACTTCGGATGGCGTGACATGTTCTACCCTTGAGTCGACAACACATGCAGCTCGGTCCTGCGTTCTGTATCAGCACTCATCCAGAGTATGACCCCTCCTCTTACAACTTTGACACACAACCTGTATTTTTTTGGCAGCGCTTCTAGTTCGACAGTCAGCTGCCCGGTGTTCCACCTTGCCGAAGAGAAAACACCTTACTGTCACCTTAGACGCACCGCCATAAGCTCGTGGTTTTGCCGCATCTGTCTGTAGGACCTTTTGGGTTTCCTCCTTTGCCTTACTGAAATTTCTTAGCTCTTGAGCCTCGAGGAATTGGTCTGCAGTGTCGGCGAACTCTTCCAACGAACACAACTTTCTTTCTTTCAGGAATAGCGACAGCTTTGATCTGCAACACGCTAAAAATTGCTCTGTGACCAGCTTGTCACGCACACCTTCAAAACTCTTTTCTGTGTTTGACATATCAAGCCACCTATCAAAATAGTTGGATAGCCTGCAGGAAAACTGCTTGGCGGTTTCCGAATACTCAGGTTTCGCGGTGCAAAATCTCTCACGAAAACCCTCTGCCGTAGGCCTGAATCTTTGGAGGAGTGCCGTTTTGACTTCCTCGTAGTCTATGGAATCAGCAGCAGGCATCCTTCCAAAAATATTCAGCGCCTCTCCGACTAACACATGCTCAATGCCGTGGCCCATTCACAGCACTCCCAGCCTTGCCCCAAAGCTATCCGCTCGAATCGTTGCATATATGCATCCAAATCATCTCTCTTGTCATCAAAAGGAGCTATCAGCTTCCTTGGGCAAACTCTGGCTGGTCTAGGAGATTCTGTACCCGCTAAGGAACGCTGATCATTGTCCGTGATCTCATATCCTCCCACGACATGCGCCTGTTTCCACAAAGTAAACTCCTTCTCCCGTTCTATCCTTCTTTTCTCCTGTTCTACTGCCTCACTAGCTCTTCTCTATTCCTCGCGAGCTCTTTTCGCCTCGCGTTCTTCTGCATCACGAGCGTCTGCGCGTGCTTGCGCCCTTTCCTCTCTCTGCCTATCTGCCTCCTCTTTCTGCCTCTTTCCCTTCTCGTCATATAGACGCAACGCCTCTTCTTTGTTTAACCCCAGCTTGAGCGCCAGCTCTAACGTTTTTGCCAAATCCATACTTTCTGCCGTCGAGAGACCGGATAAATCCGAGACAAATCAAAGAAGATAAAGGAAATGTATCCTGGCACAGTCTCGCCACTTATCTTTGTCACGGATCTCACCGGAGAACACTCGGACCGAAAGAATGGACTAGGCGACGGGTGTACTCACACAAACGCACATTTAATACACCCTACGTGGCACACACACTAGAACACAAAACTAACACAAAGCACAAAGACTATAAATACACACGACCCGGGCACACTGCTACTAACGTCTACTACTAATGTTCTACTATTAGCGGTCGGCGCTCGTGCTCACGGTTGGTTCGGTGTGGCTGCGGCGTTGTATGGATCCAGTAGGCGGCGTCCAGGCGGCGTTCGCTGTGCTTGGGATGGCGTCGCTGGCGGCTTTTGACGCGCTTGGGCTGGCGTCCCTGGCTGCGTCGTACAAGCTCCAGGTTTAAGCGCCCGTGGAGGTGAAACCGGTGTCGTTGGCGTAGGGGCACCACCCGGATGGGTGGCAACAGCGCTGGAGACACCCCTGGCCGTAGCCGGTGGTAGCGCCCTCCGTTGAGTCCCCGGAACGGGCTCAGGCACGGCAGGAAGTCCACGATGCGATGACGTTGAACGCGAGCTCACCGGAGCAGTAGCCGGCGTCGCTCTCCTCCAGCCAAAGTGTCCCTGAACCGCCGGAGCCTCCGCTTCTCTGCTGTTCCCCGTCAGGCCTCGCACTCACTCGCCCTTTTATAGCCTCGGTGTTAGTCCACGTATGCCTTGTCGTCGTCTTCTCTTCTCCACCAATCATCTCTCTCCACCTCACCGAATGCTTCTCCACCAATCATCTCCCTCCATCTCACCGAATGCTTCTTCTTTCTCTTCTTTATTCTTCGGTTAATTCGCGTCGTCTTCTTCACACCTTTTTCCTATGTGACAGAAGAGATCTCCGACAAGGATCAGCGTTCCTTAGCTGGTACAGAATCTCGTACAGCGGCAAGAGTTTGTCCAAGAAAGCTGATTGCTCCTTTTGATGACAAAAGGGATGATTTGGACGCCTATCTGCAACGTTTGGAGCGGATAGTTTTGGGGCAGAGCTGGCAGCTTAGTGAATGGGCCACTGCATTAAGCATGTGTTTAGTCGGGAAGGCACTGAATGTGTTTAGGAGGATGCTGCTGCTGATTCTATGGACTACGAGAAGTCAAGAAGGCACTCCTTCAAAGATTCAGGCTTACGTCGTACGGTTTTCGTGAGAGATTTCGCACCCCGGAACATCAGGAGTCTGAAACCGCTAAGCATTTTTCCTGCAGGCTGACCAACTAAATCGACAGGTGGCTTGATATGTTAAAAACAGAAGAATTTTGAAGGGGTGCGTGACATGCTGGTGACAGAGCAATTCTTAGCATGTTGCAGTCCAGATCTAGCGCTACTCCTGAAAGAGCGTTGTGTTGACTGGAAGAGTTTGCCGACACTGCAGACCAATTCCTTGAGGCTCAAGGGCTGAGAAATATAAGTAAGGCAAAGTAGGAAACCCAAAAGGTCCTAGAGACAGATGCGACAAAATCAAGATTCTATGGCGGCGCATATACGGCACCAGTAAGGTGTTTCCTCTGTGGCAAGGTGAGACACCGTGCAGTTGACTGTAGGGCAAGTAGCGTTGCCCAAAAGACACAAGAAAGGACACACTGTGGATCAGTACCGATATAAAGCGCAGGACCGAGCTGCATGCGTTGTCTGCCCTCGGGCAGAACTTGTCACACCAGCTGAAGTTCCACAGCTAAAAGTAGAGCAAACGTCACTGGAAAATGAGGTAGAGAGTGGGACACCCAAGACGAAAACAGCAATGCCGGCGGTGGTTCGGCAAATAGGCGACCTCTTAGATACAGCGGAGCTAACACAGTCTTGGTTCGTAGAAGCCTGGTGAAGGACGAGGATCTTACAGGAGAGGCGACGGCCGTCACTCTTGTAGACAGCACAGTAAGGTACCTTCTTGAAGCCAGGATCCTAGTGTCCACGCTATATTATACTGGACGGGACCCATCTACGATCTCATCTTTGGAAACATTACGGGTGCAAGAAGTTTCGAAGAGCATGCTCGACGTTGAAAAACACCCAAAGGAGGAAAGGCCAAAGACAGCTCAGACGGGTGATGGGGCCGGTAGTTTCTCGTTGGCAGTGAAGACAAGAGCTCAAGCGACAGCCCGAGCAACACAGCGTCTGCTCTCGACTCCCGTTACAGTGTGTCTGAGCGTAACACCGGGCTAAATTGCATTTAGGCGAAAAGAAGACCCGAGCTTGAAAGCCTGCTTTGAAAGAATTGCGGAAAAAGTGAAAGTAAACAGGAGCCGTACATTATTCGAATATCAAATGGCAAACGGTCTTCTGCACAGCAAATGCATATTTAGCGCAGGAAGGCGGGTCCAACAGTTGGTGCTACCGAAAGGTATGAGAAGAGAGTGTTACGCTTAGGACATGACGTCATTATGGCCGGACGCCAGGGTGTTCAAAACCGGTGTCTAGGGTCACAAAGGAGTTCTTCTGACCATGTGTCCAGAGTTACGTTAAACGCTCTCTTCACTCGTGTGACGTGTGCCAGCATACAGTTCCGAAAAGAAGAGTTGGTCCCCTACCTCTGGACAAGATGCTAGCCATCGACTTTCGTTTCAAAGTGTGGCTATTGACATTGTGGGGTCAATCTCTTCAGTATCCACCATAGGCAAAAGATATGTGCTTACTCTGGTCGACGTGGCCACTCGTTATGTTGATGCTATTGCATTGAAGACTATTAACAATATCCAAGGGGCGGAGGGCCTTGCGAAGATGTTCTCGTGTTATTTGTTCCGGAGAGAAATTTTGAGTGACTGCGGCTCAAACTTCAGGTCAGAACTAATGAGGGAGATTAACCGCCTTTTATCAGTAAGGCAGCTACTAACAACGCCATACCATCCCATGTTTAATGGGCTTGTAGAACAGTTCAACGGCACCCTCAAAAATATGATCACGAAAATGTGCCAGGAGAGACCAACCGATTGGGATAATTATCTCCCAGCTCTGTTGTTCGCTTACCGCGAAGTGCCGCAACTGATTCTTGATTTCTCGCCTTTCGAGATGTTGTATGGGAGAACCGTTAGAGGTCCAGTTACAATACTCAACGAGCTCTGGGCCAATAAAGAGATTGCGTCAGATCTCAAGATAACATACACATACGTTCTTGAGTTGCTGGACAAGTTGGAGGAAACATGCAGGCTTGCACATCAAGGCCTGGAAAGGGCGTGCGAACGCAATAAGGGCTACTATGACCGGCAAATTCGCCACTTTGTCTCGAATATCCCGGAGAACACTCGGACCGAAAGAATGGACTAGGCGACAGGTATATCCACACAGATGCACATTTAATACAACCTAGTGACATAAACACAAGAACACAAAATTAACTATCAAAACTAACACAAAACTCAAAAACTATCAATACACACGACCCGTGAACACTGCCACTAGAGTCTACTACGAGCGCTCTATTGTTAGCGGTCGGCGTTCGTGCTCACTGTTGGTGCGGTTGCGGCGTTGTATGGGTTCAGTAGCCGGCGCCGAAATGGTTTCCACGTGCTGCGGCTGGCGTCGCTAGAGGTGTCGCTGGCTGCATAGTACAATCTCCCGGTCCAAACGCTCGTGTAGGTGATGCCGGTGTTGTTGGCGTTGGGGGCACCACCCAGATGGATGGCAAGAGCACTGGAGATACCCCTGGCCGTAGAAGGTGGTAGCGTTCTCCGTTGACTCAACGGAACGGGCTCAGGAACGGCAGGAAGTCCACGGTGCAAAGCAGTAGAACACAAGCTCACCGGAGCAGTAGCCGGCGTCGCTCTCTTCCAGCCAAATTATTCCTGGCCCACCGGAGCCTCTGATTCTCTGCTGTTCCCCAATGCCTCGCTCTCCCTCGGGCTTTTATAGCCTTAGTTTTTGTTGTTGTTGTTACCCTATCAAAAGATGGCACATACCCACATTGGGGGATCGGCCAAGAATCGGGTGGCTATTCACCTGAGCGCAGTTAACAAAAAGGAAAAGCACGTGGGAGCGCAACACCGGTGAGCCTTAGTTTTAGTCCACGCAATCATTGTCTTCCTCTTCTTCACTTCACCGATCATCTCTCTCCACCTCACCTAATGCTTTTTCTGCATCTTCTTTATTCTTCGGTTAATACACGTGATCCTTATCGCCAACCTCTTGTTCTTCAAACCTCTTTCGTCATACTTTGATTTCAGACTCCCCATTATATGTAACACCCTCCGATGATACAGTGCATATTCTGTTACACGTGTCTTCTCCACCAAGCCCATTCCGCCGAGCTACATAGGCATTCTTCTCGTGAGCATGGTGCGGGAGGCGACCGAATAAACGTCGTGGTTGGTATCTAATTACTCGGAGGAGAAAACCGCCACCGGCCCTTCAGTGAAAACAGAAAGACGACGCGAGAAATAACATAGGTAGAATGATATTAATTATGAAGTATTGTACATTTTGCACATATGTAAGCACGTCTATCTCCAGCCTACCTAACCATTTGACACTGCATATATTTTCCAGACCGGGTGATGCAGCTGGGTGGGAACAGGCAGGAAGGCTTATATTTTCGATGGCCAACACCCCGCCCTATGGTATTCTGAGAAAAGAAAGAAGCAAAGAGAGCGCAAGAAGTGATGCGAGGAAGTGTCGCTGCAATGATTTCATCTGATAGATCAGAATATCGCCGAAATGCAAAGAATTCAGCGCAGCCCCCAAAACGAAGAGGAAGTATCGCAACCTGGTTTTTCACTTATTCCTTCCTATGAGATTCTTTGCTGATCACACATTTTTATTTTAACTGTAGCATTACATAATTAATCCACGGCCATCGTTATGAACCTGGTATAGTCTCAGCTTTCCTGAGAGCTTTTCTCTAAATGCCTGGAATTCACTTGACACTAGTTCATTGCCGGCGAGAAATGACGCATTAGGTTAAATTAAGCGTCGACATGGATCGTTCATGCCAATAAATTGTTGAAGTCTAAATGCTAGCTTCTCTGCTTGATCGGAAAATTCCGGCAACCATGTGTTCGATAGAGTTTAAAAGATATTTATTCTACAACCTTTGTCTTTAGGGTTTCGAGACTGGTTTGTTTTCTTCTCTAGACATTATTCTCTAACACAAATGTTGCTGCGTATGTGTAGCGCGATCGTTTCGGACTAACCTGAGATATTTATGTTAATTGCTGTGGCAGCCGCTAGATGGCACAACATGTAGAAAAATACGTTCTCACTAGTCGTCTCGCATTCTACTGTGAGTGAATGTGCAGAGACAGACGTCCAACTCGAACAACGTGTAAACATAAAATTCTGTGTGAAGCTTGCCAAGAAAGCCACACAGACGTATGAGCTCCTTCGTTACGCTTACGGCCAAGATACATGATCGCGGGCACGTGTCCGCAAGTCGGACAAGGAGTTCCTTTCGGGAAGAACGCCGGTGGAAGACGACACAAGGCAGTGGCGCCCTTCAGCCTCACGGAATGAGAACAGCGTGGCTAGGATCAGGAAAATCGTACAGCAAGACCGCACAATTAAAATCCGCATGCTATCAGAAGCTCTCGAAATTAATACAAAAATATATGCCACCAAATTTTGCGTAAGAACTTAGGGAAACGAAAGCTGAATTTCAGACTTGTGCCGCACTCTCTCACCCAGGACCAGAAGGACACGCGGGCATCAGTGAGCGCTGATTTGGTCTCCGAGGGAGCGAAGGATGCTGCATTCGTTGACAGCATCATTGCTGAAGACGAAATATGGTATTTTCAATACGATCCTCAAGCAAAGAGGCAGAACGCCGAATGGCGGTCCACAGGCTCTCCGTGCGTCGAGAAAGGTGCGGGGACAGAAGGCGAAAACAAAGACGATGCTATATTTTTTTCAATGCTAGAAGTGTCATACGGCACGAGTTAGTCCTAAAAAGGGGGACGGTGAATCTGGAGTTTTATATCCGCGTGCTCCAACACATGCATGACGCACTTCGACGTCGTCGCCCTGGCTTATGGGTATCTGGAGAGTGGAGCCTTCTCCACGATAACGCAAAGCCGCACACTGCTCTCATCGTGACAGAATTTCTTGCCAAGCACTGCATCACTGTACTTCCCCATCCTCGATGCTCGCCTGACCTCTCCCAATGCGAGTTTTTCCAGGTTCTTTTTGTGAAGAGAGCCCTAAAAGTTCGCTGGACGGGGAGCGTGGAGGCCATTCAAGA
The DNA here is from genome assembly GCA_030143305.2 of Amblyomma americanum. Lineage (NCBI taxonomy): Eukaryota > Metazoa > Arthropoda > Arachnida > Ixodida > Ixodidae > Amblyomma > Amblyomma americanum. Next base: position 373,460 of record JARKHS020027389.1, on the reverse strand, counting down.
TGCCAGCACAAAGGAGCTGAGAGCCCTGCCAAAAGAAGCGTTTTCGAACTGTTTCCGAGACCTCAAGAAGCAATAGAAGGTGTGTATAGACTGCAAGGAAGATTATTTCGAACACTGTAACAAACCAAACACGTTTAAAGAAGCTTTCAGCTGTCTATAACTCGCACCCCTGCAGACGGTGCAGAAAGCAGTCTTGGTGTTTTCACACACCTTTCACGTGGGTTGTTTCGCGAAATAACCAGCCCAAAAATAAGAAAGAGTGACCTAATGGTGTTGGGCGATTCGCACACTATTGCCGCCGAGCCATTGGCGTTTTAGCGCTTCTTACGCCCCTACACTCTTTATGAAATGTGAATGCAATGGGTTCATAATTTGTTGCCACGTTTATTGGTTTTCTGAAGTGTTCTTTAAATTTAATATTATAATTCTTACGTAATGTAATATACCTGTTTTTCCTGGAGGTCTCCATAGCAGTAGACAGGCTGTGTGCCAAAAGAAACATTTATTGACTCGCAAATCACAATACTGTAGAAATGTGGAAAATTTTTATTGTCTAAACAAAGACAACCACAAACAAAGCACGAGAAGCTTCGGCAATGAATTCCTTAACGCCAGCAAGGGAATGACTGCGCCGTGCCTGCCTATTGGTGTTATAGTGGTGGAACAATAAGATTTAATTGCAGTTACATCTATATCCTAGTTTTTTTAGATGAAACAATAAAAAATTTATGTCTATGCATCAATATAAACCAGCTTGAAAAATGCTTTGACTGTGACACTAACTCCAGGATTTGCTTGTACGCATACATAAGGTAGCTTATGCTTAACATCCATAATCTTGACAGTATGGCAGTTGTAGGGTGAACCGCAGTGGTGAGCCTGCTGAGTAGTCATCCTCCCTTGACGAGCAGGTTCTCAGCCGCCTCAAGATTCTCTTCGCAGAACGGTATGCATGGTGCAAGTCTGCATTTAACACAAAAACAGTACAATGTTTCATATCAGTTTACATTGCTCAATGATCCTTGTAAAACGCCAACATAAAATCTGCCCATATGGCGAGCAAACGCCAGCTCTTTTTCCCTAAACCATTCCAAGCAGGCCATTGTGGTTTCAGAGAAAATAGCTCTAAATGGCATTATAAAAACAATGTTTGAGCTTGAAAGCTACTTGTTAGGAAATGGAGTGAAGGTGGACAGGTGATGCAATTAATTCTGCATGAAATGCTACAAGCTAGATCAAAGCACTGGCCATGCTGAAGAGTGAAGTGACTATAAATGGCCCGAAACACCGCGACAACCGGCGAAAATATAGCGCACTTCATAATGGTTTACAATCACACCAACCACAAGTCAGGTGTAAAAATCACTGTGACGGAAGAAAATGCAGTACCTGGGTCAAAGTCAGCGATGCAACCCTTTCAATAACAGTGGTCCGCTTCAACACAACACAAAGCATGCATTCATGATTATACCAAGTATGTGACATCGTGAAAGGCAGGTGACTGGGCCAAGTTAACATATCTTTCGTGTCTGCAGCCAGTAAACTCAAAAGCCATTAAGAAAAATTTGGACGACGTCACTAATCTACTTCAATGAAAACCGCCGGACCAGTTGGCGCATGATTCTTGGCAAAACCGCGCAGGGTAACAGGTCACCGAAGATATGGCACATATACAGGGCTGACTAACAACTGAGGAATTTATTGCTATTGTCGCAATAAATAGAGGAAGCATCATTCAAAGCACCGAGAACGAAAGTCATGAAGTCATCATTTTGTGGCATCTCTTGTGATTATTTACCAAGAAAACATCACAGATTATATTCGTGACTGGATTATATATCTAGTCAATTTCTTTTTTCATTAACAATAGGGATGATGTGCTTACGATGTTTGATGAATTGGTATATATTATGGGCACCTCCTATATCTCGCGCGCGAGCTATCGATTTTATTTTCTCAGAATTTTACAACGTAGAAAGTGCAAATTGCATTCACTGTACAACACGTGTCTTGCTTTCTGCCATATCCTGTCTATGTTGCCGAAATGCTCTTTTAGGCGAATGTTGACACGGGTGCCTTTTTTCCCAACATATGATGTTCTGCATGGCAAAGGGAATTTGTAAGCCAAGTCACTGCCGAATGCTATGAATTTGTCTCTTTTCTTTGTCTTTCACCACGCGGTCTTTGAAGGACCTTGGGTGGGTTCGTTGCATACTAAGTTCACAGCAGCCCGCCCGACCACTTTCTTTAGAGCGTGGCTGACACCGTGCACATATGGCATGACAGCCAACTTCTGTTCTTCTCTCTGAAGCCTCGTTCAGGTAGATTGCCAAATTTCTTTCATTACTTTGAAACCAAGGCTGCAGATGAGGTCAATTGGGAAACTAGCTTCGCGTAACCGTGCCAGTAGGGCCACGACACTTTCCTGCTGACAGTAAATACACAATTTGTTTAGGGCATTTTTCAGTGCGTCAGTAGCCACAGCATTTTTCTCGACTTCGGACGATATCTCAAGCACATATGGGCCTCACCGATGTGCAGTCATAGATCGAGAAACTGAAAATGTACCTCCACTGTCATTTCTTTGGTCAGCTCAAAGTTGGCAAGAACTTCCGAGGTCTTAAAGATGTCAATAATGTCGTTGTATTGCGCTTGATTAGCTTATGGATTACTAGGAAGTTGTACACAAATCGGAAGGTCGCTATCATAGTCGTTCCACAAAAAGCTTCTATTAGTTGGCGATTCTGACAGGCAGGTCAGCAGAAGTCAGCAGGTCAGCTGAGAATTGGTGCAGCGGAGACACACGTTCATACTCGTTGCCACTGAATGCACATATCATTATCAAACTTTACATAGGTAGAAAGCAAATAGACGGTTAACAACTCCAGGAGTCTATCCGCATTGGTTTCTAAATCGTACTGCTAACATGAAATCAATGCCTTCTTTTACCATCTCAAAGAAGGCGGTATGTGGCAGCGTGTAATGTCAGTCCTTGTTTACAATGGAGTAGACATTTCTTCTGGGCAGCTGTTAGAGAGGAATGCAGATATTTGTGGCTTTTTTGCTAAGAAAAGGTCTTCCATAGTGAGAAAGGAGAGCAATTCACAGATACTACCCTAATGGGTGTTGCCACAATCCTTGTTCAGAAATAATTACACCAAAATGCCAGTTTACATTGTGTGTTTCTACCGTAAAGAAGGCATGGGCCCTCATCCTTCTCACAGACAGTCATAGTTTGGCCATGTTGTTGGCTTCACACAAGTTTTGGGGCTTCGTTCTTCAATGTTTGGCGCTTTACCTTTTTTTGCAGCTTGTATGATTTCTTTGCAATTGCTTCATTTGTTTTCGCAGAAAGTAGCTAAATTTACTATGCAAAACGCCCAGCAAAGGCGCTTCAAAGACAGCCCCGTGTAAGACGAAGCACAGAGATAAATTGACAGTATGCAACAGTGGCGTAGTGTACAAGATCCCTCTGTCATGAGGAGCGTCATATGTTGTAAAATAAGATCAGTGTATCAACACACGTCTAATGGAACACGTCGGTAACACAGACAGGACATGACAGCATGGTTAAAAGACACATGTAGGACTATGAGTGCATTCAACAATTTCTAGAATGTAAAATGCTGAGGAAATATAAACGATAGCTCATGCGCGAGATGTGCCCGACGTACATCCTACATAAGAATTGTTCAACCTGCGTAAGCACATCGTAAATAATGGTAACGAAAAAAGAAATAGACTATCTGGATAAATAATCCCAACAGATGTTGCATAATGACGATTCCATGACTTTCCTCCTCTGCATTTTGGATGATGCTACCAATATTTATTTTCAGCAAAGCAACAACTTCCTCAGTTTTTAGTCAGTGTTGTGTCTGTGTGTTGCCTGTCCTGTTACCCAGCGTGCCGTTTTCTGAAAACTAAAATACCGTCACACATTCTTTAGAGATGAAGCCTAAATATGGAAAACGAACACAAGGGGTTCAAAGCAGATGTTTTCTTTCTGCACCTACTCTTGAAGATGAAGATACACAAAAACGTGTGCATTTGGAGATCACAATTGCTAGCTGTGGCATCACAATGTTCACAACAAACAAGTCAGGCAAATTTTTTACTCCACGAGTTCTGGTTCCTTTTCTTTACAACATACATGCACCATGTAGTGAACAAAAATACTAACTAGATAAATAGAATAAATCATTTTGCAAACATCGCTACTATAAAATGGTTCTAACAAATGGCCACATTCATCCTTAGGACAGACCTGCATTTCATCTGCCATTATATATGAAACATGAGAATACCAAGTAGCCACATGAATGAATAAAGTTTTCTCGAAAATTTAGCAAGGGTACATACAGTCATAACACTCCGCTGGTCAAGTTGAGTATACTGCTCACGAGCAGCAGTATTTATATGGGGCGAAAGCCTGCACCAAAAATTAGTTACAAAGCAATAAAAATTTTGCACACAAGAGTGAAAGTAAACGGCATGATACGGAACCACTAAAATTATGCAAGCAGAGAAAATTGCATTCTACATACACTCCAATATTAATCGAGCTACAAAAATAACATAAAGGCTCCTTCAAAACCAGCACAATGTTGGCGTTTAAAAGCCATTGAGTCATTGCACGCCAACTGATCTAGACTTTGTAGTCAACCACCTTCGGTTTCTTTAAAAAAAAATAATCCCTTACTGCATTACTATGACAAACATTAACCCAGCTTCTTTTTGGCAGAATAACTTTTCTTGTGTCGTGGGCGCCATCTCACGCTACAAATTGGTAGCAAAACCTAGCCTTGCAAAAAATTTGTAAACAAAAACTTTCCTACGCATGACTATGAAACTTTTTTATGTAAATAAAAATTATTGCGCTTCCTTATGCAGTGAATTGAACTTATTTTGTTTTAAACAAAACATGAAAGAACTTACAAAATAGGAACCTTTTAAATCGTATATCAAAATTTATGTTCTCACAGCAGTTCCAACTATTTTTATAAGCTTTCCAGAAGCCAAAGAAGGCGATAAACATGTTTCATAGAGCAAAAGGCATAAGGAAAGACAGAAAAACAATGCTTTAGTTGAATAACTTGATTTTTGAGACATTCAACAGTTAATTCCATAATGCGGTGATCTTAGTAAAATTATGAAAGTTGCACAATGCCATTTAAGGGCCATTATTTCTAGAAATTTAATCTAAGCATTCGTGTTTTAAGTGAGAAAACAAGTGTGCAAGTTGAGTCCCTGCGTTCAACATATGACATTTCTCCGTGCCTTCTGCTCACTGCAATACATTTTCCCGTCGGCTGCAAATATACACAAAACTAGTACTCCACCGCTCGAATACAATTGTGTGCTGGGGCTTCAATGCCGTTAGGTTCGGCACTACAGAAACCTGTTGAAGGGTACATTTACAAAAAGTGAAAATGAAGTGGCCGGATAGGAGAACTGCTATTAATTTAATTGTTCCTCAACACAAATAGTAGCAGCACATTTTGCGGTCTGACCAATCAGAGTTAAAAATCTCTCATCATAATCGTCATCATCACCATCATCAGCCTGACTACACCCACTGCAGGGCAAAGGCCGCTTTCATGTCTCTCCAATTAAGCATGTCCATAGCCAGCTGCGCCGAACCTATGCTTGCAAATTTACAAATCTCAGTCGCCCACCTAACCTTCTGCCGCACCCTGCTACGCTTGCCTTTTCTTCGAATCCACTCCGTTGCCCTTAAGGACCAGCGCTTATCTTGCCTTCGCAGTACATGCCCTGAACAAGCCCATTTCTACCTCTTTATTTCGACTAGGATTTTATTAACAAGAGTTTGTTCCCTCACCCTCTCTTCCCGCTTCCGGTCTGCAACGTTACACCAATCATTTTCCTTACCATGGCTCGCCGTGTTGTCCTTAGCTTAAGCTGAACCCTTTCCGTTAGCCTCCACGTTTCTTGCCCCGCAGGTGAGTACCGGTAAGATACAGCTGATGTACACTTTTCTCGTGAGGGATATTGGCAGCCTGCTACTCACGCCCTGAGAGAACCTGCCATATGCGCTCCACCCCGTTCTTATGCCCTCTAGTTATTTCCCCTCTCATGATCCGGATCAGCTCTCAGTACCTGCCCTAAGTAGAAGAATTTGTTTACCCCTTGCAGCGCCTCATTGGCAATTGTGAACTGCTGTTCCCCTTGCTAGTCGGTTCAACAATACTTTGGTTTTCTGCATGTTGAATTTTAGACCAATCCTACTGCTCTGTCTAACTGATTGATCATGATTTGCAGTTATTCTCCTGAGTGACTCAGCAATGCAATGCCATCCGCGAATCGCAGATTATTTAGATATTCTCTATTAACTCTTATTCCCAACTGTTCCCAATTCAGGCCTCGCAATACCTCCTATAAACAGGCGGTGATTAGCATTAGCAAGATCATGTCCCCTTGCCTGACGCCTTTCCTGATTGGAATTTTATTGCTGATTAATGGATCACCTACACCATGATTCCGCAATGCCTGTGTGACTGCTGTGGTTTCCACTGAGTCAATTGCTGTCTCATAATCAATGAAAGCTATATATAGGGGTTGGTTATAGTCTGCGCATTTCTCTATCATCTGATTGATAGTGTGAATATGATCCATTGTGGAATATCTTTTACGAAAGCCTGCCTTATCTTTTGGTTGATTAAAATTTGAGGTTGCCGTGACTATTAGCGATTACCATACTAAATACCTTGTAGGCAACGGACAGTAAGCTGATCGGTCTGTAATTTTTTAAGTCTTTGGCGTCTGCTTTCTTATGAATTAAGATTATATTTGTGTTCTTCCAAGCTTCTGGTAAGGTCGAGGTCATAAGGCATTGCGTATACGGGGTTGCTAGTTTATCTAGCAGAATCTCCTCTCCATCTTTCAACAGATCTGCTGTTACCTGATCCTCACCAGCTGCTTTTCTCTTTTGCATTGCTCCTAAAGCTATCTTTATTTCTTCTTTTGTTACTGGCGGGATGACGCATTGCTGTGCGCTAATGTCTCAATTAATAACATTCTGATCTCTTTGGCCACTGTATAGATTTGTGTAGAACTCCTCGGCCACTTTAAATATTTTATCCATTAGGCATCTACTGTTAGCAGTCGGCGATAGTGCTCACGGTTGGTTTGGTCCCTATGCAGCGATGTATGGGTCCAGTTGCCGGCGTCGAGGTGGCGTTCGACGTGCCGCCGCTGGCGTCGCTGGCGGCGCCGCTGGCTGAGTCGTACAAGCCCGTGGGCATCACTCGGATTGGTGGCAAGAGCGCTGCAGACGCCCCTGGCCGTAGCAGGTGGTAGCGTCATCAGTTAACTCCCCGGAACGTGCTCAGGAACGGCACGAAGTCCACGATGCGAAACCGTAGAACGCGATCTCACCGGAGCAGTAGCCGGCATCGCTCCTTACCAGCCGAAGCGTCCCTGAATCGCCGGAGCCTCCGCTTCTTTGTTCTCCTCCCCCCCCCCCCCCCGGGACTCGCTCTCCTTCGCTCTTTTGTAGCCTTGGCGTTAGTCCATGTAATCCTTGCCGTCTTCTTCACCTCCTTCTTCTCTGCTCCACCAAGCATCTCTTCCCACCTCACTGATTACTACTTCTTCATCTTCTTTAGTCTTCGGTTAATCCACGTTATCCTTATCACCATCCTCTTAGCCTTCTTCAAACCTCTTTCCTTCATACATTTATTTCAGAATCCCTATTATACGTGATGCCATAGAAATGTCAAAGACCGGTCTATGAGCTGTTTACATGGGTGAGCAAAACTATCAAGTGTGTTGTAGCGCTCTCGGTGCTCCGACAAATGATTTAAGAAAACGAAGGTGAACTCACTAGGAGGTTTACAAGAGCACTATCAAGTTTCACCTTATCGAGCCTTTATCTCTCTCTAAATGGTGCATGCTGGACTTACATCGTGCTCGAGTTGAAAGTGGCAAAATGTGAACGAACATGCTAGCGGACCTTTCAAAACCAAAATATGAGGAGCTTTCACCTGGAGCACCATGCAACGAGCTATGCTGGGACTGAACGCAGGGATACAAATTGCAAATTTATTGCCACGCTTGAAACAAAAATTGTACCAATTAAACTTATAGAAATAAATCCCAATGCCATTAGAAAACAAGTAAGGACCACGTCACCTTGACGGATGGTTGAATATGCCTCAACTATAAAATTTTTTTGCTGACATGCCTTATTTTTTTTCATCTCTAAAACATTTTTATAAGACTCTTTGCCTTTTGTTATTGTAGTGTTGGGTTTTATGGCACCTATACAACTGAGGCCATCATGCGCCAAGCACAAGTTATTGGAAAAGTTTGTGTTGAATATTATAGAAAAGTAAAAAAAATCATCCACTTACTTGGCAGTTATTCGTTTTATGCAGGCTTTCAGAAATCAACGTTCAACACACACAATTTAGTTTGCAATATTAATACGAAATAGCAAGGATGTACAAATAAACGAGGTCATGATGAGGCTATGCACCCTGTTTCATGAAGCCGCTTGATGAAGCAAAGAAAGGAAAGTGGCCCAAAAGAGAACCTAATGTACAACTAAAAAGAACCTAGCTTAAAACCTTAAACGCACCTTTCCTTCTATATTGGTCATGAATATTTCCCACTGGCAACAAGGTGAAAGCTGTGGGCTTTAATGTGGATGTGTATGTTTCCCCTGCACACATCTATTTAATGCCATCATGAATACATACCGGCACAATTTATTAATTAGGTCACTCCGGCCAAAAAAATGAACTTTTAAGAACTTTGAAAGCAAGCTAAATATGCCTAGCTTGACCAGCACAGGATTCCTTAATCTGCGGTCGTTCTAAAATCAAATAAAAACCAAAATAGATGGCAGCATAAACAAATTGCAAAGCGGCCTGATGCACAAAACTACCGGCAGTCAGCGCCTGTGCAGAAGAGAAAATGAAAGGTTTATGTCAGACGTCACGCTTACGCAATGCATTTTACGCAGAGATACGGTAAGGTCCCTACGCACAGCTGCAAACTTACCACGCACGAATAAACCGTAGGGCAAAGAATTTTACGAAATAGCGTTAAGTGGCATTAAATTTGACAGAACACACATAGTAGAGCTCTTAACCAGCATGCGGCAGTACTCTGCAACATTCGTTTCATCCAAACAAAAACGGCTGCGTTCACAATGCTTCTCAGCGAACCCTTTTAGCGCTTGCTTTTCTTCCTAGGATACAAGGAAAGAGCGGCCTGTCGCATTGTAAAACTTGGCGCTTAGGTACTTAGAAACGGGGAGCCCTGAAACCGCTCTTCCATAACATATCCTTCGAAAAATGGGAACCAGCATGCATGAAGAAATAGGATTGCTTACCATTCGAGGCCGGTGCATGGTAGTGCTGAGCTGCCCTACGTCTCCACATCACGGCAACGCTGTCTTTTTAACTAACGCCGACTTCAGGACAACGAGTGCAACATTGCAAATACATTCTGGCGCATGAACACGCGCACAAAACTTTGCCCGTGCTTTCTGACTGCAAATCTTTACAATGTGAGCGAGCGCCGCCATTTCTTGCAATCTAGAACAAAGAAACGCATTCACCGGGAAGAAGACGAAGACCTAGTGGGTGGCTACATGTCTGCTTCTAGGTCTGTGTTTTCGCTTTTCGCTGTTTTCTCGCGTGTTGCGTCGGTCGGACGGTGCCCTCCGTGAGACCGAATGCTGACGACGCCCCTGCGGAGAAATTCCCGGGAAGGTGGGCGCATTCTCAAGTGAGAAAACCCAACCGGAACCCACAGGGGCAAGCTAGGCATAGCTCGGCGCTGCCGAGCGAGGCCGCGCTACGCGTCTGCAAGGATTCTGCGTTGTCGACGACAGCTACGCGGATGCCCGCTGTGTTGCCACCTGACGCAGCCTCCACGCCCACGCAATCGCCAGCGCCTCTGGGCCTCCAGCCTGCGGCGGCTTCCGATGCTACGACTTTGGCCTGTGACATGGACTGCTTCACCGCCTCCGTGCCCGTGGCACTCTTTCAAGAAACTGTGCCCGTCGCGCCAGTTCAGTATTCCCACCAAGGGCCGTCACCAGCGTCTGAGCCTCCTCCACAGATGCCTCCCGTGAGGCAAGGCACTCTTCCGCCTGCTGCGAACTCGTTCCGCGTTACCATCAAGCCTACATTGCGCTTTGATATGACTGCCATCCCTGCCCGGAATGTTCAACCCACAATTGACCACACTCTTGGCTCTTCGATCTACTGCGGGTTTGTCGTCCATCGCCCATCGAATACCATCAAGGTAAACTTGTCATCCTTGATGGACGCCCAGAAACTTTGCGCAGTTACGCGGATCGCCCTGGATGACAGCAAGCATGTCCCGGTGCAAATATATTTTGCATCTTGTCCTGACACACTCCGCTGCATGGTTTATCATGTCGACAGCACGAGCCCTCCCGAGGAGGTGGGCGCAAATATTCGCTGCTCAACTCACGTTTTACTGCAAGCACGGCCTATGGGTCGCCAGGGCTCATACCTGCTCATCCTGCAAGGCCCGTTGACTCTCCCGAAGTACCTAACCTACTACGGTGTGATCGTCAAACCACAGCCCTTCCGACCCCGTCGTATTTTTTGTTATCACTGCCACAAAGAAGGACATATGCAAAATACCTGCTCCAAATCCAGCAGCTGTGGCCGACATGAATGAACCAACAGTTCTTTGTGCCCTGTGCAAATCGCCGCACCATACCATTCGCTCTCCCGCTTGTCCAGAGAACAAGCAAGCGAAGAAGTCTCACAAGCCGCCTCCAAAAATGGATGCTCCTACAAGTAATCGCTTTGAAGCTCTCGCATGTGACGACAACGACTTCCCTGAACTTCCTTTATCTGAGCCCGCTGCTCACCATACGTCTTCTCACCAGCGTACATATGCACAAGCGGCTCACCTTCCCGGATCAAATGGTACGCCAAAACGTCCAGTGCATCCATCACATGTGGATACCACAGATGAAGACACAGCTTTAGACAATGCAATCGCGGAGGCTTGCCGCCGTCTAGACGAACTCACCCAGCGCCGGGAACAGCGTCGCTCTCACTCCTCTCGAAGAATTCTAAAAACTCGGTAACAATCATCAGAGGAATCACCTAGGGTAAGCACTGGGCCACAATCAGGTGCCGACCACCTGTTAGCCGTGACTACCCCGACAGTGGATATTAGCGCTGATGAAGCAGGTGACATCCCTCATTGTGGAAGCTCTTCGGCCTCGTCATGAATAGCGCATCATCATTGGTGGTGGTGCAGTGGAACTGTTGAGGATTCGCTAATAAGGCCTCTGAAGTGAACATCCGCCTTCGCGACGGAAAGCTGAGGGCATGGGCGTTCCTACTGCAAAAGCATAATGCACTCCCACGCCTTTCAGGTTTCTACGCATATCATTCACCCTCTATCCCTGATCGCCGTTGCACCGCCTCCTCCCTCAGCCCAGGTAAATCTGCAATTTATATTCGAAGTTCAGTTCCGCACACACCGCTCGACCTTTCACGGTGGTGCAACACACGTCAAGAGGTTGTCGCCCTTCTCATAAAACCTGCACACACTCCCCTTGTCCTAGTTTCTTTTTATAGTCGTCCTGGCTCCGCCTCTCCCAATCTGGGATGGGTTCGTTTTCTACGTTCTACCAAGTCGGGTATCCCTATTCTAGTTCTTCAACGGCGCACACACTGCGTGGGGTTACCCATCGGATTCCTGAAGGGGCGCGCACATCCAAGGGAGGTTTTCGGATCATTCCTTTCAACTTTTAAACCACCCGAATACTTCTCCCCGGGCACGAGGTGGCACGTATTCACCTGATTTGACTTGGTGGTTAGTCCCCGGTAATCCTCGTTGGGCTGTTGATTCCGATACTTGGGGTTGCGATCACAGCCCTATTTTTATCTCCCTCACGCCTACGCGTCTACGGGAAATACGTCGCACTGTACGAATAACGTCATGGGACTCTGTACGCGCAGACAATCATTTATCTACATTCATCCCCTCTTCAGCACTGTCTACTCTCTCTACTGTTCTCGCTACTCACACTATTACCACTACTGTAAATGAAGACGACCCAAACCCGGACATACATCTCTTGAATCTGTAGGCTCTTCGTCGCCAGGCGGATCTTTACGCTACTCGTCACACCGATGATCCATCGGCTCTTCCTACTCCTCACCGCGCAACAGCACGGGCGCGGCGCTATGCCAAGCGGCTAAGCAGGCAACGCTGGGCTGCATGGTGTGCCCGCCTGTCCTCTACGCAGGGCAATCGACATCTTTGGAGAGTGTTTCACGCCATGGAGCGCCCTTCTCAGGTTGCAGATTACACAGAGAGCATTCGCCTCGCGCTAAATGTGGATGAGGACACATTTGCACAACAAGCGGCCCGTCAATTTTTTCCAAACCATAACTGCACCGCTACGTCTCCACCTGACTTATCGGTTACAGAGCCCTCCGATGGGATTACTTCTGACCTCACCATGGCAGAGCTGCTGGCCTCCATTGAACGTTTAAAAACTGCTACTACTCCCGGGAACGACGGCATACCTAGCTCCTTATTCCCTAACTTGGAAGGGAGGGCTTTGCAAACCCTACTTGATACTTTTAACGAAGTGTGGCTTTCTGGCGTCATGCCGGGAAACTGGAAGCATTCTATTGTGGTTCCAATACCCAAGTCAGGTCAGCCTCCAGCATCTCTCTCGGCCCTTCGTCCAATTTCCCTTACGCCTACCATATGCAAGGTTTATCAAAACATTCTAGCCGCACGCAAGTCGTGGTGGCTGGAATCCCATGATTGTTACCCAGATTCCCAAATTGGTTTCCGCCCACAAATTGGAACGGAGGACGGCCTTGCTACTTTGGTTGCTGACGTGCTTAACCACTCTCCGCAGAGTCCCCTTGTACGAACCGTAATCGCTACTGACATAACAAAGGCATATGATAGCATCCTTCACTCTGCCATTCTTGCCTCCCTTCAAACTCTTGGTCTCCCTCATCGGTTCCTCCTCTCTATTCACGCCTTTTTAGCAAATCGGACCTTCAGCGTGCATGTCCACGGAAAGCCCTTTGGTAACATCACTTCCAATAGAGGAGTGCCGCAGGGCTCCGTTCTCCCCCCCACATTATTTAATGTGGCTTTAATTCCTCTTGTTCGAGCCCTAGAGTCCATTCCTTATATCCGCGTGCTTGCGTATGCCGATGATATAACCTTGTGGTGCTGTCATCCAGATGCGTCTATTAATCAGTCGGTCCTTCAACACGCGCTGGATGTATTGACATCTCGCCTCCCACCTCTGGGTCTAACACTCTCTCCTACTAAATCATGTTTCATTCGAATTGGAAATAAAGCCGGCTTACGGAAAGCTCCCCCTTTAAATTTTACGGTACATAATTCTCTGATTCCACAGGTAGAAACTGTTCGTATTCTTGGTCTTCTCCTCCATACATCTGGTACTGGCACCCTGTGGCTGGCAGCCACCCGTAAATCGGCTCATGCTACTCAAGGTCTGATTCGTCGCATAGCTTTGAGATCTGGTGGCGCACGTGCTCATACGGCCCGCCAGCTTGTGCGCTCTATCTTTCAGCCACGGATAGTATATCAGGCACAATATCAACGTCTCACCCGCAGACAGTGGGACTCCCTTGAAGCTATCAATCGTGAGGCTATGCGCGCCATAACATATCTGCCTCGTTTACCACCCATACCTGAGCTACAGGAGTTCGCACAACTTAATACACTCAGTGAAATCATCGACCAACGGGTGGCAAATAGGGCTCGAAAACAGACTCTCAAACTTCATCGTTTAAAGGCACTTCCACCGTGGTCCAATGCCAGCTCACTGACAATTGCCCCACTGTTTCCCCGTCGGTATCAGCAGCGTATCTGCCTGAAGGGTGCATATTATACGCGGATGCATCATATTCTGCAGAGAGGGGAGTTACTGCTGTGTATAGTCCATCTCATCCGCATCTCAACTCTCGCGCGACGTATACTGCGGATACGTGCACTCCCCTGGCATTGGAACTTCAAGCCATTTATAATGGTATTGCTTCTCTTCCTCTCGTTCCAACATTCAATACAGTTCATATTTACACCGACTCCCGCGCCGCCCTTAAACAGCTTAAAGCTGTTCGACGAACGTTCCAGATTTACAAAATCAATTCATGTGCTCTGCGTAAAGTATCCATGTCCTGTGCGCATACACTGGATTCGCGGCCATGCCCAGGATCCAGATAACATTCAGGCGGATGCTATGACTAGTCTTCATACATTAGACGATCCGGCACCTTCCCCTCTTCCCCAGATCCGTTCCTGTCCCATGTTTCGAATTCCGAAGTTCTGCGCCAGTGAACACGCGCTGTAATTCCTCCGTGTTCGCACCCTCTCCCCCGTAGTCTTACTCGGCAGGAGGAGGTATCCGTTCGCCGGATTCGGGCAGGGGCGGCTCTGACACCATCTGTCCGTCATCGGTGGCGTGCCAAAGATCTGCCAGCCCCTGACAGGTGCCCTCACTGTAGCGCGCTGCACCGGACATTTGTGATGTGCGGCACTTGTAATGGACGTGCCCAGCGACGGCTACTATCAGAAAACGGCTCCTCAGGGAGGTGGGCCTGCGGTGTAACCGCGAAAGTGACTACGTGAAGTGGACTGTGGACAACCGTTTCATTAGCAACCTGTGCGACTACCTCAGCGCAACGGTTCTTCACTCCTTCTTTTAACTTTCAATCCCGTGCATTCCCCCCCCCCCCTTCCTTTTTCAACTTATGCCTCATGGCACACTTCTTGAATAAAAAAAAACGCATTCGCCGGAGCGGCTGCTACTGTCCTGATACGTCATATCGGGCACTTGGACAGCAGTGAACGAACCTAGGCACTTTCCCAGTCATATATGCACACTAAAAACACTTCAGTTCACTACGGTACCTCGAAAAACACGGTCGAAAACGCGTTCTCGTGAACCGCTCAAGTGCGCACACCGCGACGCCATGAGGAGCAGGCTGGGGAAAAAAAAAAATCAACAAAAGCCCTACGGTACCGGTGGCCGCCTAGCGGCAGAAATTCAGTTTCGCTTTCAGTTTTCACTTACAATGTGTACGGGAGCTGCAATTCATTTGCAGCATAGGAGCAGCATACACAGCAATTGCTAACAGTTGCTAGTTATGAAAAATAAGATGCGGTTAAACATGCTACATTTCTTCGGATTGAAAAGAGACCAAGAATTGACGCCCTTTCCGATTTTTTTTTTACTTTCACTCCATCAGCTGCATTTCGATAGTGGCAAATTATATAAAAAAAATTAGCCAATGTTGTCGTAGAAAGAGGAGGGAAGCACGAAATTTATGGCAGGCAATACATAGCACATTCTAGGACGGCTCCTTCCCGAACAGATATCCCGGAATGCTCTCGAAAAAGTTGGGACGTTGCCTTCGGGATGGGTTCCTTCACTAGCTCGGCGGCAGTCTTTTTGACACGGGACAGCGCGTAGTGCGGTCGTACGGCAGCGTTCGTGCGAAAACGCGTAACGTGGATCTGTGGGGAGCTGAATCTCTTTTGTTTCTGTTTCTGTTCGGTCATTTCTTTCTTTCTATTCGTGTCTTATGACCGCACTGTGGAGAATTGAATGCAGCGTTTTGAGCTGTGCTTCTTTCCGTTTAATTCTTTTTTCCGTGCTGTGGAGAATTGAAAGCAACACTTGAAGGTGTGTTTCTTTCTGTGCCTTTTGTCTGTGCTGTGGGCAATTAAATGCAGAGCTTTATGATATGTTTCTTTCCGGTCGTGTCTTTCGTGCGCGCATTGGGGAGTTGAAACAGTGCTTTGTATTCTGTTTCTTTCCATCCATATATTTCGTGAGCGCTATGTGGAGTTGCAAGAAGCGCTTTGTGGTGTGTTTATATCCGCCCGTATCTTTTGTGCGCTCTGAGGGGACTTGAATGCAGCGTTTTATGGTGGTGTTTTTTCAGTCTGTGATTTTTGACTAGTGTGGAACTGAATAGAGCGCTTTGTTTTGTGTGTCTTTCTGCCCGTGCCTTTAGTCGACGTTTTGGGGAACTATATTGAGCGCTTTCTGGTGTGTTTCTTCCCGCCGGTATTTTTTGTGTGCTTTGTGGGGAAGTGATAGCCGAGCTTTATGGTGTGTTTATTTCTGCCCATACTTTTTTTGTGCGCTGTAGGGAACTGAAACAGCGCTGCGTTATCTCTTGCTTTTCAATCGTATCAATTGTCCGCGCTGTGGGGAATTGTAACAGCACTTTGTGGTGCGATTCTTTCCGTCCAAGTCCTTTGTGGGCGTTGTTGGGAATTAAGTTCAGCGCTTTGTGGTGTGTTTCTTTTGAGCTCGTGGCTTTTGTGCGCTCTGTGAGGAATTGAATGCAGAACTATATGGTGTGTTTCTTCCACTCTGTGCCTCTGTCTGCGCTGTAGAGATTTGAAACAACGCCAGGCAATCTGTTTCTTACCATTCGTGTCGTTTTTCTGCGCTGTGGGGAATTGAATGCACTGTTTCATGTGTGTTTCTTTCTGTTTGATTCTTTTTTGGGCGCTATGGAGAGTTGAAACAACATTTTGTGGTGCGCTTCTTTCCTACCACGTCTTTTGTGCGTCCTCTGAGGAATTGGAAACAGGGCTTTATGGTTTGTTTCTTTCCGTCGGTGTATTTTGTTTGCTCTGTAGGGAGTTGGAACAGCGCTTTGTAGTCTGTTTCTTTCCAACCGTGTACTTTTTGCGTGCTGTGTGGAATGTCATGGAGCCCGTTATGGTTCGTTTCTTTCCACTGGTATGTTTTGTGCGCTCTGTGGGTAAATGAATGCAGAGCTCTATGGTGTGTTTCTTTTTGTCCGTCTTTTATGTGTGCTGTAGGGAGTTGAAAAATCTCCACATAATCTCTTTCTTTCTATTCGTGTCTTTTTTCCGCGTTGTGGGGAATTGAATGTAGCGCTTTGTGGTGGTGTTTCTCTCGCTGTGATTCTTTTGTGCGCGCTACGAGGAACTGAATGGGCACTTTGTGGGGCGTTTCTTTCTGTTCAAGTCTTTTGTGGGTGCTGTGGGGGTTAGAAAACAGCGCTCTTTGTGTGCTTCTTTCCGTCTGTGTCATCGGTCCATGCTGTGGGGAATTGAATGCAGCTTTTTATGGCGTGTTTCGTTCGATTCGTGTATTTTGTGTGTGCTATAGGAAGTTGAAACAGCTCTATGTGATCTGTTTCTTTCTATTCGTGTATCTTTTATGATCTGTGGGGAATTGAATGTAGCGTTTTTAGGTGTGTTTCTATCCGTTTGATTCTTTTGTCCGTCCTTTGGTGAAATGTGTGCAGCGTTTTTAGGTGTGCGTCTCTCCGTTTGGTGCTTTTGTGAGTGCTATGGGGAATTGAAACTGCACTTTGTGGTGTGCCTCTTTCTGTTTGTGCCTTTTGCGTGCTGTGAAAGGATTAAATGGGGAGCATTATGGTGTATTTCTTTCCACCCTTGTTTTTTGTGTGGGCTCAGTGGAATTGAACACAGTGTTTCATTCCGTCTTTGTATTTTGTCCGTGCTGTGGGGAATTGCACGAAGCGCTGAAGGGTGCGTTTCTTTTCATCCGTGTGTTTTGTATTTCGGCAGACAGTGGCAATCCGCTTGGCAGGCCGATGCGGGCCGATGTGGTGTGCTGCAATCTTCAAAGGGGCGGCTGCTCCCGCACGTCGATCTCGGACGCTTCCATCAGGATTGTCTTGTTGCGCATACGTTCCCCTGGGCGGTTATCATCCACGTGCAGTCAACAAGGCCACAGTGCCCGGATGCAAGAAGCCGGGCGGAGGATCACATGGTGTCTGCAAACAGCTATATAAACCGGTCAACACCCAGGCATCATCGCAGTCAACGGCAATCCGCGTTTTTGTCTAACCCTGCTTTTCGCTCTTGGCAGGTGAGTCTTATTTACCAATTGCTGTAACTGATTATCTTTTATAGTTTTTTATTTCTCCGCTGACTGCAAAATTGCCTGATGCACTCTCTGCTTGCACCAAACCCGTGGACGGGAAGTGTTTGACTTGTTCTCGTTGCAAAAGTAGTTACCACTTTGAAAAGAACTGCTTTGCTGTCACGAAAAATGCGTTTTTCAAATACGTTGACTGCTAAGCATGAAACCTGGACATTTCCATCATGCGGATCCAGTAGAAGCAATCACTCCGACTAAGATTATAATGATGTTTCTTTTCGTCATTAGTTTTCTGCAGTTAAAAGCAAGCTTGACCAACTGAGAGTTACGGTTGAAGCACGCACAAATAAAGTTGAGGAACAGCTTCAATTTAAGGCAATCAGTGAAAAGACGGCTGAAACGGTCACTGAAATACAATCGTCATTTAGTTCTTCTCTATTAAATATGACTCTGTTATGTCTACCGTGGCAGCTAACCAGGCTGAGTTAACTCAGCTTCATGCCCGAGTGGAATCACTTTCAGAAACTGAGCAACGCGAGAAGAATTTCTGGCAGGCCAAATTGTCGTCTCTTGCATCGACCATATAAATGCAAGAGCTCCGGATTTCGCACTACTATCTGCTATCGTCGAAGCAAAACTGTCAGACCATTACTTTGTTGCTCTTTAGCCCCGAAATCGAACCCTTCAACAGCGGATCCCGGCAAAAAAAAGAAATATCTGTCGGTGATCCCAAAATCTTGTACAGACTGGCATCGGAATACGATTGAGAAGTGTTCTTAAAAAACGTGTCCCCGATAGACATTTATGATAAGCTTGTTGAACTAGTACAAGAGTTTAAGGAAGCGGCAACTCGCATGGTTGAAGTCAGGCAGCGCCATAAAAAAAAAACTCAGGGATAACCTTAAAATACTGTCAGCTATAAATGAAAAAGATTTGCTCTGGGCCCGGTCGAAACGGACACTTGCATCTATCCTCCTACGGTTCAAGTTTAAGGTTGCAAGAAATAAAATAAATGTAATGTTTCTTCAGGATAAACGAGTACATTTTAGTAACAAGTTTAAGAATGCAGGCTCAGATACTAGAAAAACGTGGTCTTTCATTAATATTTTAAGAGGTGTCAGAAGGCGTGGCAATGATGCAAAAGATTTCTGTCGTATTTCGGCACTGATGAAGAAGAAGTAGGTAATGAGTTCAAGTTTTTCTCGCAAGTTTTGGGTAGTCCGCAGCAACATCTCTGTTTTTGTACTTTTAAGAACAGTACAGTCTAGTCTACACGCCTACCTTTGCTAAGAGAGGATGAGCTAAGTACAAATATTTTGGTCTTAAACGCAATAGATCTGTGGGAACAGATGGCATTTCAGTTGATGATCTGCGAGCCTTGTTCGACATACTTAAAGGCGTGTTGCTATCGCAGTTAAACAGCATTATCTCAACTGGCATGGTCCCAGTGAAAGTGAAAGCGGCTATAATTAACAAATTTATAAACGTGGTGCACATAAGTGGTAGGAGAATTACCGTCCTAATTAAGTCTTGCCCTGTCTGACTCAAATATTAGGAAATATCTGCTGTTTAGTACGACAAGCTTTTTAGATAAGCACAAAATCCTGTCCCTGCATAAATATGGTTTTGTACAAGGTAAAAGGACTTTTGCTAGACTTTCCTGAAATGTTAAATCGATCTTTTGAGCGTAACCAAGTGGTGTGTGCACTATTTCTGGATGTCAGTCGAACTTTTGACAGTGTGTGTCACATTGTGTTATTCCGTTACGTGTCCAGGTTAGGCTTCCGTGCAGTGTTTATTTCGCTTTTGGATAATTTTTTATAGCTGAAAACATGATACGTCTCGATTGGGCGGGAAAAGAGCACTTCTTGGCTAATAAAAGCTGGCGTTCCTCATAGTTTCACATTTAGTCTCCGATTATTTAATGTCTACGTGAATGACCTTTCGAACGCTGTGCCTGTAGGCGTGCATCAGTACGTTGACGCTACTGTCCTCGCATCCCAGTCCCCGGACTACTCGAAATCACTTTCTTCTCTTCAAGCTGCAGTAACTATTGCTGTGGACTGGTTCTCAGACAACCCAATCAAAGTTAACAGCTCTAAGACTCAACTTTTATGATTTCACAGCCCGATGAGAAAGGTAGATTTAAACCATGAGCTGTTATTGAACAAATCTGATTGTTCTCAATGTCAATGTGTACCCCTCAGCTATACGAATACAGTGAAATACCTAGGTGTATATTTTGACAGTGCTCTTTCATGAAATGATCAGTTATCCGACGTTTGTAAAAAGCTCCGAACTGTCTCCTGTGTGCTTTACAACATTAGCTACTACATGCCGCTTTCAATACGCGAAGTAATTTAGATACTCTTGGTTATAGCGTACTGCGTTATGGCATAACGATTTATAGTCACTTTGCAGTATGCTGGAAGTACAGGATCTACTCTCTCCTACTATGTTTTTTCAAAAATATTGGCCAAGATTTAGGCTTTCACTCCAATTCTGATGTCTTTAGGTATTTTCGCTGCCTGATTTTGATCGCATTTTGATGGAAACGATTGTGCTGAAACATTTTTGGTTTAGTGACTATAAGATTCTTTATTTTTCCCCGTGGTCGCTTCGACCAAAGGAACCTTTTTGTTCTCGCCGACAGTGTACAAGATATGGAAAGCGAGTAAGAAATTTTTACGTTCCCTTTTACTTTAACGGGTTAGCACCAAGTGTTCGCCAGGCAAAAACTAAATATAAAATAAAAAAGATGCTGCAATACACTAACTAGTAGGTTTACGACGTTGTACACATATGCTTTACCACACTCCAAGTAAATCCTGTGATTTCTAATATGACTGCTGTATTTTTTTCACTGATATGAGGTATTGTCACGACATTTTGATTTTCCTTCCTCGCAATTAATTTTGATGAGGTTTTTTTTTTATGTTGCCGCTGTACTAATTTGATGCTCCGTAATTTTTAATGTGCGTTTGTGCCTGTGTGTATGTCTGCGCGGTTCCGCTGCCTGTCGGGCTCTGCCACTCAAGCCCTATGGGGCTTTGGCATGCCGGATTTTTGTACATTTTTAATAATTGGCGCAATAATGTATTATTATTATTATTATTATTATTATTATTATTATTATTATTATTATTATATTATTATTATTATTGTTATTATTATTGTTATTATTATTATTATTATTATTATTATTATTATTATTATTATTATTATTATTATTATTATTATTATTATTATTATTATTATTATTATTATTATTATTGTGTGGGCTGTGTGAAATTTAATGCAGCACTTGATGGTGTGTTTCTTTCCGTTCGTGTCTTTTGTGCGCGCTTTAGGGAGTTGAAAGAGCGCTTTGTATTCCATTCCGTTCCATCCGTGCATTTTATGTGCGCTGTGTGGAATTGCATGCAGCGCTTTATGGTGCGTTTCTTGCCGTCCGTGTGTTTTGTGGGCGCTGTGGGGGTAGAATGCAGATCTTTGTGGTGTGCTTCTTACCGCCCGTGCCTTTTGAAGGCAAAAGATTCACTAGGCTCGTCAACACCGGGGT
Source organism: Amblyomma americanum (assembly GCA_030143305.2). NCBI lineage: Eukaryota > Metazoa > Arthropoda > Arachnida > Ixodida > Ixodidae > Amblyomma > Amblyomma americanum. The sequence continues at coordinate 351,975 of JARKHS020027389.1, read as the reverse complement.
TCCCGTAAGCCAGACTACAGATTTGCCACAGCTGCGCATGCGCGAAACCGAGTGACATCGCGCGGAGCGCAGGTGGTCACTGCTGCCGCAGCCGTCGTAGCCACCGCGCGCTGGCTCCGTTGTCCGACCGTGAAACCGAGTTACGTCACGCGGAGCGCAGGTTGCCGCTGCTGCCGCAGCCGTCGTCGCCGCCGCGTGCTGTCTCCGTCGTCTGACCTTTCGCCATGGAAGGAGGAGGAGAAGACCCAGAAGTGGTAGCGTGGGAGTTGGCTCAAAAGCAGCGAAGATATGAAAAGTGCAAGGCTAGACAAGCGGCTGAAACGCAAGAATCACGAGAGGCACGCCTTAGTAAATGGCGGCAAAAGGATCAAAAACCAAACAAAACAAGTGAGCCGACGGCGTTCATAGAGTTCATTTTTTGTTGACAACTTTGCAAACTCTATGCATTTTCACGAAATGAAAGGCGAAAAACCGGCTCCGTGGGTCAGTGGAGACCTCATTCTCGCTTTTCGCTTTGTATATCCTGGATTAGCTTGGCTAATCCGTATTAATTTTTTTTTGTCCGCGTTGTAGTGAATACAATGCAGCGCTTCATTATGTGTGTCTTTCCGTCCGTGCCTTTTGTCCAAGTTATGGAGAATTGAATGCAGCGCTTGATGGTGTTTTTCTTTCTGTCTGGGTCTTTTGAGGGCGTTGAGAGAAATTGAAAAAAAACAAGTATCAAGAGGAAAGATAGCTATGAAGGTATGAGACACCCACCAGTGATCTGAAAGCTGCTAGGAAATGGGCTATGCTCTTGCATATAAAAGAGTTTATGTAAGCCACCTCACCACAAATCATCCTCAAGAATGGCTGTAGAAAAGGCGGATGTAATGTTCGTGATTTGCTGCTTCTAATAATCGCGGAGTGAGGCATGTAAAAAAGCAGCTGTGGCACCATTTAATAAAAAACGAAAACCACCAAGTACTAGGAGTTTCGTGCCGATAGTCCCCGACAGCTCTATTTAAAAATCATTCGAAATTGCGCTGAACATTAGACTGACTTTCATACTTGAGTCCCGGCGACTATTAGACACACGTAAATGTGGATTTCAAAAAGCATGTTAAGAGCTGAATGCCTTTTGCAGCTTGATAACACAATCGAGGAGGCGTTGATGCAAAAGCAGCACTGTATCGTGGTCTTCTTGGAACTGGATAAGGCTTGTGATACCACGTTGACGTGCGGTATCCGGCGTGACGTAGCAAACATAGGTATCCGTGCCAGGATGCTGAATTGTTTGACGTACTTCCTGGCGAAGCGCATAGTTCGAGTCCGCCCAAGAACAAGTATTTCCATGATTTTAACCCAAGGGAGTGAGGTATCCAAAGCGTGGAGTCTACGCGCGGCACTCTTTATTGTAAAAATGAATTCCCATGCTATATTAATCTCCGAGTCTCGACTGTATTCTATGAATGAGCAGCAAATAGCACGCATATCTTGCAGCATATATAAGTGTTAGAGGAGAGTGCAAATGATACTAATTACGCTGATTTCTTGGGCATAGAGACGTCATTTAGACTTGCTCTACAGGTCTATCATATCCTATATTGGAACCAAACCGTGCTACAAATTAATCAAGAACAAATTTTTAGGCACCACCTTTGAGAAGAAGCTCACATTTCAGCCTAGCAAAAACAACCTTAAAAAAAGCTTCTCAAGCCCTTAATGTCTATATTCCATTTGCAAAATTGAGAGAAGAGGGGAGGTGTCTTATAGAGCATGCCTGGCCAAAATATAATGCTCTCTGGTGCGCTGTAAGTTAGACCATGGGTGCGTAGTATACGGCTCTGCAAGATCATTCTACTTGAAACGAGTAGACATTAAAAGAAAGCACACACAATAAGATGGGGACAAGCGTGAGAGACAGGGCAAAGCACTAACTCTCTCGCTTGTCCTCGACTTCTTGTCCGCTCTCTTTTTAGTCGAGATCATGAGCAACCGACTAGCCCAAGAGACAGCCTTGCAAAGTAGACACTGTTCATAATCTTGGTCTGCGCATACATCTTCTGGAGCATGCAAAACATCCCCGATAGCCAGCCCTTACGTTCAATCCACTGAGCCTGCTCTAGGAGATCAACGAACCGCACTGACATGCACATTCGTCCTAAAAATGTTTTCTCATGAAACATCTCTGCCATCTTTGTGAGGTGCACAAAAGATCCTAGGAGGAATTGTGAACGTGGTGCGTCGACATCTGTGCGTGTTACAGCGGAGTGCTAAGGTGATTAAAGTGAAGATAACACCCGGTGCACAAACTGAAATTGAAATACAAGAGGAGAATAAAGGGGGTGAGTAAAAATTCATTTCTGGGGAGAGCAATTAATTAATATTTTTCAGGAAGTGAGCGTAATTTGCGCTCAAAATTTTCATTCGATACCTCACTGCTCTTGTATGTGCAATGGTGGAATACTTTATTTTATTTATGTATTTGAAAGGGTGGGGGGTCGTACTCAAGTCAAAGTACGGACGTATGTTACACGAGTAAAAACGGCGCCAAGCACTAAAGATTGCCATTCGAACCAAGGGAGCGATAGCGTGCAGCATGGCCGCGCTTCGTCTTCCTCATCTTCATATTCCAGGGCTACATTCAGGGCATCCGTCATGGTTTGACATGGGTCGCTACTGCGGGCCCAGAAACGAAAAGGTGCCGCCCTGGCATCCTAAGTCGAGGTCAAGGGGAGAGGGTCGTAGTAGTTCTTGAGACAGTTTCACAGCCCCGAAGACGGAAGTACGAAGATTTTGTGGGAGGCTCAAAAATGTAATTTGCAGAGTACGTCTGCTCTATAATAGGCAAGGGCCGCTATATTCGGCGCAACATTTCTAGAATATCCCAATGGAGTGGATGGGACCCAAAGCCAAACCTGGGAACTGGTAGAGGAAACGGCCGGCGCTAGGTCTTTATCGTGCCGATGTTTTATGAGTCCTTGGAATATAAGGGAGAAAGAATGAGCCAGCTGGCACCATTTTTCTTGGTACGCTTTGCAACTTCGGAAATGGACTACGCTAGGAGGTGTCGGGAGCACAATGTCAGATGGTGTCCATCTTTGAGAACTGCCCACGTTAATAAAGAAGGAAGAAAGGAAAAAAATGCGGTGGTTAACTGTGTGGTGGTTTGGAATGCGTATGTCACGAAAGGAAGGACAGCTTCAAAGTTAGTTGGACTCATCAGATGTGAGATCCATGGTAAGCATGTCTCCGAAAGCGCGAATAAAGTGCTTGGACAGGTGGTTAGTTTCACAGTGGCAGGCAGAGGCGGTACAATTAATGATGCGACACTCGAAGCACTGGCAAGTAGGGCTTCAACGAAGTGGGAAACAAATTTTTGACCTCTGTTACTAAGCAGGTCACACGGCGCGACGCGGCGATGGCCGTAATTACTGCGAAGGAGAAAACACCTTCAAGGGCGGTGGCACCGAGAATGATGACCGTCTCAATATACCAAGTGAGCTGGTCGACGCCTAAAATAATGCAGTAATTTTCAGAAACTGTACAGGGCGGTGGCCTGCAGAGGTTGGCGCATAAACCATCAAAAGGGTGGAACGAGCAATAAGTGGCTGCGAGGGGCTGGTCGAACGAGGTGCGGGAAACGCGCTGCTGACAGGTGATGTGTGATCGTATCTAGTTGCGTATATAACTGTACGTACAACCCTAGTAGAAACGCTCAAAAATCTTTTTAATCTTTTTAGCACCCAAGAATGGGCACACTGAGAGTTGGCGTGGAAAGAAGCTGAAATTTCTAATCTAAACGACCAGGAGCCACCGCCGGCAATCAGACCTGTAGTTATGGTGGTAGAGGAGATCGTCCCTGAGGGCAAAATGCAGTGCTTTTCGTTTTATTGTGCGCGAATGCGCAACCTGCCTTACGTAGACGTATTCCCTTACCTCCCGCACCTCCCTACCAGTTATAAAGTGCCGTTTTCTTCCGGGACTGTGTGAAATCACTTTGGCCTTCTGTATAATACTTTTTGGACTGATCGTTCTTATGTGCACGTCAACTCTGAGTAGGCGAAAAATGGGGCTATCGATGCGAAAAAGTTTGTTTCAATATTTTTTCGCCAGATTAAAGCGATGTATGTAGGGCGGCTGCTGTGTCCTCTCGGCTGAGGCCGGTGACTATTCTGATACTGTAGATCAACTATGTGACTAGTAAACGGCATATTTCCGACGAAGTAACTATAATTATCTCTGTGTTTAACGTAGACGTTTAAACAAGAAACTGCGGCAGGAAATTTTCATGCATGAAGGACTCACGTCTCCCACGTACCATCTTCTCGCGGGGTTAGATATGTTCGCATTTCCTTCACTCTGCTCCATGTTTTTCAACAACCGTATTCCAGTGGTCCTCGACTAACCCCTGCGGTCGAGGGGTGCCACCCTGAGCAGGCGGAATGATGTTTTTGCAGTAATAAGCCATAAGCGCGCTGTGATGCTGAAAAATCCAGTTGCGCTGCTAAGGTGTGGCCTATTGTTAAGAGGTTCACGTTTTCTTTTGTTGAGGTGAACTGTATAGGTAAATGGCGCTCCAAGGACAGAGACAGACGGAGATCGTGAACCAAAACTTATAGCACGACCTCGCAAATTTTGGCGGGGGCTAACCGTCGTTCGGCGGTTGCCAGAGAAGCCTGAAGAACAGGGGGTCGACTATACGCGCGCGTCTTGCTGCACAAAAATGCTCCGAAGAGCGCCCGTGCTCACAAAACCTTTAACAACTGCTGGGGACAGCAACAGGATTAAATTTATTCTTTCAAGACGGGAGCCTGGTCAGCCTCGTCAGACGAGTCTCGTTGCTCATTCGACTTAAGCATCTTGATGGACCTGCGTAAACGACTTTGCAGTTAAAGAAATATCTGTGGAGCTAAATAATGCTACTAGTCACAAGCCTCCATTCCAGAGCAGAAAATTTAACGTCATAGGCCACTATAGGCCACATAGGCGTGAACGTCTGTTTTCCCAACCTGCAAACAGTCGTTTGTAATCGCCTTTCAGTACTTCTTTAAGCGAAATTTATTACCGCAAGGCATAAATTATGGGTGAACGTGCGATGAGATATGTAGCAGTGATTAAATTAATGGTTCAGATGTCCAACGATATATGAGACAGATACTGCGCCATTTCCTTTCCCCAAAAACCAATTATTGTTATTATTATTATTAATAAATTAATGAAAAAAGGCTAGCTGATTTGATGAAGTCCAGTAGAGAACGATGACATGCGTCCAGGCAATGTATGAACAGGTTTGCTTGTTGAAAGACCCGCTACTATCAGGTGCCGGATCCTTGTAGGCTTCAGAGCTGGGCAGTCCCCCAGTAAGTGATGAATTTGGGCTTCAATGTCCTCGTGTTTACATATCGAACACCCTGGCCGAGGAAACAAATCTCGGTACTGAGGCCACTTCCGTGTGACGGCAGGTGTGAGGGCAACCCTGGCCCGGATCCTCCTAAGTGCAACCTCCTCTGCACAAGTAAGACCGCGGAGGAGGGTTACCGCACACGAAGGGATGGGAGCACGTTTGCGGCACCGGACGAGTTCCTTTCTTGATGAAAGGAGGGCAAAATTGTCGAAATGAAAGAGCGGAGGCAGTGATGAGTCTGGATTCCCAAGGCGGGTTGCTAAATCTGCCTTACATTGAGAGGTCAGCAGATCCTGTGGGACCCACAAAATACGTACTGGCTGTGAGATGCGTGCCGCGAGCGGGTGGATGTCCTGACATATCGTCGGACAGCGGCTAACACGTTGTAGCAACAAGATAATTTATTTATTTTATTTAGCAAATACTGCCGGCCTGTGTTACAGGCCTTAGGCAGGAGTGGGGTACAAACATATTGATAAAAATAACAAGTACATTGCAAAAGAAGCAGATAGCGAACAGAGCAAAAACCAGTATATACAACATAAAATCGATTACAAAAACATAGAACATATAATGGCATCGATCCTGGCAGCAAACGAAGGCATCGGACTTGGCCCAAAACAAGGATACATAAGAGCCCTATACATCCTTCAGAGCTTGTAAAAATAAATCCACCGATTCGCAATTGACAACATCAGCAGGTAAACCATTCCACTTAATGATAGTATGGGGAAAGAACGAATACTTAAATACATTAGTTTTGCATGAAAACGCGCCCACTTTCTTAGTATGGTAAGAGCGTGTAGGGTGTCGAGATGTGTGCTCAACTAAAATTCCTTCCTCTATTGTTAGTTTATTGTGATAATACAAGTAGAATAACTTTAATTTTTCTCGATGACGACGCATGGCCAGGTGTTCAAGTCCTGCGGTTTGCAGTAGGGCTGTTGGGAAAATATTCAAACTGTAACAATTAAAGATAAATCTAGCAGCTTTGCGTTGGACATTTTCTATTTTAAGTTTGTTACTTTCGGTCCAGGGATCCCACACTGCCGTAGCATATTCCAACATTGGCCGAACAAAGGTTTTGTAAGCTAAATGCTTTATTTCTTGTGTGGATTGTGCCAGCGTTCTGCTCAAGTAGTGCAGTTGTCTTAGAGCTTTTTTTCTATATACGATATGTGCTCGTTCCATCGAAGGTCTGAGGCTATCTGAATTCCTAAGTATTTAACAGCGTTGACAAATAAGAGGGGCTCATTGGCTAAGCGGTATGTAAAACTAAAAGGATTCTTTTTACTGTCACAGTCATCGCTACTGTCTTGTTGGAATTCAGTCATTTGCCACGTGGAGCACCATTTTTCTACTGCAGACGGTGAATCGCTTAAAAGAAGTTGATCTTCAGGGCTAGAAATTTCTTGATAAAGCATGCAATCGTGTGCGAAAAGCTGTATTTTAACATGTACGTTGTGAACTATGTCATTAATAAATACTAGGAAGAAAAGGGGACCCAAGACTGAGCCCTGCGGAATACCGGATTCTACTGGGACAGCATCAGAGAGGACACCATCAACAACCACACTTTGACGTCTATGCGAAAGATAGGCTTCGATCCATGAGAGTAGGCACTCGTGTTTCAATATAGGTTTTAACTTCTACAGTAATTTTTGATGAGACACACGATCGAATGCTTTCTCGAAATCAAGAAAAACAATATCAACTTGATTATGCCTATCTAGTGCTGCCGCTAAATCGTGGACTGTTGCAATAAGCTGTGTTACTGTGGAGAGACCGCGACGGAACCCGTGCTGGCGATTATCAAGGACGTGGTTCTCCTCGAGAAAGTTAGTCAAGTGTTTACAGATGATGTGTTCAAGCAATTTTACTGAAGTGCACAAAAGAGAAATTGGCCGGTAGGAAGAAGGTGCCGATTTGTGTTGGTCTTTGGGAATCGGGGTGATTTTTGCGTGTTTCCAATCACTTGGCAATTCAGAGCAGTTTAGTGATTTCCTAAATATTAAAGTTAAATATTTGGCGGACCATTCAGCGTACCGTACCAGAAAGGCATTAGGTATTTCATCAATCCCTGGCGACTTCTTTGTGTCCAAGTTAAGCAGAAGAGCTAGCACACCTTCCTCAGTTATACAAATGTCACTGATTGGTGCCAGATCATCAAAGGAAGAAAAATGTGGCTTGCAGCCGTCATCGTGAGTGAATATCGAGCTGAAGTGCTGGTTGAGCGCCTGCGCTGTTTCTAACTTGTCGTGCATACCCGCACTATCTGCAGAAAGGCCAAGAATCAATTTCTTGCGTGGCGCGAGATGTTGCCAGAACTTGCTTGGAGAAGAAACAAGGAAATTTTTCATACGTGCAGTGTGGAATTGGTGTTTGGCTGTATTGATAGCGTTCCGCAACCACAGGCGTAGCATGGAAATCTTATCTGCAGTGGCCGATGAAGGATGCTTTGAGTGTTGTTGCCTCGCTTTCTTAAGCTTACGTCCCAGACGCGCAATATCTTTTGTCATCCAAGGATTGCTAGTGCGCAAAATTTTCCGTTTTCTTGGCACAAAATCACTCATACATCGGTGAACTAAGTTTTTGAAGAAGCACCACATGTGCTCAACAGAGGTACTCTGTGTTTCGTACAAACAGGAAAAGGAAGAAAAGGAAGTGTCTAGTGCATCTAAGATATCGACATCGCTTGCACGTGAGAAGATCGGGAGAGTTGTCTCTCTCTTCTGAAGCTTTGATATAGGGCGCAACTGCAAAGATAAACTTCACATTTTATGGTCTGATATTCCCTCTAAGACAGACACACGTGGTGTTCGGCGTAGCAGGTTGTCAGAAACAAGAAACAGGTCCAGAACTGATTGAGAGTCGTTTTGTACACGGGTGGGCTCAGTGACTAGTTGTGTCAAGTTATGAAAGAACACTACATCGAGAAATAGTTGGGAGGCACCAGTGAGAGCCACCGGAGTATCGGGCAACCAATTTATTGACGGAAAGTTGAAATCACCCGTCAATAACAAATTGGCTGAGCGGATTTCATTTCGGCATAGGAATTCATTAAGCTTTTTTAGAAATATGTTATTCGAATTCGGGGGACGGTAGAATCCTCCAATAATTAGATGACATTCCTCAAGGAATACTTTGAGTATAACACTTTCTAACCCCTCTATGTTTGGCAACCTTGAGATCCGCAGGGACTCTTTGTATATTATGGCAACGCCACCACCGCGGCCATCTCTGTCGCTCCGGAAAATGTTATAACCACAAGGTGTTATTTCACAATCATAAATATCAGGATGCAGCCATATTTCTGTCACGACTACAACATGAGGATTATGTGCCAGGACAATGCTCTCTATGTCAGTTACTTTATTCAAAATGCTTCGGGCATTGACGTTGATACAACTAAAGGTCTTATTAGAGCAATTATCTATTCATTGTTACCGTTTTGAACTGCGGCGTTCTTCGATTATAGAAACTCTTTTCTTCAGAGTGCTGTCCCACTGAAACACTTCGTCGTTTAGTTTAATCTTATCGTATACTAGATTTACTTTCTTGCCTTCTTTTCTCTCCTCAGCTGTGGTATCCCAGAGGTACTTTCGAATAGTTCTTGTCGCAGTGGAAAAGTCGTTAGATACAGAAATTCTCTTTCCTTTCAACTTGTGGCAATTCTTGAATATGTTTATCTTTTCACGGTGGTCGATCAGTTTAATCCTTACTGGTCGCGATTTGTTTGTTTGTGCCCTAATCGGTGAATTCTCTCTATCGAAGACACCTCTACACCTAATTTTTCTTGAAATAAGTTTACTGCTGCCTCCGAAAGTGATTCAGAAGTCTCATCGACCATTTCAGTCATGCCATATATGATAACATTGTTGCGGCGACTCTGTCTTCAATATCGACCAGTTTTTTTTCCAGGCTCTGAATTGTGCTTTCCATTTCAGTAATATTACTGCCTAATTCCTTTATAGTTGACACGGATTCATCTACCTGCTTTAACTTTGCTTCTATGCCATCCAAGCGGTTATGAATAGCTTTTTGTCCTTCAAGTAACTGTTGGAGCTGCTCTGCTGTATTACCAGGCCCAGGGTTACACTCGACATCTCCGCAAAGCATGAGAAGATCAACAAAAACATTCCGAATGCGCGAACATAAAGCAAACACACTGTGAGGGCACATCAGCTGGACGAGGAAACGATCACTGGTTCGAATAGAACCATATTTGTTACTGACCTGCGTAAAAAGCAGAAATGGGTTCATGGCAATGTTGTCGGACGGCCAGCCGATGTGCCCACTAAAGGAATCCCAGATCGGACCGCTCCTTATGTAGGGCGAAGACGATGACGTGCGAGGGGGCGGTGTCCAGGCGTTGGTGTCGATACAGCATGACTTTCCGCGTGCGCAGGCTCCGATCAGGTGAGTGTGATAGGTTCGGCACACTGCTTCTTCCGTTGCGCTGTCCGTCAGAGCAGTTCCTAGCGTCAATATCTGCGTAAAAAGCAGAAATGGGTTCATGGCGATGTTCTCAGACGGCCAGCCGATGTGCCCACTAAAGGAATCCCAGATCGGACCGCTCCTTATGTAGGGCGAAGACGATGACGTGAGAGGGGGCGGTGTCCAGGCGTTGGTGTCGATACGGCATGACTTTCCGCGTGTGCAGGCTCCGATCAGGTGAGTCTGATAGGTTCGGCACACTGCTTCTTCCGTTGCGCTGTCCGTCAGAGCAGTTCCTAGCGTCAATATCTGCGTAAAAAGCAGAAATGGGTTCATGGCGATGTTGTCGGACGGCCGGCCGATGTGCCCACTGAAATTGAAGGTCATCACTGCGAATGACAACGCGGGCCGCAGGGAGCATAGCTATGTCGGCCATGGAGCAAAGTGCTTCTTGAACTGCAACGAGCTCAGCACAAAAGGGCAAAGGGGGCTCCGTAAGCTGAAACCAAGAGGTTTGATTCAGGGCAGGTCTGCACGGGCAGTAGATTGCTGTTGTTGCTTTGCAGCCTTGTATACTTTCATCTATGTAGACAACAGTGTATCCTTCAGGCACTCAAGCATCTTGTTCCTCAAATTTCTGGGGAAGTAACGACGCCGAATTAGCAGATGTTGGCCGGCGATTATTGGTCGGCTTGTGGTCGCTGAGCTGTACAAACTTCCATGAGGGAAGAACTGGCGTTGGCGGCTGAAGAATGGAGTGTGACGTTGCATAAGTCCTCAGTACATGCGTGGAGTGCGATAGACTCGCCTTAAGGCTGCCCGCTTCACTACGCTGCTGCATCAGCTCATCAATGGTATTGCGATGCGCATTCTCTTGTAAAGCTATGACCGGTGTAAGGCGTGGAAGGCAAGTAATGGTCTTCATATCCCCTCGGTTCACGGCTTCAAGGCGATCCCATTGGGCGCTTTTAAGATGTTTAATCTGGACTTGACAAACAATACGTGGCTGCAGAACTGCCCTCACAAACTGCCGTGCAACGAAATGTGCCTGCACCACTTGTTTTAAGAGCAATTCTTCTAATCAAACGCAGTCTAAATAGCTTGCCTTTTTGCCTGATAAAGCCATGCAGTCGTGGATCCTGATTGGTGAATCATTAAGTCAAGGATTTTTACACCAGGACTTTCCTGTAGTGGGTTGCCTGATAGACAAAGACGGATGGGACTTGCAGCAAGTTTACGGCGTCCCCAGCGGTTGGCGACTGACATGAATGTTGTTTTATGCACGGACAGCTGAAGTCCGACGAATGATGCACAATTAGAGGTAACATCCAAGGCAGCTTGAAGGGCAGCCTCCTCAGTAGGAGATCTTGGTGAGTACTCCACACCCTGATGTCGTCAGCGTACTGAAGAAATTTTATGTCACGGATGTCATGTAAGCGCCAAGACAGCGGGATGAAAGCAATATTAAATAACGTCGGCGACAATACTGATCACTGGCGCACGCCGCAGACAGGAACAAATGATCCGACAGCTTCGCCGCTGAGGCGTATTGAAAATTTTCTGCCTTCCAAAAATGATTCGGCAAAACTACGCACTCTCAGATGGAGATGAAGCATATCAATAGACTTCAGGATGGCTGCATGACTGATGTTGCCATATGCCTTTTCAACGTCCATTGCTAAAACAGTACGCACATTGCGGCTGCGGGTAGATGGTAAAACTGCAGATGCCAAGAAAGCCAACTGGTCCACTGTACCAATATATGAACGAAAGCCGATTTGTCCTGGGTGATAAGAACCATGCTGCTCTAGCCACCAGGACAATCGTGTGGCTAGCATTTTCTCCGCCAGCTTGCACAGCGTAGGAGTTAAGGTCATAGGTAGTAAGTTTGCAAGGTCGGTCAGAGACTTTCCTGGTTTCGGCATAGCAATCACCACAGCGATGTCCAGCTCTCGGGCACGGCGCCATCCAACCATACTTTTTTATGGTGTCTAGTAGTTGAGGGAGTACAGCGCTACTCATGTTCTTGTACACATTGTACTGAATATTGTCCGGGCCGGGCGCTGTATTCCGTTTCGCCTCATCTTTTGCAGCCAGCAACTCAGGCATAGAGAATGGACGCGGAATTCCATCTACGTCGACATCAGACGGCATTTGATATACACTCGCTGGGATGCCTGCCATATTTAAAGTAGCGGCTGAAGTAGGCACAGCATCTTGTTTTGGGGAACTTTTCGCGCTGCTTCTTTGACGAAATCCTCTGGCCACAAGTGAGCCGCCAAACATGCGGTTGCTGCTGCGTCAGCCGAATGGCGACCGAGTTCCATTGTATGGAATGTTCGCCAGAGAGAGGCGTTCGAGGATTTTGCAGATAATTGTTCGCACCACACATGCCACTGCCGTCGAAAGAGTTCGCGTTCATATTTTGCGTGTCTTAGCTGTAAGATAGTGCAATCGCGTACGTGCCTGTGACGCAGAAGGGTTTCGCGTAGCAGCCAGCTCGGCTTGACGGCGTGCAGATCACAAGTTAAGAAAGCCGAGGTCTGGTGCCGGTCGACAAAGATCAATACAGGTGGTAGTTGTAGTGCTGTTGAGCGCTGTTTGTATGCACTCAACAAGGATTGGCGAAGAATCTGAGAGGAAATTGTCCATACAGGAGCGAGAACTGTCGCACTTGATCACAGAACATCTGTAGCGCAAAGGTCGGAAATGTAAGGGGTGAAGACCCATGATGATAGGGTGATGATCACTTCCCCAGCAGTCTGGCTCCATGTGCCATGAGGGAGTACCCGGCCCCGACCACCACGTCAAGTCTGGAGCATAGGAAGCACTGCGAGTTTGAGGCACTGGCCGTGTTGCAGTCCCAGGATGGTTGAGCAGCACAAATTGGGCATCCGCGAAGGCTTCCCGCACACGCCTGCCACGAGGGCTTGAAGTGGGTACCCCCAATCCTGGTGAGGGGCGTTAAAGTCGTCTGCAACTAAAATCGAACACCCGGGATACTGCCGACGGGAACTTGTTAACCAGCCAAGAATTATACGGGAGGAAGCACCACCGGCTGGTGTAACGTAAAATGGAACGACCACAACGGTTCCCTTCTTAAATTTCGCAGCCACTGCCACTACCTCTTGATACGACGTGCACCAGTTTTCGAGAGCAAGGCGTATATGCGGAAAACGTGAGTCCACATACACCACCGCCTTTCCCGGGAAAGCAGCAGTTTGTACACGACGGTCTATCATTGAAGGAGACATGTAGGCACTGAAGCCTGGAGTCAATGGCAAGGCGTTTGTTTCCTGTAGCAACATGGGATATAACTGGAGCTTGTGAACTTTTAATCAGGTCTTGAGCTTTCCCACCTTCGTGGAAATGTCTCTTCAGTTCCACTGCAGCACACCAGCACGACTGGAACTTGTCATTTCTAGTTACTAGCCCAAGCGCTGTAGAATCGCGGACGTCAGGTTGGACCATAAACCGGAGCAAAGAAGTCGCAGAGTTGTACAGTGGCATTGCGGTAATCTGGGAAGAGGCGGCAGGAAATGACACTTGTGGGTGGCAGCAAGGGGATGTTGCTGCGCCATTGACAGATGTGGCGGATGATTCCGTTGCCCGTCTACGTCGAGGGAGCAGTTCACGGTGTTGCCGGAGCTTGGTGACCTCCGCTGAAAGATGTGCGATTTGTTCGTCAGCTGCCGCCATATTGTCCTGTGGTAGTTCAGGCACACTGCGCTGCTTTGTTGGCTGTTTTCGGAGGCGTTCTTTTCGCACAGTATCATTAGGAGGCTGCTGAGCTGAAGGATAATGAGAGGTGTGCTGAGTGAGCTCCAGCATTCGTCGTCATCCCACTGGAGAGCTGCGAACTGATTGGATGTCTGCAATGAAGTTATACTGTCATGTGTTGGCCAATGCTTAGTCATTCGACGACGAGCCTTTTGTGTTGCCTTTTGTTTTGTCGAACAGCTTGGAGATGTTATCTCTTGGTCGTCCGATTTGCAAAGGCCGCATCCATAAGCCACTTTCCCTTCCGATGTACTTTCCCCGACAGAAGTGAAGGAGCAGGATTAGCGCATATGCCCAGTACGGAAGCAGTTACAGCAATATACCGCACTCGGTTTATATGGCCGAGGACGTAGAATACAGCCATAGTAGTACAGACGGGTTTGTAGTGTCAGAGGGTCGTGCAAGGTGACTATGCAAGAGCGCCCCTTTCCAATGCGTCGGGCCTGGATGACACGGTGCGTGGGACAATACAGCTCACGCTGGAGTGCAGTTTGATCCTCAGTGATATAGACGTTGTAGACCACGCAGCGCTGCAAGTCGGAGCCTTCAACTATATACACTTGTACTGGCACTGAGGTTTCGCTTGTTAGTGAAATATTGGTGAGCGTTTGCAGCCGTTCTACGGCAGTCAGAGTCGGAAGCCACACTGCAATCGTGTTAGACTGTCCTGGCTGTGAAGCCCCGAAAACCATTGGTTCCGAAGCTCGCGTCCAAGTTAGCTTATAAAATCTTGTTCGGTATATCCGTAAGGCTTTTTTTGGCCAGAGATTTAATGGTAACTTTGTAAGAAGACGACCCGGGTGTATGCTCCACCGAGTTCTCGACCGTAAGACAAGTGCGCTTACCTTGGCAGCCATCGCTTGCCGAAGATGGAATCGGTTGGCTGTCGTTTGAGGGTCGCTTGTGAGTTGCACGAGAGCACTTTTGCACGGGTAGAGGTGCCGATAAGTACATTGGAATGCCTGGTTCATCATGCCGTGCGGTTTAAGGCCCATCCGGAAGTGTAGAGTTGATGGCCATTGGCCCTCTGGGCAGATCACTTACGAACAGTTCGGCATTTCGGGAAGGCAGGAGGGGTTCATCTGTCAATGAATCCGGAGCACAAAGCTGGATCTGGCCCCGCGGATCAGGTGTCGGCTGCGTGGCAGGTGCTGCCGCGAGAGACACCGGCAGAGCTACCTCCGCCAGCGTGGCAGCGGAGGCACTAAGCTTAGCTTCAGTGCCCAGCTCAGCTGCACTCCTGCATGGTTCTCAGGAGGCCTTAGATGGTGAGAGGACGTCCGGAGCTTCTTCAGAAGGCGAGGATGCAGTTCACTTCAAATAGGGCACGTATTCAAGAGGATGGCGTGGTTTTTCTGAGGAGCGATGTGCAGCCACTTTAGCAGGGACACACTTCTTTTTCTTTTTCTTCTTTCAGGACTTGAATGTATTAAAATTTTTTAAAGAATCAGGCAATGCTTACTATTCTTGAAATTAAAATTTTTGAGACTGTGACAATGTGAGAAATGTGTGCCTTTTGGAGAACTGCAGATCGTAATGTCACCTAGGTATTGTACCATGATCTTTACAGCTATAATACAGAAGACAGCTATCCGTAAGGCGTGTATCATTTACATTTGCTACCTTCCTTGCAACATCGAAGTCACATGCTCTACTATGAAGAGCACTTATCCTGTTATGTACGTTGATCGAAAGTGTGTTATTCTGGGCTACTTTGGAAGGTCACCCGGTAAGTAGTACATATATTAAGCGTTACGCGCGAGCTGTTCCTGCACTATGCCCATGAAATCTGCATGCACTTCGCACACATCTTAGCCAAAATAATTTTGCCTTTTGGCTTACATATATATTTTATGGCGCATTTAATGTGCGTGGCCAGAATCTTTATTAGTTTCAGCAACTTGCAGTATAAGATAATGAATTAACAGTGCCGAAATTCAATTTAAAATTTTAGAAATAAAATATCGAATGCGTTGCTTACTGTACTAATACTGTTCAATTGTACAGCCCTCCGCTGCGTATTCTCTAATCTCCTATGTTGACATTCACCGAACACTAGCGGAAAAATGAGGTTTTGATAGTTTCACTGGAATTGCTTTCTGTGGTCTGGTAGCATTATTTTAATAATAAAAAAACACCTCCCTCTCTCTAGCTTTCTGAATGCAGTTCATATAGCAAATATATGGTCCATGTTTAATATTAGAAAACACAAGCAAGGTGAATGGGCTGTTGTAAAAAATTTATAATCAACGCTGAGGCCACCTTTAGTCATAAAAGATATGAGCCGATTTGTTGTTTTGACTTGAATTTGGCTTTCGGTAGTGCTACCTGATTGCAAGTAAATTCTGTTCAGTTGCTATATTAAAACACATTATGTCACTACACTAGTCTAGTGGTTTGGTGAAAAAACATCACGTTATTTCCCCGACCTTTCAGACACCTTTCCTGGAACCTTATTTTCACTGATGTAAGCCCTTTATCTAGATCTGGCGCCCAAATCAGTGGTTCCACCCACTAGAAGAATACTCTGCACAATCAATATCGTGTTCTGAGCACAGCATGGGTTCTGCAGAAACAAATTGGGTTTTGGGGTCAGAGTGTCGCGGCAGAACACACCTTGCATGGAATGCTACATGCTTCTTTGCGTGGTGAGGTGGAAAAGCAGCTGAGTGGAGTTCAGAAACCTGTTTTATGTTAGCAACAAAATAACAGATAGGTGTGAGGAAAAGAAGTGTGGCACTGCTTCTAAGCTTAATAAACCTTAGAATTCCCAAGCGAATAAACATGGAATAATAATTACGAACTTCTCGGCACGCATTAATGATGGCCATTAAAGGGAGAACTCTATAAAGATAGGAAAGTCGTCAAAAACAGCATGTTAAAGACAGCATGTTGATGTTGCCTGAACATCTAAGGACCAGAAATCTGAGTGCAATTAAGCAGGCGCATCAAGCAGAAATCAGAAAGAACAATTTGAAACCGCTTATGCTCTGTGAATACGGAATTAACGCCACACTATTTTAGGCTGTTTATCGTTAGGTTGACCCTTTAATCGATTAATCTATTAGCGAGCCTTCTGGATCTCTGGCAGTTTAATCATCGGCCTTGCATGATAAGTATGCTGGCAAAGACTCTTACTCAAGCATGTTAGAAAGTTACTTATTTAAGAGAGGAGAAATAAAAATTAGTCTCAGTTCCACGCTCTATATTATATGTGAAACTGTGTGCATTACTGGAATAAAACTTCTGAAGAACAATTCTTTAAACAAAACAGCATTCGATAAAATAGTTTACGATGCACTGTCTTTTATAAAACGATAATTCTCGCGTCTCCGTAGACTTTGTCTGTTGACAATGAGCGATGTGCTCAGTAGCTCAACTTGAATACAGTGAGTCTGCAAATCTCGTACAGCAATAAACGCATGGACGTAGTCAGAACGGATTCCCAGAATCCTGCATAGCAATACAAAGACAAATTGAATATTCACAGGTTTTTGATGTAACTAAAAAATATTGACCTCGCGTAAGTACCTCTGCATATGCTACTATTTCCCTCAATTAGTTTACAGTTATTTGAGGATAGCGAAGGCCGTAGCGCACACCAATGTGTCATCCCGTCAGTAAAGAAAGAAAGTAAAGAGAGCCTCAGCATCAATGTAAAGGGGAAAAGCTGCTGGTGAGGATCAGGTACCAGCATATCTGTTGAAAGATGGACGGGAGATTGTGATAGAAAAAAATAGTCACAATGTGTAAGCAAAGACATCATATGTACCAGAAACTTGGAAGAACGTTAATATTACCTTGATTAACAGGAAGGGAGACGCAAAGGACTTTAGAAAACACAGTTCGACCAGTTTACGCTCTGTTGCGTACAAGGGATCTAATAAGGTAATTGGTAGTACATTCAGAGCACCCTTGGAATTCAATCAACCAAATCATGAGGCAAGCTTTTGTAAAGAACATTCCACAAGAGATCATTATCCCACTATCAGCCAGGTGATAGAGAAAAGCGCAGAATATAACCAACCCCTATATATAGCCTTCATTGATTATATGAAAGCATTTGGCTCAGTGGAAATCTCAGCAGTCACGCCGGGATTCCGAAATCCCTGCATGGGTCACTGCACGGAAATCCTTGCAGCCATGCAGGGATTGCGAAATTGTAGAAGAGCCTTATGTCAAAAGACTGGAAGATGTCTATAACAAATGCACAACTTCCATAGTCCTCCACAAAGTCCAATAATTCCATAAAATTCAAAGTCCATAAAATTCTAATAATGAAGGGGCTCAGGCAGGGAGACACTATCTTGCCAGTGCTATTAACCGACTGTTTACAGGAGGTATTCCGAGGCCTGAATTGGGAACAGTCGGGGAAAAGAGTGAATGGAGGATGCATAAATAATCTGCCATTCGATGACATTTCCTTGCTGAGCCACTCTGGAGGTGAACGGCAAATCATGATTAATGAATGAGACAGGCAGGGCTGAACGGTGGGTCTAGAAATTAACATGCATATAAGAAAGTAATATTCAAGAATCTAGTAAGAGAATAGCAGTTCACCAGCGATACCGAAATGCAGGACGTGGTAAAGGAATACGTCTACTTAGGTAAGGTAGTGACCGCTGATGTAGATCATCCGAGGGAAATAACTAGAAGAATCAGGCTGGGGTGGAGCGCATATGTAAAGTTCTCTAGTATCAATAATGGTAGTTTACGAATAACCCTTAAGAGAAAAGTAGACAACCGCTGTATCATACAGGCGGCCAACTACAGGACAGAAACGTATAGACTAACGAAAAAGGTTCCGCTTAAGTTAAGGACAACGCAGTCAGATACGGAAAAAAAATGTTAGGTGTAACGTCAAGAGGCCGAAAGCGGGCACAGTGGTTGTGAGAACAAATTCCGGTTAATGACATCTCAGTCGAAGTAAAGAACAACTAGGCATAGGCAGGGCAGATGCGTAATGCAAAGGTAAGATACCTCTGGCCCTTAAGGGTAACGGAGTGGATTCCAAGAAAGGCAATCGTAGCAAGGGGCGGCAGAAAGTTCGGTGGGCGGATGCGATTAAGAAGTTTGCGGGCGTATGGTGGGCGCCGCTGACAAAAGACGATGTTAAAAGAAGAGGCATGGGAAAAGCCCTTGCCTGCAGCTGGCGTTGTCCGGCTGATGATGATTATGATGAAGGCAGTATGGTTGGCACGTTTCTTTTCACCCCCAGAAAACAACAGGTATCTGGCACACATTATTTTTCCTTCGTTCAGCCACAGTACACGTGGTGGCTCAGTTCCAGTAGCGTTCTGCGAGCTAAGGGGAGATCATTAGCTGGATTCCTGTCAGTGCGCCTGAAAACAATTTGCGCAAAATATGAAGATTTGTGTCAAAATCTTTCCTTCGTCGTTAATCATTCGGCTCACGAGAAAATTATTGTAGCGGCCTAGAAATTAATTTGTGGTTCAGTGCGTTGCTTTGATATCGAAAGCAATTGCTAGTAGCATTACAAGAATTTATTGTTCTGGCGGAAGTTTACATTCCGAAGCTGTTCACATTATGCTCCGCCCCGACGACAGTACTACTGTCAGCTCCCACAGGCTTTAGTTGCATGCGTGAAACGTCTTGAAATTTTCATTTGGGCACCATGATAATTTGTGAAATGTGGTTTGTGTGCGGTAGTAAGCCGGCATTCTTTCTTTGAAACTTCGAGAAGTATCCTACTTGGTGCATACATTTGGCAAGATTTACTCTGACCATCTTTTCGTGGCACTGCTCGAAACCTATAAATATTAACACAAAGTAATGGAAACTAAAACTTCTCTAGAATATAATACATAAATGGAATGTCTTCCCAATCTTGAATATTATCTTGAGACCCTCGAACGTGGGGAAGATCAACGCCTGTTAGCGGCGATATGCAGAGAAATTTGAAAAATTAACGCAAGAATACCAAGAATGAAGATCCTGTGTTACATGGTTCTCTTTTCGAAGACGCGTGACCTGCTACACCGCCTTCATGAAAAAAAAATGATGAGAAACAGAGCCCGTAAATAATTCAGATGTGTCACTGCTATACGTGCATACTCAACGTAATGCATAACCTACAATTTCATCAGCCTTCAGCCTAAGGAACTCCGCGCATCTGCGCGCGGGAAAAGGAAACACGAAATCAAATTCGAAGACGCTGTATGAAGGGAGTCAAAGCAAGGATTCAACAACATAAAATGCCTATGTAGATTTCTTGCATCGCCTTTTATGATCACATGTGCATTTTCTTTCTTTTTACGAGCAGCATGCAAATCTAAGTTAGGATAAAAAAAAAATAGACCAAACAAATTTATCATCACGTGAAAGGTATTCCCTAGAAGTGATGCTTTTGATTTGAGGAAGCCTGCTGGTAAGTGCAAAAACAATCACACGAAAATGAACCAGTTTTCCAAAGCAGTTTATTGACTAAAACCCTGAAAATATGATACCCGCTAAGAGGCGTAGAAAAGAAACGTGTTGACAGTAAAGCATAAAGGCAGAAGCGGTGTCATTTTCTAGATACTGCATCCTGACGTTCTTCTGGTAAAACAAGAAGCCTGCGCTGCAACAATGCCGATGGCCCTTCGGGCGCGGTTGTAGGTTGCAAGAGCATGCAGGATGCTTCCTTCCGTTCAGATTTGTATTCAAAAAGGTCGCCAGTTTCTGTGTGGGTGAGCAGAGCTGAAAATTCGTGCCCCTGCATTAGGCGGAATGAATCCATGCGCAGGCCTGTACTCAAGAAGCGAATATGTTCTTTAATTGCGCAGTAAGGCATTGCTGCATACACATGCGAAAGTAAAGGCGACATTATTTTCAGTCTTCACACAGCCAGTTTGTAGGCGAGTTTTGTGACTGGAATGAGTGTTAGAGCAGAAGCGCCTATACAAACCAGAATGAGTAGTTGGGAACGCTGGAATGGTCTGGACGGACATAATATCACCCGTGGTGCTCTTGGGTGGGAGTCACACGGGGTGGGTTCAAGGCCCACGTCTTCCGTGACGCTGCCCTATTCACACACTACGGCATCTCATAGCTGCTCGGTCCATGCATTACGCAGATACGCTATTGGCAAGTTCTGCTTCGTGGTTCCCCATATCTTCTGAGCATTGTTTAGGTCCACTCCTTTGGGAGGCCAAGGCAATGCGATGATATCATCTGTGTGCCGGTATCCTTTTATGGCCTGTGCAGTAAGTGTCCTACTGAAGAGAGTTATATCCGTCAGTGAGAGGGCTGTCCAAAATACGAGAAACAATTTCTTAATTACAGATGTCGAGGTATGCATAACACAAAGTAATGGAAACTAAAACTTCTCTAGAATATAATACATAAATGGAATGTCTTCCCAATCTTGAATATTATCTTGAGACCCTCGAACGTGGGGAAGATCAACGCCTGTTAGCGGCGATATGCAGAGAAATTTGAAAAATTAACGCAAGAATACCAAGAATGAAGATCCTGTGTTACATGGTTCTCTTTTCGAAGACGCGTGACCTGCTACACCGCCTTCATGAAAAAAAAATGATGAGAAACAGAGCCCGTAAATAATTCAGATGTGTCACTGCTATACGTGCATACTCAACGTAATGCATAACCTACAATTTCATCAGCCTTCAGCCTAAGGAACTCCGCGCATCTGCGCGCGGGAAAAGGAAACACGAAATCAAATTCGAAGACGCTGTATGAAGGGAGTCAAAGCAAGGATTCAACAACATAAAATGCCTATGTAGATTTCTTGCATCGCCTTTTATGATCACATGTGCATTTTCTTTCTTTTTACGAGCAGCATGCAAATCTAAGTTAGGATAAAAAAAAAATAGACCAAACAAATTTATCATCACGTGAAAGGTATTCCCTAGAAGTGATGCTTTTGATTTGAGGAAGCCTGCTGGTAAGTGCAAAAACAATCACACGAAAATGAACCAGTTTTCCAAAGCAGTTTATTGACTAAAACCCTGAAAATATGATACCCGCTAAGAGGCGTAGAAAAGAAACGTGTTGACAGTAAAGCATAAAGGCAGAAGCGGTGTCATTTTCTAGATACTGCATCCTGACGTTCTTCTGGTAAAACAAGAAGCCTGCGCTGCAACAATGCCGATGGCCCTTCGGGCGCGGTTGTAGGTTGCAAGAGCATGCAGGATGCTTCCTTCCGTTCAGATTTGTATTCAAAAAGGTCGCCAGTTTCTGTGTGGGTGAGCAGAGCTGAAAATTCGTGCCCCTGCATTAGGCGGAATGAATCCATGCGCAGGCCTGTACTCAAGAAGCGAATATGTTCTTTAATTGCGCAGTAAGGCATTGCTGCATACACATGCGAAAGTAAAGGCGACATTATTTTCAGTCTTCACACAGCCAGTTTGTAGGCGAGTTTTGTGACTGGAATGAGTGTTAGAGCAGAAGCGCCTATACAAACCAGAATGAGTAGTTGGGAACGCTGGAATGGTCTGGACGGACATAATATCACCCGTGGTGCTCTTGGGTGGGAGTCACACGGGGTGGGTTCAAGGCCCACGTCTTCCGTGACGCTGCCCTATTCACACACTACGGCATCTCATAGCTGCTCGGTCCATGCATTACGCAGATACGCTATTGGCAAGTTCTGCTTCGTGGTTCCCCATATCTTCTGAGCATTGTTTAGGTCCACTCCTTTGGGAGGCCAAGGCAATGCGATGATATCATCTGTGTGCCGGTATCCTTTTATGGCCTGTGCAGTAAGTGTCCTACTGAAGAGAGTTATATCCGTCAGTGAGAGGGCTGTCCAAAATACGAGAAACAATTTCTTAATTACAGATGTCGAGGTATGCATAATCGCAGCTGCGGGCTAAATGTAGACCCAGGGTGTCCTGTGTTTTCACCTCCTCTATCCTGTATTAGAGGACTCTAGTACTCCGCGACGACGCAGGGACCCGGCTTCTTCACAAAATTCGCAGGTGCTGCTAAACGCGAAAAGGCACACTTTATAAATCAGCATCCATTTGCAGAAATCACCAAAGCAGGTTTCATATTTTTGTTAAAAACAGCCCGAAGGGGAAATACGAAACTTCGAATATTGAATATATCATTTCTAGAAAACGCTGTAAAAGTTTTTTTTTTTTGAACGGAAAGGTGGCCCCGCTGCTTACAAAACCGCAAATTTTCAGTCATTCTGCATTCAGATGGCTGGAAAAATTTTCTTACATCTACGTAAATTTAATGACCTTGTCATGTATCCGGCTCTCCGGTGAACCCGCCAATACCCAGCCTGGGTCACTTGACACGACGTTTGCAAAGTATCCGGACGGCGGCGGGTGCATACGCCTATACCCGGATATAAGTGATTTTCTGTGATCATGCATGATCTGCCGGCCGTGTGGGTTTTGTCATCAATGTATCAGCCTTCTGTGCACAGTAGATATTATCTGGTTGGCGTTTTTGGGAATTATATTTACCTATGTAGGAAGTCAGCGGATTGATCAGGCGTCGGTTTATTTTGTCCTTAAAGAAGGACATGCGCATGAAATTGTGAAAGTTACAATAAAATAAAAGCCCAGAAGGACAAGATTTGTTGTCAGTAAGCGCTTTTTTTATCCTTAATAATTATGCCACTTTAGAAAATGTAGGTAGTAAAAACTGGCTGAGATATCCATGAGACTGCCAGTTTCCTCAAAAATATGTTTTTACCTGACTGCCCTGCTATCAGATAAACATTGCATGAAAAATCGCCGCACGGATTTTTACATAGTTTGTTACATTCAGCTGCTTGAAAAAAAATTTATGCTATGATTTTCTTTACTTCCCAGTTATTCTCTCATTTTTTTTCATTCTGTGAGAAATTTAGCATGCCGATAATAAGTGCGTTATCTAAGCGTAGATATATTTCCTCTATTAAAAACTCCGGCTGCTAAACTATTTGGAGAATGCCCCTGCATACACCGTTCCTTTAGGGAATTATAAATGACTGTTGGCTCATACCATGATCTGATGTGACGGCCACGTTTCTGCAAGTTCGGTTCAGAAATTAAGCATAAAACATTTTTTTATGTCAAAACTACTTAAGAGGTTTGATATTGAAGCATTCAGTGCACGTCCCAAAATACATGTCAAATTTCATTGCTCTGCCGCCAAAAATAAAAATTTCGCCTCGAATGCCTGCGTTCCTCCTGAAAAAGACAGCCTGGAGGCACTTTCGCCAACTCACGTGACTCGCCGACATGTGATGCTTCCGGCCAAAGAAATACCTTGTGGCTTCGTATGCGCTCTCGTTGCTGCTTTCAGCTCGGCCCATCGGACAGCGAGCGAGAGAACAGATTTCTTGTTGGACCTCTTTTGACATTCAGCCAAATCGCTTTATCATTCGTGGCCGTCAGCTTTTGATAAATTAAACAGCCGTCGTGGAAAACCTAATCTCGTCCATAACCAGCATCCCTTGCGCACATACAGGACCCGGAAAAGTAACAGTCGTAAAATGAAAGAACGCACAAGGAAAAAAATTGAACCGCGAATTAATTCCGTGAATGAAATGAAACATAGTAGGTATATAGGTATAGTGTATTCACTTTTACTTTGCGTGTCATTGTTAACCTTGATGATTGCGCAGCCGGCGTAAAACGGGGATTAAATGTAGGGCGAGAAATTGTATTCATCCAGAGGAAATGCGAAAGTATAACCCCTTTCTGTTCTGCATATTTAGTAATGATGAGGACATCAAAAAGACTTTCGTTATATCCAAGTAATTCGTTATATCCAGGTTTGGTTAGCACTCATTCTTTTATCTCACATAAGTCTTTCTTACAAGACGAAAGGCTAGATTTCCCTCTCTGTTTTGCAACCACCAAATCCGGTAGTATGCTCTTCCGTTAATTCACACCCTGAAAGTAACGGAAGGAACAAAGGAGGGAGTGAAAGAAGAAAGGAAGGAAGATGCGCCGTAGTGGAGGGCTGCGGAGTAAATTCGACCACCTGGGGATCTTTAACGTGCACTGACATCGCACAGCACGCGGGAGCCTTTGCGTTTCGCCTCAATTGAAACGCTGCCGCCGCGGTTGGGTTCCAGGTACTTAGTCCAAATACAAATTCAGTGCGCAAGCCCTTCGGGTTTCACTTCGGTTTCGGTTTTGCATCCGTTTCCTAAGGATGGAAGCTGATGTAGACGACCACGTGCAAAGCACTGGACGAGAGGCTTTTATAGATTAGCGCGTGAGGTGTTTGGCTGCAGGGATAGTCTAGGGCTGCCACTCCCGAGTTTCGTCCCGGCGATGGCGCAGTCGTCTCATGCAGCGAGCAACAAAGCGGATCTGCTCGTGCCGCCCCTGGTTCTAAACCACTCGTGGCCGTAAAATGTTTTATTTTAGTTATTGGTGCTACGTGGATTCCTCCCCACAAAAGGGCTTTTTTGCTAGCAAGGCATTTATTCCTTACGCATATAAAGTACAGCCCGTCGGCGTTCTTCCGTTTCATTCAGCGCATGTTTGACATATTCTTCATGAGTAGTGTGTGAATTGATATTCAGCGAAATATGAACTCGTGCGTTCTGTTATATATACATTCCGTGCGAGTTCACTTTGTAGTACCCTTGTCGTTTCGAAGACAACCTGAGACTTCACCTAGCAACAGAACAGGGTGCAAGAAGCGCGCGCTGAGCTCTCAAGTCGGCAGTGGGTGGAAAGCGCGTGCACTATTTTCCGGGTAATTATGTGTCACGGTTTCTTTTGGAGAGTTAAATGGGAATAAATTTCGGACATGCTTGCTTTGCGGCTGACATAAATTTGATCGTGTTTACTCCTTGGCATGCTGGTGAAGTTCACGGGCTTATCTTTGGTGTGCCCTTTTGCGGTCATATTGCTCTTCTTTGCGCTGTGCATATCAGTGACTACAGAATGACAAAAACGTGCTTCCCTGATATGAATTAGGGCTTCCTATAAAGAGGGATTGTCGGTAATATACAGCTGTTTCTGAGTCGTTGTAGCAACGCCGAGATTTTCTCGTGGCTCATCGCCCTCGACCCGTTTGTTCAGGATATAGTGAGTTTTCACCTCAAAGAAAAGAAAAAACTTGTTCAGCATGTCATACGTCAGTGACGTGGAGCACCGGCATTGCACTTAAGGATCCCGTTTAACATAAGCACAGGGACACTGGCTTTCTGTTACTTGAGTCCCTCTTTCAAACACAAGATGTGCTCTTATATTGTCCCCATTTTCGAACTCTTTAAATGAATTCACCGTTAGTACATTGACATTGAATTTCTTCTATGGGCATGTTGATATCGTATTGTCCCAACTGCGCCGTAGATGTTTCAATCACAAACTATGTATAATTTCGATTCGCCCAAATGTCACGTGGATTCAGTGAAGAGTTAGAAATAAAAACTAATATAGAACCCACGGCTGAATAACTTGTGGTAATTCTGCATCCAGCCTATTCAAAGACATCGTAAAGCTCGACTAAAGTTTCTGTACTAAGTAGTCCAAAACTAAATTCAGCCGAAAATGCTAGTAAAAAGAAGGCATGAAGAAAACGTTTTCAAGAATCCTATCAGAAGTAACCTTGCATGCTCCTATGGACGACTTAATGAAGGGCACTTATTGTAGGTGCAGTTCCTGATCAGGAGGTGATGAACATTCCTTCCTCCCAAATACTCACCGATGGTGTCCTAAATGCTTAATGCTAAAGAGCGCTATCGTCATGTGTAACGGGAAAGATATTGGTCACTGTTGCATAGCCATGGCGTGCTCGCAGTAACGCCATACCAGTGAAGCAGCAGCGTAGTCAGCAGAACCAAAAATTAACATTCATTCACAGCTTTAGAGCATCATTATAAGTATCCTAGTGGCAGGAAAATAGGAAGGAGCACGTGTTAATCCTTATAATCCGAAGCTCAGAAGGATCGCCAGATAAGACGATAAAATGTACGCGCACTTCGAATATACACATGAAGTTGGAGCATTCCTTCCTCCTCTGAAATGAAAGCGTTGCACTGGCTTGCGTTATCTCATTGAGCGTCTCAGAGTTTGTTGGGCGACACCTGTATTCAAAGGGGCCACCGGAATATCTGGTGGCGGAATATCTGGGGAACCGGCGCCATTTGGGGTGCGCCGAGCAGTCATGCCTCTATCTGGGGTCACCGTTTCTGGATGCTGTAGTTGTGTTGCTTGGTCTCGCTCACTGCTATGTGTGGTGGTTGTAGTTACTGCCATGTTATTCCCATGTGCTTCTGGTCGCGGGCGGACCTGGTCTACGTGCCGCTGGACGATTCCGTCCGATGTTTCCATGGTCATAATTCTCGCTCCAGACGTCGTCTTCACATGGCCTGGCGTCCCCTTGCTCCCCGCCCCGTAATTGCGGGCATACACCTCACTTTCAAGTAGTGGCAGCCAGTAATCGTTGTTCTCTTTTTGTCCCGGAAGTGCTGGAAGAAAGCATGTGTCCAAGCGTGAGCGTGTTTGACAGCCCAAAAGCACCTCTGCTGGGTATTTACCCAATTTTCACGGAGTCCTCCGGTAGTTAAAAAGCAACCGTACAAGGTTATCTTCCAGGTTGTCTTCCGGGGCTTCTATTGATAAATTTGCATCATATGACCGCTCCCATTTGCGGAGACTGAACTGGACAAGTTTATTTTGGTTTCAAGACATCTTTCCTGCAAAGAGCACAAATTTGCTTTTAATATCCCCTGAACATCCCACGAACGGACAGTTATCGGCCGAACCAAGCGTGCCTGTTTTTTTCGCCGTCATAGCACATGCAGCAAGGACGTCTCCTTTCAGAGTGTAGAGTAGTTCATACGCGTCCTGTTTAATGCTAAGTAGAACCCAATAATTTCATTGAATCGGCCTATTACTACCTACCCAGAGATAGAAATCCGCCGGCTGAAGGCATGCAGTCCTTTCAATTCTACCACATCCGATATGATACCAGCCGCAGCGTTTAGAAGGGAGCTCTAATTCCGCTCGTCGATGTAATTCCTGTGGACACAAATTTCTCATAAGTCTTCCCTCAAAACCCCGAGAAGTAACAAATATTTGCCAGACGGAGGAATACCAAATTCAGAGAACCGCCACGGGCGATTGGAGACCTAAAGATGTTTTCCGAGGGCTGCCCCGATCGGGATTGCCGATTTAATTTCCGAGACAATCCACATTTTCTTGAAATCTCCCCCCAGTACCCCAAACCAAACCAATGTGCGCTTTAAAATGGCATGCGCTCTTTTAAACCCCATCCTCTGTTATAAGTGCGATAGTGTTTAAACGCGCTCAGCACGATATGAGCTTGGTGAGATTTGCCAAATACTAAGCCCAGAAAAACTTTTAATCTTCCCCAAATACCCACCACCATCTACACCAGCCCGATTTAGCGACTGACGAACATTAGTTTGCCCTTTTTCATATTCATTTCTAAACCCACCACCACCGTTCCGCCTTGCCTTTATAAGTCATCAACCACGATTTGAAATACATCTCCAGAGTGATTTAGAGAAGCAATGTCATCAGGAAATCGCAAATAAATTAAGTATTCTCAATTAGCTCTAATCCCCAACTCTTGCTACTTAACGCCTCGGAATAATTCCTGTAAACGGGCGATGATTACCAGCTGCGAGATCGTCGCTCCCTGCCCGACTATTGTCCTTTGGAATTGTAAGGCTGACTTTATTGGAGACTATGGTAGCTATGCGGTCGTTATAATTGTATTGTAGTATTTTCACATAATGCTCTTCTACACCCCGATTCCTCAACCACTGCAAGGCTCGTGAGGTTTCCACTGAGTCTAATGCGTCCTCGTAATCACAGAAGGCTATATATAGATGGTTGTTTCTATTCTGCTAATTTCGCTACCATCTGGTCGATACTGTTAATAAGGTCTATTGTAAAGTGATCATCATCAGCCTGACTATGCCCACTGCAGGGCAAAGGCCTCTCCCATGCCTCTCCAATTAACCCTTTTATTTGCCAGCTGCATGCACCCTTTGTCCGTAAACTTCTGAATCACATCCGCCCACCTAACATTCTGCCATCCCCTGCTACGCTTACTTTCGGTTTCAATCCACTCCATTACCCTCATGGACCAGCGGTTATCTTGTCTTCGGAATACACGCCGTGCTCAAGCCCATTTCTTCTTCCTGAATGCGACTAGGATGTCATTAACCCGCGTTTGTTCCCTCACTCACTCTTCCCGTTTTTGGTCTCTTAACGTTACACCAATTGTTTTTCTTTCCGTAGATCGCTGCGTTGTCCTTAACTTGAGCTGGACCCTTTTCGCTACCCTCCATGTTTCTGCCTCGTAGGTGAGTACTAGTAGGATACAGCTGTCGAACACTTTTATCTTGAGGGATGTTGGTAAACTGCCATTCATGATCCGAGAGAATCTGATATATGCACTTTACCCCATTCTTATCCTTCTAGTTATTTCCCTCTCATTATCCGGATCACTGGTCACTACTTGCTCTGCGTAAACGTATTTTTTTACCACTTCCTGCACCTCGCTACCAGTTGTGAACTGCTGTTTCCTTGCTGTGCTAGACTGTTCAGCATTACTGTGGTTTTCTGCATGTTAATTTTTAGACCCACCGTTCTACTCTGCCTAACTCATTGATCATGCTGTGCAGTTCATCTCCTGAGTGACTCAGGAAGGCAATGCCTTCAGCGAATCACATATCATTTAGGTATTCTCCGAAAACTATTATCTTTAACTGTTCCCAATTCAGCCAGCAGAATACCTCCAGTAAACATGCGTTGATTAGCAGTGGCGAGATCGTGTCTCCATGCCTTATTCCCGGCCTTATTGGAATTTTAATGCTGACCTAATTTTTGGCTATGTTAGCAGGGCAGTTGCTATAGACATCTGCCATTATTTTCACGCAAGTCTCTTCCACAGCCTGATTAATTATTGCCTGCGTGACTGCCGAGGTTTTCACTGAGTCAAATACTTTATCACCTGATTGATAGTGTGAATATGATATATTGAGGAATCTTTTACGAAAGCCTGCCTGATCATTCAGTTGATTGAAATCTAGGTTGCCCTGATTATATTAGCGATTACCTTAGTATGTACCTTGTTGGCAACGCACAGTATGCTGATCAGTCTTTAATTTTTCAAGTCCTTGGCGTCTCCTTTCCTTATAACTAACATAACGTTAGCGTTCTCCCAAGCTTCAGCGTCCTTCCAAGCTTCCATGCTTCCTAAGGCACTGCGTTTATAGGGTGGCAGGTATGAGTGTTGACCCGCACTAATCGCACCATTAAGTTTATTGCACTCTCAGAAACACCATATATTGCACCAAGTGTTCCCAAGAGCCTTCCAGTTCCGTACCTGGTGATATAATAAAAAAAAGATTTGTCGGCCAGCCTGAATTTGGTTCGACATTGTTTTCCGTTCATAGAGCGCGCTTTTAGTTTCAATCAGCTCTCAAATATCTGACTATAGGGACGCGAATGGGCGGAATACAGACATGACCGCCTGCCACCTCGATATTACTTGCATGAGACAAAGCCAAGTTTTCTGACTGCATCAGAATTGTGCTTTACGAGTTTTATTGCTATCTACAGCCCACATTTACGTTCTATTCCGCTGAATTATCTGACAATAGATGCCACAGACTTGTTGAATGTCAGCAACATCAACTTAGCGCTGCAAATATAATTTCAACGTGCCGAGTTCTTGCCCACGTAGTGATCACATTCCACTTGAGTCTGATCTGAAAAAAAAAGCAGGCGGGGGACCAATGTGGGTGGCACGCTGTCATGAGTGTTTTCTCCCCGAAAATTGCCGAAGCAGGGGCAACAGCGCATTTATTTCAGCCTCCTTTTTCTTGATTGCCTCGGGTTTTCTTATCTAATGTCGGCTTTTTTGCAGCGTGTGCTGTCACGTACATTTTAGACGAGACCGATGAGGACTGTATGTAAGAATGGGGGCTCGGTTAGGCCTTCCGTGAAATGCGTTTAGTAAGCTAACACTTCACTCATTTCATAACTCTGAAAGTCACGCGTCCGATTAAAATGTAGCATTTATTTCTCAGAATTGTTTTCGCACGACAATATTCAGAGAGTAATTTAATGGCTTCATGTTTTTTTATACACGCGAAATAATCTCTCAGAATAAAAAAAGAGAGACCGTCCCGTACCTTTTTAAACTTTTTAAATGATTTGCACTCCTCATTTGGGTGTAAAAATTTTTAAATGTCGCTGAACTTTTAGCGGATTATCAAACATGAAATGCTTTTCTTTCTTGCAATAAGAGCTGCATTGCGCAGAAGTCCAATTTATTTTCGCACAAAAAGCTCCTTTCTTCGTGGCTAAATTTTATTCGACGAAAGTGTTCATAGAAAAAAGCAAATCAAGACACTTCTACGAAGTGTAACTGCGTCATGAAGAAAAGGACTACTGCCTATTCTAAGAACAGCTGAGTGTGTTTTAGGAAAATTTTATCGGCCTATTATAACAAAGGTCTGAACTCGTAGTACCCTTTGATAGGGAAAGCCGAGTAGGTTTGTGGAAATTAGAAGCACGGCGCTGCAATCAAAGCACAAATGATTTGTGTAGCGGGCTGTGCACAGCAAGAAATATTAGAAAAATATTCCAGGGTGACATAAAGTAAATTGAATAAGAAGAGTGAACACAGTTTCACTGAAAACATTTGAGAAGTTGAAGTACACAAGGTTTTAGAAAGTTTACAAGTTGTAAGATAAAAAACCCCTAGGGCAAGTAACGTGGCATAATTCGAGGTGTGTCAACGAAGGACCAAGTCAACTGTACCAGGTCGAGCCACATAAGGGGAAAAACAGTGGTAATAAAAATGAAGGAAGCACACCAACACTAACTACGAAGCAAAAGTAACACACAAGAAATGAGCCAGCTTGAGAAGAATGTTTCGGTCTGTGATGATCAGCCCAGCATAGGTGCGAGGTGCGGTTGAATGATCGAAGTGGTCAGTGCGACAAACAACCGATGTGTAGCCTACACACTAGTCGCCAATGTCCGATAATGAGACGCTGAGTCAAAGCACCGCCTCGTACCTGGCCTCACGATGGCAGTCAGGATGCCAGGTGCAGATTCACCGCCGCTGTCGTCAAGTTATAACCAAGGACTACCTGTGCCAGGGTGAAGACAGCCGGCCAGGTCCGGCTACTCGGGTATGAGGAAGGAGGCACCTTGACCAGCAGCCAGCCCTGCAAAATGGCCGCAGGCAGGATCCCCGAGTGGTAGCAGCTGGCAGTGCCCAGCACGGCGCCCATCCTGTGAAAGATCACGAGCCAAAAGGGAGATGGCAGCCCCCGTTGTGCTAAACCGGCCGGAGGAAGCTTCCGATGTCTATTCAATCAGGCCAATTGAGCCGATCATCTGTTACCGTGCTCGTTCTCTACCTGTCGTGCCTTGTCGCCGTGTCCTTTGAGCACACACGGCCCGTTCCTATCTCTCTTCGTTTTGTTGATCGAGCGCTATTTGCTCAAAAAGAGAATTAAAAACAGTTATCGTGAAATCTAATGCCCAGTCCAGCACTGAAATGTGTTAGTGAAATCTAATGACACATTCCAATGACTGTCTCCTCGCTCCTTAGCAGAATTAGACAGAGCAGATAGATACCACGTCGTGCATATGAACCACAAAATCCTGTCAACCATATATTGTAACCGTACACGCACAAGATGCCGGGAATGGTCGCAATAAACGACAAGGTTAGATCACGTAAGCTCTGAAGCTCGTGCCATCATCAAGCCAACCGAGGTGCCCAGCAAGCTGCCCTATCGATCCTATATTACCCGAATGTTGGCAGCCTATCAGGTAATAGATTTTGCATGGTGGCTAGATCAACCAAATTGACATGGTATCGAGGTAGCTTTTTCAGTGGTACGCCCAGTTTGGTCTTCGCTATACATTCCATGTAGGTGGAAATCCCGGCATTCGAGTGGCTCTCTGAGAAGAAATTGTCCCCCTTGCACCCGAAGGTCCCTCGCATCATGTGCTATCAATAATCACACTAGTCGGCCACATATATCCTTGATGTGGGCAGCCCGCCTCGTTTCCTAGTATGCTCCGTGTCTAAGAAATAGGGACATTTTAGCTTAATGGCACGAAACCCAAGCTAGGCCTAGTGCAGGCATCTACGTTGCTAAAATTTCTCCAAAGACGCTCGGCTTTGTACGAGGTATCTTCAGTGATGCATAAAATGTTGTGATCTAAGATGACGTTGACGGAGTTAAAGGGAGGTAAATATGTTATATAGGACATATATATAAAAGAAAAGTATTCATATATATATATATATATATATATATATATATATATATATATATATATATAATCTATTTGAATCCTAGAGGTAAAATGCAAAGTTGAGAAACGATTCATTCAGCCATAGATTTATTTTGAGTCGACGTTTCGGACAGATCCTCTCCCTTCTCAAGACCGCAATTACAGCGATCTTGCGCTTCTTAAGGAGTTGGAATTGGCACACACGTATGACACATGAGCAAAACAACAAACAAACGGATGCTGAAAAGACGATGGACACAAAAGAAAGAATACTTAAAAAGAGAGATAGAGAGAAAAAAAAACAGAAAAAGAAAAACGAAAAACGCGCTGTAACCCGCCACCCACCGCGCACCCGCGGGGAGTCTGCCTGGGAAAAAAAATAAAAGCGAGGAGCAGGAGGGGATAATAGCCCCCCCACAAGGCAACAGAGCGGTGGCGAGTAAGGTGCACAAAAACAGACGGTGGCGCAATCGTCCAACAGATAAAAATTACAGATGCGTGAACTCGCATGCCCCGGCCATAAAGAGTAAATAAATAAACAGAATAAAATGCAGATGGGGAAGGAGACTGGAACCTTTACGGCAGCCAGAGTCAAGGCCGACTCAGCGGCGCCGTGAGCTTAACTAGGCACACGTGCACTGTGCAAGAAAATACCCAGACAAACTCAAGCGAAAAAGAAAAAAGGTGGCAAAACATCCGTGTTCGGGCAAGTGTCGTGTGGGGTGTAAATGTGAATGACGGAAGCATTTAAGTGAGGGTTCTTCAATTGCACCCCGCTCGCAAAGGTAGTTGAACTGGGAAGATAGGGGTAGGGGATGAAGAAATCTGTGTGAGCTTGAAAAAGATGCCGCTGGCAAGAATCGACCGATGTATGTCAAGCTGGCACTCGTAAGGTCAGCACTGGCCCTGCAAGGGGCGTGTGGAGGACAATACACCTGGACTTTCTTTAATGTCATGAGGAATTGTTCCAAATTTGTAAATAAAGTATGACTCGCGTTGCTCTCTTTTCCGGGTGTTGTGGAACCCACTCTGTAGGAGTGTTAACTTAATTGCATCGAATGGGTGGTTTTTCTCATTAATGTGTTTTGACAAGAGGAGGTTGGGTAGGAATAAGATATGCGCGCGGTGGTTATTAAAGCGAATGCGTAGAGGGTTAACGGTCTGACCAATGTACCGCAATGCACACACTGCATTCTTGGAGGTATATTACGTTGCAGGAATCACAAAGTTGCTATTAATTTTTCATTTCAAGCCTGAAGCAGTGTTTACTGCACAGCTGAATGTTTGTGTCTGTTGGCAGACAGGGCATCTACTTTTTCCACAGGGCCGGCACCCCATAACCAGCTGGGCTTTTGTTTTTCAGTGTATTATGATGTTTTGAATGTTTTTGGCTCGTCTGTAGACTGCGTGAGGGGGAGCAGTAAAAATTTTGGTGAGGCGCTTGCTTTGTTCGAGAAGGTTGAAATGTTTTCTGAGAATTTTGTTTACCTTAGGCGGGTTACAAGTAAAGGTAAGTACAAGATTTGTCCGGTGATCGGTTTCCTCGCTCTATCGACGTCTCCAATGTTTGCGCTTGGCTGAGTTTAGATGCCCTTTCAAGGGCGTTGTCGACAATGACGGAGGTGGTATGGTTGCTTAATAAGGACTTCTCGCATGCGTTTAGAATTTTTTACGAAGTCCTCGTCTTGGGAACATATTCTTTTAAATCGATGTGCTTGAGAGTATAGGATGCTTGCTTTAGAGTGACGTGGATGGCAGGTTTGGAAGTGTAGGTATTGTTGGCGGTCCATCGGTTTTCTATATACACCGGTGGTAAGTGAGCCTTCGTTTATCGAAATCTCAACATCTAGGAAGTTCATTGTGGTGTTGGAGTACGTGTAAGTGAAATATATGTTAGAGCGGACGAGGCTTAAGTTTTTAACAAAACTTATGAGTTCTTGCTCTGTGTCAGTCCATATAAAAAGATGTCATCCAAGTAGCGTTTGTATAGGGTGGGCTTAATGGGGCAATCATTCTTCAGAAATTTAAATTCAATACAATGCATGAAGATATTGGCGTAGGTGGGGGGGGGGGGGGGGCTTTCTTGTACCCATAGCTGTGTCGTTAATTTGAAAATAGTGTTGATTGTTATTTTAGAAGTTGTTATATTCGAGTACGATTTTCGCCAGTATTTCTAAAACACGTGGAGCAGGGGATTCCTCCTTTCTGTCTTGTTCATATTCTTAGATCAGAGATTTGATGCCATCGGAATGAAAAATGTTTGTGTAGAAAGAGACTACATCTAATATTGCTAAGAAGGCTCCTTCGAAGAGTTTGAGACCTGATATTGAGCGAAGGAAATGGTTTGTGTCCTGTATGTAGGATGAGTGTGTTGTAGGAATAAGTCTAATTAGTGTGTCAATATAACTTAAAAGTGGTTCCGTAATCGTTCCGATGCCGGATACTATAGGGCGGCCAGGATTATTTTTTAGTGGATTTTCGGTAACATGTAGAATCGGCTTGGCGATGGGTGCCGTGCGGTGAGGGCTTCAGATAACCGTAGGGATATGTCCCCATTCTTCGAAAGTTGATCTTGAGTCTCTGCTACAAATTTTCGCATTGCGGAGTTGGGTCTGCTTCAAGACGTTGATAGAAACAAATGTTAGAGAGTTGTCTCAAGCCCTCTTCAATGTATTTTTCACTGTCCATGACAACTATACCACCTCCCTTATCCGCCGGTTTTCTGATTATATCTGTCCTTCTGTTGAGAGCCTCCAACGGATCCCGTTCGTGTCTAGACAAGTTCTGCCTCCCTGGAGTTTGGTTCTTGTAGGCGTAAATTATGTGCTTCTGGACGGCATTAACGTACAAGTCCAAGTGTTTGTCCCTTCCTATATTAGGAGTTCAGTGGTGGTTAGTGACGAAGAATTCTCTGTTATCCGCGGTAACCAGTGCCCTCATATATATATATATATATATATATATATATATATATATATATATATATATATATATATATATATATATATATATATATATATATATATATATAAGGAATGAATGTCTTTAATCTTTTTATTTGTAGTGCCAATCAATCTGTTTGAAGAAAATTACTTATAAAGCAGCAGAAAAAAACAACCATGCCGCCGGTGGGATCCGAACCCACGACCTCCGAATATTGCGTCCGGTGCTCTTACCAACTGAGCTACGGTGACGGCTGTCCAATCTGCTGCTTTCGTGGGTATTTATGTTTACTGCGTGTAAGCGAACCTTGAGAGTGTTCACCAGCGCCACCCTCGAATAGCTGTGGACGTAGCACGTCCTGTTATACCGCGAGTGTGACGTAGAACGTCATCTAACGGCGAGGGCGGAAACTGTGCGAGAGCCCTCTTATACTACCTATGGCAACAAGACTGCCAGAACCGAGACCCCCGTTAAGCTATTAGCAGACAAGGTAAAGGAAATGAGGGGCTCGTTTGACAAACATATTAAGGAAGCCTTTACCTTGTCTGACAGCGCAGCTAATAATTGCGGCGCCTCTTCGCAGTTGGCAGTTTCACGCTTTACAATTATCTGCATGCCAAGGGTCGCTTGTGACATGCCAAAAAGGTGTCATAACGAGGCCCAAGCCGGCGGTCACTTGTGAGAAGCCTAGTTTGGCGTGTCAGCGTGTATCAGACTGTCGTCTGGGAAAAGCGCTAACAGGACATAGAAGCAGCACGGTGGAAGTGCGCACGGCACGGCAGCATTGGCCCAGTTTAACTCGAATATCAGTAAAAAGAATGCAAGAAGTTGCACACGTCATGCCTATAAATCGTGTTTAAGAAATGAACACATATTAAACCATACAGTGGCCCAACTTGGTCTAGTCAAATAATTGAGAAAAGCCTAGGTGACTTTTTATTTTTTTATTGGCATACACTTAGAAGGTGTTCGTGCCAGATTGTGGCGCTGGATACTCGTTAACACATAATGGAAGAAATACAGTATAACTGGCGACATAACTCTCAGCAAAGAAGAGCTAAAGCACAGCCACTTCACAGTACAGATGTTACAACAAACTCCAGAAATGCTTGCACAAAATAGGAAAATATAAGAAATCATACTACCTACGCAATTAAATGAAATGAGGATATACTGTAAACAATGGCATGCTTTAATCACAGTAAATAATATAAATACCCAGATATCCAAGACATGACAGCAAAACAACATTTGGTACGATAGCAGATGCATGAGAAGCATGGAAACACATAAAATGATTGCCAGAACAGTAAGGAGCACAAGGCGGGCAAAAAGACTCAAAATTTACTCAAGTAATATATTGCACCTCCCGAGGATGCCAGTGTACCTACTTTACGGTAGAGGAAACGAAGGATGGCAAGTGCATAGCTGCCCCCGAGTTCCTACGTTGAGCTGCAAAAGCGTAAGTTTAATTTTGCCGCGGTATGGTTTAAGGTAAAAGAAAACCGATGTTGTTCGACGATGAGCCAACAGGGGTTTTCGATTAATACATTCCCATCATGTTATACCCATGAGGCCAGCCCCATTTTCAGATGATAATTTCGGACTTGTGCATATGGGTTTGAAGACGTCTTTCCCCCAAAGAGCCCCCCTTTAGTTTCAATCTGCTCACAAGTGCCCGAGAACAGATATACAGCAGCCGCAGCAGGCGTGCTTGCTTTCCGCCCCGTCACAGCTTATCTGCCGAGAGTGGCAGCTTTCAGAGCGCAAAGAAATTTGGATGCGTCCTGAAAATGCGAAGCTTGATGCGTCCCGAAAATGTGAAGCACAACCCGTAATTTCATTAGATAGGCCTTCAGATGCATACCAAGAGATAGGAATCCGCTGACTGAAGGCATGCTTTCCTTTCATTTCCGCCACACGAGATCGGGCACCAACCGCAGTTTTTCGCAGGCTGCTCTAATTCGGCTGGTCGAGGTAATTCCCGTGGATAAAAATTTCTCTCACATCTTCCCTCAGCGCCCGAGAATGGGCCGTTATGTGCCACACGGAGGCATGCCAAGTTCAGAACGCCACCACGAGCAATGGGAGGCCAAAACCAGATTTTCGAGGGGAGCCTCGATTGCGATTGCCGATATAATTCCAGATAGAGACGGTGTTTTCTTGGAATCTACCCTCAGTACCCGACGGCATGGGTTTAAAATGACCTGCCCGCTTTCAAACCCCGCCACGTCCGACATACAGACACAAGAGTAGTTTTGTAAGGACTGCCCAATTTTAGCTTAATGAGCTGTGGCCCACAATAATCCCAGTATTAATTTTATTCTGCCTTCGATACCCCATACATTGCCCGAAGTGGTCCTACCTGCCTTCAGTACCATAGCAGGCGATGTAAAACGAACAGTTGGTTTTATCGGGCACCCCGTTTTGGCTACAAGAGGTTTTCCGTGAATAGAGCGCAAATTTATAATCAGCCTGCCGTTAAGTACCCGCCTAGGGAGCGACATGAGCTGCATACAGGCAAGCCTTGCCCTTACCGACATGGGACAGATGACATACCTTCTGAGGGCATCAGATTTGTGCTTGGTGATGATTATGCCTGCATACAGCCCACATTTATGTTCGATCTCTCTCTGGTGCCTGAAAGTGGATCCACACATTTGTTTAATGTGCGAACAAGTGCTGCACAACGGTGCGATGTCGGCTAAGTCTGAGTATACCCGTCTTAATGTCCCGCAGCGTTCTATGCAAGGACCGACACCTGCACAACGCTGGAAAAAACGTAGGGATCAAAATTCAATTGAGTATGACCTTAAATGCTCGGCAGAGGACCGATGTGGGTGGCACGTTTACATGAGCGTTTTTCCACTCCCAAAAACGCTCTTCCGGGGCAACCGCGGATATATACCGGACGCCTCTCTCGATTGCCTAGGCTTTGCCTGTATAAAGCTGGTATATACGTAGTGTCTACCCTCATGTACACTTTAGAAATAAATGATTAGCGCTGGAGGTGACAAATTGGGCTCGGTTAGCCATGGAACACCAATTTCAAGACGCATGCCAGATCAAGGGGCAAGCGCGATTTGGACTTGCCTTGTGTTCCTCATATGGGGCCGCTGATGATATATCTGGACCTTGCTAAGCATTGATTCGGCTTGTGGGGCGCACATGACACAACTATATGCCCTAGCATGGCCGCTAAAAATTGCACAGGTCTTTTCAAAAACCTAGATGTTTGAATCCTCTGTTTGTGCTTATCTCTCTCCAGAAAGGTCGTGGCCTTACGCGTAATGTCTCTTCATAAAGATTAGTATACATATTGATGAGTATGTAGAGCCTAGTATTGCACCGCGTTCTTAATTTCATTGCTCTCTATGCTAGGTTTTGCGCTAGATGACTGCTTTACCCTTTATTCGGTGGCAGTTATATTGTTGTGGCATGATCAGTTTTTCTTTTGGTACTACTTTTCACTTTCTCTATGTTGCAGTACAGCGAAAGGACTGAAATCGAGGCGGACATTACTTGCTGAGTAGATGATACATACCCCCCGCAGTATGTGAATAATGCGCCAGAGAGTCTATTCGTTTTCACCGTGCTTACGACTGTAGCCATGGTATTGAATCTCTAAAAATGCTTTTGCGAAGGCTGAAGTGCAGCTACTAAGTTCTCATTGCTTACTTGATGCTAGCTGTATTTGTTAAAACTTGTGAATTATAACGCGATTACGTATTTCCTGACGTCCGCCATCAGCGCGATGCCCTGAGGCAAACAAATTTTATACCTTGAAATTTCTCTTTTCAGAAATAGGCGGCCGGTTCGCTGCAGGTCACTATATGCATTACCATCACAATGCAAAAATAGCTATCAGACTACAGATTTTGATGCTGAGTGTGCGATTTTACTGTAGCTTTTATTTCTTAAACTTTTTCCTCGTGCGGTGATATCTAGAGATGATTTTATTTGCTTCATACAGTTTTTGCGTGGGTTATTTTTCCCCATTTACTGTAGACAGTTAATATTTTCCTTTCTGGGGTTCAATGCCTCGGGCGCCATTTATTTAAATGCTGTACATTAATTACGCTAGAAACAGGTGTCGCGCTTGTTGTACTGCGCTCCTATCTTTTTCTGGTATTCATTAACGAAAGCTTCCTCCTGTCCATAGGTCAGAGAGAAAAAAACAAGTTATCATGCATACGATATGTTTTCTCACAACAACACAAACATAAACGCCCGCTAGATTTTTAAGCTTTCTGTATATTTAGACCCCCCATTTGGAAGAAAAGTATTGAAATTTCGCTGAGCGTTTAGTCTAATGTCAAACATGAAACGCACTTCTTTCTTGTAATGAGAGCAGATGTATGCTTGAGGAGGCCTTGCTGTCGGAGATGGACTCCTTCCTGAGGGTGCAATTTTTATTCGCCCAATTACTCTCCAAAGAAGCAAAACAAGACATGTCTCGCAAGTGCAGCTGCCTCACGGAGAAAATGATTATAGCGAATTCTTAGAAATGCTAAGTTTGTATTAGGCACCTGTCATTGACCTCTTCGAACCAAGAGCGGAATTGAAATCTGCAGTTGTTAAGCAATTCCGAATATTTTTGTGAAAGTTAGAAGCACGGCGGAGTAGTAAAAACGCAAGGAATTATTGAACGCGTTGTGCAAAGCAAGAAGCATTCGAAGATTATTACCTGCATGTTGCAAATTGAATTGCATACAAAGAGCGAAGACAGTATCACTGAAAAGATTACAGAAGTTGAACAACAAGTTGCAATAACAAGTTTGCAGGGGAAATTTATAACATTTATCACTAAATTCATTGCCCTCGTCTGCTCTCTCCTGTTACTGAATCATAATGACACATGACAACGAACAGTCTCCTCTCAGGGTAAAGGATCATTGGGGCTGGTGATTCGTCGATTAAAATACCTGAGCAGAACAGGACACAGCAAATAAATAGTTAAAGTCGTAAATTGGGAGGTCACAATCGTGTACGCCATGCGTTGCAGCTATACAAAGCAAGAGATCCAATAAAATTTCAACCCACAAACCCATTCTCCTCCTCCACTCCACCAACTTTCAAGACACTCGGTTAACTCGTAAGGAACCAAGAGTTTTATTCGTGCATCATTTGAAATCACAGGCAATTTGAATAGTTACCTCTGCATGACGCAACCACGAAGGTCTGCTATTGTCGTCTTGTTGTTGAAGGGTTTTCTCGCTATATGTTGCATTTTCCCAATTTAAAAACAAACATTTTTCGATCTGGATCAAGGTCACTTCTACACCTACATTTTATTTGTTATGTGCTGTTAAATTACTTTTTACCAGAATCCTTTCTTTCTATCGTAGTGCAATCGTTAGCGCACCTTTTTCGCAGCAAGCTCACGTGAAGCTCCTTTCTTGCCTACTGTCCACGCATTGCCTTACTACGAGGTCATTAAATTCAGATTACCTTTATGCTGTGCACGTTTCACGCTGACGAGCCGTCTACAGAAGGGAAGTGTATAGCAGTCTGTACCACGACTTAGATGTATAGCTAACGCCTTCCAGTGGCAGATTTTAATAGGAAACCGCCATGGTTATTTGGCAGCAGGTTCTTTATATATAATGACCTCAATCGCTTACTTTCGCAAGTAAAACTGTAGGCCAGAAAAAAAAAAAAAACTCGCAACATGAACGTATGATGTACAGCTGGCCAACTTTCGATAAGTATCACGGCGAAACAGGCGCAAATAAACACATATTTCACAAATGCGCTTATTCGCTCTGGTTCTGCAGCACGCACCGTGATAAGGCGCTTACAAGTCAGCGGCTTGATGGTCGCGCGATAGTGTTAAAAAATGATTACAGCTGATTTAGCTGACTTGGCGAAATCAAAACTATGCGCACTAGCACTTCGCGTTTCATTTCGTTTTCGTTTCGAAGCTACGATTTAAAGGTGAAGCTTGAGGCATACATCGACGAAGTCGGTGGTTGGGGACCTTAGGGGCAGAGCGCTAAAAAGTTTAGAGAAGCCTTAACGCACGCCTAGAGGGCACTGTGATAGCGGCCTGTGCTGGATTCACTGTGCACGGATTTAAGTTTTTGAAGACGACGATATTAAATGCGCGGTGCAGAGAGCGGCCCTTAAAAACGAGAGCCGATCGGTTTTTGCAGCAGCATTAGTGCTGTCGTGCACTGGTCAGGAAAGATTATCTGTTCCTGATCCGCGGGATTGAAACCTAGTCGCAGCCATATTAACTTTATTCCCTCAGGTCCAACTGGATTCAAACAAACAGACATCGAGTTTTTCAAGATTTCGTCGAATCTTACGCTAAGAACGATTCGTGGTAAATGTGAGGACGGTACATATCCCTTTGGTATGCTCGTCATTCTCCGTTTGAGAAAATGCTCCACTATGACTTAACGGCAAGCAGCAGGGTCACGAAATTATTTTATTGCGGCAGGCGTAACCAAGGTAAGATTTTGTTTTGTACGGTATCTCACTTCAAGAAGAAAGCCTGAAAAATGGCAATGCATTCCTTGCAAAGGGTGATGTCTTAGAAACGTGACCACAACTGCTGATGTGGAAATACTGCATAGAGTAGCATCGTCATTCTGGGCTGCTGATGCTTTCAGCTGATCTTTTCGCATGTGACATATCTTCTCCGCTGTTTATAGCGTGCTTTCGCAAACTGAGCAGACATGTACGAAGTGTTTGTTTCGACGAGATGCCTCGTAAGCCGCATGACCTCATGAATTTCTCGTTCACATTGACCATAGCATTAAGTCTTAAAGGGGCACTTCGCAATCGCTGCCGCCATCAGTCAGTAGAAGATTCATGGAATGAGATTTTAAACGCATTGATGGATTGCGTCAGAGGCCCTGTGTATTTTTCTTCTTCAAGTGTTGAAGACCGTCGGCACAATAAATCCAGTATGTATTTCTTACGCCGTTCGCTACTGGCCA
Organism: Amblyomma americanum; assembly: GCA_030143305.2. Lineage (NCBI taxonomy): Eukaryota > Metazoa > Arthropoda > Arachnida > Ixodida > Ixodidae > Amblyomma > Amblyomma americanum. The sequence goes on along the minus strand of JARKHS020027389.1, from coordinate 309,250 downwards.
GGTATCAGCACAGAATAATAATTATAATTGGTTTTGGTGGAAAGGAAATGGCGCAGTATCTGTCTCATATAACGTTGGACACCTGAACCGCGCCGTAAGGGAAGGGATAAAGGAGGGAGTGAAAGAAGAGAGGAACAAATAGGTCCGTAGTGGAGGGCTCCGGAATAATTTCTACCACCTGGGGATCTTTAACGTGCACTGACATCGCACAGCACACGGGCGCCTTAACGTTTTTCCTCCATAAAAACGCAGCCGCCGCGGTCGGGTTCGAACCCGGGAACTCCGGATCAGTAGTCGAGCGCCCTAACCACTGAGCCACCGCGGCGGGGAAAAATCGTGATTTTTAGCTGACATCTCAGCTATCGCTTTTGTTGCGCAAAAACGGCTGGCTTCCACTCTTGTGCTCGATCAGAAGAACAGAGTAAATGCCTTGCTTTCGGCAAGCTGAAGAATTTATTGATGTAGGAACTAAAAAATCTGGTGAGGAGAATATGCACCATTTCGATGTGACAGCTGGTGTAGACTATACCGGTTGCTCAGTGCACCCTGAGAGCGAAAGAAGAGAGCAGGTTGGAGAGGGTAGAATAGGCGAAGGGAGCCGGCCTGTTCCACATCTCTGGCTTCATTTCAAGTATCTTGGTCATGGTTATGGCGCTCGGCTGCCAGCCCAAAGACGCGGGTTCGATCCCGGCCGCGGTGGTCGAATTTCGATGGAGGCGAAATTCTAGAGGCCCGTGTGCTGTGCGATGTCAGTGCATGTAAAATAACCCCAGGTGGTCGAAATTTCTGGAGCCCTTCACTACGGCGTCCCTCATAGCCTGAGTCACTTTGGGAAGTTAAACCCTCACAAACCATAAACCATCAATCGTATCTTCAGTAAGGTGCCTCTGTCTGTGTACCTACACTACACTCAAGTTAAGAGCAACTGCGCATTTTTTCTCACCGAACCTTTCATAAAATTTGCATAACTCGCTCCTCTACTTATTACCAACATGTACCATTCCTATTTGGGCGTTTTATTTTCGAACGAAGCTGACAAAGCTTGACCCCTAGTGATGTTATAACGCACGCCGCATAAATTCTAGGCCACTCGCTTTACGGGGCACCAGTATTTCTATGCCCTTTGAGCACGCATGAGGCGTGTTTTCTTTTGCTTTTCGTTTTTTTTCAGTGGGCGCTAATTATTCATCAAGAAAATTTACAACAGTTGTCGCTAAATCCAATGCCCGGCACAGCTCTGTAATCTGTAAGTGAAGCCTAATGACGCATTCAACAGACGGTCTCCACTCTCGGTAAAGGATCTGTGGGGAGGTTGCTTGGTCGATTAGAAACAACCCTGAGCTGAACCGGGTAGAGTAAATATATATGTGACGTAGCAGATATGAACAACACAATCCTTCCAACGATCTATTGCAACTATACGCGCAAATCATACAGTGTATGGTTTCAATGAAGGACAGAGATAAGGCACGTAAGCTGTCAAGATCACGCCACCATGAAGCACACCTTTTGCCACGCAAGCTGCCGCATCGCTCCTATATTACTCTAATGCTGGCAGCCGATCAGGGTAAAAGGAGATTTTGCATGTGTGCTAGATAGTTCAAATCTACATGGCATCGAGGTAGCGTTTTCAGAGCTACGCCCAATTAGGGCTTGGCTATACATTCCTAATAGGTGGAAATGCTGCCATTTCAGTACAGTACGAGCCAAAACTAGGCGCCTAACGCCAGCATGTCCCTTGCACCATGTGTTATCAATAATTGCACTAATCGGCTACGGTGACGAGGCAGGCGAAGAGACAGACGGCCACGGCGAAGAAGTAGGCCAGTGGCAAGTCGTATTACAGAGGGTTGCGCGGCGGCCATCGCACTGTCTCATTGGTGTAGTGGCCATAGTACATCACCGTGTCCGCAAACAGCCCCGCTCCAGTGAAGATGTTGAAAAAAGCTTGCACGTAGCCAACATCAGCGGAGTAGTCCGACCGCATGGCTGACGGGGACCGTTCGTAGATTAGCTGAGGCACCGTCACGAAACCCATCAGCAGGGCGCCCATGAAGAGGTTGAGAGCCAGCAGCGCCGGAGGAAGAGGAAATAGGAGGCCACCCCGGAGCCAAAGTTGCCCTGGATGTCCTTGAGGTGACTGTGCCACAGGTCCACATGCGACAGGGCGTCCCACAGGTTGCGCTTCATCCGTTGCACTCCCATGGCAAGCGAAAACTTGGTCCTCCGCCACCATGAGACGCTGCGGTGAGCGGCGGTAGCATGGTCGGCCCGAGAAGACGTCAGACGGCGCTTGACTGAGCGCTTGAGTGTCAGGCTCTGCTTGGAGTTGCGTAGGGTGGCCAGGGCTACGGCCTCGGAGAAGTTGCTGTCTGCCCGCAGGATGTGGTAGAGGTCGTCGGCGCTCAAGTCGCTGGCATTGTTGGCTGTGGCTGCACGCACACGCAGGGTCAGGTAGCGCCAGTTATCCCGCTGCCGTTTGCTGCCCGCCTCTGACGACGGGGCCCTGTCACCCTGCGGCTTCTCCGAGATGACCGCGTCTGGCTCCGGCGTACTGAGGTCATCGAGATTCCTCGAGGGCAGCTGCTTGATGAGATTGCGGGTGTGGAAAGGCACGCTGGGCCGTCGCGGCTCTGCGCCACCCGCGTCCACCCGGGATGAGTGCACATAGCCGTTCTCGTCCTCTTCGGATCCCTCCATAAGGTGCAGTGGGATGTCATCTGGTGGATGCTGAGGGTCTCCATTCTGCTTCGAACTTCGTCCCGCCATGGCTGCTGCTGTTGCACTGACGCGGGAGCCCGCGACAGGTAGCGGAGCAGTCACCGTTGACGAGCGGCGCTTGCGCTAGGCAACGCCATTCTGCGCTGACGAGTTTACCGCACTGCAAGGACAATCAGCAGTCAAAACCAAGGTGGCAATGTCATAACAGCACGGGGTACGAGCCCACACGAAACCGAGCAGACCAAACGAGTTTTTCCGATGCGCTTGACCGCCTGAAGGGGGCCCGTTATTTTTCCACGCTAGATCTGCTCTCGGGCTACTGGCAGGTGCCTGTTCACCCCGATGATGCGGAAAAGACGGCTTTCGTGACTCCCGACGGCCTTTACCAGTTCAACCGTATGCCCTTCGGTCTCTCGAACGCTCCAGCCACCTGCCAGTAGCCCGAGAGCAGATCTAGCGTGGAAAAATAACGGGCCCCCTTCAGGCGGTCAAGCGCATCGTCGAGGCGAGGCAGCGGGTACACGTCGCAATTAGTAATAGCATTTAGCTTCCGATAGTCAACGCAGAAGCGGAGTGTTCCATCCTTCTTGCGCACAAGGACGACAGGGGAGGACCAAGGGCTACAAGAAGGGGCAATGATTCCCTGGTCAAGCATGTCGCACACGTGCTGCTGGATGACTCTCCGTTCGGCTGGCGCTACACGGCGAGGTTGGTGATGAACGGGCCCGCGGTTTTCGGTGTTGATCCGGTGTTGAGCCCAGGAAGTGCACCCGAGTTCACCGGCGCTGAGAGCAAGGCAACTGCGATGCTCGAGCAGCAAGGTCTTCAGAGAGGCGAGCTCCGCGCAGGTCAGGCTGGGTCCAAAGTTAAATTCTTCCCATGATAGGATCGTCGGCGCTGGAGGGTGGCGAGGCGGGGCTTCAGGTTGCAGAGACGCCACTGGTGGCCCGGGGTCCAAAACTGAGGCTGTACCCAATTGCGTGCCGGGAGTCAGCGCGAGAGGTACGCTGCTGATGTTGAGTATAAATACGTGGGCCTCTCCTTTGAGCACAGGCAGAAGGCTTCGAGGGGAGGTCATCTGACGGGCTGGAGCTGAACACCGGATGGGTTCGAACAGCACGTCTGCTGTGACCGGACTGTCAAGCTTGGCATACACCCACGTTGCCGCACCCGGTGGCAGGGTCACGGCGGACGCCACATTCACGGTAGTGACGTCGAACGGCTTGACTCGACACGGCCACTTCGTCGCGAGGTCACGCAGAGATGCTGAGGCACGCTTGGTCACCGACACCAGGGACTGCCACAGGGCGACACCGAGGCTGGAAACCCGGCTAAGCCAGCCCGGCCCACAGAGAGTTCGGCTCGCCCGTGGTTTGGTTCTAGTAAAATTAAGGACGACTCCGGCTTGCTGGCACCACCCGCACCCGAGGACCACTGGCCAAATAGGGCTGTCTGCGACAACAAACTCGGTGGAGATGGCATTTCCGAGTGCTGTCAGGTTGACGACGACACGTCCGACTTGCTCTACAGGGGTGCCGTTAAAAGCAAAGAGCCGAGTTTTGGCGGCTGGCAGAAGCAGGTGGGGCGCGTTAGCAACAAACGATTTGTGCAGTACATTGACAACCGCTCCAGTGTCAACCAAGGCCTTTACGTGCCGGTCAAGCAGGACGACGTCGACGAGCACGTAAGGAGCATCAGTGGTAATCGGAGCCGACGAAAGGAGGGGACGCGGAGAACGAAGGAGTGTGGGGACGGACTGTGTGGGGCGGAACGGTGCCCCCGGAGTTCCGCCAAATCGTTTCCCGACGTTGGAGGGCCGGCACAGTCCCTCGCGTAGTGTCCCCGCAGGCCGCAGCGGAAGCAGGTCATGCGGACGTCGTTACGCAGGCGTCGGATAGAGGCCGCAGTTGGGGCTGCGGACCGAGGAGCCTGCACCCGGACGCTGCGCTCGGCAGACGGTGGCGACGCCCGCGTGGCCAGCAAAGTCAATTCCGCCTCGATGGCGAGCGCCATGGCGGCGCGGACGGAATCAGGACGGCCAGAGCGGACCAAGCGCTGCACCTCGGGGAGTCGGATGGCGTCGACAAACGCCTCGGTGCCGACCAGGGCCACAGCGTTCTGAGGCGCTCCCGGCAGCGACTGCAGAGCCAGGCGCTCAATGGCGGCGGCGATGTCCTGGTACGTCTCCCGGGCTCTTGACGGCGGGCTCGCAGGCGGTGGTACTGCACACGGGGTTGACCTGAGGCACCATAGTGGTCGGCGAGGAGGCCTGCCAGAACAGTGTAAGAGCCCAGCTGGTCGGGCGGCACGTTCTGCAGCAGCTCGGTGGCGCGGCCCCTCAGTTTTGCAACGAGCATCCATGCCTTCATTTACTCGTCCCAGCCTCTCGCCGCCGCAATACCGTCCAGCTGGATGCGATAAGCATCCCACGAGATGGTGCCGTCAAATGTGGGCAATTCCACAACGTGCAACGAACACTGCGGCGAGGACGCACCCGCGCCGAGCACGCCATTGGCGGCCACGACCGCAGGCCCAGCGACGGCAGAGCCGTAAACAGCGGCGGCGGGGACGCCCAAAGGCACCTGACCTGTGCTCGGCTCGGCTGGCACCAGGCGACGGAGTTCGCGCCGGAGAGCTTCCATCTCCCCAGCCTGGGCAGTCAGACGGGCCTCCCATGCGTCCATCCGTTGGGTGACTGTATCCAGGAGGCGCTCAACACCGGCGTCCGGCTGCTGCGAAGAGCCGAGCCCCTCCGAGCGCCTAGGTCTAGCGGCGCCGGCCGCCGCGTCGTCGGCGCTATCGGCTGGTGGTGGACTCCTGTCGTCTGGCACGTCGGGTGCTTGACTCTGGGAGCGGGTGAGCGGCATGATCCCACCGCTGCCACCAAAATGTTACGGTGTGGGATGCCACGGGGTGGCCACGGGCCCGCCCAGAGAAATATAGCAGCAGTATGGAGGAGAGCCGGCGAAGCACGACCGGCGGCGGCCAAGCTTTTTCGTTCCATCTCCCTCGTGCTAGAGCCGCGCGCTCGCCGCTCGCGCTCGCTCTCCGCCTCTTCTTTTATTCCCGTATCAATATCAGCTCGATGAGGGCAGCCCTCCTCGCTTCCTTAGTGTCTACAGAATAGGGACAATTTGGACTACGGGGCTGAAGTTCATGCCAGGCTCAGTTAAGGCGGCTAAGTTGCCAAAAATGCTTCCAAGATGCTCGGCGTTGTAGGAGCTAATCTTCAGTGATTCATAAAATGTTTCGATCAAGGCTGAAGTTGAGAGAGTTTCAGGCAAATAAGTACATAGTAGTCAGGTGACACAGTCATTGCTACGCACACTGTGCTCATTTTGTGGAATTTACGCGTCCGTAATAGGTAAGTAAACTTTTGTTTAGTGCGGTAAAATTCCTTTAAAATATTTATATGCATCGCTTGTAATAGCAAGTACTCCCATCACGCAGGTCATGTATCTAAATAAAAGATATTGAAAATTTTATATATATAAGCGTAACGGCTAAGCGCAGTATTCAGCGAGATCTGAGTGGCATTAACTGCTGAAAAGTGCTCATGATTCTCCGTAGTTAGGCTGGGAACGCAGACGACGGCTTCGCTCCCTTTCCCGCACTGTTTTGATCAAGTCACGCCAACCGGCTGCCGTTACACACTCTGTCGGGATATGGGAAGCTCCTGGTATAACTTCCACCCCTCTCCGCCGCACAAAGACCCACACAAAAACAGCACAGCTAATAACTGCGCAGCGTCATCGCAGTTTAGACTTCCTCTCTCTCCAATCATCTCCATGCGGAGATTCGCTTGTGAGATGCCAAGAAGAGGTAATTGCGACGCGCGAGCGCACAGTCACTTGTGAGAAGCCGAGTTAGGCATGTCATCATCAATCGGAGAGTTGTCTGTGACAAGCGCAAGCAGGTCTTAGAAACTAGCACTGCACCTATGCGCTTGGCAGAACAGCATAGGTGCTATAACCCGAATGTCAGTGAAAAGAAATCAAAAACTTTCGCAAGTCTTGCCTATATCTCGTGTTTAACTAATGAACCCATTTCAAAGAGTATAGTGACCTACGTCAATACCTCAAAATATACTAGGTTCTTATTTTTTTTTTGTTCACATATACTTGGAGTGAAATTTTTGCGCCTGATTACAGCCCGGCTACTCTTTTTCACATAATGGAAGAAAAACGCAAGAAGCGACGACGTAACTCTAACTTCAGGATACAAATTTTACAGCAGACTCGCCAGAAATGCATGCAGAAAATATAAAAATGTCATATAAAGAATTATTCTCTCTACCTAATCACATAAAATAAGCATATTGTGTAAACAATGGCATGTCCTAAGCAGAGTAAATGATATAAAAGCCAGAAATTTCGCAAATTGATGTGAAGCAATGGCCAGCAACAGTAACAATATCAGATACATCACATACATAATACAAGCACACAAATATGATTTCCAGAACACTAGAGAAAAACACAATTTACCCAAGCAATGTATAGCACCTCCGGAAGATGCCACTGTCCTCGAGAAAATATGTCAGCGTCCTTCATGTGTAATTGGGAAAGGTGGAGACAAAACCACCGACTCCGGGGTCCGGGCACCGAAGCAGGCGGTTACGTCACGATAAGGGAAAGAAGGAAACACAAACGCTAAGGTGACCAGAAGTTCCTCAGTTGAGCTGCGAAAATTTAAGTATCATTGCACCGGCACGTCTACGATAAAAATCAAGGCCGATGCTGCTCCGCGATAGAACACCACCAGATTTCTTTTAAAAAATTTCCATCATGCTTGCGCGCATGCGGCCGCCCATATTTGCGGATGCTCATTCGGGTTTGAAGACGTCCTCCTTCCAAAGAGCCTGTATTTACTTTCGTTCCGGCCACGAGTGCCTGAGAACGGACGAATATCAACCGCGGCAAGCGTGCCTGCTTTTTTGTCCCGTCACTGCTTATCTGTCAGGAACTGCAGCTTTCAGAGCGTAAAGTAATTTGGACGCGTCCTGTTTATTGCTAAGTAGAAGCCATACCTTCATTTAATCAGACTTAAAATACCAACACATGGAAATAAGCTGACTGAAGGCATGCCTTCCTTTCTCTTCCGCCGCAGCCGATATGATATCGACTGCTGCTTTTTGCAGGCAGCTCTAATTTTGCATGTGGACATTAGTCCCGTGGATAGAATTTTGTCTTATATCTTTCTTCATGTGCCTGAGAAAGGACAGATATTTGCCAAACGGAAGCAGGACAAATTTAGAGCATTACTGTGAGCGATCGGCGAGAAAAAAGCAGATTTCCCAGGGAAGCCTTGATTGGGATTGCCTATATAATTCCCGATAGAATCGGCATTTTCTTAGAATCTGTCCTCAGTAGATGAAAGCGTACCTATATGAGCTTTAAATTGGCAAGCCGTCTTTAAACCCCGGCACGTTCGATTGGCACATAACAGCGGCTTTCTGGGGTCAGCCGGATTTAAGCTCAGTTAGTTGTGACCCACGTACACTAACATCAGCATTAGTTTTATTTCGCCCTCAAGTACCCTATACATTATCAAGTTGTCCTACCTGCTTTCCAGTCCTCCAGCAGGTGATGAATGACGAAACATTGGCTCTATCAGGCAGCCTATCTTTGGTTTCAGGAGGTTTTCGTGAAGACCGTTCATTAACGTTGAATCTGCCCTCATGTACCAGACTAGGGACCGTTATGTGTAGCATGCATGCACAGCCGGTTTGCCCCCTCGGCAGACATGGAACAAACCGCAGTCTTCTGAGGGTCTCGGATTTGTGGTTGTCGAGTTTTATGCCTGAACACTGCGCACATATAAGTTAGATACCCCTCAAGTACCCTAAAATACATCCTGGGCTTTTTTTGAAAGCGATTTCAAGTGTCCCACAAGGGTGCAAAGTGAGCCACGTGTAGGTATGGAAGTCTTAATGTCCTGTAGCGTCCTATAAACACCAGCACCTGATCAGCGCTGGAAATCTCATTTTGACTTGCCTAGTTTATTGCCACGCAGAGATAACAATTCATTTCAGTCTGACCTTAAACACCTGGCAGAGGACCGATGAGGGTAGCACGTTATCACGAGCGTTTACCACTCCCGAAAACGCCGATGCAGGGGCAACGTCAAATTCACTTGGATCAGCTGTTTCTCGATTGCCTGGTTTTTGCCTGTATAAAGCTGGCATATACGTAGCATCTGCTCTCACGTGCACATTACAAATTACCGATTAGCGCTGGAGGGAACGACTGGGGCTCGGTTAGCCGTGGAACACCATTATGAGATGTACGCCAGATCAATGGGGCAAGTGCAATATGGCCTTGCCTTGTGTTCCTCATTTGGAGGTGATGTTCATATATCTGGACCTTGCTAAGCACTAGTTGAGCATGAGGGGCAAAAATTACAGAACTATATGCCGGAGCGTGCTGAATAAAAGTTGCGCAGTTCTTTTCTAAAACCTAGGAGTTTGTAGGCTTTCTTTGAGATCATCTCTGTCCGGAAGGGTCATGGCCTATATTATGCTAGACGTATTCTTGTTGTATCTTTATAAAGAATACTGGATATATCGACATGCATGTAGAGCTTAGTATTGCAGTTTGTTCATGATTTTTTTGCTCTGTATACTAGGTTTCGTGCTCGGTGACTGCTTTCCTCTTTCTTATTCCGTGGTTGTATTGTTGTGGCATGATTTGTCTCATTCTACGATCTGATTGCACTTTCTGTGTGCTGTAGCGCAGCGCAAAGACTGAAATTGACACTTACATTACTTGCTGACCAAACAATACATACACACGCGCAGTATGTGAAACATTCGGCAGAAAGACATTTTTTTCTAAACGCTTACGACGGTAGCAGCAATATCTGATGAGTAAAAACGCTTGGGCGAGGGTTGAATCGCAGATGGTAAGGTCTCATTGCTGCCTTGATGCTATTTGCATTTCGTAAAACTTATGAACTATAACGTGGTTAGATGTTTCCTGACGTCCTCAATATTGCCGCCACCGATACCTTGACGCAACGTTACTTTTATACCTCGAAACTTCTCTTTAGAAAAAAGGCGCCCGGCTCGCTGCAGGTCTCTAAATATATTGCCAGAACGATGCAACAATAGCTATCAGACTAAAACCTTCAAATTCAAGTTTGCTATTATAGTGTATTATTTATTTCTCAAATTTTCCTCTTGTATGTTGATAGCCAGGCAGAATTTTATTATCTTAATTTTTTGTTTCGCTTCTTTTTCACTATTTACTGTAGGCAGTAAATATTTTCCCCCTCTAGGACTCAACCGCTCGGGCGTCATTTCTTTAAACGCTGATCAAGAAATTCACAAGGAAGGTTACCACTCTATTTTTTTGCTCCTATCTTTTTCTGCTGTCCATGAACGAAGCCTTTCACCTCTCGGTAGGTGCAGAAAAGTAAAAAAGAAGAAACAAGTTATCATATACCAGTTGTCCCATGTGAAAGTAACAAAGCTTTTAAAAAACACGGAATGTCCTAGCCACGTGAGACCACCTGAGGGTTGTTTAGAGTCGCGCGACCTAGTCTGCAAGAACTTTTTTGTTCTTTAAAGTTTACTAATCAGTTAAGCCTATTTAGCTAAATTTTTAATTATTACATTGGGGAACAAAGTGTCAATGAAATAATTGTAGATCACTTTGAAGAACAGTTTACGGCAACGCTTGCAACAAGATGCCGTTAACATAAAGTAGTTTTTTTGGGGGCCTTAAACCCTAGCTCTCACAATAAAAAAGCGTATACGTGACAATGGTGCCATTTAAGCATCCCAAGATGCGTATTAGAGAACAAAATCTATTTTTGCTGAAGTGCTCTCTTCGATTAGCCTCTGCGTGCACATTGGGGCAGAGATGTGACCCAGCAGCTTTCTTTTAAGGCCAATAAGTAAAGCTTCGTAACTGGTACCTTGATGAAAGCAACGCAAAATAGCGTTTTTTTGACGATCTACAACAGTTACAACGACACTTTGTTCCTCAATTCAATAATTAAAAAGTTAGCTAATTATAACTAATTAATTAACTTTGAAGAACTAAAAATACTGCAGACGAGGTCACGAGACCCTAAATAACCCTCAGTTGGTCTCGCGCGGCTAGGAAATTCCGTGTTTTTTAAAAGCTTGGTTACTTCTAGCTGGGACACCTGGTATATGATATGTTTGCTCAAAATAACAGGAATATAAGCAGCCGCCAGATTTTTAAACTTTTTGTGGATTTAGACTCCTCATTTGGAAGTGAAATATTGAAATGTCATTGACCGTTTAGTGTAATGCCAAACATCAAAAACACTTCTTTGTTGTAATGAGAGCAGATGTACGCATGATGAGGTCTTATTGTCGGAGATAGACTCTTTCCTGTGTGGTGACATTTTTATTCGACCAAACTCCTCTTCAAAGAAGCAGAACAAGGCATTTCTCGCAAGTGCAGGTGTCTCACTGAGAAAATGACAATTGCCACTTCTTAGAAAAGCTAAGTCTGTGTTAGGGACCTGTCATCGACCTCTTCGAGCCAAGAGCGGAACGGAAATCTGCATTTGTTAAGCCGTGCCGAAAAGGCTTTTGAAAGATAGAAGCACTGCGAAAGAATAAAAGCACAAGGGATTAATTAGGGTACGCGCTGTGCAAAGCATGAAGCATTCGAAGATTATTACCCGCACGAAACGAATTGAATTCAATACAAAGAGCTTACTAAGTTTCTTTAAAAACATTAGACAAGTTGCAGAACCAGGGGCATTAAAAAGTTTGCAGGGGAAATCTATAATATTTATAACAAAACCCATTCCCCACGGCAGCTCTCTCCTTTGTTACTGATCCCTATTGACACTGTTGCGATTGGCGATCCCACCGCTGCCACCAGTGTTGTGACTTTGAGGTGGTCCCGTAACGCTCGCCACCCGTTTTGTGACAGAGCGTCGCCAGCTCTCAGTCGGTAGCGAAGACTCCGAGTCAGGCGTCGAAGAGAACAACGAAAGGGATTTTATACATTATATACAGAGCATTATACAGGATGAGATCGGCACAGGGGCCGAGAGCTAGCAACAAACGCGACTGTTCTCGCACGGTGACGTCCGGCGAGGCTCCAACGCGTCACACATCACGCTCCACTCGGGAGCGGCACACTCATCACGAGCTCGGAAGATCGGAGTCCGGAGTCCTCTCCAGGTGGCAGCGTTGCGGCTTACATAGCCCCGAGAAACGGTCGTCACACAAACGGACCAATAAAAATCCAGCACTTGACAGCCGTCCGAGAGGTCCAACCAGCGACCGCGCTGGCCACACGCGTCAAGTTTGCCGCGTGCGGTGACTCCCAGGGGGAAAGGGGAACCGGCGCCTGGCTGTCTAGCAATGTTGCAACACGTTCGGACATGTTGCTCGCCGATGCTTCTCCATAAGCCGCCGCTGCCTAGCGGCACAGCATCATAGCTTGTCCAGGGAGTGTTAGGGCGCTGTTTCCTTGCGACGCAGCCCCGGGCTAGTCCAAGGGGCCTGTCCAAGGGCGTTGGCAGGAGAATTTGTCAAACTTGTAAATGTGGAATCAGGGCTGGTTGTCCGGGCACAACACCACATGCCAACGAACAGTCTCCTCGCTGGGTAAAGGAGCAGTAGGGCTGCTGCTTCGTCTATTAAAATATCTGAGCAGAACAGGACACAGCAAATAAATCGTTAAAGTAGTAGATTGGATGGTCACAATCCTGTACGCCATTCATTGTGCTATCGGCCCAAGGTTGCTTAACCTACTAGGATCCTTTCCGCGTTTGGGATCGGCACTACTTCTGCATGTTTGCATGAAGCTGGTGCATCTCCGGATATCCAAATTGTGTTTAGGGATTCAAGTAACCACTCCAATGCCAGGCGTTCTATATTTTTGAAAACCTCATACGTAAGTCCATCCAACCCAGGAGCTTTACGCAGTTTTGTTTGTTCTGTAGCTGCAAGAAACTCCGCCATGGTGAACTGCGTCTCTACACCTTCAAGGTGTTCTTTGCTCGGATGCGAGCCCGCTTCTGAAGTAAGTATATTCGGGTAGATGAACGGCGGTGGTTGTTGTCTGAAAGCTGGAAATAAAGTTCTGACAACCTGTGGATCGAACTGACTTGGAGTCTGTCCCGAAGCAGGTCATGCTGAACTTGCGGGTCTCTTGAACCTTTTTCGATTTACATGAGACGAAAGGTGCGCCATATTGATGCAGTCGTTGACGATTTGCCAAGAGACGCGCTTATAATGTCAGCGTGCCACAGCTGTTAAACGATGTGATGTGTTTCGGCGTTGCAGCGAAGATGGGTCTCGAGTGACCGCCAGCTCTGCCCGACAACGGGCTCCCCAGAGTCGAAGAAGGTGCAGATCCGGACTCGGCCGGCTTTCCTCTAAAAAACTTGAATGAGCGGTATTTTGAAGCGCTGTACACAGAGCTTTTTGCAGATCCGATGGAGCTGACAGCAGGAAGTCATTGAGTGCCCTCCTGAACACGTCCAACTCTGTGTCATGGCAACGGCTCCTACGGCTACGCTGGGAATAAGGATCAAACCCGTTACGCGATTGATGGTGATCGCTGCCCGAACAGTCTATTTCTCTGTCACAGGATGCAGGGTATGCACCACACCACCATGTTAGGTTTGGAGACGAAGGATGAGATTGGGGGTGATCCCACCGGCGGGTTGAGGTGCCTGGGGATTTGATAAGCACAAACTGTGCCACATTAAAAGTGTCCAGCACTACATTTCCCCGCACCCTAGAGCAGGGGTAACCCGAAGTGTCTGATGCGGAGCATTGAAATCGCCGCCAACCAAAACAGGGCGTCCCGGTTATACGCCGCGAAGGTGAGCTATTCTTCGTAGCCGTAAGCGTGGAGCTCTGCCACTGTAGGGACGTATGTAGAACGACACAAGGATTACGTCATTGCGGGGAAGCCGTACGAGCACAGCCACACCCTCTTGGCAGTTTTTGCACCAAGACGCCATTGGAACTTCAGTCTGAGGATAACAAGTGATTAAGTAGATGGCAGCCTTTCCAGGTGTTCGGGAGGCAGTGCTGCAACGGCATTCTGGGATAGTTGGGCAGTAGTAGGCAGTAAAGCCAGAAAGCGCAGGCAGAGCATTAGTCTCTTGTAGAAGTAACGCCCACGTAGGAAGTTTGCCTAAGCGCATTCGATGAAAGACTTCGCCTGCCTTGTTCTGGAAACCCCAACAGTTCCATTGTAACACATATCAGAGGGTGCTGAATGTTAGATCCATACTTAAGGAACCGAAGGAAGGTTTTCTATAAACACCTTTATCAGTTGCTGCAGTTGTTGCGCCACGTAGTGGAGCAGCTCTACAGAAGTCAACTGAGCAGGCCGTGGTATTGCACATGGGGCAAACGATGTGTGCGCATTTGACTGCGTCACAGGAAATGGGCGAGTAGTATGACGACTGGATGATTTGACAAGTAGAGGCTTTTTCTGGGAGAGACGTTGCACCTCCTCCTGCAGAACTGCGAGCCTATTATTCGATTTGGCAATGTCATCCGCAGGTTGCTCTTCAAGAGCCGATTTTTGGAGTAGTTTAGCAGGACATGATTTGCCTCGTTTCAATGCATGACTGTACGTTTGTGTGGCAGTAAGACCTTCGTCAACGTCATGTTTTGCGGTGGTGTCATCTTCGTTAACCGCCAGTAGTGCAAACAGTTCCTGTTAGGCAACACACCATTTGACAACTCCAGCACTGGATTCGATCGAGCATTCTAAAACGTTTACGCCGTTTATCTGTGGCGCGGCGCTTCACTGGGCAGTCATTGGAAGTGATATCGTGATTGTCCTTACCACAAAGGCCGCAGCGATGCTCCTCGGAGTTAGAGCCCCCTTAGAGATGTCTGCAGAATACTGGCAAGACGCCCTCTTATGTCCTGTCCGAAAGAAACAATAACAGTAAACGACTCCAGGTTTGTAGGGGCGATATTTCAAGACGCCCCATAAAATGAGATTCGAGTCCGAGCAGACAAAGGTATCTGCAGAGCGACAAGACAAGTACGTCCCCCGCCGAAGTAGCGAGTTTGCACCACCTTATGTGTGTAACAATGCAAAGAATAAACAAGTTCTCTGGGTGCGACGTTGGGATCTACACTCAACACGACATATCGCCGAAGGTCTGAACCAGATGCCAGTTAAGCTTGAAGAGTCACGGTGGTCAAAGTAGAGCGAGGCAAAGTCGCAGATGCGGTCGACGTCGGAAAGTGACCACACCCAAACGGTCAAGGCGCTGGTGGGGCGGTGAAATGCTAAGCCTTGAAATCCGTGTGTTCCAAATCACCTTTCGATGGCCGGTTGAATAAGATGGTGTGACAAAGTTGATACATCGAAGGATTCGCGCGGCTTAACCACCACCTTGTATAGCGGCGATACGCCAGGTTGAGGTGACAGGCGGCC
Source organism: Amblyomma americanum (assembly GCA_030143305.2). NCBI lineage: Eukaryota > Metazoa > Arthropoda > Arachnida > Ixodida > Ixodidae > Amblyomma > Amblyomma americanum. The sequence continues at coordinate 294,119 of JARKHS020027389.1, read as the reverse complement.
TCTCTTCTGTGCGGTTCCTTATTTCCGACTGCCATGCCGATGCGAAAGCACATTTTGTAGCAGACGTAGAGCCAGGTGAACGACAGTGTTTCATCCTAAGCGATCGTCTTGTCGCTGGTGTAGAATTGGCCACAGTGTTCCAGGTGCGGTGGGTTGCGGCAGCTGACGGCATCCGCCCGTCCCTTTCGTTAATCATGAGTGGCGAGCGTCGTCGGCGAGGTTTGGCCAGGTTTGGTTTGAGCGCATCACAAAGTACGACGGCTGGAAATAGGAGCTGCAGCTCCACAATGTATACTCCGTTTTCATAAATTCCGCGAGGACGTGCTTATAGAATCAAAAGCCTACGCTTCCCTCATAGCAAATTCCGGAGAGAGAGAGAGAGAGAGAGAGAGAGAAACATTTATTGAAATCTCAATGAGAATAGCGGTGAACGAGTTTCTTCATATTGCCAAAGGCACGCGTGTTGCATATGTCGACAACGTTCTTGAGCTCACGGACATCTGTGATGTGCATTTGCCGTCGCTAGCAGCGCGAAAGAGAAACATGATATCTGCTGTAAACATGAACGCAGACTTGTCGGCTTTTAAGATACAAGGTCTGTAAGACCTACTCAAAGGAAAGCTAAAATGTTTTGGGGAGGGGGGGGGGGGAGGAAATCTGTGTTGATTAAAAAATCCGACTGCACGAAGCGTCCAGGTAAAACGTGCCAAGTATTCTTGGGCTAAGATTTAAAATGTTCAAGTAATCGCTATTGAATCCTCGATGATGTTTAGATTTCTTCTTAGTGCGTTGGAGAAAAACTGGAAAAATTATCATGTCAGTGTTATCAAAATTTAAGAGTTCACCTGCCTTTCTTTGCTCGTATGCTATTCTCGGTCATCCGATGCCGCCAGCCTATCCTTTCAGGACTTCATCTATCAACAACCGCTTTTCGCTCAAACGTAGCACCACTGTATGTGACGTCATCACTGGGGGTTCTGCCCATCGCTGTGCACTGTACAGAAACCTGAACGCCGACACAGCGTTACTCGGTGATTGCGGTACCGTTAAAAATTCTAGCGCGAAAAGATTTTGCATGATTTTCTCGCAAGTTTCACACATTCAACTCCATTAAGCTCGTAGATTTTTTAAACCTTTTCGGTCGCCCTCTAAGGAATATGTGAGATCTTTTGTGATGTCCTCCAAAGTACGGCAGGCAGAAAGTGCAAAAGCACTACAGTCGCCTAAGAAGCAAGGGCCATATCAAATAACCCATACTGATTGTCGCGAACTAAACGAGAGGCTGTTCACTGCCAACTGGAGCAAATGCTCAACGATGTTTAGCACAAATATCAGCCAGCGCTCGGTCGTTTCCTTTAATGCCGGTAATAAACTGGCAGATGTTCATTTGGTAGAAATAATTCCGCTGGATTTACAGTTCGATTATTTTTTACGGTTTAGATTTGCTTCATCTGATCTTAACTTTACCTTGGCTCATTATCTGGCTCGTTCGATCATTGTCTGGTTTCTAATTTATTGCATTAACACATTTCGGCTTACTTGGCGGGCCACTTTTGAGAAACCGATTACGCCCCCTGGCTTTCGCAGTCCCTCCCCCTATTGGCGCAATACCACTCGTTTTGGTGCGCCGCTTTTCCACCTATCCACCTCGGCCGATGCACATGTTCGCTATCGCGTTTCATTCGGGGGCAGTTCACGCACTCGACTCGCTCGCACTTGCCTTCGCTTGTTGTCAGAGGAAAGTTCTCGCCCTTTTCCCACGTTCGGTTGAATGGGTGGTGTCGTAGATATCACTCGGAGGCGGTGCTGAGACACACGCTAGCATTTTCGCCTACTTCCACTTGTACTGCTTGCGCAGTAAAGAAATGCAAAATCTTCATTTTTTGTATTCGTGATCGGAGTAAAAATTGCGAGAAGAAACGGGATGTGAACATTCTCGTACCTATCAGTGACGCGTAGGACTAGATGTGCCGCGCTAGGTATTTCTCGCTAATCCTGAACAGCCTTCACTGGCCGACAGGAGTAGAGAAAATGGACAGTGAGAAGAACACTCCCCCCACTAGCAACTGCGTTATGAATTCAGTGCGCTATCTTCAAGCTTTGTTGCGAACAAGGCACTTGCCAATGCACGTCGAACACCGTTTTCTCGGCACTGATCTTGCAGGCGCGCCGCGGTGGCTGAGTGGTTATGGCGCTCGGCTGCTGGCCCGAAAGACGAGGGTTCGATCCCGGCCGCGGCGGTAGAATTTCGATTTAGGCGAAATTCTAGAGGCCCGTGTACTGCGCGATGTCAGTGCACGTTAAAGAACCCCAGGTGGTCGAAATTTCCGGAGCCCTTCACTATGGCGTCCGTCATTGCCTGAGTCGCTTTGGGACGTTAAACCCTCATAAACCAAAACCTGATCTTGCAGGAATGACTAGTGCTTGTTGGCGGTCCCATTTTTATGCTAGTTTCAAGCCATATCTCGAGAGGCTCCTACTAATGGAACGGACATTCAGCTGCACATAGTTCGCAATGAAGCCACATAAATCGAGCGTCACACACGAAGAGTCCATTTTCTCGGACTCCTGGTCAGTTCAGTGGAGAGCATATCCGTACAGACCTAGAGAAGAATGCTGGTTTATCTGAGCTCCCAAGACTCACAGGTGGAAAGTCCGTTGGAATTTGTTCCGAAATTTGCTCCTATTCAAAGTGGTTTGCTAAAAACGTTTCTAAAAATACCAAGAACCTTACGCTGTCTAATGCAGAGTCTTTACGTTTATTGTGGCAAGAATACTAAGTGGACACTTGGGACCATATTTTCAGTCAACTACAGACAATTTATATTCTATCCCACTTTGACGAACGAGGTGACATAGAAATGCATACAAATGCCAACGGTCCTGCACCTGGCGTTATTGTTGAGCAGTAAGACGACGATGAGCATGTTTTAGACCAGCCCATTTGCGGCGTAGTTAAGTATTCACCTCGTGCGCGTAAGGTACGCAGTGCTGCACATAGAGCCGCGGGGTGACCGTCGTTGATGTAATGTGTACTGCATGCTTTCCCCTGAAATTCTGTTCAACCTAACTGGTATGAAGCTGTCACTTAAGACATTCTGTCTTCTTTGACGTTGCCTTACGTGTCTGAATTATCATCGCTGAGATTTAATTTATTCAAATTGTCTGTTCCTCTATACTTTCCGCTGATTCTTTAGTTTCCTATTTAAGGCGCATTAAACTATACATAGCAGCACAATGTTTTTGCACTCAACAGATTCCTGACCGCCCAGTTAATTACGCTTCTAACTGGGCACAGTAGCTTCCCAGTGCGTTTCTGGGAGTTTGACTTCTGCACTTATCTAGCATGTGCCTGTGGTGGTTCCATTCATGTTGTCTCTCGCTACCTTTCCATGTGTTCAACACTGCTGTCCTTGTTACTGAACTCGGCCGCAGCGGCAAATTGCGGTCGCGTTTTGCAATCGCCCCACTCACGCGCTCTGATTATTCGCATTGATCGAATTCTTTGTTGATTCATTGTTCCGAAGCCTCTCTGTCATCGTCCTGGTGCCCGTTATCCGCTCTCTTGCGCTTACTCTGTGATTCTGATGTTTGTAGGTCGCGGACTTCTAGATGGCTTGTATTGTGGAGGGCTTTCTTCGCGCTTGCGGTTTAATCGATTCGCACTGAAGCGCGCAGCATGCGGTAGTACACATTACTTTTTCGCCCTGACGTATTGATTTCCTGTTGCTTTCTGTTGGGTTTTCTTCCGCTTCATTCCCGCATATTGCACCAACCTTTCTGGACACCTCTTTCCGCTGACGTGCTGCCGCCACTACCATTTGGCCATGCGGCTTCTATCACTGTCACTATCACTATCACTTAACGATCGCGTTAAGGGCTCTATCAATAAATCTTCTTTTGTTCCCTTTTGGTGTGCTAACCACTTTTCTTTTGTGTATAAAGAAATCATTCTAGGCTCTAATACTGGACCTGTTCCTGTACCTTTGATTTATTTGAGCTTTCAATAAATCCTTGGGGTGCAGGCTCCCTCTACATTATTTGATATTTTTTTTCTTATTGCCTAGATGGCCCTAAGCATAAAAGATCGTATACCAGGAAGTTTGCTTTTTGACCCTCGGTGAGTACAGCGAAACACACTGAGCCAAGGCGCACTTTGGCCAACTTGCCCTTGATGTACTGAAAATTCACCACTATCAAGCAATAACGTTCACTAGCAGCTCTCTTCGGAACGGACAGGGCAATACTCTACGACAGAAAACAAATGCCTTGCCACAGTCACGTAAATAAGCAAGTTCGGACCCTATAATTATGAACTCCCGGTTTTCCTGCAAGTGACCACCATCTGTTAATGCGGCGAAAAAATTTAAAGTCACCTCTTGGGTACATTAGGAGCGATGGTAAGCTGACAGGGACTGAGTTTATTTTTAATATTTCTGCTTCAGTGAAAAAAAAACACTGAAATTCCGAGGACTAGCTCGAGCGTTCCTTTTATTGCAGTCTGCCAAACATCTTCTAGAAAACGTGGAGCGCAATGATGCCAAAAATAAAAATTAACAACATTTCTAAGTGTTCATTTACGCAACGGGAATGAAACTTCGCGCTGTTTTCTTCCCAAGATATACATTTTCTCCTGACCTAAATTGATAGTAAATGTTTTTATGCTTAATTATGCGGAATTTTTAAAGTGTTAATGGGTTAAATTTAGCAATTCCTGCCTAGTAAAATTTAATCCAAAGAAAAACGTTTTGGCAGAGTGTCATTTATTCAGCTGTGAACTCGCATAACTCTTGTAGTAAAACATGACAAGAAATCAAGGTGAATCGTCTATTTCTCGAGAGAAATATTTCATCTAAAAAAACACATTTTTCCAGTAATCGGTAAACTCAAACCAAATCAATAAAAATCACGTCAAATTAAAGAAAGCAGAAAACCGAAATGACCCTGATGCATAAAGTTCGGCCTCGTTTCATTAACCCGTTATATAATGCCTTTTCTATCTCGTCTCTTAATCTTATTTCCTTCTTGCTGCTGGCCAAGGACCGAAAGCCTGCACTAAGTACCAACGTACTGTCGAACAGCTTCAGGCCGACGATAAAAAAGGGATAAAAAGTTAGAATATAGACTGCAGAAACTTTCCTGTTTTTCAGAACGAAATCGAAGCATCGCTCTCGTGACAATGTATCCGAGAAACAGAAATGAGACGCCACCTTCTGTAAGCTTCAAAATCTAGAATGCACCAAAACTAAAACCAAAAAGCTGTTCTTCTATAGTAACTGACCTAATGAGAAGCGGAATCCTTACAATATTTCATTTCTATTTCCTGAAATCAAAGCATGTTTTAAGAGTTTTGTTCTAACACTCACAACGGCTGTACCGGCGCTCATGTTTCGTAATTGAAACTGGGAATAGCACTCGCTAACGCCATTTTTCACAGCTTGTACGGACGCGTAGTTTGTAGATTGTATCGGCCAGTAATCATTTCAACTGCTGAATAAAAAATAGTGAATTTTGGTCAATGTCACCTGCCATCGCCCGATTACTACTTCTGAATTCCCTGGCCTGTAATTTACTCCTAACATTGCTTTCAATAGGATTCTACTTTTTTGTGGATTCGCTGCTTGCGGACAAGAAATGATGCCATAATTAGCCACAAAGATTCCAAAAAAAAAGAATGTTGAATAAATCCTTTATACGTGCAACGAATCACTCGCTCTTTCCTCACTTCAAGAAAATTGTGCCCTCAGAGAAAACCGTGTGTGGCCTCATTAGTAACCGCAGGGCCTTGTCTCACGTGACAGCGTGAGACATCCTGACGCTTTTATCTCCATGAGAGAAAAAAAAAAGAATGTCTGAGCTCTACCTGCTCTGACCCTTACTCACCCAACATGAATTCTTAGAAGTACACAGAGGCCAGCCAAAACTGATGCAGAAAAAAACAGCTACTCGAGTGAACAGATCCAAAAATCACTCCTACAGGTTATATACAGAGTATCAGCAAATGTGCAAGTAGCCAGGACTGCTGTAGCCGTATGGGAGAAGGCATAATACATATAACAACTGCTCGTTTGGGGGTACATATTTGCTTGAGAAAATGTGTCATAGTGTTTGGTGATGGCTTTTTGCATGCTTCTTTAGACCATAAGGCTCGCGCTTCACGTATTGTAATCTCAATAATTCTGTATCTGTGAGCAGATTATTCTTAACGCAATGGACAATAATTCAGAGAGAAAAAACGCCACAAGTCAATGCAACCAGCAAAAGCAAAGAATGCGAGACATCTCGGCGCAGTCGCGCATATACCAAACCATTGGACGCGGCAGAAGGGGTAATTTGTTAACTCTTATGTGCCTAAAGCAGCGGCAGCTGGTTTTTTCTCGAGTTTCCTGTAAAGCAACAATGGCCAAAGACTTACGCAGTGGCTTTTTGCGGGGTCGAATAGCAGCATTTGCGACCCCGGTTTGTCGCTTGAATTTCTAAACAAGCATCTGCACAGAATATATTTGCACGACGAATCGGTAGAATCGCTAGATACATAATCGATAATGCTTTCTGAAAACCGTTCCTAGAGAATGTTTTCAGTATAAAGCTTGATTGTCGACATACAAGTGTTTGCGTTGCCAGGCTATTTTACAAGTTTCGGAATGAATGCTGCCTTTTCCGTGGTGCCACATTTGCTGGGACAGATATTCAATTCTATGCGCTGGCGGGCAAATTAACAGTTCGTTCGGTCGAAAAGCAGTCGCCGTGATCTAGGTTCGACATGAAGGCCTAATAAACAAGATTGAAATATTCCAAGAGGTTCCAAACGAAAAAAGAAATTCTTCGGCACTGGGGCTCGATACCAAAGCATCTGTGTGGCAGGAGGGCAAGCAACGAATATGGCACAGGGTTGTTGGTTCAAGAGTGTTAGAGGGTGTTGGTACTTCGTCGGCGACATCGGCGCCTCCGGCGTGGTGTCGGGCCCGAGCGAACAGAGATGAGAAGTTGCGGGAAAACTTAGAGCTTATTTCAAAAGGTTACATACTGCGGGTTGTCAACAAGAGAGAGCTGATACATGGTGGTGCTCTGTATAAGTGCAGTAAAAGTTCCCCAAGTCCCCATAAATTGTCCCTAAATTTACACGTCACATTACGGAGCCTTGGGTGAGGGTCAGGACGACCGCCCAGGGTCGATGGGAAGCTGGGCGCGGGTTTGTTTATGAGCCGCGCGAGCGGCGCGGCTCTTCAGAGGTTGAATCCGAGCTTATGGGAACAGATCTTGGCGTCGGTCGCAATCTTTCCGCCGCTGAGAATATGGCTCCGGAGTGACGCCTCGGCAGTGGCGCAAACACAGCCTCTCTTCCCGGTCGAGATCGTGCAGAAGCCATTAAGCCACGATACGTTGGCTGGAGTAGATTCGCTGTGCAAGAGCTATTTATGGCTGTCTGGTGCGAAACACTTAGGGCCATAAGTCACGTTGAAATCGCTCGCCGGATACAACAGAACCACCACCGCCACACATTGCACCAGGGGGTCGAGCTGTTCGGCGCCGCTCGGCTGACTCGATGCGTTGACTCGAAGATCGGTGTGAGCGGTCGTTTCAAGTTTCATTCGAAGCTCTCGTGCTCTCTGTTGATGTCCTCTTCACCGAACTCAGCGACACTTACTGTGAGGGATTTGTGTAAACTTTGCGCAGTCAGCAAGACCGCCGTTACCAAACACACCCAGAGCAGAAAGCACCCCCCAAATACCACTTGATACGCCAGATTTTAAATAAAACAGGTATGTTTCTGCTTAATACGCTAGAAAACGAACAAGCGTGCTAGTCAAGTGTAACTAGCCCGAAGAACGATTTCAACAGAAGTGTCTTTACAATGAGGCACTGTCTGATGTATGCAAAGTGGCTAAAAAAGTACCAAATAAATCAAGCTTCATATCAAGCAAGAGAAGGGCAGACCTCATTCTACAAGAAGTGCTGTACGATTCTCATTCTGTGTCTAGCGGTTTTATATTTGAAGCTAGCTTCGTTACGATGCATTCGAAATTTCGCACGCCTTCGGACAATGTGTATATATATACTTTGGAGCATAGTAAAACTAGCGGCATGCATTAGGACACTACTTCGACTAAGTGGAGTATGCGCCGTTATAAAATCGGAAAAGTTAACCGTATATAATGGGTTCGGTTATAAAATTATATAACATAGTAGCTAAACGGCTCAACTCATTTGAGAATGCTCAAGTGAGACCGTCAGCATTGGCCTTTAGCATATCTTTCTTATAACGCACTTCAAAGCTGTGCTGCTGAAGGGCTATACTCCACCTAAGTAAGCGGCCATTCGTTGATGACATGCTCTGAAGCCGCGTTTTTGGGCAGTGGTCCATCTTCACCATGAACTTTGACCCGGCAACGTAGCATGCAAGCTTTTGTGCGTCCAAAACGAGGCATGCACATTCCTTTTCCGATGTGCTCTATGCCTCTTCTCTGACGCTCAACTTACGGCTTAGGTACAGAATGGGTCGCTGTTGCTCATTCAAGTGTGACAAAACACAGCTCTCAAGTCTCGGTCACTGGAAACGTTTTGAAAAATCTTGAGCAATGAGAACTGGCCTTTGACTCAACGTTCGTTTTAAACTCTGCAATGTGTCCTCTTTCTTAATGTCACAATTAATTGTCACGGTCTCTGTTTTTCAAAGGGAGTCTGTCAAGGGACTTCCAATATCGGAATACTGCTAGATGTAATGTTGGTAATAACCGGTCAGGCCAAGAAATGCCCTCATTTCAGTCTTAGTTGTCGGGCGGCGATAGTCGACCACGGCAGCTATTTTGAGTTCAGACGGTCGGCGTTTACCCCGCCCAACTATATGCTGCGGGTGCCTTCCGCACAGCTCTTACAGTGACTAATGCTTCCAACAACCTTTCCAACACGATCCGCAGGCGATCTAGATGATCTTCTCAGGGATTGGAAAAGATCGCTACATCATCGAGGTACGGAAGAGCGGACTTCTCTGAAGCTGAAGAGATAAAGAGAAAAATCGCATTATTCCGCCACAGCACTAAGGGTCGAGATTATCCAGCACTAAACCCGTCAAAAGCAGCTGGTTCGTAGGCGTGTCCTCGCCATGACGGCGGAAAGGATCTTTGATAATCGAATTAACAAGTGGTGACCTTTTCTGCGCCCAGTAAACAGACGCTAAAAGCGGTAGTGCACGTAATGACATTTTACGTTTCTGCAATACCTACAGCCTCTCTCAATTAAAAAAAAATGTCTTCGGAACATTAAACAATGTCTTTTTTTTGCACGTAGAGTTTGCATTGCACTGAAATGTCGAGCAACGACATTTAGCAAAAACATATTTATACCGTAGAAGGTAGACACAACATGGATCAGGCAGTGTTCATTTCAGGCAGTCAGACAGCCGGCAGTTTGTTAGCGTGCCTTCAGTCCTTGCTTTACTAAACAATGGCAGAAAATGCTCTCATTTTTTTCCTTCTTGCGCTGTCTGTTGTTGAAGCTGAGATCTCTGAGCAGGACCCAGTGTACTCTGAACGTACAGAAGCGTACAATTATCAAGATCCTTCTGAGGTAAGATTTTTTTAATGTTTAATAGACAGACGGGTGGTTACTGCGCTTGCTCATTGTCCTTGCAAACGGCAAATGTTCAGCCTCCTTTGAATAAGTGAGCCTCAAGTCGAGTGTTTCAATGAGGCAAAATGGAACACAAAAATTTAATAACGACTATTTATTGATAAGAGATATAAATGATCCATGCGCAAACGGTGAAACCGGAAAGGTACACAGATAGAGGACAAATATATCACGACACCACCTAAGCGACTCACGAGAACCTCATTAAAACAGCTACAATCCAGCATAGTTACCGGAGAGAATATAGTTTTGAAAGAGCGCGGTTTAGATTAAGCTCTTTAGGCTTTGTGGGGCTGCGATATTTGGTGGCAATTCACTCAAATCGATGGTGGTGCACGCTGCAGTTGAAAGTTAATAATCTGACGCCAGACATTCGAAGCGCGAAGATTTCTACACTCTCATACAGACCTCGCTTTGGCACGGGGGCACAATATGCTCCTTTTGTGTCGACAGCGCGGTGGAAGAAGAGAAGTTATCCGACGGCGGCGCTATGCGCGGCCAGGTGGTCTGACTTTTACGCAGAACGCGGCCGCGAGGGGCGGAACTAGCACCGGGGCCCATCTTTGTCGCTTGTTTTACTGTCGTTTCTATGGATGCGCCTGGCACAGGCGCTTGACTTCGATGCACATATGGCGTTTGCCTGCTTAAAACGACTCTTTAATTTTGTTGGAGGGACATCCATATATATCTTTGCCCGCAGTCCTGGTTATATTTTGAATCGAAGCCGCGTAAGTAACCAATAACTAGATAGTGCTAGAAATTGCCTTCTCAGCGCATAGTTGCATTCGACTGTAACTGTGAAGTTTATGAGAAACACGGTTATTATAATGGCTGAGAGCAGTCAAGTGAGCACTGCGTTACATGCATTCAGACAGTCCCGATAGCACCAAACAAAAGCGTACCCAGTTGTCAATGTGTTTAAGCTGTGTTTTTCTCCAACTGTCATGTGTCGCGTGTTACGGCACAAACTGAAAGGTGTATTAATCGATTTCTTAATTGTATAGAAGATGTAATAACCAAACGAAACGTTGTCGTCGTGATCTTTTAACCTTCAGTAGAGAAAAGTAATATGAAACTTTATAAGCAGGTCACTCATCTCCTTTAAGGCAACCAGCATCCCTCTATTTGAATACTTGAAACTAAACTTCAAAAACGAAAAGCTAGAAGCGAAACAGAAACAGAACCTGGATCACAGACGTTCGGTTTCTTTGGCCAATGGAAGTATAAACTGTGGCTTGGGCCGTATCAATTACAAGCGAGCGCACCACTATCGGTGCCCTCGGTTGTCTAAAAGCTGCACCGCAGCTGTTCTGTTTCGCGTTACCACGCACCGCTGAAAATTTGAATCCTCGTCGAAGCCGTGGCGGATGGGCTCTCATTGTCTCGTTCAAAGGTCGGCTGGTTTAGCCAAGATGATCTTTCACATTTGACGCCTCAGCTGCCATCTTCGCGAGCTTACTCAAAGTGCGCGATTTGATGCCGACAGATCTTTATTGTTTGCTGAAATGTCACATCCTGTTTGACACGCAGCTATTTAGAAAAAAATGAATAAATAAAGAAAGCAAGTGTGGTAATGTGGTGACGTTTTACGCGTCAGGCTTTGCTGCAGGATCCCGAAAAAATGCTTCGGATTGCGTTACCACTGTGGAAATGATTTCGCAACCGTAGTCACGTGAATACGGTCGGTACAGAGAATGGGCTTTCGCCATGCTTCCAGACGAGTTCCGCCTGTTGGGTGCTGAAGAATATTACTTGCTCCTTGCAGGTCGCGCAGCCGCTATAGCAGCGATGCAAAACGAAGTTCCTGCCCCTATTAAGACATAATTACGCTTTTCATCCGGTACGCGAATGCACAAAAAAGTTACAGTATTGCACTTGCCTGCTTAAGAGTGAAAATGTGAAAGTTTTTCTCTGCACTGTCGCCCTTACTTGGTTGGTTGTTGGGAAAAGGCAATGACACAGTATCTGTCTCACATCTCGGCGGACACCTGAACAACGCCGTAAGAGAAGGGATAGAGAAAGGACTGAAATATGAAAGGAAGAAAGAGGTGCCGTACTGAAGGCTGGGCTCCGGAATAATTTCGACCACTTCGGGAGCTTTACCGTGCACTGACTTCTCACAACACGCAGGCGCCTTTGCGTTTCCGTGTGCTGTGCGATGCCAGTATTTTTCATTCTTTTATTTTCTAAAGTTTTTTTTTGCGTCACTTTTTTCATATTTCAAATTTTTATTTTTTATTTCTTCATAATTTTTATTATCTCTTTATTTATTTTAATCGTTTTTCACTTCTGGTTTTTTATTCCAATAAATATATCTTTCTAATGAAATATTGCTTAATCAAATTTTACATTTTTATTTTATTCGCCATACAACTTATGATTGGCATTTTGTGCGGACAACTTCGGTCTACAACTGCAATCCACGCCACTCATGAGCCAAGAAAGGCTTACGTTTTAAAATTCAAGACAGCAGATTAAAGCAGGTCTCCTTAGTCGCAGTCGAAGGGAATGCATGAGACGGTCCTGCACATCGTAGTGCACCTGTGCGCTGAGCTATACTGTACTATAATATCTAGAGCACTACAGCTGAGCTGCTGCTTCCTCGGTTAGGGATTCCTATCGGCAGCACGATGTCATGAAACCGCTCTTTAATTATAGAGAGGGAGCAAAAAATCACTTCCAGTCACAATAAGAGACCGCTCACCCGCGTCAGCGCGGTCGCGCCGTCGGAGCATCTCTCTTTCTTCCACAGTAGTAGACGGGCTTCCAACGCGTAGACCACGATGTTTAAAAAGTCGCGATCTAACCAAGTAGAGAACTGAGTGAAGATCCAGGACACAAAAATGTACCTTCTGCATCGTTTTGTGATGGAGGCTATTAATTGCTTGCGGCCCCTACACATGACCGAAGCTACCAGTCAGTGCTGCTTTCAATATCACTTTGCGATTATCCTCACGTGAGAACTTTGAAAGGCGCGCTATGTGATTGTTTCTGAGGGAAATGCGTCCCCATGTTGGCTCCGATTGTGTGAGTGCAATGACTCGTGGCACCCTCTTTCCGCATTCAGGCAAAGTATCGTTTGCGCCAGACACTCCCGCGCACTCTCTTGGCTGCTGCGCAAAATAGTGCCACATTGCGAGATGCTGGCAGTTTAGGAAGCTGGGCGAAAGGCTGCTTTACATTTTTTCCAGCTCTTAGAAATCATACGGGTTCTTCTCCGATTGGTTGAAATGAGAGGTGCAGACTGATCGAGAGTTTGATCAAGTGCGATCAAGGGCAGGCGCCGAATTCTCCACCTGTTGGAATTTAGGAAAGCACGTGGCTTGCATTCTGCAGATGACACGTTTGGAAGCGCAGTGCTAACTGCTAAATATAAAACCAGTAATTATAATTATAGGGCAGAAGGAGAGGAATGCTTCATGTGGAAGAAAAGAATTAATTGATTGAAGAACTTTAATTTTCGCCAGAAAAGGCGTTTCTCCCCACCCCCGGCACGTAGGCCTGGGAGACGGGGAGTGGTGTATCCGCGGTTAGAGGCTGGCTAGCAGTCCTTGACTGGTAGCGGTCTCTTCCTCCAGATGGATGGTATTGCGCTGGAGCTCAGTGTCCGGGCTTCTTAGCAAGGTCTCCCAGGCTTCTATACTGAGCGGCTACGAAAACACTCAAGAGCGTGAGCAGCGCGAAATATAATTGATTTTTAAGATAATCGCTTTGCAGGCCGGTGATAATGTGAACCCTGCTACCATTTCTGCACTACAGAGGCATGATACGTACTGAATGTCTATACTCAAATGACCACCCTGTGGCCATCGCGACGCAAGCACTGTCTCTCAAGTATCCATCACTCAATAACGCTCTCGCATCAACACCTTGCTTCTCTCTAAGCCAACTTGCGGCCACCTTACAGAAAAAAAAAGAAGTCCAAATAATTTCACACTTCCTTTTCATCAGAGGGCAGGCAACGCTAGCCACTAGCTGCGTTGTCTGAGGTCATGCCTACTTGCTTCTTTTCTTCCAAGTAGGCATGACCTGAGACAACCGTTCATTATCTGCCGACTGCTGCCGGTGCCGGTCTTCACTTCTTCCTGCTTCGTTCTGTTCTTCTCATAGTCTGAAGTGGCTGCAGCAATCATTATGTCTACAAGCCTTTTCTATGCCTATTTTATTTTTGCCGGCGAGTTCCTTGGTCACGTGAAAGCACTTGACGGTCTCGTTACATACGGCGTCTAAGATACTCTCGTATCCTTTCAGGTTGATGACATCGGTTCATCTGCCCTGCGTTCAAACCGGTCTCTAATCGCGCACAATATTGTCGCGGCTTGCTTGAAGTAGAGGCCAGAGGCAAGCACAGGCGATGGCAGGAGCACGAAAAACAGGCAGGTCCGCCAGCAGCAGCGGCGGGATATTGTCGTGAATCTTTGCACCGTTTGACCGTTCGCATTCAACACCGCCAGCAGCAGCGTCGTTGTCGGCACGCGGCGATCGCGCTTCGAATATCTCTTCGCTACACTATTGTCGCATTGACCACCGCCTCCTGCCTGTTCAACACGACGACCTCCTCAATTTGATAGATTAGTTCCGTACTTCCTTCTACTTGACAAGAACTACCTTGAGACGAAATTCTGCCATTACTTTTTGCATTGGCACCGGAACACACACTTCAATACGCCAGCGCCCTTAGTTTGTGTGCGCCGCTTTACGCCAAGAAATAAATATGCAAGTGCTCTATATGCTTTACCACGGTGTCATCTACTGCTCCCATAGCCCCTGGTCCTCCCCTGCGGAGCTCGTTGACGTGAAGGACGGGTTCATCTGGTTCTGTGTTGAGTTCCTCCTGATTGCTATGTTTACAGGGAAATATGTAGAGTTTTTCACGTAACTTGCACAACGAATTAAGCAAAGTGGCACGCCAGGGCTGGGTGAAACTAAAAACATATTGTTTCCCATCGTGTGGCGCTCCTCAGAGTATTTTTTCAATTCCGCTTCATTAGGCATTAAATAAAATATTTTTTCAGATTTTCTAAAATTCACTTTACGGTCAAGTGCGTTTCATCATCATGCAGAGGTTGTTTAGAAAGAATCGATCAAGATTTTATAGCAACGTACCTCTTATGTGGCCCTTGTTTTCTGGAATTTAAAGAAGCTCCGTGAAACAAATTAGCAGTGGCGTAGCTCGGCTATGCCAGGAAATACGTAGCGTGATCTACATTGAGACGCTGAGCAACACTTGCCGCTGAGCAGCAATTTCGCTCCCCTTCTATACCACACTGGAGAACGCCCCGCTATATGTATATCCCCACTGATACCTCTGCGCATGCGCACAAAATGAGAGGCGCTATCAAGCGGCTCCGGCGCTGCGTCCGACTTGGCTGCTGCGCAACGGAGGCGCACAGCTGGGCACGCGCCGGCGCCAGTGCGTCTGCCGCCGCTATTACCGGCGAGGCGTGCACGGCGGCTGCGGTTCCGGCGCGCCAGCTGTGCGCCGTGTAACGTCACTGCTCCTCGCGGATGCGCAGCACGACTCTCCAGGAGCCACGCGAAACTGCTGAACCTCGGCCAGTGTAGCTCACGCTACAAAATAACTACGTTGCTACGGTCATGCCTTACCATATTCCAGCGCTCCCGAACGCGTTTCGAACGAACGAAACGTGCATGGTGACAATGGCCACGTACGCACCATCTGCTCAGTTCGGCGGGCAGCGAAACATAAAAATTGAGTTAGGGAGGAAATGCTAAAAAACGCGAATTTACTGTATTCGATGCAGTATATTGGCTGTCGATGGCATGCCTATCACTTATCGCAGATCAGAGCGCGTGGTTTCCATGTTCATGAATAATCTGCTGACTCACTTGGAAGACTGCTCAGAGCAGTGTCGGTCGCTTACTTCCAGATAGTAACCGTGCACGCCTCGTTCACACTGGACGCGTTTGGCAGCGCTACAGTCCGCAACCGCAAGACCAGAAGTAACTGTTCTTCAAGAGTGTTAGTTCACTACTTACGTTCTTCAAGGACGCGTGTTTCTTCAATGAAGGTCAAATTGACAAAACAATAACCGCATGATCACGCATATCACATAACAACCGTGGGCGCGTAGCTCCTCAATTGTCATCTCTACTTTCGATGCGTTATATATGTGGCAGTATAGCGGCCATCGAAGTGGGACCCCCCGGGAACACAATTTTTATAAAATTTGGAGGACATCCTGTACGCGGAATGTGCGAAGTGGTGTCAAATGACTTGGCATGTTCCTGAAGATAAAATTACTAATTCAGGTGAAGCCGAAAATACGTGGGATTCGCAAAGATGACCTTTGCGTCCCCAAAGCATGCATCCCGAGGACCTTCAGACGCGCATTGAAGGCGGATATAAATCGCAATAGTAGTCAAAATCCCTGAGGGACATGGCGCTGCTTGTGTAGTAGAAGAGATATGTACTGAAAGGAAACATCCGGGGATGTTTAGATTGTGTCTTCTTCACGTTTGCTGACCCCACTGATGTAAATACTTGAATATCCTGTAGCTAACGCTCTTAAGTCGGAAACTGAGGGCGTGTTGTGCGGAGATTTTTGTTTCAAATTTTGCGGACTTTCTTCAAATGCTGGAAGGAAGCGCCACGTAAATGATACGGCATGACTTAAAACTGGTTAGGTTGTTTCATAATCACCTTTAAAAATTAACGAAAACTCCTGCCCCTATAACAAATATTAAAAGCTTTGCCGATTAATGTGAGGTTAAGTGGAATCATAGTTATAGGAATAAAAAAACATACTCTGAGCAGCGCCACAGGACGGCAAACTAAGTTTCGTGCAGTTCAGGAAGCTCCGGTGCGCCAGTTTTTATTCCTCCTTGGTTCAAGCTACGTGAAACACCGTTTCTACCTTCTCCAACGTATAGACGGTAACCTCACGTGCCTGAAAACACCGTAATTTGTTTCACCTCCCGATCCGTGCTCTGGCTACTGGCGAGCGCTAGTGCCTTCTGTTGATCGGCAGCAAACCGCATTTCTCTGCTCAAATGGCTTGCAGGAATATAATGTTGTAAGCTGTTGCTTGTGGAAAGCGATGAAAATATTCAAGCGTATGAACGACCGATTCTCAACGGCATGAGGTGAAAACATACTTGCGCTACCTCGACGAGTTCGCCGTCTTTTCCAATGACGCTAGCTATCCTCTGACCAACCTCATGTGCGTACTGCAGCGTCCAGCTGTGGCCTGCATTTGAACAAGTCTATTGCTTCGCTGCAGGCAAGCTGGCCATATATCATGCCATTTGGTTTGCACGAACGACGTTCTGCCAAACTTTTTTTCAACCTTTGCCGGCTTTCCCCGAGCAAAGTTCTTTAAAAGAACAGCGCAGCTCTACTAGTCTTGAAAGTTATTTCTGCGTACCGCCTGCATCTCCCCTTTCAGTGCTGCCTCTTTGATGGGCCTACTTGCCGGCTGCTGCAACCAATTGGCTTGGCCACCCGCATGCGATACTGCCTTTACCGCCCCCCCCCCCCCCCTCAATCTTCCACCGTCATTTTCACCCCTTTGCAACCATTGAAACCCACACAAATGTCAGCAGTGATGATGTCGGTGCGGCCACAAGCAGCACAGGTAATTGCCCAACATTGGAGCCGGATTGGCAAAGGCCGGCCCTTCAATGGACCAGTATGAAACAATCCTGTTGCAATATTGGGCCGATTACTTGTGCTGCTTAGGGCGCTGCTCTTACACAAAAGAAGTCATGCTTCTGTGATGACCCCCATAATGCGCAGGTCCACACGGGACGGAGAGGCAAAGAGACACCGTATGGCTCAGTTTAAACAAACAGGTAAATTCAATAATTACACATGATTAAGATTATACATCAGAGGCTGGGGCGTCCGAGCTTACGTGCCGACGACTTCATGGGGGCGATGGAGTGGCTCCGGAGTTGGGCTCGAGCGGTTGCTGGCAGAAGCTGCACGCCGTCGGGCTTCGGCGCTGAAGGCCCTCTTCGCTAACGATGTCGTCCTGAGCGTGTATGCAGTAGAATTTCAATAGTCGTCCGTTTCTTCGAGGATGGTTCACAAACCCTTCCTCTAGTGTCGTTCGGCTTGGAAGATGAACAGGAGGCGAGCTTGTAGATGATGACAGCAGAGCATAATTTTACAACATACATATACAGAGAGTTAAACTGGAAAAAGCAGAACTGAATTTACAAAAGAACAAACTTTGCACTACTTTACTCATCGACCGGGCAGGTTAGTGCCTAAGTAGCATCACATTACATGCTAAGCATGGAGCCCCAGCTCAGACTCGACTGGACTGCATCCGTTTACATGCGCTTTTAAGCACTTGATTAACAAAGGACTAAGGGCGGTCATTTTCAGTGGCCCGCCCAAAGCATCAATTCTCCAATGAAAAATAACATGCGAGATGGGGACAACCCCTTGGGTTGGGCTTAGCCTCGAACCCAGATTCTTGTTAACAATACAAACTAAATAAACAACAAAAACGTCACCACTCTCTCTCAAGTGAGAGTATCCACAGGCTCTCCCTTCGGAGCCAATCCTTGCCTCAGGCATGCATACCGCCATCCACCATCGGTCCCCGTCGTTCGTCAGCAACAGAGGAGGGGGCGAAAGCGCCCTCGATGCTGCCGCGCTACCGACGGCGGGACACAGCTAATAATCATGAAGGGGTTCGTCTGTCGCTCCGGGAAACCCGATTAAGGGTCGCCCCTGTTTTCCCACATTCTTGGCGAGTCTTGCCTGTCCGCCATGACAGGTGTCCGTCACGGCCATCCTGGGAATGCGCTTTTGTCCACTTGCGCCTGTCTTTCCACATTCTTGGCGAGTACTGCCTGTCTGTCTGACAGGTGTCCGTCACGGCCCTTCTGGGAATGCGCTTTTGTTCACGAGGCACCGCGGGAAGCTGTGGGTGTCTTCCCGGCGATAGCCCACGTCGTAAGGGGGTGGGGGGTCCGTGCGTCAAGCGACAATTTTCGTTCCCGGTATGTACTCGGGGCTCTCGCTTATACTGGGGAGCGGTTTCCGCGTGTGCCGGCGTCCTGCTTTCTGCAAAGGTATGCAGCTGGAAAAGAGGGGCGGCCTTAAGCCCCAACTCGATGCACACACAAGGAATGTACCTCGTAGCACACAAGGAATGTCACACTCGCTCACCCTCCAGAAGAATGTTCTCCGAACATTTGAGTCCCTGCAGCTCCCCTTGTCTTTCTGAATCGCCTCGCACAGTGCGTCCGACAAAACACTTTTCGCTGCACTCAACACCACTGCACAAAACCATATGCCTCCGCTGTCATAACTGGCGTCTCCAGGGGCAGCACTGATCTTCTTTTACAGATAAACATGAAACTCAGCACCCAAGCCTCTCTTTGATAGTCCAAACTGGACGAAATAAATTTACCACAGTTATAAAGGAGCTCCCACTTCTAGCACGATCACGGCACAGACAAAAATATAGATAACGAAAGGAAGTAGGGCAGGTTCTGCATGCGCTCCGCATGCTCTCCTGTGAAGGTGTTACTTAATGACAGAAAGGTTTAACTACCAACTCCGATAACTTAACACATAAGCACATAGCAATGTTATGAGCTGTGGCATTACACAATTCTAACCAGTTCAAAACTCCGCTCTGTTTACGCCATTAGTCCGACTTAGCTTTCCGATTTCGCAGCGGATATCGGCCTTCATGAGTCATACTAAGTAAGTCTGTGCCCCTTTGTCTGCTTTGGGACTCGCGAGGGGTCGTGGCAGGAGCCTCTCCTGGCGTTATCTGCGAGGCAACCTCGCGCGCTTCTTCTTCTAGCAATGCATGAAGTAAATCCGGTGGCATTCTGGCCGTCACCTCTGGCGCCTGCCGAACAAATGCAGGAGAGGGCGTTTCTTGCGAACTATCTGCGCGCTCCGCTTCACTTCTGTCCCCATCAAAATCCGCGCTTTCCCTTTCCTCATTTCGTGAATACTGAACCGGTGCCGACTTGAGGCGATTTGCGTGTATCCTTATCAAGCGCCGGATCACGTCTCGGACTCTGAAGTTTACCGGAGAAAGCTTCTCGACAACCTCGCACGGTCCTCTCCACTTCGTATGGAACTTACGAGCTAGCCCAATCTGCCTTTGGCAGTTTTCAATGTACACGCTGTCCCCCACATTAAACAGCGCGTCTCTAGCACTGCGATCGTGCACCTCCTTCCTGCGCTTCGCCGCTTTCTTTAAGGCCTCCTTTGCGATGTCCCTCGCCACTTGCAAGCGCGATTCTAGCTCCACCTTATAGTCGTCCAGTGAAGCGTATGGGACACGACGGGGGCCCTCTGGCACTTCACTAGGCTGGTACGGGTCTCGGCCGTAGAGAAGAAAGAATGGCGATTCGCCCGTGCTCTCGTGTGCTGCGGAATTGTAGGCAAACATTGCATACGGGAGCCACAAATCCCAGTCCCGCTGGTCGCGTGAAACAAAATGCGACAGGAACCCGGCCACGGTTTGGTTCAGTCGCTCCACCGCGCCGTTGCAAGCCGGATGGTACGGTGTTGCCTGCTTCTTAGCGATCTTAAGCAGCTCGCAAACTCTCCTCATTACCTGCGACACGAAGTTCGTTCCCCGATCTGTCAAGAGTTGCCTCGGGGGTCCATGTCGGAGCACGATCTGTTCGACAAATGCTCTTGCAACCGTGTCTGCCTTCTGATCTGGGAGTGCTACCGCTTCCGCGTATTTTGAAAGGTGATCGACAAATACTAAAATGTACTTGTTTCCGGAAGTGGTCGTGGGCAATGGGCCCATTATGTCCATACCTGTCCGCTCGAAGGGAGCCGAAACCTCAGAGAACGGCTGAATTGGAGCTGGTCTTCGTCCCTTGGGTGTTTTTCTTTCGAGACAGGAATGACACTTCGCACAGTAGTCTCTAACATCCTGTCGCATGCCACTCCAAAAGTACGAACGCTCCACACGCCTGCGTGTCTTCGCTACGCCAAAATGACCGGCGCATGGCGCATCGTGAAACGCGCGAAGAACCCTTTCTGTCCACGACCGAGGTATGACGACTCTCTCCCAAGCGGTTTTCTCTAATCTCCCTTTCCTGGTTGGCCTCGTGCGCCGACACAGGGTGCCGTCTTTGTCAATGAAATAACCTAGCTGTTCGGGGTGAGACGGTGCGCCCTCTAAGCTTTCGATTATTCGCTTCAGGTCAGGATCTTTGCACTGCTCTGTGCGTAATTCGGCGGGGTCGACTACGGGGACAAACTCATCTATAGCTGCCACGGCAGCTGTGCGGCTGAGTGCATCAGCATTCAGATGTGTCTTTCCTGACTTGTGCTCAACTTCAAAGCAGTATTCCTGCAGGTGTAGATTCCATCTAGCGAGTCGCGAGCTAGGGTCCCTGACACTCATCACCCATTTCAGAGGATGGCAGTCTGTGACTAGCTTGAATTTGCGGCCGTAAAGGTAGCATCTGAAGTGCTTTACTGCCCAGACAACGGCGAGGCACTCCCTTTCCGTAGCTCCGTACTTTTGCTCTGTGGGGCTCAGCTGTCGGCTAGCAAAAGCAACGGGATGTTCTTTGCCCTCGATAACCTGAGATAGCACGGCACCAACTGCGAACTTTGACGCATCTGTGGCCATAACGAAGGGCAAACTAAAATCCGGGTGGCGCAACAGCGGTGCACTCATTAGCTTCCTTTTCAGGGCCCCAAAAGCATTCTCCGCGTTTTCGTCCCAGCGAAAGGCGACATTTTTGGCTGTTAAGGCGGTGAGCGGCTTAGCGAGCTTGGCGAACTCCTCTATGTGCCTTCGGTAGTAACCGATCAGGCCGAGAAACTGCCGGACCTGGCGGACGCTAGTCGGGGATGGAAAATCCGAGACACACCTTAGTTTCTCAGGGTCCGGTCGCACGCCGTCAGCTGAAACAACGTGCCCGAGGTATTTCACCTCGTTTTTGAGGAATTGGCACTTAGAGGGCTTCAGCTTGAGACCCGCTGCTCTTAGTCGCACCAAAACCTGCTCAATATCGCGCAAATGGTTATCAAAACTGTCACTGTATATGATAATGTCATCCATATACACGAAGCACAGCCTCCCCAGAAGACCTGCCAGGATAACATCAGCGGTTCTCTGCCAGACAGCAGGGCTGTTGGCCAGACCCATCGGCATTCTTTTCCATTCATAGTGCCCTGAGGGCGTGTTGAATGCCGTTTTCTCGGCATCTGCCGGATCCATTGCTATCTGCCAGAATCCCGCCGCCATGTCCACTACCGTGAAGTACCTGGCAGAGCCCAGCTGAGAAAGCGTCTCCTGTATATTGGGGATGGGGTATGGATCGATGCGAGTTACGGCATTTAGTTTGCGGTAGTCCACTACCAATCGATACGAGCCATCTGGCTTTTCCACCAATAGTGCTGGTGCTCCCCAGGGTGACTTTGAGTGTTCGACAATGCCGCGATCAATCAGGTCCTGCACTTGCCGCTCCATCTCCTCACGTTGGGAGTAAGGAATCCTGTACGCACGCTGGTAAACGGGCGATGAAGTGCCGGTTTCTATCCTGTGCTTTATAACGCCACAGCAGCCCAAATCCAGGTTGGACGCGGCGAATACCTCCGAGTAGTCGTTCAGCAAACCAGCCAGAGCCTCCCTCTCCCTGGATTTTACGTGAGAAAGATCGAACGACACCTTTGCAGCAGCCGAAGGACTAGCATGCTCTACAGTTGCGAGTACCGTATCGGTGGGCTCACGTTGCTCTATCGCAGAGGTGAAGAAAGCCAATGTTTTGTTCTTGGGAAGGCTCAGTGGCTGCTGGCTACAGTTAACCACCCGTAGGGGCACTCTGTGGGCGTCATTAACTGTCACGAGGCACGCGGCTGCCTTCAGGCCATTGCTGAGAGAGTCGACCGGCTCAAGCACTCCCACGGCGCCGCTCTCCACATCTGAAGGCACAAACGCGTACAAAATGTGCTCCGACCAAGGAAGGACGACCGCCTCCTCGACCAGCCGGACGGCAACCCGCGAATATACCTTCTCCAATGATCCCACTGTTTGACGGGTGTCAATATCGGTAATGCGAATCTCAGCCCCTCTCCTGTTCAAAAACGGAACTTTTGAGCCGCCCGCATTATCAGAGAATGAGACTACTACCTTCCCTTTTCTCAAAACATCCTGCCCTAATATACCTGACACTCCGTTTGGCAGAGACACCGTGTCCGGGCATACGTAGCAGGGGTGCTCCAATGCAATTCCGCCGAGAGAGAAGTGTAACCGGTAGAGTCCACTTATGCCAAGAGGATCCCCCGTTATGCCTACAAATTTGGTTGCCATACCACCAGACGCTTCCAACACCTCGCGGTCCCCCTTCCTTCGAAGCGTGTTAAAACTGCTCTCCTTAAGCAATGTCACCTTTGACCCCGTATCTATCAACAATTCCATGCAACAACCATTTAACTTGCAACGCACAACAGGGCATGCCTCGTCGGCCACACAAACTACCACCACCTCATCATCCACTGCTCCCTCCCCACGCTCCTCAGGCTGGGGAGGACTAACTAGTTTTTTGTCTCGGTATCTGGAGCCCCGCTGTAGGCTTGCTTAGGGCGTGTCTCGCCTGCTTCTCTTTGTGGCTCCCCACGGCGCACGTTTTGGCAGAACCTGGCGATGTGTCCGCGACCCTGGCAAGCGAAGCATACGATTTCTTCAAAATCTTGCATACCGCGCCTGTAGCTTTGTGGCGGTCTCCGGTTTCCAGCGAATGAGCGCTGCTGAGCGCGCGCTTCAACCTGGCGTTCTACCTGCTGAGATAGCAGCTGTTCTAAGCGATCTAATCGCTCTGTCAAGAGAGCAACCTCAGGGTTGAGCACCGCTCTCTCTATGACGCGCACTCTCGCTGCGGCTGTCGTTAACGCCTCATTTCGTTCCTCATCCAATGCGGCCTCCACGGCTTGGTCGAAATTGCTCGGCTTGCGCGAGAGCACGAACCCGGCGCAAGGGGTCTTGCAGACCAGCCACGAACAAAGCGGTCATTTCCTCTTTAAGTATATCCTCCGCGTATTTCTTCTTTAGCTGGTCTCCTTCCTCCTCCCTGCTTAACGTATCGCGCGCTAAGCGCTGAAGCCGCGACGCAAACGTTCGCACGTCCTCCCCTACCATCTGTACGGCGTCACGGAACCTCTGTACCCGCACGTGACGTGGTTCAGTGTCGAAATGCTCAAACGCGAGCTTCTTAAATTCCGCAAATGATTTTGTGGATTTTACTTTTTTGTCTCGCCATGCAAAATCATGAGCAGCTCCTGCCATCTTACACCTCGCCATTCCCAGCATTTGAGCATCGGACCATCCCCCCATTTTCCCAATCTCTTCTAGCATGGAAAAGAAATCGCAGATTGGAACCCCTGTCTTATCTCCCGTAAACTTCGGAATGACGCTTCCTAATGCCAGCATGCTTGCTCCGAGTGACGGCTGTGGAGTGGGAGCTCCCTCAGATAAAGACATTTTTTTTTAAGCCCTCCGGTGCCTCAAGCCTCTCAAATGGGGGTAAAAGTCCCACAATCAGTCCCGTGATTCCCTTTTGATTACAATTTTGAAGTCATGAATGTCACAGCATTTAGAGGACATTTGCTTTTGAGACCCCCCTTCTGACACCAGTGTGATGACCCCCATAATGCGCAGGTCCACACGGGACGGAGAGGCAAAGAGACACCGTATGGCTCAGTTTAAACAAACAGGTAAATTCAATAATTACACATGATTAAGATTATACATCAGAGGCTGGGGCGTCCGAGCTTACGTGCCGACGACTTCATGGGGGCGATGGAGTGGCTCCGGAGTTGGGCTCGAGCGGTTGCTGGCAGAAGCTGCACGCCGTCGGGCTTCGGCGCTGAAGGCCCTCTTCGCTAACGATGTCGTCCTGAGCGTGTATGCAGTAGAATTTCAATAGTCGTCCGTTTCTTCGAGGATGGTTCACAAACCCTTCCTCTAGTGTCGTTCGGCTTGGAAGATGAACAGGAGGCGAGCTTGTAGATGATGACAGCAGAGCATAATTTTACAACATACATATACAGAGAGTTAAACTGGAAAAAGCAGAACTGAATTTACAAAAGAACAAACTTTGCACTACTTTACTCATCGACCGGGCAGGTTAGTGCCTAAGTAGCATCACATTACATGCTAAGCATGGAGCCCCAGCTCAGACTCGACTGGACTGCATCCGTTTACATGCGCTTTTAAGCACTTGATTAACAAAGGACTAAGGGCGGTCATTTTCAGTGGCCTGCCCAAAGCATCAATTCTCCAATGAAAAATAACATGCGAGATGGGGACAACCCCTTGGGTTGGGCTTAGCCTCGAACCCAGATTCTTGTTAACAATACAAACTAAATAAACAACAAAAACGTCACCACTCTCTCTCAAGTGAGAGTATCCACAGGCTCTCCCTTCGGAGCCAATCCTTGCCTCAGGCATGCATACCGCCTCCCACCATCGGTCCGCGTCGTTCGTCAGCAACAGAGGAGGGGGCGAAAGCGCCCTCGATGCTGCCGCGCTACCGACGGCGGGACACAGCTAATAATCATGAAGGGGTTCGTCTGTCGCTCCGGGAAACCCGATTAAGGGTCGCCCCTGTTTTCCCACATTCTTGGCGAGTCTTGCCTGTCCGCCATGACAGGTGTCCGTCACGGCCATCCTGGGAATGCGCTTTTGTCCACTTGCGCCTGTCTTTCCACATTCTTGGCGAGTACTGCCTGTCTGTCTGACAGGTGTCCGTCACGGCCCTTCTGGGAATGCGCTTTTGTTCACGAGGCACCGCGGGAAGCTGTGGGTGTCTTCCCGGCGATAGCCCACGTCGTAAGGGGGTGGGGGGTCCGTGCGTCAAGCGACAATTTTCGTTCCCGGTATGTACTCGGGGCTCTCGCTTATACTGGGGAGCGGTTTCCGCGTGTGCCGGCGTCCTGCTTTCTGCAAAGGTATGCAGCTGGAAAAGAGGGGCGGCCTTAAGCCCCAACTCGATGCACACACAAGGAATGTTCCTCGTAGCACACAAGGAATGTCACACTTCGATAAATCACTTGTTGCTTACGTGCGCAGATATTTTACAAATGTGAAAAAAAAACACTGTTGTTTTGCGGAAAAGGAAAGCTTTCCGAATATTTTGGCCGGTCAGAAAATTTTTCCTGTGTATTAAGGCCACCCGTTCTCCCTGGTTCCAAATCGTGACGCCCTTAGCTGGTTATCGCAAATAGAAGGCATTATGAATCGCCTTCCACGCAAGCCCTTCGTACTAACTATTGTGACGTTCGAGTTCTCTATAGCTCTGGCCGCCCACGTTTCGATACTGACGCACTCTGCTGCTCATCGTTTCCAGGCATTCATCCCTGAGCAGCTTCCTTGCACTGTGATTTCACGTTGCTTGACATTGTTGATATGCAGTACGAACACCACTCAACCTTGGGTCGCTTCGCTCTTTGCTTTCGTGCCTGCGCCAGCAATTCATGGCGGGCCCAGGGCTCTTCGCCTGCCATTTTGACGATTTGCCACCCGCTACAAGCTATTTTGACGCAACCACCTTTCTGACGGACGTAAACGACTGCATGTCATCCATCGCGATCTCCGTCTCGATCTCTCCACCTCCATCCACAATTATCCAATGTGTGCTGACCCCAGCATGTTGGAGGCATAGAAGCGCATTCGACTCTGCTACTAGCGGTGCGCTGCGTATATAGCTTCGTCCTCCACTGCATCCTATCTTGCACTGACCGCCTCCTGTCACCAAAACTCATGAAAACACTGGTCGCCTATCCTACATCCCTGTCGTGCCCTTTTAGTCTTAAGCGCGACCTAGCACCGGCGTGGGCACTGATCTTTATAGGTCACATCGTCTTTTTCCGCGTGGTTATCGCTGATTCATCGTGGTAATAGATAGCCTGTTGCGTTACGCTATACCTTGCCCTTAGCTTGATGTCGCCAGTTTCATCCTGAATCATGTGGGGCTGCGCCATGCTGCACCAAAAGAGCTTCTGAGCGTCCGGAACTTATATTTCTCTCGCGAACTCTTGAAGCACTGCTTTAGTAATCAAGCAATCTTTACAGCTCGACAACACCCAACCACACTCCTACACGGGCGCAATGTACGCCGCATCTGGCCATTCTAATAGGAACCGGATTTTTCCATCTCTGACTTAAGCATATACCACTGCAGCGCAGAACGGAGCCGGCTTTTGTCGTGTACTGTTCGCGCGTGTACAAAAGCCCCGTAAACCGTTCACCATAATGCCCTGACGTGTCCGAATCAAAGACGCACTAGCAAGCCGTCACACGTTAAATGTTGAAAGCTTACTGATTTATTTACGGTAGAGGACCAGTGTGGCCAGAAACACGCTTGAGTCTCCACCTCAAAAGAGCACGTTGTTAGGTAACGCAGTCGTACATCCTTTGTCAAGTAACTACGCAATGCATACTTGAACGGGAACAGGACAAGGAGAATCGCAGATTTTCGGTCACTCTCACTAGCACGCGTTTCCTCAAAACTCCACTCTAATTAGCATGGCCCATAGCGTGTTCTCCATAATCACTCTCCTGTGAACTACATTACTGAACAACAGAAATTAGTTAAGATGTGCGTCGTCCAGTGTGTCACTCAGTACACGTTGACCGCCTGAAGCCGAGCTACGATTCACTGGCTGTCTATGTATATTATGTCAGCCTGAAGACTCCTTTCATCTGGGGGTAATTATAGTGTAGCACAATCAACACATCCGCCTAGACTCGAAGCATATGACGCCAAAAAAGGCACGCGGAATTTATGCACACACACACACACACACACACACACACACACACACACACACACACACACACACACACACACACACACACACACACACACACACACACACACACACACACACACACACACACACACACACACACACACACACACACACACACACACACACACACACACACACACACACACACACACACACACACACACACACACACACACACACACACACACACACACACACACACACACACACACACACACACACACACACACACACACACACACACACACACACACACACACACACACACACACACACACACACACACACACACACACACACACACACACACACACACACACACACACACACACACACACACACACACACACACACACACACACACACACACACACACACACACACACACACACACACACACACACACACACACACACACACACACACACACACACACACACACACACACACACACACACACACACACACACACACACACACACACACACACACACACACACACACACACACACACACACACACACACACACACACACACACACACACACACACACACACACACACACACACACACACATATATATATATGTATAAATGAAGCCAACAGTTAATGAAACCATGGTGCGTAGGGGAATGTTTCTATTTTTTTAATTTCTAGCGCCAGTCCCCCCCCCCAATGGGAGAATAATACTTCGATTAATCTGTCGCTTAAAAAAATTACTTATGAAGCAGGAGAAAAAACGACGTTGCCAAGCAACCAAAATAGAAAACATTCCTTATGCAACTTTATTTCGGTTACTGTTGGCCTGGCTCACATGTTTTTCAAACTAGCCCCTCATTTCATTTACCTTGCCTGCTAATATATATATATATATATATATATATATATATATATGTGTGTGTGTGTGTGTGCGTGTGCGTGTGCGTGTGTGTGTGTGTGTGTGTGTGTGTGTGAATTAAGGCAACAGTCACCGAAACCTAGGTCCACAGGGGAATATTTCTATTTTTTTATTTGTAGTGCCAATTTATGGTAGAATATTACCTCGATTAATCTGGCGCTTATACACACACACACACACACACACACACACACACACACACATATATATATATATATATATATATATATATATATATATATATAAACAAACATGTACCTGGAGCAATCAACTTCACAATCGTTTGCATTACTGCTAAACTCCGTACATCTAAAACATTTGCGTTCATGAAGTTAGCGAAACATCATTACAGCAAGAAATGCGTCCAGCTAATGCAAGAGACACGTGATAAAAAGTAAATAAACTCAAAATGAAAGAATTTGCATTGTTGTGTTGGGCTTCACGTTATGTACCACTGTTCTTTGTTGTGAAGGTCGGTTATTTCTACCAATTATTTCGTCTTTTTTCGATGATTTTCTCGAAGCACACGAACAATGCGATAGCTATAACCTTGCCTCGATTCTGTATAAAGAAACGAAAAGAACGCAATCGCTTGATGGACGAGTTATTCGCATGATTTTTGATAACTTAGCGATAGTTATTGATGGAATAGATCTTTGTGTCCTCTTCGTTTGTCGCGCCTTTTCATAATAAAGAAAAAACTGCTCAAATCGATTATCTAATCACTCTTAACTTGAAAGAATATAAAATGTACTTGTTCGAAGAGGTATATTATAACAAGCAAACACACGTTTGTAGGAAGAATTGCACAAATAACAGCAGCTGTGATAACTTCGTTAAATGCATAACAGCCACTTACGGTCCAATTCATACAAAACATACCGCTTTACCGTGGAGAACATAAAAAGAAATAAAAATAGCTAATTTCTATGTTGGTATTTTGTTACGTACCGCAGGCTTCTGCTCGTATTCAAAAATGAAACCAGTGCTAAATAATCCAGACTTTCTGAGGTTGTCAGATAAACAGACCATTATTTTGTATGTGACACATATTTTTCCAGACCTAGAAAACTTTACACCTATGTTAAAAGCGCACGTACTCTGCTTCCTGTTTTCTTATTTGAGTACGGTTGATTTTATTACCAAAAGGTGCTATGCGGAACTACAAAATAAGAAAACAAATGTATTTACATTTCTTTCAGTGGCTTCAGAAAGATTTTATGATATTGCGAGCTACGTCGGCCGCATGGGATAAAGCGGCGACCAAGTGCCTAAAGACAAAATACGTCAGGAAAGACGGAGACAAATTTGTGCACACAGTGGAGTATAGAGGAATTACGCAAATTAAGTGAGCAGCAATCTTTCGTACACTTCAGAAAATGTTTTGCTCATTTTGTGCAGTAAATGTTAGTCCTTTGCTCATGCTAGCAATTTATATGATGTTGAACTGGGTGGCATCTATTGAGTGAGCATGAAATCTAAATACAAAAAAACAAAATCTAGTACACAAGGCATAAATAAATAAACTCTTGAATGACATGAATAATGCGCTATACTCATCGTCAACGTACCGCATTCTGGACAGAAAAAACTTCAAACTTATATGAAAAACATCTCCCAAAAGGGCTTAAAGAACTCATTCTATAGGCATGTACGCACCAACAAGAGCAAGCAAAATATAATGCGCTGTTAGAATAAGTGGAAATCAAGCGAAACTAAAGCTTCATTCCTTCTACACTCAAGCTAAAATCTGGTAAAATTAGTGATCTGCTTGCCAAGACTGAATATATATGTTCTCGTAATGCAGCCTCACGGTGTAACTACTGATAGCTTACTTCGGAATAAGTCATAAAATCAGAAAACAATTACCACGTTTCTGCACAGCAGATTCATAATCATAAACACCCTGAAAGCGTGCAATTCAGCATTAAGTCTCTCCATCGATTCTCGATTGTCGCAGTTCTGGACACGGCAGAGCTAAATCCAGAAAAGCTGAGTACACGATCTCTCCGGCGCCTGGTCACATCGGCTATCTATGCGCAGAATATATGCAAAGAGTATGTGTGATTATATATATATATATACATATATATATATATATATATATATATATATATATATATATATATATATATATATATATATATATATATCTTATGAAAAGAGCCAAAGTCACCGAAACCAAGGTGCATAGGGGAATGTAATTTTTTTAGTGCGTTTTGCTGATCAGTCGGTTATTATTACTTATAATAAGCAATATATTAAAGAAAAAAATGGCCTGGCTTAGCTTATGGTTAAGCCTAAGATGCGAAGCATACGTCGCTTGGCAAGCCGTACTTCTCGTTCTTCTCCCGTTTCCGTGGCTCTTTGTAACTTGCGCTTTGCGGCCTGGCGAGCCGCCCTCTCCCTGGCCGACATCTCGCTGCTCAACTGACTCAACGAGTGCGTCGCCTTTTATACAATTGCGTGACGTCAGTATCTCCTAGCGGTAGGAGCGGGAGTTAGGCCGCCGGCGGAGGCTGCGCGTCCGCAAGCGAGCGCACGAGTTGAGCCCCAGCTTTCACAGCTGTTGTGACGTCATATCACGTGGTGCGCCGATGTAGGTCAAATGGTAGCTACGCGGCCGCGCGCGGCGCAGCAAGGAAGAGCTCGGTTGTGCGGCTAGTATGCTTCGCATAAAAACTTATCAAGCAGCAGAAAAAACAACCATGCCGCCGGTTGAATCCGAATCCACGTCCTCTGGATATGGACGAGGGTGGCGCTGGTGAACACTCTCAAGGTTCGCTTACACCCAATAAACATAAATACCCACGAGAGCCGGATATTGGCTAGCCTTCACTGTAGCTCAGTTGGTAGACCACCTGACGCGATATTTGGAGGTCGTGGGTTCGGATCCCACCGACGGCAGGGTTTTTCCTTCTGCATTTTAAGTAATTTTCTTTAAGCGATATATTAATCTAAGTATAATTATCCCACTGATAAGCACAACACTTAGAAATAAAAGTTACACATTCCACTATGCACTTTAGTTTCGGTGACTGTTGGCTCTCTTTATAGGTTTGTCGGAACGAGCCCCTCATTTCCTTTACCTTGTCTGCTAATAGCTTAACGAGGATCTAGATTCTGGCAGTCTCGATGCCATAGGCAGCATAAGAGCGCTCTCAAGCAGTTTCCGCCAAGGCGTTAGATGACGTTCCACGTCACACTCGCAGGATTAGAGTACGTGTTACGTCCGCCGCTATGGACAAGGGCGGCACTGGTGAACACTCTCAAGGTTTGCTTACACCCAGTAAACATAAATGCCCACGAGACCAGCAGATTGGACAGCCGTCACCTTAGCTCAGTTGGTAGAGCACCGGACGCGATATTCGGAGGTCGTGGGTTTGGACCCCAGCGGCGGCATGGTTGTTTTTCTTGCTGCTTTATAAGTTTTTCTCTTTAAGCGATAGATTATTGTATTATTATCCCACTGGTAAGCAGAACACATGAAAATACATTACACATTCCCCTATGCACCTTGGTTTCGGTGACTGTTGGCTCCCTCCATAAGTTTGCCAAAACGAGCCCCTCATTTCCTTTACCTTGTCTGCTAATTGCTTCACGAGGGTCTCGGTTCTGGCAGTTTTGATGCCATAGTTCGGATAAGAAGGCTCTAGCACAGTTTCCGCCCTCGCCGTTAGATGACGGTCTACGTTACGCTCGCGGTATTACGGGACGTGCTACGTCCGCCGCTATGGTCGAGGGTGGCGCTGGTGAACACTCTCAAGGCTCGCTTACACCCAGTAAACATGTATACCCACGAGCACTGGACGCAATATTCGGAGGTTGTGGGTTCGGATCCCACCGGCGGCATGGTTCTTTTTTCTGCTGCTTTTTAAGTAATTTTCTTTAAGCGATAGATTAATCTAAGTATTATTATCCCACTGATAAGCACAACACACAAGAAAAGTTACTCATTCCCCTATGCACCTTGGTTTCGGTGATATATATATATATATATATATATATATATATATATATATATATATATATATATATAGAAGTAGGCACTTCTGCAAAGACACATTTGTTTATCAACGTTTCGACCGCGGTTGCGGTCTTCTTCAGGACTGTAGTGTTCTCGCGTCAGATGGACGTTTTAATTTGATGAGCTCAAGAGGAGGGAGAAAGGAGTGTACAAGCAAATAGTAACAACAGTACAAAAAATAAAAAATAAATAAAAAAAATAAAGATTGGGTGCTGGGAGCACACAGGGACAATATTGGGGGAGGAA
The DNA here is from genome assembly GCA_030143305.2 of Amblyomma americanum. NCBI lineage: Eukaryota > Metazoa > Arthropoda > Arachnida > Ixodida > Ixodidae > Amblyomma > Amblyomma americanum. The sequence goes on along the minus strand of JARKHS020027389.1, from coordinate 261,532 downwards.
GCAAAAAAATAGAAATAAAAGAAAAAAGGGGGAAAACTAGTATAGTAAAGAAGGGTGGGGTACGAATGTAGATGGCGAAACGAGAGAAAGGGAGAGGAAGACGGTGCGGAGGACATGAGCAGCACGGCAACCACAGGCGTACGAAAGCAAAACGTGCAAACAAAACACACAAACAAAATGCACAAACACTAAGGGCGCCGCTGCAGATGCGTGGCCAAAGATGAGCCGCTGCGCAAATGACACTGGCAGCGACACACAGGCCAAACCAGGCGCCTTTAGCGGATCTCACTAATTTCCGGTTAGCCGAGGGTTGGAGCGTTAAGGAAGGAGTGGGGGCTACGTTAACGAGCACATGTGTAAGAACTTACTCACGGGGTCTGGGCTTCACTGAACGGTGCACCCCTCTCCCTGGGCTGGTCGTTGAACCGACCTCGCCGGGAATACTTGTCTGTAGGGGAGGAGGGCTGGGCTAGCTGTGTACAAATATTTCAAATTGTCGGAAAATGTTAGGAAAGGACGTCAAAAGCTTATCGATACTGCACGAGGCAGGATAGTGTAAGTAAGGAGGGGTATGATTGCCTGGGATATACACTAGGAGTTATAAAAGGTATATCTGAGTTAGCCAATTAACGAGAAGTGCAGTATTATTTTGTTTGGAGGTCGTTAATAAAAGAAAGGGTACCAGGCTTTTCGTTAAGACCTTCTTGAATAGTATTAAACTTGTGGATAAAATAGGATTCACGTTGTTCACGTTCTCGCCTCTTTTTGAAGCCCCCTTGAATAATTGTTACTTTTAGTTGGTCAAATGGGTGTCCTGCATTTACAGGCTTGGATAGGGGAAGGTTTGGGAGAGACTTGGCGTGTGCGCGGTGAATGTTAAATTGAATGCGGAATGCAGTGTTTGTCTGTGCTATGTATAGCTGGTTACACACAGTGCATTCAAGAGGGTAAATAATGTTTGATGAGTCGCAGTCAAAGTTACCGTGGATTGAATGCTGGAAAACTGACCTCGTACTAGTTGCGGAACACGTAGTCTGCATGTGCTTGCAAACTTTGCAGCGACCTTTACCACAGGGCTGGCATCCATATGGTTTTGTGTTCCTTGGAGTGGACTAGATGGTTCTGAATGTTTTTGGCATATATATATATATATATATATATATATATATATATATATATATATATATATATATATATATATATATATATATATATATATATATATATATATATATATATATATATATATATATATATATATATATATATATATATATATATATATATGCGCGCGTGCTCATGGGAGCGCGCCGACGATGAAGACGAAGTGTGCGTGTGCCGGTGGACAAAGACGAAGTGTGTGTGTGGTTCGGACAGCCATCTTGTGAGTTTCCTGCTGTGCGCTGGACTTCGCTGAGACTGTGATCTGTGCCGGCCCTGTCTTCGTTACATTTTTGGTGGAGGTGCTGGGTGCTTTCCAACATCTACGTGCCTCGAAGGCTCTCTATGAACACGGATTTGACTCCGATTCATCGCAGTACGAGCCGCCGAATCCAAGGTCAGTCACCAGAGTACGGTCCGTTATCCCCTAGGACCAGGGCTCCAGCTGCGACGCGCAGGACTGACGCGGCACCTATGGCTAGCAACGGAGACGCGGCAGCTATGGCTGACAACGGGAACTCAGCTGCTCATTTCCTGGTCCTCCAGCCGCGAACGCCGCCGACCTTCCATGGCGAAGTGTTTGAGGACGCGGAGGACTGGCTTGACCAGTTCGAGCGCGTTGCCAGGTACAACGGCTGGGATGCGGAGCGGAAGCTGCACAATGTTTACTTCGCTCTTGACGACTCGGCGCGGACGTGGTACGAGAACCACGAGACGTTTCCTTCTTGGGAACGGTTCCGTAGCCAGTTGCTGGCGACCTACGTCAACGCCGACCGTCGGGAACGAGCTGAGTCGGCGCTGCAGTCAAGGAACCAGCGACCTAATGAGAGCGTCGCAATGTATTATGAGGACATAGCACGACTGTTCAGAAGGGCGGATCCAAACATGGCCGAGGACAAGAAAGTGCGCCACCTGATGCGCGGGATAAAAGAAGAACTGTTTGCTGGGCTTGTGCGAAACCCACCTAACACCACTTCGGAGTTTCTATCGGAGGCCACTACCGTCGAAAAGACCCTGTAACAACGCGCCCGCTATTACAATCGCGCCGTGAACACCGTATCAACTGCCGACTTTGCGCCAGCCTCCAGCGACTCCGCTGACACCCTTCGGGAGCTGGTTCGATCTATCGTCAAAGAAGAGCTGCACAAAATGCGCCTCTCTGCCCAGTCGCAGCCGCAGTGTCCATCGTTAGCCCAAATTATCCGAGAGGAAGTGCAGCAGGTGGCTCCTGAACCTGTTGCCCCTGCTGTCCTTACACCGACGCCCCCGCGCCAGACGTACGCGTCGGTACTCCGACAGAACTGCGACCTCGCCCCTTGGAGCACCAGCCCATCTGCATCTGCTTTCCAGCCGCGGCCCCCGCCTGTCCCTGTGTTGCCCGAAGCCAGGCTGCGGAAGACGGACGTGTGGCGGGCACCTGACCAGCGGCCCCTTTGCTACCACTGCGGTGAGGCTGGCCATATCTTGCGGTGGTGCCCTTATCGTCGAGCTGGAATCCGCGGATTTCATCCATGAGTCTCCTGTCCGCCCAATGGCGAACGGTCCCGCGAAATTGAGGAGCACCTGTCAACGCGCCGGGATCACACTCACACTGATTTCCCTCGCCCTGACTACCGCCCACCAACCTCTACCCGCTATCGTTCGCCGAGTCCCCGTCCTTCGACAAGCCGTTTCAGCCGCTCACCGAGTCCTCGCCGGGGAAACTAGATCCAGTGGCCTGCGAAGGTAAGGCCGCTGACGAGCGAACAGCCGAACATCCTCCATCGCGTTCCCGACCAGACGACGGCTATCAAACGAGGACACGTGACGATCACAAAGGATGTGCAGCTTCGAACTTACCGGTCGATATCGACGATTTAGCGGTTACGGCATTGGTTGATACGGGAGCGGTCTATTCGGTTATGAGCAACGAGCTAGCAAAAGAACTGAGGAAAGTTTTAACCGCGTGGACTGGGCCTCAGATTCGCACAGCTGGTGGGCACCTAATTACCCCTGTTGGCCGGTGTACGGGGAGAGTTACAATCGACGGATTTATTTACGTTTTGTGACTTTGTTGTCCTACCTCACTGTTCGCGCGATGTCATTCTCGGCCTGGACTTTTTACAAGCTAACGGCGCCGTTATCAATTTACAAGAGCCGCGCGTGACGTTTTCGCCGACGCAAGCAATTGAAATAGCCGACCCAGACGACTCCAGGATACCCGCCCTGCGTATTGCTGCTGATGACGTGACGGTGCCTCCGCGGTGCAGCATGATGGTCCCCGTGCAAAGTGACTCGCCCGGTGATCGAGACGTTATGGCAGAGAGAAACGTCAGCCTTCTCCTCGAGAAAGGAATCTGCGCTGCAAGAGGGCTTGTTCGCTTACGGGATCGCTCTGCGACACTCTTGATCACCAACTTCGGAACAGAGTTACAGCCTATTGCGAAAGGAACAGCCGTCGCATACGTTACCGACTTCGTTGAGCCCGCAGAAATATGTGCTCTGGAGCTACCGTCGCCGGACGGACGCGATGCAGCAACCGTTCTGTCTACCGTGGACATTAATCCCGGCTTGTCGGTGGGTCAGAAGCAGCGCTTGTTAGAGCTCCTTCACGATTTCGCAGAGTGCTTCGCCACGACATCAAAGGTAGGGCGCACCCCGGTAGCCAAACACCGCATCATCGTCAACGAGGAGACTAGCCCCATATCCCAACACCCGTACAGAGTGTCGCCGGTGGAACGGGAGGCTATACGATCCCAAGTGCAAGAAATGCTTGCAGACGACGTAGTCCAGCCGTCCACGAGCCCCTGGGCTTCGCCTGTGGTATTGGTGAAGAAAAAAGATAACACCTTGCGATTCTGCGTCGATTATCGGAAGTTGAATCGTGTCACGAAACGTGACGTTTACCCCCTTCCACGTATCGACGACGCCTTGGATCGACTGCGTGACGCTAAATATTTTTCTTCACTCGACCTTAAGAATGGCTACTGGCAGATCGAAGTGGACGAAAGGGACAGAGAGAAGACAGCGTTCGTGACACCTGACGGCCTTTATGAATTCAAAGTGCTACCCTTTGGACTCTGTTCTGCGCCAGCAACCTTCCAACGCATGATGGACACCGTTCTTTCTGGGTTGAAATGGCAGACATGCCTAGTGTACCTTGATGATGTCATTTTTGCTCCTAGCTTCGAGGAACACCTCAACCGGCTGCGTATGGTGTTACAGGCGCTCCGTTCGGCACAGTTGACGATAAAGCCACAAAAGTGTCACTTTGGTTTCGAAGAGCTCAGATTTCTTGGTCACGTGATAAGCGCTGACGGAGTCCGTCCTGACCCCGAGAAGACTGCCGCTGTGGCACAGTTCCCGCGCCCAACCGACAAAAAGTCCGTTCGTAGGTTTCTGGGCCTCTGTGCCTATTACAGACGTTTCGTTGAAAACTTTTCCACTATTGCCGAGCCCCTTACAATGCTTACTAGAGACAATGTATCTTTTGTGTGGCATGATGATCAGGAATCTGCCTTCAACGAGCTACGCAGCCGCCTACAAACTGTCCCAATACTCGCCCATTTTGATGAACGAGCTGCCACTGAAATTCACACTGACGCCAGCAATGTTGGTCTCGGCGCTATTCTCGTTCAGTGGCAGGTAGGCAACGAGAAAGTCATAGCGTGCGCCAGCCGCTCCCTCTCGAAAGCAGAGGCAAACTACTCTACCACAGAGAAGGAATGCCTTGCGGTAGTGTGGGCGATTAGCAAGTTCCGACCATATCTTTATGGTCGCCCGTTTCGAGCTGTCAGTTACCATCATTCGTTATGCTGGCTAGCCAATCTCAAGGACCCTTCGGGACGGCTTGCGAGATGGAGCCTTCGCCTCCAGGAATACGACATCACGGTAGTGTACAAGTCCGGCCGTAAGCACAATGACGCCGATTGCTTGTCACGTGCACCTGCCGACGTTGCTCCGGCCGAAACGGAGGACGACTTCCCGTTTTTTGCTCTCGTCACGTCGTCCGATATGGCCCGGCGTCAACGGGCTGACTCAGAGTTGCGTCCGCTCATCGAGCATCTGGAGGGCCTTAACGTCGCTGTTCCGCGGCTTTTCGTTCGAGGTTTGGGTTCCTACAGTCCCCGAGATGGCGTCCTTTACAAGAGGAACTTCGCCCATAACACAGAAACCTTTCTTCTGGTTGTGCCATCCGAACTCCGTCCGGAAATCTTGCACGCTTGCCACGACGAGCCATCGGCTGGTCATTTGGGTGTTACGCGGACGTATGCCCGCATTCGTGCGAAGTATTACTGGCCAAAGTTGCTCTCATCAGTCCAACAATATGTGAGGACCTGCCGTGACTGCCAGCGACCAAAGACACCACCAGTTAAACCCGCAGGGCTTCTCCAGCCCATCCCACCGCCTACAACACCTTTCCAACAAGTGGGCATGGACTTGCTGGGCCCATTCGCATTGTCTTCCTCTGGGAACAAATGAATTGTTGTGGTGACGGACTACTTAACGCGGTACGCCGACACACAGGCGCTCCCCCACGCAAGTGCTGCAGAAGTGGTTCAGTTTTTTATGACATCAATCGTCTTGCGTCACGGTGCGCCATCAGTCGTCATCACGGACCGTGGAACCGCCTTTACGGCGGCATTAATGCAATCTCTCTTCGAACTCACCCACACCAGTCACCGGAAGACAACAGCCTATCATCCCCAAAGAAACCGCTTGACTGAACGCCTCAACCGGACGCTTGCAGATATGCTTGCTATGTATGTCGACGTTGAGCGTCGTACGTGGGACGAAGTTCTTCCTTATGCAACCTTCGCCTACAATACGGCAGAACAGGAGACTACCCGTCTTACACCTTTCCAGCTGGTCTACGGACGGTGTGTCACTACCATGCTGGATGCTATGCTACCCGCTGCTCACAACGACGGAGACATCGGCCCCTACGCTGACGTTGACACATTCGTCCAGCGGGCTGAAGAAGCCCGCCAACTCGCAAGGTGCCGGATTCGACATCAACAACTCGACGCTGGTCGCTACAACCTCCGACACCGATGCGTTCGGTACGAGCCCGGCGACTCTGTATGGGTATGGTCACCTGTGCGCCGCCGCGGACTCTCCGAAAAGCTCCTCCGACGCTACTTCGGTCCGTACGAGGTCGTTCATCGTATAAGTGATGTCACATACGAAGTTTTTCCGTGGGACACGACCTCCTCACCACGTCGGCGCCATCCGACCGAGACTGTCCACGTGGTGCGCATGAAGCCCTACCATGACAGGCTGCAACCCGCCGCTTTACCAGCTTAACAGCTCTCTGTATTCTCTGCCGTCCGCCGTCTATACCGAACATTACCTTTGCTGTCCGTGTTCGTTTCTGGCGTCGGGCCGCCGCCTTGATGGAGGGGGTAATGGCGCGTGCTCATGGGAGCGCGGCGACGATGAAGACGAAGTGTGCGTGTGCCGGTGGACAAAGACGAAGTGTGTGTGTGGTTCGGACAGCCATCTTGTGAGTTCCCTGCTGTGCGCTGGACTTCGCTGAGACTGTGATCTGTGCCGGTCCTGTCTTCGTTACAATATATATATATATATATATACCTCGTAAATTAAGAGAAATCATTTCACTCAATCCAAACATCGCCAAGTCATACAGGCATGAGGTTACCAGGATCTAGAAGACCCTAATTCAAAAGTACTACAACATATCTGTAGCGGCAGCACCGCCACTATAGTCCTTTCTAAAAGACGGGATAAAATTCCCGTTACGATCTCTTCAATGATATTTATCGTCTGTTTACAGTAGCTAATCAGAAACCTGCGTTGGGAATAGATGTGGATAAGAAGTAATGATTGAATACCCCCTTAGTTATCTGCAATTCGATGATGACATTGCATTAAGTCACTCCGGAGATCAATTGCAAAGCGCGATCAATGACTTAAGCAGGCAAAATCAAATAGTAGGCCGAAATAGCATTTGCAAAAAACCAAATTAATGTACAACAGTCACGGTAGGGAACAGAAGTTTACATCTGGCAGTGAGGGGAAGGAGGTGGTAAAGGAATATACTTCTATTTACGGTACGTAGCGGCCGCTGATCAGGATCACGATAGCGAAATAACTAGAGGAATATGAATCTGGTGCAGTGCATTTGGGAGCTAATCTCAGATCAAGAATGGCGGTTTATCAATATTCCTCAAGAGAAAAGTATATAACAGTTCTATCTTACCAGTACTCACCCTTGGCTCAAAAACATGTAGGCTACCTAACTTGTTCAACCTGAATTCAGGACAACGCAGCAAGCTATGGAAAAAAATGGTAGGTGTTACGCTAAGCAGCAAGGGGGCAGTGTGGGTCGTGAAACAAACACGGTTTAATAACATTCCAGTTGAAATCATGAAGACATGGGATAGGGCAGGACATGTGATGCGAAGAGGAGATAATCTACGTGCTTTAAGGGTAACAGACTGGATTCTAACAGAACCGAAGTGCAGCACAGGGAATTTAGAATGTTAGGTGGGCAGATGAGACACACCAGTTAGCGGAAATAAGGTGGCCTTCACTGGCACAGGAAAGGTTTTATTGAAGACATGTGCAGGGGGTTTTGTCCGGCAGTGGGCGTAGTCAGAATGATGATAATTTGACACCCAGGCCAGAGCGCGATCTCTTTTCTCTTCTGGATACTTGCCCCGTAGAAGTTACCTTCATCTTCTCAAGCATATCAGTCTCATCCTGAGAGTTAGCCTGGCAACCTCCTGTTGTAGAGAAAGTGCCGTTCGTTTCACTCTCTGCTAACACTATCCGGCGCTCCTGCGACACGCTTTTTGAGAAACTCTTTTTAACAAATCATCTCTCTAATCTTCTTTAATTTGCGCCCTCATGTAATTATTCATTTATTCATGCAAATATCTGTGACCTATCCTAAGTATAGAACTCACAACTGTACAATAGTTCTACTTTTCTGTGAAGCTGTCATTACTCTTCCTTGTTTCATAACCTTGCCTACACTGTTCCTGTTTTTTAACGTTACAACAACCCTTTCATACCTGGCTGCAATCTCAGTCATCACTAAAATCGGGATGCGTCCACTGCAGGTCAAAGGCGTCTCCTGCTGGCTCCTGCCCTGCGTCAGGTCAGACCAAGTTACCCCCCCCCTCCCCCAAACATACTAGCTACAAACGCTCCCGCGAGTCTCTGCCGCCCTCCGCAACATTTGGCGTCCTGGTAAATCTTCTCTGTGGCACTAAATGACTACCGTTATGTCACATTCTAACCTATTCCGGACAACGTTAAATTGTTCTCGATTTCATATTAAGTTTAATTAACCCCCCCTTGGTGCGCGATCGAATCTGCTCTATTGCTGTCTGGACGTTTCACATAACATTTTCGCTACAATACTTCGTTCCACTTTTCTCCACTTTGTTTAACCCTTTTCTTTAGCCTCCATGCTGCTATTCTCAACGATGATACCAGCAATATAAAAATAACATATACTTTCGACTTCCGAGATACTGGCAAGCTACAATGTAAAACAAAATTCACTGTGCCACATACCTATTCTCTTAGGCATTTCCTTCTCTTTCCAAGATATGCCGTCACTAAGTGCTCCAAATTGATATGTTGCTTTGCTGCTTGAGAGGGTGTGTCCTGTATGGTAAACTGTTGTCTCCTTCCAACAATGGTAGAAAATTAGTTTATTTTAAAATAACTTCTTATGCAATTCTTCGGCTTCGCCCAGTTAGGTCCTCAATTGTCCTCTATTGTGTGGGAGGGTGGCGTCAAGTTTACAATTGGACGTCTTTTTAATTACATCGTACTTCATACGTCGACCCGAAGGGTAGAGAGCGGGGAAGGAGAAGCGGCACACAACCTGCTTCGTGCGGCAGCGCTCGATTTATTCAGGCCGAGCAGTTCACTGATCCTAACAGTAAAGTTGCTCATGATTTATATTAGTACACCCTGCCTTATAAACCGATTAAAGAAGAAAAAACCATGAGCGCTTGCTTTTTGCAAATGGAAAGCGCTTAGCTGAGTTTTCACTCTGATATAACCCACCGCAGGTATTGCCCAGTTCGGGTGCTGCCACTCGATTTCTATTCAGTTTTATTGAGTTAATGGTTTCTTCGGAAGGAAAGAGGTTGTCTGGAACGCAACACGCATGACTCAGAATTGGTCTGACGTGCTATAGATGGGCGGTTTTTCTAACAGTAGCTATAAATTCGTTATGGTAATCTTCGCGACTTTTTAATTCTGAACCCTGGCGTTTCATGCCTGGCTGCTACCTTCGTACCGCGCTTTGCAATGATCACGCAAGCACTGTTTGCGCGCATCCCTTTCCTTGCCTTCTAAGGTGTCTTAGCTATCATTTGGCAGGGCGTCTGTCTATAACAAGACTCATGCGGCTAGAAAAAAATCCCTAGGAGCACGTGTAGAAAGTCCAGTCAGTAAACTGTCCTTGCAGCTGAAGCTTACAGTTGGAGCTTGCTTTTAGGCTTCGTTAATCTATTTCTGAAGAATGCAGCCACACTGACGTAATGATCTGCAGGCAACTGGTCACGAAATAGCAATAGGTGTCACCTCTATCGAAACAAATCCAAAGCAACCGACATAGCGAAACACGTGCAGCAGAGTGGAGTGCAGCCAGCAGCAGGCCGTGTGCTGCAAACATGACTACACCCACATGCATGCATTTCAAGGAAGCATATCAAACTGATGGAAGAAACAGCAAGAAGCCAATAAACGCAGAGCCTGTATTCTATATTACGCTTGCTAGTCACTAAGCGTTGAGAATGAACCCACTGTCAGAAAACCGCAAATAAACTTGTTATTCATTCCTTCATAATTTCAGCGATACTTTTTCAAAGAGGCGAGAAGTGATAAATCAACATACTATGATATTTTTGGCAGCATTTTATTATGACGAAAAGTCGTACTAGGGAGCTCGGCAGGCACGTCAATCAGTAAGCTGTATAGAGTGGTGTTGTCGATGCAAATTTTGTTGAGGAAATAAAATAACAAATACAATTATTGTAGGGGAAACAACTTTCAGGGTGCGGGGCACTTAGTCCAGGGCCCCCCTTTTGGCCACCGCTTGTCAGCTGCGCTCAATCAGCCAGAGTTGATCGTCGCGTGCATTAGTGTTATCCGCCCACCTCCAGCCGGCCTCTGGTGGGTCTTCATTGAAGCTGTTCATTTTGTGTTTAAGCATAATCGAACTAAACGGCCGCACCTCTCAATACCTCCCACCGTTGACGTCACCCAGTCTACATAGGCCCAAAATTTTGACTACCAAGAAAGAATCTGGAACTCAGTTCGACCGCATTATATCAGGCCGCTTGTTGCCCATGAGCGCATTTTGGTATCCCACACTATTGTCAAAAACTCGCTCGGAAGAGTAGAAAGCCCTAGAGCGGCTCAAGCCACCCTACTTATTTAACCAATCCGTCCGCTCTTACCTTTCCTGGGTCCTTGCATAGTGCTCAAGGCGCTTCGCTGCGTTCGTTTAAGCGGACCCTCTCCTCTCGCTGATCAAACTCGGTTCTCGGCAGAGGGGGAGGGCAGCCCAACTTTGTACAGGGCCAGTCTTGCACCATCAACCTCAAGTGATTGGACAAGGGGAAAGATAAAGGGGCGCTTGCCGTGTGACGCGGAGCCCGGGCTCTGACAATTCAGACGAGTTGAGAATAACTTTCTTCTCAGGTTCTGCAAGCGTACTGGCTACACGTCTTTCCCACATGCACTCTACTTTTTTGCTAATGAATACAAGAATGACCACAGTTTTTTTTTTGCTGTAATAAGCCATGTTAATCCGTTTCCTGCTGGTTTATGTAATCTTACAGAGAATTAAGATGTGGAATTTTGCTGGAAGCAATTAAGCCATTCAGCTGCTTCTATAGTATAGTATGTAAAGGAACTTTGCAGGAGATATTAGATCACAGCAAAAAAAATAATTATATGTAAGTTGGTATTAAAAAGTGACTACGCAAGAACTATTCAGCTGCGTTCTGTTTTTTTTTTGATGGAGCCATGAACCAGTCTTTCCAATTATTATAAGATGCCAGTGCTTGAAACAAATTAGTATGCTGCGGAAAAATCGGCAATTATATGCTAAGCTTGGATCCTCGTGCTTGATATTTGCGCATTGATGTTTATGAAACAAAAATATATGAGATACGGTTTTCAGAGTTCCGCAGCAATCCGAAGAAATTGAATTTTTTCTCGCTTTCATCGCGCTGTGATGCTGAATGCTGTTCAAACAAGCGCGTCCCTCTATTTTCGATATTTTCATACGAAAACGATGTTGGCCATCGATGAGCACTTCTGTGTTAAACCTCTGATCTCCATCGCCAGTTTTATATACGGCTTTACTGCACCCTCATGGCTGTGCGCTCAAGACGTTGTGGCGAACGAATTCGACGTTGGCGTTTTTAGAATTGTTCAAATACTTGCGAGCGGCCTTAATATAAGCGCTACTGCGAACGAAAAAGAATCTCTTCACCGGATACATGGTGAGATATCGCATGATGAGTGTGAACATAGCGCGCATGGCCACGATGATTGTAGGCAGTGCAGGTCGCTGTTCCGCGGGCAAATCTTCAAAAGTTTGGTGATCCTGCCTGCTGCACCACCATCTTTCACGCCTCTGCAGCTTTGGTTGCCAGTGGTTTAGACTCGGTGCTGGCGTGAGTAGCTGCAAATACAGCAGCCCCCTCAGCTGCTGCGCGTTTAGCTCCGAGTTAAGGTTGGTTGCCGGTTTGGTTGTCACTGGCACGTTTTTTTGCAACAATCGTCAGAAGCTTCCGTTAAAATTTCTTCAATTGAGTCCTTCCTGCCAGGGATTTATTCTTGTTACTACGTGGTATGCTGAGGCTAGTGCATTGCTACTTCGTTCTGCACATTACTGCATTCCCTGCGGAGTGACAGTTGATGTCGTGGGTTTATTTCCCTGACAGATCGCAAGCACAAAAAGGCGTCTGAAAAAGCGAAGTTACATATAGTTCGCATTGTCGCTGGAATACACGGACGACCGGGATTGTTTTTTTACTGTTCACATTTAGCCCTGAAAGAAGCGGTGTTTTATGGCAGGCTTATATGTGAAACTCGTCAGAGATTGCCATGAGTCGCAGACCATTTTAGGGTCAATGAAAATATACGGTAATATATAAATGTAGTGGGGACAGCAGACCAGCGAGCGGGAAGAAGGCGAAAAGGCTTGCAATCTAAAGACTTTATGGGGCTGACTCGCACACAGAAACAACTGAATCATTCGGTTGCGGCGTAGCAAGAAGCCTGATTGGCAGTCATCTAACCGAATGCCCCTCGCTCTCGGCCATGCTCAATTTAAAGCTGGCAAGGAACCACCTAGATAAGGTGCCAAAGCAACTACAACCGTCCGGAACAATGTGGAAGCAGTTGCGCGTGGCCGCAATCAATCGAGATAAGTCTGGTGGAATCTCGTGTCACAAAACAAAATAATAGTAACGATACAAAAATCATCATTGTATTTCTCTAGGACTCACTGTACTAGCCTTACATGCAGAACTGATTCGGCATTGTGTTTATATGGAGTGCCTAATTGTCGTGGCCCTTGCGGTACAGTCGACGTATCTAGCGGGAAACTGAGATTATAGAGCATTACGCAACTCTAACACCAATTCAAGCATTCGCAAAACAAATTGCTCGATCACGCCGAAAACTCAAGCAGAACCAATCTACACTTAGAACCGTTATGTTGACTAGGTTATGATGGCCGTTTAGACTCACCGTGTTCTTATCTTTATCGAGGTGCTTATGTTATCGTTAGATTATCCTGAGAAACGAAGCTTAAGCTGTGTTAATCTGATTCTGAAATCGTTCACACACTTTAGATAAATCGGTTGGAGCCTAAAATGTCACTAATATGTTTAATTCATTTCCGAATTATTCGCGTGATCTAGGGGATATCTAATCTTCAGCATATTACAAGAATTACGCTGTAACGAAGAGAAGTCAGGAGTGTCTTTCCTAAATATTCTTTTAAACTGTTTGTTACAGTGTTATGGGGGCTTAAACTATTCAAATACCTGTTGAAACCTATTTCAGTACGCTTGATGGTCTGTTACCTGGAACATAAAACTGACACTCGAAGCCCTTCACTACGGCACCTCTTCCTTACTTCTCTCAGTCCCTCCTTTATCACTTCCGTTACGGTGCGGTTCTGGTGTCTGCCGTTATGTGAGACAAATACTCTGCCATGCCCTTTCCCCCAAAACCAATTTACAATTTTTTCACTCACTTCCTTCTATCCAGAGGTTCTAATAAAAAAAGGGCTACTACTACGACTGATTTGATTAATCGCAGCACACGTTTTTAAATTTGAGCAAGCATTTCTTTCCTACATTCCTCGATCCCTGATTGCAATGGCCGAGATTTTGATTTCTAATATGTTAGGCAACCTTCCACTGCTGGGTCCCAGGACTATATATCTTGTTTGTAACACTCCACGTACTAAAAAGCAAGGTAATTGCTAATGTATGTATTCAAAAACTTCATGGGGCAGAAACAGTGCCTGGCCGCTTTAAATCAAACTAAGATGCAAGAGGCCCCAGCCATTAAGAGTGTAACTTAACAGTGTCCGGGGTCATCGTTCGCGCGCATGTTTCGATACCGAGATCATTTTGTATGGTCGTCTATTCCTAACAGCCTTCTTCAACGTTTTCAGCAATCTGAGTAAATATAAATTGCAATGACACGCATTAATGCAGTGGTGACCTAACTTCTTAATTTTTCAGGGATGGTGCGTCCCGCCTTACAGAGCAGTAAGTACTGTATTTCTTAACATTTCTCAAGCTCAACCTCAGTTTTAATTCAGTCATCATATATCGCAAACGACATTACAAACATTTACAGTCGTGGCCGTTAGATCATAACTTCGAAAATTCTCACCCAAGAGATTAACGAAAAGTACTTTACTTACATTGATGGTTGCCTTTGTTCTGTATTATGCATGGAATGCTTTTAGCTTCATTTGTCGGTGACCTTAAAGTGACGCCAGGCGAAATCCAAGAGAAAACACCGGGGCACTAGTTTTCTGGACGGCGCCACGGTCTCACACACAAGTACGCAGAAGACCCGCCCGCCGGCGGCGGTCGAGGCGGCAGCAGCTTGAAGCGTGTTCACAGAAATCAAAACGACGATTACAAACATGGGAGCCAAATAGAAGCCGGAGACTGCTGACGAAGCAGAGCCGAAGAGATTGCAAGACCCATTTCAAGGCTGTGCCTAGTACCATCTACAACCAAAGTTCTATGTCCGTAAACAATTCATGCTTACATCTTTTGTCGATTACGGAAACTAGTAATTTTTTCTCACGCTTAGTAATCTGTACATAATTATACATTATTATTCCATTGATCACCACCAGAAATAAACAAATATCAACTATTCACTATGGTTTTGGTGGCAGTTGGCTTCAGCCAGGTATCACGAAAACAAGCTGCTCTTTTTCAGTCAAAGGTGTGACGGCACACTACAAATCCATTGGCTAGAATGCATCGATTTAATGTGCTGCCTGAAAGCAGTGACAAAGAATAATAAAATTCTCCCTAACAGCTAAATTACAGTGAACCATTCAGGACACCGCCAGACATGAATGAATATACCACATTACAAGGGTTGGGAGGAAACCAGGAATAAAAACTGATTCTTAGAGAATCTGTGTGGGTGCCTCAAACTTACAAATTCAGGGCTCCGAATTACAATTTGAGCTGCTTGGAAAGCATCGTTTCAATATTGTCACAAGAAAAATTACCCCCCCCCCCCCTCCGCTGAAAAATATAAAAGTTATGGCAACCACTGAACAGCAATAACAACCATTGGTTTGGTTTATGGAGGTTTAACGTCCGAAAGTTACATAGGCAATGAGGACACAACAGTAAATGGCTCCGAAATTTTGACCACCTTGGTTCTTTAACAAGAACATCGCACAGTACACGGGCCTCTAGAATTTTGCTTGCATTGAAATTCAACCTACGCGGCCGGAATCGAACCCGCGTTTTTTGGGTCAGCAACGGAGCGCCGTAACCATCGAGCCACCGCAGCGGCCCTAACCAAATATTAAGAATGGCAGGCGGTGATGTCCCGCTAGAAACGAGGTAAGAAATATTACATGTCTAAGCATTCCTCCTAACAAGGAATACCGTAAAACAGGAGACTACAAAGTGCAAAATACATCCAAGAACAGAACTGTCCAGAGAAAAAGATCGAGTATCATTTCTGCTCGATTTTCGAACGCGCAAGGTCCCCACGTTTTTGGTTTCTTGCCTTGAGACTTGTCTATAGGCAGTACACGTTGTGGAGTGAAGCTGGAGTTGATAAATCTAACAGAAAAAAGTGTGTGATATTTTAAGCAATTATTTAGGATGCGAAAAGCTGTGATCTAACCTGGCTGAATATATCATGCTTTTATTTTCACGTAGTTCTGAGGGTCAGTGGGTGCATGCTTTAGAGCCTTGAGAAAATATTTCGTCCTTGTTACACAAATGCTTGGCGTTACTTTGTACACTTCCTGAGCTAGATTATTTATATGAGCTACGTGAAGTCTGTGAGTGGAAGACAGGCACTCATGTTCTCATCTATTTCTTCAACACATACGCTTGTTATCCAGTTTTTGTCCTTTGTGGACGACAACTGGATCCTATGGTTCTTTGTGGATGATACTTGATTCCTGCATACAAGCGGAAACTGAGTAAAATCAGTTACTTTATAATTATCTTTCTTTGTGTATGTGACGTGTCTGTGGGCACATGTACATTTTCGTTCATGATTTTTTATGCATTCACGTTTGTGTGATCTTTACATGTTATGGTGATCTTTACACTTGGTGGTCGCGGCCGCGCGGCGACCGCGCGAGTTGAGCCCTGTCTCTCCTCAGCTGTCGTGACGTCAGACCACGTGCTCGGCTGCAGCGCCCCTACCGGGAGGAGCAGGAGTTAGGCTATGACGTCACACCAAGCGTGTCATTAAAGGTCAATGGTGGTCGCGGCCGCGCCAGGCTGGGCTATGGTTGAGCTAAGTAGTGTCCCTATTATGCTTCGCATAAAAAGAACACGCATCGCCCCCTCATTGAAGTGGCACTTCCCGCTACGCAGCCGAAGCCCTCAGGGTGAGTTAAAAATCACCGCGCGAATTGTAGGACTTCAGCCGGGCAACGTGAGTCACTTCAGTTCGCACAGAAGGACGGCCGCTTGCCGAGAGACGCGCTATGCGGTAATTGAACTCGCTAATTTCCTCAGTAATAATATAGCGTCCATCGTAGCGGCACAGCAGCTTCTGGGACAATCCCCCGCTTTCTAACTGGTCGCCAAAACAAAAGGAAATCGCAGGGCTGTAGGTGAGGTGACGGCGGTGGGCATCGTAGCGTGCTTTGGACCGATCTTGGGAGGCGAGAATACGAAAGCGGGCAAGGCGCCGGGCTTTTTCCGCCAGACAGAGTGGTTCGGCGATGGAGGGATTTTCTAGAGGCTCGGCATAAAATGGCAGTATAGTACTAGTCCAGTGTGTAGCGTGGGGGGCGAGCATAGTGTAAAAAGAAGGTGCTGAAGCCAGTAGGCTAATAGCGCGCGGTATTGAACGCGTATGTGATGAACACCGGGACGCTTCTGTTGTTTCTGTACTTTCAATCAACGTACATTGACAGCACGTTAGTAATCGCTTGGTTCGTGCGCTCAGTTGGCCAATTCGTCTGGGGATGGTAAGGCAAAGAATGGGGAAAATGCGATGCGCAGGAACGGAGAAGCTGCTCTACGACGTCAGCGGTGAACTGTCGACCACGGTCACTGATGATAACTTTAGGGGGTCTATGGCGGATGACTATAGAGCGCAGGACACATGATACGCTGTAGACGAGGGTAGGGCTGCCGCTTCGCAATACCGAGTATCGCAATGAACGCAAACCACCATCCAGCGGTTCGTACGGTAGGATTTGGGACATGGGACCAGGTGATAGGCTCAGTGGACATGGGCCCAAGTGGCCATGGGCCCACTTGCTCGGAGAGCGCGGCGGGTGGCGTCTCAGGGTGACGCGGACCAGATGGAATGCTAGTAGGCCGCTTGTATTGTTGACACTAAGTGCAGATGGCGACGTACCGCTGAGTCGTGGCCCGCCTTTTCAGCCAATAGTAGCGTGCCTGGATATGATGGAGCGTTCGTTCCAACCAGAGATGTCCAGACGTAGGGTCGTCGTGCATGGTCTACAAGACAGAGGTGCTCAGGTTCTTTGGAACTATCAGGAGGGAGCGCTGGCCTGTAGATGAACAGTTTTTCGTTCATAGGAGACCATCTCGCACACGGAAGCGGTTTGCACCGGAGGGGTCTTCAGCCTCCGCAAGAAAAAACCGCAAGGGTGAATCTTTTTGCTATTCCGCTTCGAATGTGGTGATATCAGGAAAAATCGTTGACGCTGATACGATGCACTGGTCGAAATTATAAATGTTTGCCTCTGATTCAGGAAGAAGCACCGCGAAAGACAGTCCGCGTCTGCGTGCCGGCGAGCGCTCTTGTAGACGAATGTGTAGTGAAACTCTTGCAGCTAGAGAGCCCACCGTGAAAGGCGCCCAGAAGGGTCACAAAGTTTAACGAGCCAGCAGAGGGCGTGATGGTCGCTGACGATGGTGAACGGGCGTCGGTATAGATATGAACGCAAACACTGCGTGGCGAATACGACGCCGAGGCATTCCTGCTCGGTGGCCGTATAGTTGCGCTGCGGCTTGCTAAGCGAGCGATTCGCATACGCTACAACGTGCTCCTTATTGGCGCAGCGCTGGATAAGCACCGCGCCGAGGTCAACACTAAAGGCGTCAGTATGAATGTCTGCGAGGGCGCATGGATTGAAGTAGAGAAATACAGGGTGTGACGTGAGAAAATATTTCAGTTGATGGAAGGCGGAGTCTCACTCAGAGGTCCACTCGAAAGCCACATCTTTCTGAAGAAGAGGTTATGCGATGTCCGCAAAGCGATGAATAAAGGGGCGAAAGTAGGAGCAGAAGCCCACGAAACTTCGCAGCTCTTTAAAGACTGTGGTGGCTTGAACGACTTAGCAGCAGCAGTCTTGGCTGGCTAAGATCTGACGCCGTCTTTGCCAACCAGGTGTCCAAGCACTAGCGTTTGACGGGCTCCAAAGTGGCAGTTTTTAAAGTTAAGCACAAGGTCAACTTTGCACATACAGTCCAGGACGAGAGCTAAACGGTCGTTGTGCTCTCTGAATGTCTATCCAAAATTGACCACGTAGTCTCGGCAGCACATTAATATCTGCCATTTCAAACCACGGAGTATAGTATCTATAAATCCCTCGAAGTTGGCGGGCGCATTACAAAGGCCGAATGGAATTGCATTAAATTCATAAAGGCCGTGAGGGGTAATACACGCGGTTTTCTCTTTGTCCGCGGAATGCACAGGGATTTGCCGATACCCCAACCGCAGGTCAATAGAAGGGAAGTAAGAGGTTGAAAAAAGACAATTCATGGCATCGTCGATTCCAGGTAGGGGGCAGACGTCTTTTCTGGTGACGAGATATCGACGACCGTAAACCACGCAGAAACGCCATGATCCATCCTCTTCCGAACAAGCGTTACTGGAGCTGTCCAGGGACTCGACGACCTTTGTATGGCATCTTAGGTTAACATCTTCACTTGCTCATTGATCAACTTGCGTTTGGACGAAGACACTCCGTAGGCTTTTTGTCAGATCGGATGTGAAGCGCCAGTGTCAACCCTGTGCAGGGTCCGAGACAAGGTCATAGAAGATAGGCCGCCTCGCTTTGAAAAGTCAAACACGGTGAAGAGTCGCAAGAGGATGGCCAACAGAGCACGGGGCTCATGCGTGGAAATACAGTTGTCGTTCATGCGAAGCAACTGCAGCTCATCGTAAAGCTCTCACACTGCTGCGTCCAAGGCGTTCTTAACCAAAGCAACGAATACCGGGGAGTTGTGGCTACATGACACAGCTTCAAGCCTTCAGGCAGAACTACAAATTCTGTCGAACATTTCACTGTCCACAGATCAGTGCATCCGTTAGTGACAGAAACCACTGCATAAGGGACCGAGATATTCTCCATGAAGGACAAATAGTGCGGCTCCGCCGTCGCATCAGACACATCAAGAGTAGTATCGGGGCAGAAAACTGGTACACATGCAGCCGAAGAAGGAGGCACGACAGTATCTCGGGTAACACAGAACACACTCTCTGCACGGCGAGCCGTCCACAAGGCCAGTGATGAAACATTTGCCGACGATGAGGTCACCGGTGTGACTGCAAAAATCGAGGCCCAGAATAACGTCGTACGTCAATCCGGCGAGCACCCACCATTTCCGTGCTGAACACTTCACCGCTCAAGTTAACCTTGTACTACACACTCCAACGGCAGGCAACGGTTCGCCACTCACACCGCAAAAGTGCAAATTTTTTCCGAGGACACATTTAAACGGAGCACTCACAAGTGAAACAGTAGCACAGGTATCCACTAAATTCATCACAAGGTACACCATGCACTAGCGCATTCAATTTGTATCGTAACATAACAACAGGCAGGGGTATCTCTTCCCGCGGCTACTTCCAGCGACCTCCGCCCCATCGGTCGTGCCGGCTAGTTTTTCGGCCGAGGCGAGCAGGAGCGGAGTTGGAGTAATGAAGATCGACGAGTGCGGAAAGCTGGTGGCGGCGTCACACTTGTACCCGATGAACACGAACGATTTCGCATTTTTGCAGGCCATGGGTTGCCGGAAGGAGGCGTGTAGGATAGGCCACAATAAAGAACAGGTTGGTAATCCGGCCGCGAAAGAGAGATTGAGGAGTTCTAGCAGGATGGTTGTGAGCGCGGAAGAAATCTCAAGATATCGCCGTGCTGAAAGCAGCGGTAATCAGAAGTGGGCAGATGCCCTCAATTTTACTTTTCCCCTTCACCCTGACTTTTGAATCCATGGCCCTCCCTCACCCTTGTCCTCATTTTTAAAAGTTATCCGGCCCTACTTCTCTCTCACCCACACTTTGAAAACTTTGCTGTTCCTCCCTCACCCTTAGCAACAGTCATTTTAAAGCTCGAGTTCAGTTTTGTATTCGGCAATTTCTGGCGATATTACTGAGTAATAATACTATAAGACAAACCCGCAAGGCACTATTACACGAGAGGCTAGATGCTTTTATCGTTGCGTGTGCTTGTGTGTGTGTGTGTGTGCGTTGTTTGAGCTAATACTTGAGACAAAACCGAGACAGTTACGAGTTGAGCCCTAAAATATCGCTGCATGCATACATGCGGAACTAGTTTTTAGCGCCGCCGTAGGTTCGGATCCGTGTCCCCCAGTTATGAAGTTTTTGCTTTCTTTATTGTCTTCGCCTAGTGCGATGTCGGCTTTCCGCTGCAGTGATGCTCTTATACTGTAGCCTAAAATAAAAAAAATATTATGGCTATATGAAAATCAAATGGGTCATAAAAATAGCACATGAGCTGAACAATGGCAATCACTAACTCCCCGAGTCTGGAGAGCATGTTCCGAGCAGTTGGCTGTCTGTCCGAAGCCTGCTTCTAGCAAGTGGGCCACCTTGGTCATGTCCCATTGTGACGTCATCACAAGCTGCCCATCGGATTGTGAGCGAACTGACAACCGTGGCAGTTCAGTTATTGATTAGTCGCGAGAGATTCCTCAGGAACAACATAGGTCTCAAAAGCCCCACCGATGACAGCACCTGCCATCGCAGGGTAGTGGAGCGTAGCTTAACCGCTGCATCCCTGTAGCCAGGAGCGGAATCAAGACTCCCAGATATCTTCAAGGTGGAACATGACCAGATCCTACATCATATATCATATATCATCTTATATCAAGTAGGCCAGTTCAGTTCAAGCAAAAGCATGGAAAGAAAAAAATTAAACCATGCAAAACCAGTGGTAACGCTGCTACTGCAGATAATTCGTGGTTAACCCCAAACAAGACCGCACGCATTTTTTCTGCTTGGACGTCTACGCACTGCCCAAACGATGAGCGTCGATTCCCTGCCATGACTGCGAGAAATTAGTTTAATAAAATTAGGTGCCTGATTACGTGGTCACATGTCTAACCAGTGAGAGAAATAAAATAAGAGATGTGTGTCAATTAGTTGGAGAGCCGCACAAAGTTTTCTTTTTTAGCACATAGTACAAAGCAAGGCGAAGCGAGTGATGATTCAGACCAAGGTGGTTAAGCTGCTGCTTTATTTTCATTGTAAGACTACAGTGGTTGCGTTTGCCCACCACAATGCGGCACCACTCATTTCATCCGAAACCAAAGATTTTCTTAAGGTATGTCAACGACTGCTTTGCAGTCATCCAAAGATCTGAGATTCAAAATTTTCTTTCTCATTTAAACTCCGTAGAACTTGATATTCAGTTCACGCTAGAGGTGGAAGTAGAAAACTCCCTGCCGTTCTTCGACGTCCTCGCATCCCGAACCCAAAACACCCTTCATTCTCTTTATACCGCAAACAAACTCACCCAGGCCAGTATCTCCACTTCGCTTCGAACCACCCGACAGTTCATCAAGCATCAGTGGTGAAGACGTCGTTCAGAAGAGTTGAGGCATACTGCAGCACAGAACTTGACAGAAAAAAAGAACAACGCATGATATTCAAAGAACTCCTCACGAACGGCGACCCAAAAAACCTTATTCGAAAAACCATTCGGCTTCAAAAAAAAATGGCGGTGCTTTAGCTCTGGATAAACCTGGAGTGACGCAATTGCTGCAGCTGACCGGGTGGAACTTGGTCAGTTGGATTGCAGTCAGTCTTTCGCCGCTCCGGTTCGCTGGGCGTTCCTTCTTCATTTTCGTCCCACTTGACACGGCGCATGATCGGTTTCGCCGGCGTGCTGCGCCGCCAGCAGCAGCTGCTGCTCCGAACCACGTGGATTGTCACATGACCAACCACACTTCGAAACACGTGATCAGCCACGGCGCCGCGCTACCGGCAGCTGCTTCACCCCACGAGACCAAGTTTCAGAGTGGCGACACAGCCTTAGGTCACCGGCGCCGCAACGTTGAAGGCTCGAAATTCTACCGTAATGTAGCTATCGCTACAAAACACAACATGCGCCAAGAAATCAACGCACAAAGTCCAACGCCACAACCAAAATACCTGGCTTTACCGTATGTCGGAGGTGTCCGCGAAACCATCGCCCAAATCCTTGAAAAAGGTTTTCTCCAGGTTGCGCTCAAGCCCGCAAATACTGTTGCGCTCTGCCTACCTCTTCCCAAAGGCCGGCCACGGAGAGAAAAAGCCCATGGCATTGTCTACAAATTGCGCCGACTGCGACGCAAGCTACATCGGCGAAACCAAAAATCTCAAAGAAAGAATGCGGCAACATAAAAACAACGTCCGGAAGTTCGCAAGAGAGCGCAATCCTGTAGCCAAACATTCCGAAGATTCCGACCACAGAATCAACTCTGACAATACCAGCATCCTCGGAACCAAAACAAATTACCAGAAAAGGCTCCTTGTCGAATCCTGGCACCTCCAAACTACCCCGAACAATATGAACCGCACAAAAGGAAATCTGCCTCCAGTATATGCCCAGGGACTTCGCTCTGCAACTCAAAGAAAAAAAGTCGCCATTCACCGCCTCCCCACAGTGCGACAATGTGACTTACAGCCTTAACCTCTCCTCTCCCCCATCCTACATGCCTTTCGCATCACAGCTTTCGTTCTTTTAACCCCTTCCTCCCCTCACACTTAAAGACGCCAGCTACTGCTCCCAGTCACCCCTGATGAAGTAGCCGAGCCGTGTTCGAAACGTTGGGATTCAAATTAGTTTTTTATTGGATATGTACAGTTCATTATAACGCTTTTCTATACCGCAGTTCCAGCGAAAATGTAAAGAAGATACGATTGTACAGAAATACTCACAATGTGAACTAGAAAAGTTCCACACCAACGTACTTTGCCAGTGGAGTTTCATGAGCATTTTTTGCGGTGCAGCCTCTTGGAGGTCTCACTGAGCTGAAATCAGACCTCATACCGGGTAACAAGGCTTAGAACATGGAAATTCAAGTCTTACTAGGTATACTTTCTACATGTTTTACTCTACACTCTGATCATCTGACAGACTCGGGGCTCATATTGCGAATGTTGACTGCGGTACCACTTTTCCTGTTGGACCGGCGGCCAACCACACTGTCCGGCCAGTGCCTCCTTATTAGCACACCAAGCAGGGTTCTTCACCTAAGACATTACACAGGTTTTAAAAATAGGCTTTTGAGTTCTAAGACTGTTTTTTTTTCGGCATACCATAGTCAGCGGTGTAGTACATCGCAGCGACGGAGAAGACGTGCCACTCCTCGCCTTTCGCGTTCGCCTCGTGTGCCTCCAGACTGCAGAATCTACGTCTTCCCTGGGAACCCTCACCTGAAGAAGTATCCCTTTAAGACGGGATTTCATAATGGGCTGCAAAGACAAGGAACGTTTTCCCGGAGTACGAGTCCGGCCAACATCCTCTCACTCAGACAGTGCATATTTCCTCCCTCAACCTCACCTCATCACGTCTTCTGTCCCTCGCCCCTACCTTACCACGTCTTTCGTCCCTTGCCCTAAACCTCACAAATTTTCATGCGGCCATCATCGCTCACCCTCACCTCGCCGAGTGAAATCCTCTTGAGGCGAGGGTGAGGACGCCCTCATGAGGACTCGTCCTCGGAAGGATGCCCACCTCTGGCGGTAACACACAAGATAGGTACAAGAGGCAGGCTGCGCCGGCAAGTAGTCATCATAGGAAGTAAGTATTGAGCCGAAAGTTCTCGTCGTTTGTTGTCGGCGCAGGATGGTAAAAGCGGTACCGTTGCTCCGGGGGCGATCGCGGTATGTTGCTCGGCCGTACCCTCGGGGTTCCCGTGCTCCTCAAAGTCCGCGGCGTAAGCGGCGGCTGGCGGAGGAGGGCGCGTGGGATACACAGGAGAGCGCGCCTTAGAATTCCGAGTGAGTTCCAGCAACCTGGTCAACTATTTGCGAAAGATCTGGCGGAGCGTGGATGCCAGATCACATCACGATGTTGAGTCCAACATTTGGAATGAAAATTGCGAGTTTCTAGCTAGCGCCTGTTGCGAGCAGGTATTTTCATTTCATTCACCTCTGACCTGTCCTCTCCCAACAAGTATGAACAACCGGCGTTGGAATCTGCAGTAAGACTTAATCAAGTCTTCGTGTTTACAGTGTGAAATATTGTTCCGAGTGCTAATAAATAATCGGACCAGTGCCTGGATATCTTTACATCTAATAGTATTAGTTGTTCATCCAGAAAATTTCTTTTTAGATTTGTGCGAAAGCGTAAACCTTACCGACGCAAGAAAAACTTTGTATTCATGTTTTTGTACATCACTTTTCAGACACTTCGAAATCTCCATTAAAGTAAGGAAGTTTAGAACTAAACAAAAAATTATTGAAATCATGGAACCAGGAAAGGAAGGTGAGAAGGTCTTTCTTTTTCCGAATGGTATATGCCTGTTTTAATCCCAATTTTAAAGCCAAGTATTATTTGATGAAGATGACGATACCCTGAAGCAATTTTGAGCACATATTGCGGAATATAAAAATGAGTTTCGCCGAATATGAATGAGCAGGAACGTGTTCTTTCAATGTAGAAGAATTTTAGTTTGGGCTAGTTGCTTCACGATTCAGAAAGAAAACGGCAAGAAATACGGGGACAAATGAAAACATGCATGACAGGACGAGCGCCATCTTACAACTGAACTTTATTTCGCATCAAACCTGCCTTTTTTAAGCCAACACGCCATAACATCTGTGCAACTACGCATTCGCAAACTCAACAAGCCAACACAAGCAGTACAACAGATCACTGAATAAAAATCTAATACATGAAACACGATAACTAACCACGTCACAAAGTTTATTGTTTATCATTGCCATCCGCAAGAAAAACCAAAACAGCATCAAAAATTCTAACAAACAGCTATACATCAGTATTATAATCAGACAATCAGGAAAAAGCAAACTTTTAACAACAGAAAAGGATGCAACCGCATGAGGAGTTATACCAGATGACGAACAAGAAAGTGGAAAAAAAAGTGCATTATAAAGATCTAAAACCAAAGTCGTGTCAAAGGTACAAAAGGGGAAAGGCATGATGAGTGCAGAAACCTTCAACAACCGGAAACAATCAACCAGCAATCATATGAATTATACCTGATGACCAAAAAGAAACATGGAAAAAAAGTGATAAGAATTGAAGAACAGGCGCGGACAAAAGTCTGCGTCAAAGGCAGAAAATGCGAACAGGAATCCGCGAAGACAACAGCACATCGTCAAAAAATATAGCACACAATTGCCTAAGGGTGCACACAACAAAACGAAGAACCTACAAAAATCCTTCCAGCAAAGTGAACTCCTCGTTGCTAAGTGCAGGGATGGCTTGCTGACTCATCAGCTCCGTTCCTTCCTTATATAATAGGCTGCCATCACATCTCTCTCGAATCTGTCCTTTTTATTCCTCATGAAGATAGATTTCTCCTAAGAACGGCAATTCCTGCAAACTTTGCAGTGATCCGCTAGGAAGCTTCGTTCATTTTTGGCAGATTTTGGCAGTGCGCGCTGGCACACTCATGAAGCATCGACCTTTTTGGCCAATATAAATGTGCCCGCAGCTTAACGGAGTCTGGTAAAAAAACCAGAGTCCTGCGCTGTGTTCACTTAGTTTCATGTTTCACAGTAAAAGCCGGTTGTTTTCCTCGGTTATTCATGGCACAAAGCTTAGAATGTTTGCAGGGGACTGAAAATGCGACCTGAACGTTATGGCTACCTATGTTGCGAGAAACCGGTCTCTACTTGGTGGACCTTGCTTCAACTTCTTCAGAATGGCTTCACAGACGCAAGTAACCATACAAGAGGGAGATCTTGCTTTTTTTAAACGCTGAACTTGAGCGATGAAAGTTGACGAGACCATATTACGGGATGATTTTTTCAAAGCCGCTTGCAAGGAGCTCGAAACAATCGTCCTCTTTACGAGCTTCGAATGAGAACTCTCAAAAGGGAGCAACCACAGTAACTACAGCAAACACAGTGGTAACCACAGTTGTTAGTAAAACTTTAGTCAGAAGAAAAAGATTCAGAAACTGGCCTAACAATTATCAAAAGCTGATGCAAAAAAGCTCAACGATTACTTCAATTCTCTTACTGAAACGACTGCTTTTAATGTAAAGCGAGGCCCCAAACTGCTTTCATATTTTTCTGGAGGCTGAAGGTGGCAGGAGGTGGTTCGAATGTTTTTGGCTGGCACTTGTATAGGGTGGATGCGGTTCAAGAGTGGCGGTGGGTGGGTGGACAGCCATCTAGCAATGTCGGTGTGTTGGGAAGGTCACTGACGGGACGTGTTTTTTTGTATAGCAGCTGCCTTTTGCCGTGCTTCTATGGCTTAGTTGTTGCTGTACTTCGGAAACGCAGGCCGCGTTCCCGGTCTTGTCCAGCGCGAGTTCGTGCCCCACAATTACAAAGCGTTTTGGCATTGTAATCATGCATGAAAATTATAAAACATACCACAGCACAATATAGCACCAACAAGCCGGAATTCAGCGTCCAAGCTTTAACATCATGCCCTCCGTAATCGGTTCATTTCAATGGGAGCGGCTTGAGGACAGATTAATTTTTATTATGGTGGGAGTCTAACTCAGGACCTGCTGACTGTGAGACGGGTGCGAAAAGTCATTCCTGCTGGACATTAGCGTGTGTACTGTCGCATCTGTACTGCCCATGTCTTTTTGTGCGCTCGTTAATATGTGTTGACGACAGCACTCGGCGATCCTTATATCAAATGCGGTAAGTTGCTTTAACAAAGGTACACGCCGCCGGGTGCACGTGCCATCTGCTAAAATTTTTGAAACGCCTGTGACAACATTACCTATTTCTTACCAGCGTGAAAGTTTCTCACGAACAGTTTCAATACAAACCAAGCTTAATAGGAGTCATGAAAGCAAATGTAAAGTGTTGGTGCAACTGACATTTAAGATCGAGAAGGAGAAATTCAAATGCCTAATGTCTGCTACAGTGACTGTTGTAGTGGCAAATGGAGATATTCAGAATCAAATATTTGTCAGCTGTGAATACCTTATAGTGATCCAACAGGTATTTTTTGGTTATTGAGTATTCAGAATGTACACCTTAACATCAAGCGCAATTCTTGCTTGCGCATGGCGGCCGTTGAGGCAACGCTTTAGAAAAAGTAATGCCAGCGTTTAAAGCAATAAAAATAGAGTGAATACGATAGCTGAGACTGGCGTTTCAACATGTATACTCGAATTTAACATTCCCTTACCGTCAGCTGCGCGAAGGCGAGAGGTCTGAAAAGTTAACTGTTGTCTCGGTTGTGCAGTTTTCTGCTGTGGTACAATAAGTCCACCAGCAAAAATGCGCGCCGACAATGAAGTGAGGCGCACATCATAAAGAGTAAAATTGCAATTAACGTGTATATTTCTGTCACTGCCATCCTTCATACTTTTCCATTTGGCGTGCTTACGGTCCCCATTGCGTGCGAGGCAATTACTCGCCTTTCCATCCCCTCTATGCCAGTGTTTACACTTACCTCATTGCCTGTGATAAAAGATCAAGCGACTGGAAATTCTTTGTGGTTTTTGTAGATCCGCCTCACAGGACGTCGCCTATAATGCCAAAAGGCCAAAGGGATGAATAGGAAAATTCAATGCAAATCCGCTTTTTGCTCGGATATTTGCTAATGAGCATGTCTGCAACAGAAACCGATAAGAAAGCTTCTGACGCCCGGCCTAATTACTACTATCTAGCAGTTAAAAACACCAGTGATAGTGATTGCCACCTTTTCGGGCGACGCTTTACGCTTGATTTCTCCCCAAAAATCATTCCCTAATAAAAATGATCACGTAATGCTTGCGCACATACCTTGAGTAAGCGTGGTATTCAACTTTTTTTACAGAACAAAAAATACAAAACACTTATCCTTAGCAAAATTAGTGCAGGACGTAGTAACGTCAGCTAAATAGATTGGATTGTTTGCACAAGTAGAAAGGGCAGCTATAAAAGATATTAGCTGCTGAAAATGCGAGGCGAAAGGTTTCGAACGGCGTTCTTCATATTATGTGACTTTCTTTCTTCAGCAAATGCGCGTGCGATGCTCTTGACAGTAGTGTACCACCATCATATTCATGCAGAATCAAAGATACTTCCTCTGCCGGGCAACAACTCTTACCCAGTCTTGTACGCTGACTCGAGCTGTGTTATTTTGGGCCAATTTGGAACACATGGTAAGAAAATTATCCATTTCTATTTAAATGTGTGCCTCTGTTGGACTAAATGCCGCAATATTTCCTAGGCTTCTCAGTATTCGTCGTTTGATTTTATAATTCTGTAATGTACTCCTGCAGCTCAGGACGTTTTCAGCACCGAAGTCAAAGACATACAAAGTCAAGATTGGCGCAATGGGAACATCACATCTGTTGACTGCTTTAAATTTACTTTTAAGCTTAGCCTGTTTCCTCGTTGACGTTGAGGGTATAATCAACGCTCGATTTTATTAAGATAAGAAAGAGGTTATATTCAAATAAAGTTATAAATTAAAGTAAATAAAATCGTTAGCCAGGAAAAGCATGTAGCAGCGAATATAGCCCCTAGCACTGGTTTTCATGTAAAGCACTCAAGAATTCTAACGTGGTGAATCACCCCTTCCAAGAAACTATAATCAAATATTTAGTATACCCGAGAAGAACAAAAACAAAATAATCTTGTAGAGTATATAAACATTGACGAGTGTTCGTTCTTTCTTTCTAGCTGTGAGACTGGATCACTCGCTAGTGTATTAGCCGGGAAAAACTCGGAAGCTAAAATTCAGTAAATAATGCTACATATACCAGGGATTACTCAAAATAGAGTGCGAGTAAAGAATCAATATTTCAATACTATGTATGCCGACGTATAAAGACTTTGTCGCAATGAAGCTTAAAAGTTCAAACCCACTGAAAGAACAGAAAAATTGTTTTTCAGCCTTTTATAGCATTTCTATAACAGAAGGGAGACACACCGGTAGCGGTGACCCGTTAGTATTTATTCGCTGACGCACGGATAGATTGACTGTTTACTTAATAATTTATTTCAAAATACTGCAGGCAAACACTTATGGCCCGTACAGGGTGGCTTTAGAAATCATGCAAACGAAGAATGGCACTATAGAAGGCAGCTCACGAGAAAACAGTATATACTACAGACCAAAAGGCGTTATGTTAATGGCCCGAGTGATTCCAGTTTTCAAAAAAGGTGGCCGTCTTGATGTTGGAAACCATCGTGCAATTTCGTTAACCTCCAGTATATGTAAACTCATGGAACACTTCGAGTCTAACTTCATAATCGCATTTCTCGAAAAACACAATATTTTTCGTGTTTCCAGCATGGAGGTTGAAAAAAATATTTCAACAGTCAGTCAACTGGTAACTACCAATCCCGAAGTGACAACCTCTCTTCATAAGGGCCAGCAAATAGATATTGGTATTCCTTGACTTCTGCAAAGAGTTTGATCATGTCTCACATAACAAACCAGTCCTAAATCTTCAGAACATTGGTCTTCCCCTACCGATGATGAAATTGATTCAAGCCTACCTCAGTAACCGAAAAGAGTTCATCCACATCAATGGCTGCTCCTCTGGAATTCTAGCGGTTGGCTCAGGGGTCCCTCAGGGTGACCTACTTGGCAGTATTTTATACTTTATATATAGTAATGACATCGTTGCCTCAGCTCACATCGCATCTGTTAGTATAAGGCTATTTGCAGATGATTGCGTTCTCTTCAGAACTATTCGTTGTACCGGTGACCAACTTGCTTTGAACAATAACCTTAATGATGTACGCCATTGGTGTAGCCTTTGGTCTATGGAATTAAACAGATAAAATTTCGTCCTTCTTCGGGAAACTAACAAGAGAACTCCGTTACAGTTTTTTGTAAAAAATCAACGAATATCCAATAGCTCAGGTCGATGAGTTCAAATGACCATAACTAATAAGTGTAACTGGACCAGCCACATTAATAACACCTGTGCATCATCGTTTAACCTAGTCTCCTTGTTTTAAATTAAGATCAGCCCCTTCCCTTGTTAAGCGGCTTGCATTCACCCTATCAGGTCTCAGCTGGAGTATGGCTGTGTAGTAAGGGAGCCTCACTTGGAGAAAAACGTAACCAAACAAAACATTATACAGAGAAAAGCCGTTCCCTTTATATTCATTTCATATGGCCGATTAGTTAAAGTTTTAGTAACAAGATTTTGACGTTAGAAAGCAGACGAATCATTTCTAGGCTGAAGTTTTTATATCTGCTCAACAATCACCCACTTGGTATCAATCCACAATTGTTCATTCATCCACGTGTGAGCCGTCAAAACTCGGCACTCCCGCCATCACGACCTGGAACCAATCTATGCACGTACTAACAGATTTAAGCATTCTTTTTTTCCACGCAATGTCACCCAGTGGAATGCACTTCCAAGAGATGGTTTTTCTCCTGATAATTGAATAGTTTTTGAAGCAAGTGTCCGAAAACCCCTGGGTTGATTTTTTGCTTCACTGATTGCTGATTCATTTTTCCCCTTTGTACAGTTTGCACTGCACCCTGTTCGTTTTATATTTTGTGATTGCTTGAAAAAGGTGGCGCTGAAATTTATGCATTTTTTCTTGTGACCTGTACTGCCCTAATGCTTGGTCTTTGATGAAAGCAGTTAGTTTTAAATAAATAAATAACTCTGAAAATGCTTTTCAAGAGCTTTACTAAAACTGCAGGACTGATAATGGCCTCCGGAAGAGACTTCCAGTCAGAAAGGGTCCGCGGAAAAAAAGGTGTGCTTCGATGCTTCAGCTTTCGCAAAATCTGGTTCAAGAAAATAGCTGCGAGAGTAATGCATTCTTCGTGAGGATAATTCTTTGATAACTTCTGGATGAGGCATGTTTCCTTTATGTTTAACATGTTTATGCAGAAACAGTCAACGGGAAATTTCTCTTCGTAGTTTAAGGGGCTGGATTTGTTCGTTTTTGTTAGTGTTGTGGGTGAATCGAGCCTCCGGTACTTGCTTATAAATAAACCTAATCACTTCCCTTTATACACATGTCAAGTTACAAAATGTCTTTTCTTAGGACGGGATCCCATAAAATCGAAGCACACTAAATCTAATTTTGATAAAACAAATGTTGTATATACAGAAAATATCAGCTTACTGGGGCACCTTTATGCTTCCAACTTTCGTAGCACAGGTTGAAAACTTCCGTGGAACAATTTCAGAAACGTGAGCCGTCCGTCTTAAGTCGTTAGATCAAATGACGGCTAATTGTTATGATGGCAGAGTGATTTAGCAGGCTGAAGGAGAAGGAACTAAAATGTTCTTTCTTTAAGCGATTTTCTCAAAAGTACACTTTTATATAGTTTAAATTGGATCTGCCATTTACCACACTCTATATAAACTGAGACTGCCAGTAACCGCAAGTCAATGAAATTTCTGCGTACTGGACGCGGCCACAAAAAAAATAACTCCTGTAGAGCCTCACTCCCAATAAAGTTTCACTGCTGGCCAGCGTGCGACGTTCGTACGAAGTGCTTGTTAAGAAGGCCTGCATTGTCATCGCTCTCATGCTAAGCGCTCTTTCGCGGTTCAGGGTCCGCCAAGACTTGTGGTTATTTACAAAAAAAAGGGGTGCAGGTTTTTCTCTCTCCTGGAAACTAATTGCTGTTACTTGCAACGGGGCTTCCAGATGATAAAGAGAGACTTTTTACGATGTTGGTGGATTTCCGGGGAAAGTTTTCGGCCTCCATTAAAAGGTGCGCTGTATCAACTCTGCATGCGACATTAGTACGGAGTCGGTCATCGACCATACAGAGAACACCAGTCAGGCGATCCGCTAATGCTCCCACTATCGACAGCTTTGTGCGTCTGAAATTGGGACCCTTAAATTTGGCGAGCACAGCGATCCCCATTCTTCAGGCGGCTGCCCGTTTCTCGACCAATAAACTGATTCACATTGCCACAGTAGACAGGTATCAGTTCTGTACAATTTAATGGAACTAATTTTAGTGCCACTGGCTATGGTAGGCAGGTTGTTGACTACACGGTGAGCAGGATTCCATCTACGCACCGTTGCAGCCGGGCCACTGCTTTTCCATAAGAAGTATGAACAGACGGACGAACGCTTTTCTCGCGAAAGAGACCTCTAAAGATATCGCAATGAAATCGATATGAATAACTGATTGCATTATGTGTTGGAAGTAGTTGCGCATTCGAAGATGTTGATGCCTTTACCGGATATGGCTGGTGTAGCTTGGAGACAAAGGTTGCTCCTCCCAAGCAACGCCGAGATGGAATAGCTGCCGCAAGCCTTTTTTGCACAATTCGTTCTTGGGGAAGTTGTGTATTTTGCACATAGGCCTGTTGTTGTCTGAGTATTCTTCTTAGTCACTAGTGAATACGACTCATCTGCTCCGGCTGGCGGGTGGAGGTTTCATACAACCGAATTCAATGCGGTTATATCGCTTCCGTTCTGGTGGGGTCACTTCCTTCCGTTTATTCGTCACTTGCCACTCCGGGGACGTCAGGTCTGTTAGACCAATGGGATTTCTCTGGTGTGTTGACGCCACCAAAGAAAGAAGGAGCCGCCACCAAATCAGCTAATCTTTTAGGCAGACGACGCCGGAATCCGCCGGACATCCTGGGAATTTCTCCCGAAGAGCCCTTTAATGGCAACACATTGAAACCGGTGCATTCTTGCAGGAGTCAGGAATATGGCCCAACATGGGGAAAAATTATACTGCATCACACAATAGGAGAGTAGCGTACCACAATATAATGAGCACGTGCAGCTAAACACGCAATATAGCGGAAAGCCTAGACAAGGAATGACCAGGAAGAACAATTAATGGGCAGGATATAAACGGGGAAAAAAAAGAAGTCAACAGTCGGAGCATGTACAGTTCTGAACAAGTTCGCGGTTCTAGTAAACTGAAGGGGTATAAAACAATGGAGGCAGATTTAATCACTTGCCGTGCACTCTGATCCATTACCGAGTTCATACCTTCTTCTAAAGAAGTGGCAAGACAGGGCTGAACGCGAAGATTTCAAGGTTATTGTAACAATCATCCGTCTTTCACAGGGTATTTCCTTGGCTTATCGTAGGTGCAGAAAGACACTTTTTGCGTCCTTTAAGCAGCAACCTTGCAAGTACCATGTGGGGGAATACTGAGCAGGAATTCTAACAACATCAATTTCTGTGACAAATATTTTTTTATAATTACTATCAGGAATTACAGAAATCATTAAAGCTGAATTTGTGTGCACGTTTGTGCAAGTGTGTGTTTTAATTTATTTGCAGCGAAACGAATATTTTACGTAAGTCAACCATATCAATCTTCACGATCTCGTTATCGTTTTGACGTCTTAGTGCGCAAAATCATTATAGTAAGGCAACTTCTCGGGACATTTTCCTCCATTTGCTCAGCTCACGATAACTTATAGCAAAACGTTACACAAAAATAATTGAACCTATGAACGCAACTAAGTCTTCGTGGGCTCTATGCAAAACTGTTTCGACGCTACGGCGACGCCTTAAATCATATGGTCACTGGATTTCTCGACAATACTGTGATTTTCCGCTGAGTTAAGCGCAAGACCACCGTTGAACCGTATTGCCAACTGCCGAGCAACGTGACTTTCAGCGACCCCTGGTGAATAAGAGGAAAGCAAGGAGCTCGATAGAGGGAAACCCATCTTGCAGCGCAGAGTTGCAGGCAGTGGATATCTAGTGGTCCTGAGGAGTTGCAAATGATAGTCAAAAGGTGCAATGAAACAAAACGCGCTCATTCGGTTTTCTTTTCACTGCGGCAGCGATTTGTTTCTTCTCCTGTGTGGAAACTTAAGATGCGTTCCTTTACGGTCTTCAGGACGTACTAAAGCTTGTGCAGCAGTTACGTAAGTAATCAGTGGCTTTCACATCGCACCTTGAAAAAAAAGTCATTCATGTTGTTCGTCCTCCTGCCAGCAGGAGCTGGCACGATAAAGAGGATGCTCTTCCGTGAAAGGCGCGAGCGCCCTGGACATATCTCGCGTACGTGCTTCCTCAAGCAGTTGTGCCTGATTCTATCTCTTGCTTGTTTTATTGACTGAGCATAAGAACGGCCCTGGAAACGAAATCCCGGCGTCTGCCTCTCTATGTAGAGTGACGTAGAGAAAGAATTCGCGTGAGGGGGAGAAGGTCCGCTGGGTCACGTTTCGCCGTAAAATCACATTTATATTCTGCATCGCATTTTTGTTGATTTCTTTTAATTTTGCACATGGTTCTCTGATGAGTGTTCTGCGTTCCTTTTATATTTTAGCATAAAACATCGCTTGTGATTAAAAAATGCTGCCTGAACGAATTCTTTGTGTTCAAGATATTGTCCCGACGGATGAAATGAGTGCGGGGCAGTGCTCATGTAACTGTGTACCTAGTAGTGTCACACGAAGATTGTTTATGTGAGCAAATATTTTTTTTATTTTCAGGGAAATCTGCTTGTTTTCTTTGGGTACCGCGAGATGCAGCTGACAGAGTTCCTCCGCACTGCCATTTTATTTTACTTTCTGCATGCGCGACTCCTTTGTACAATATTCATGAAGCAGAAAAGAATGTTTGCCTGTTTTTCGATTCGCAGAATAAGCAACAATAAACATGGTGCAAGTGACCTTTGTGCATGTTTTGGTAACGTACTGAGAGGGGGACTTCAAACACAGCAACAAAGAGCATACGCAACATTCACATAATAGCAAATTCACGATTAGGAATTTTTGGGCTTTTAAACTAGAATCAATCAATGTGCCCCAAATATTAGATCTTGCTAAATATTGTGAACAAAAGTGAATAGCATGACACTAAATGCACAATGACCTAGCAAGCCTTTAAGAACTCTCTTATCGACGGAAAGTTGCGCTTAAAGCCCAGGTATTCTCTAAATGCGTGCCAAGCACACAGCATCCAGCTAGACTGCCCTCTGGTTATTTTTATTGCATTTTTACACATTTCACAGAAACATTAAGGGGACACTGAAGCTCTGCCTTAATAGTATGGCGCGATAGTGTAATGTGTTAGTTGCCAGATAATATAAAGGTCATTCCCTACTTCACATTCATAGATCCTTGGGTGTCCTCATACCCCTCCTGGCGCTGCGGTCACCGCGGTTAAGCCATGCGCCACTTCCCTGTGATGGCAGGAGGTCCCAGCCTCCTGCCACGGTAGGTAGTTTTCTCACTTCCTGGTGAGCGGGTTTTGATGTCGCTGTAAGGTCACGTGACCTAGGTGGCCGACCTGCCTCCCCTATGATGCGCTCTGGGCGCCACCTGCCAGAATCAAGCTCGTGGTTTTTTCCTCACAATGCCGACGACGCTGACACCAACGCCGAATCGTTTTGATGTAAAAAAAAATTGACATCTGAATTTCTGTCTCAAAGCTACAGGGCCTTAAATAGCAAAGGGTGCACAATTCACACTTGCCATTCAGGAAGGAACGAGCGGAACTTGTCAGTGTAAAGCATCCTCTGCCACAAGCCATGTTTCCTTGTGTGGCTTATCGAATCCATTCCAATGAATACTTCTCCGTCTATACCGAGGCAACCGGGAACATTCAGCAGTGCTAGAGACATCATCAAAGCGACTTAAAGAACAACTGCGCATCAAAAAAATGCGATTGCGGAACATGCGCAGACCAGCGGCCACGAAACTTCCTGTAACGACACGGCAATCGTAACAACAGAAAGAAACACCGCAACAAAACTGCCTCTAGAGTCCTTAATCATCCAGACGACGCCGGACACATTAAACAAGAATCAGGGCACACGTCGTCACAACAATCGGAAAAAAATTACTGCGAGTCCTGAAGATTATATGAGCCACTCCCTTTTTCTAAGACAGTCTTAATGTGAGCAAAGGTGCCGTATGAGGTGCGAGAAATTATTTTCTTTTGTTTTTCACTTGATCAGCGACCTAATGTTCAGTTTTCTATGTAACTACAATGTTTAGTGAAGTTCGTGCTGGAAGAGGCAGTGGAGTTTCTATAATATTTAAGCCATGATTGCAGATAATCAGAATGCCCGGTAACAAAAAATACAGAAGGCATGTTTTGACAACTTAAAAAAAATAATTACCTTCCTATTTTTATAGGCCACAAAACTCCATTCAACAGCTATGAACATGCAAGAATGTTTGCAGCGACATGCAGAAATGACAGGCAATCTGCCCAACGTAGACTGGACTACCTTTTCGTGTGGTACTGACCTCAGTCAACAAACTATGCTCTATACCTCCATTAAATTTGGATTCTTGCAGGGGATCAAAGACTCTATTAGAATTCACAATGCCTCAGGTTCAACTTTCGACATAATTTTTAAACAGATACTCTGGGTCAAAAAAAGAGGAGAATTCAGTGTAACGGCTGTGATTTCTTATTACCAAGCTGTCCTGCAGACCTTGATTTATACAAACTTTGAATGTGAAGCTACTGCGAATTTATTTCCTTATCTCTCTCAGACACACGGTGAATTATTTAATGATATGCTAGACCTTTATTATGACACGAACAGAACATTGGATTGAAATGTGATTCACGCGGGGCTCTTTTCAGAAATATTGTGTTTGGATGCATGGAAGATTTGTTTCCAGATTAGCTAAAAGTTGTTTAAGATAGAATCCGTGATTCACATGAAATACGTTATGCTCTCATCGCAAACAAATAGAATTGAAAAATATTATGAGTAAGCAGTTGTCTTCTAACAAGCCCAGTGTAACACCGCCGCTCTTCTCCAGCTGCGTCCCTTTGCAGGACACCGGCACACGCGGAGTGACTCCCCAATACCAGCGAGATCCCCCGGAAGCAAACTGCATGGATGGGGTCGTTTGACGCACCGCCGGCGTCTTGACGAGACCCCCCTAACGACGTAGGCTATCGTCGGAGAGGCACCCGATGTCCCACAGGGTCCCACAGTACCTCGTGGCCAAAGGCATATTTCCAGGATGGCAATCACAAACACCTGTTAAGGCAAATATTCCGTACTCACCCAAGCCGTGGGAAAGGAGAGAAGTTCCTTAACTGGTTTGCCGAAACAGCAAAGAGCACTCAAAATGGCAACTGCAGCCCATTTCTAAAAACAAGTGGTAGAAAAGCCCACTCATTCTTATTAGCCCTGTCCCGCGGTCGGTGGTGTGGCCGCTTCGTGGCACTTTCGCTCCCTCTTCTGTTCCTGACGGGCGACACGGGTTGATGATGGGTGGAAACACATCAGTATCAAAGACTTGACGAGCAACGTGAGTGCAAGGGGGGGGGGGTGGCGGTGTGCCTAAGGAGACCCGGAAGAATAGCTCCGAAGGGAGAACGCGTGGATACCCTTACTTGAGATAGAGTGGTGGCGTATTTGTTTTTGATTTGGTTTGTGTTGTTAACGACAACCTGGGTTCGAGTCTAAGCCCAACCCACGGGGTAGTCCGCATCTCGCATGTTATTTTTGATTAAATAATTAATGCTTAGGGCGGGCCACTAAAAATGACCGCCCTTAGTTCTTTGGTAATTAACTGCTTAAATGCGCATGTGAACGCATGGAGGGCAGTCCAGTCAAGTCTGAGCTCGGGCTCCATCCATGCTGAGCATGTAACTTGGTTCTACTTAGGCTCGAACCCGTCTGGTCGATGAGTAAAGTAGCGCCAAGTTTGTTCTTTTGTAAATTCTTTTCTGCTTCTTACGGTTTTATTCTCTGCATATGTATGCTGTAAATATATGCTCTGCTTTCATCATCTACAAGTACGCCTCCTGTCCATATTCAAAGCCGAACGATACTAGAGGAAGGGTCCGTAAACCTTCCTTGAAGAAACGAATGACTTGAAAATCTACTTGCGCAGCACGACAGAGTTCGGAACGTCTCATCACCAAGGGCAGGAATCGCAGTGACAACCACAGGCTATCCGACATGGAGCAGCGAGTAGTCGGCAAGAAAGGACTCCACCTCGGTTTCTACCGAAGCTGGTAGAGTGGGCGCATCATCCGGGCTCTGGGTGGCAGGCATCAGAAGTTCTGCGCCGGGTGAGTAGGGTTTCATGCATTTTGTGGAGGTTTGCATGGTTGCTACTCTGAAGGATTAGAGTACAGGTGTCGAACACGTGACCAGCATGGGGAAAAATTTCGGCAGACGCTAAGCCTTCAGAGTAGCAACCATGCCAACCTCGACAAAACGCAAGAAATTCCACTCACCCGGCGCAGATCTTCTGATGTCTGCCGCCCAGAGCCCGGATGATGCGTCCGCTCTACCAGCTTCGGTTGCAGCCGAGGTGGAGTCGTCCCTTGACAGCTCTTCGCTGCTCCGTGTCGGATGGCCTGTGGTTGTCAAACCGCGATGCCTGCCCTTGGTGATGAAACGTGCCGAAGCCTGTCGTGCTGCGCCAGTAGAAATTCAAGGTCCTTCGATTCTTCGAGGAAGGTTTATGAACCCTTCTTCTAGTGTCGTTCGGCTTGGAAGATGGACAAGAGGAGAGCTTGTAGATGATGATAGCAGAGCATATATTTACAGCATACGTATACAGAGAGTTGAACAGGAGGAAGCAGGACCGAATTTACAAAAGAACAAACTTAGCGCTATTTTACTCATTGACCCGACGGATTAGAGCCTGAGTAGCACAAGTTACATGTTCAGCATGGAGCCCGAGCTCAGACTTGACTGGACTGCCCTCCATCCGTTCACATGCGGATTTAAGCACCTAATTAACACTAAGGGCGGTCATTTTCAGTGACCCGCCCTAAGCATCAATTCTCCAATCAAAAATAACAGGCAAGATGGGGACTACATCTTGGGTTGGGCTTAGCCCCGAGCCCATGGTCTCGTTAACCACACAAACCAAACCAAAAACAAATACACCACCTCTCTCTCTCAAGTAAGAGTATCCACGCGCTCTTCTTTTGGAGCTAATCCGACTTGCCTCAGGCACACCGCCACTCATCATCGGTCCGCGTCGCCGGTCAGCAACAGAAGAGGAAGCGAAAGGGCCACGAAG
The DNA here is from genome assembly GCA_030143305.2 of Amblyomma americanum. NCBI lineage: Eukaryota > Metazoa > Arthropoda > Arachnida > Ixodida > Ixodidae > Amblyomma > Amblyomma americanum. Next base: position 222,344 of record JARKHS020027389.1, on the reverse strand, counting down.
CCGCCGCACTACCGACGGCGGGACACGGCTAATAACCATAAAGGGGTTTGTCGGCCGCTCCGGCAAACCAGATAAGAAATGGCCCTGTTTTCCCATGGTTTGGGTGAGTACGACATGTTCGCCATGACAGGTGTCCGTCACTTCCCTCCTGGAAATATGCTTTTGTTCTCGAGGCACAGCGGGACGCTGCGGGTGCCTCTCCGATGATAGCCTACGTCATTAGGGGGGGTGGGGGGGGGGGAGTCGGCGCGTCAAGCAACCCTTTTCGTTCCCCGTATGCGTATGCACTCGGGGTCTCTCGCTTGTGCTGTGGAGCCGCTTCCGCGTGTGCCGGCGTCCTGCAAAGGTACGCAGCTGGAAAAGAGCGGCGGCCTTACAACGTTGTTAACGTAACTGCTAAGCAAACTATTTTTCCTTCGGCGCGATTTTAAGCTGGACCGTGCCAGTGCACGCTTCCTCGCGTATAACATCCTTATTCACGTAATGTTAGCACATGCCTTCATATTAGTGATTCCTTCACTAAAACGAACCCTGCTAAATTAGTTACAAAAGAGTGCAGTGCGCCTTTTTTACAACGCCTGTGGTGGTACATATATCCCTGATGTTAGTGAATTTTGGTTGCTTGCTGTCTCTTACAGAATTTGCATCTGACCTATTTCAGTTGAATTTTACGACAAACTTTCACTCAACCGAAATTAAGTTGCACTCCTCTGGAATAGAACACAAAAGAGTGACATGATTTTATGGAAACGCAATTAAAGGCATGTTAAGCACTACAAATAAAAAAAAGAAATATTCTCTTTTGCACCTTGGTTTCATTGACAGTTGGCTTCGTTCACATGTGTGTCAAACGAGCCCCTCATTTCCTGTGCTTTGTATATATATATATATATATTGTGAGCCACCCCTTGCACAGGCGTCTTTTATTCGGGAACAGCCGGGCACACAGCGCGCGCTCCCCGGGGCCCAGGCAAGTGACGATGATGATGATGGGAATCTATAGATGAAAGAGGTGAAAGTTCGCACAAAGCGCTCACACAAATAGTTCCCCGGCAGGAAAGCGGCAATCCTGGCCGCGGATTAATAGAAGAGGGGCGACGGGTGTAGAGTTTCATCCGCGATACATGAACCACTTCTTGAGAGCGGCGACGGCGGTCGATGACAGGGTGCGAGGGAACAACGACGTAGTTGACCGGAGATGTTTGCTGGACGACAAGATAATGTCCGATAAAGCGCTGGAGAAACTTTGCGCACAGTCCAGGCGTGCGGACGGGTGTCCAGAGGAGGACCTCATCTCCGTGTCGGAAGGAGTCCGTACGGTGGTGCAGGCCATAGCGGTGTTTGCGGTCTTGCAGAGTGGCTTCGGTGTTGACGCGGGCGAGGTGGCGACAATATGCCATCCGAGAAGCGAACTCCTCGCCCTGAGACGCAGACGGAGATGCGGGAGCAGAAAAGAAGGCGGTATCGAACACTGAGGATGGAACAGGGCCATAAACCAAGAAGAAAGGGCTGTAGCCAGTGGTGCGTTGAACAGCGGATTTGTAGGCAAAGGTGACAAGGGCAAATTGTTGTCCCAGTTCTTATGGTCAGGCCGAATGTACATAGATATCATGTCAGACAGGGCACGGTGAAAGTACTCGATGAGACCGTTGGTTTGAGGATGGTAGCTAGAACATGTCTTGTGGACAGCGTTGGTGGCGCGGAGGACCTCTTCAAGCACATGGGACAAAAATGTCTTCCCACGGTCGCTGATCAGGACCCGACGAGCACCATGGCGCAACACTATCGCATGCAAGAAAAAGTCGGCGATTCAGAAACGGCACCGGAGTGAAGCGGGGCTGTTTCAGCATACCGCATCAGGTGGTCAATGGCGGTGACAACTTAACGGTGGCCAGCTGGCGTAAGGGGAAAGGGACCAAACAAGTCGATGACGACGGTGTCGAAAGGCACGGATGGGCAAGGGAGAGTCTGTAGGAGGCCGGCAGGAACGGATGTTGACCGCTTGCGACGCTGGCAAGACACACAGGAGGATATGTATTTGGCGACGCTAGTAGAGAGCCCAGGCCAGAAGTATCGGCTCTTGATACGGTCATACGTCTTCAGGTGACCCAAATGACCGGCAGAGGCGTTGTCGTGGTAAGCCTGCAAAACTTGAAGACGAAGGGAGCGAGGCACAACGGGAACCCACCGGTGACCCGTAGGGTGGTAGGTGCAGCGGTAGAGGGTGCCGTGCTGAAATCTGAACTGGCGAAGCTGGCGGTGCGAGTGACTTTTGGCTGCCGCTGATTGGCCTCGGAGACGATCGATGATAGTGCGGCAGTATGGATCAGCCAGCTGATGGGAGGGCAAATTGGCGTGGACGTCGATTGGTGCAACAACAATGGGAACACAATCCAGAGGGAGGTCGGACGCCTGAGGTGTAGGGCACGTTGTTGAGGGGGCCGCAGCGTGAGTCCGGGAGTCAGGCAACGGGCATCGAGACAGGGCGTCAGCGTCGAGGTGTTTTCTCCCGGATTTGTAGGTGATAGTGAAGGTGTAATCCTGAAGACGTAGCACCCAGCGACCCAAACGGCCGGACAAGTTCTTTAGTGTCGACAGCCAACAGAGCGCGTGATGATCGGTGACAATGGTGAAATGACGGCCGTACAAGAAGGGGCGAAATTTCTGGATTGCCCAAACAACGGCGAGACACTCTTGCTCTGTTATGGTGTAGTTACGCTCAGCTGTAGTAAGAGAACGGCTGGCGTACACTACAACCTGCTCTTGGTTGGCATCGTTGCGTTGTAAGAGAACAGCGCCAAGGCCTTGCCCACTGGCGTCGATATGGAGAATGGTGGGGGCTGCCTCATCAAAATGGCGAAGCACAGGCGTTGAATTGAGCGCCTGATTGAAGGCTTGGAAGGCCTCTTCGCATTCAGTGGACCACAGATAAAGCATCTCAGAAGTCAATAGTTTATGGAGGGGGGTCGCTATGGATGCAAAATTACGTACGAAACGGCGGAAGTAGGACGCTAAGCACAGGAAGCTGCGAAGTTCTTTCAGGCGCTGGGGGCGAGAAAAGTGAGGACAGCGGCAATTTTTTCAGGATCCGGTCGGATTCCGGCCTCATTAACGATGTGGCCGAGTACTTTGATGCTTTTGCTGGCAAAGTGGCACTTTTTTGTATTTAATTGAAGACCGGCTTTCGCAAGGCACACGAGAACTGCGTTGAGACGGTGCAAGTGCTGGGCGAAGTCGGACGAAAAGATGATAATGTCGTCCAGATAGCAAAGGCAGGTCTTCCATTTCATGCCCCGTAGCACGGTATCAATCATGCGCTCAAATGTGGCCGGGGCATTGCACAGTCCGAAAGGCATCACATTGAATTCGTAAAGACCGTCCGGGGTAACAAATGCGGTATTCTCCTTGTCTGATTCGTGCATGGGGATTTGCCAATAGCCCGAGCGGAGGTCGAGGCTTGAAAAGTACTCAGCGCCTTGGAGGCAGTCCAACGCGTCGTCGATGCGAGGGAGCGGGTAGACATCTTTATGGGTTATCTTGTTAAGGGCACGGTAATCCACGCAGAAACGAATTGAGCCATCTTTTTTACGTACGAGAACGACAGGAGATGACCAGGGGCTTGTAGACGGTCGAATGATGTGGCGCGAAAGCATGTCTGCAACATGGTCCTCAATGATCTTGCGCTCAGATGCGGAAACGCGGTACGGAGGGCGCCGTACAATAGCTGAGCCGTCCGTCTCTATGCGATGGGACGGTACAGAAGTCTGGCATAAAGCGGACGTGCACACACCAAAGGAGTTCTGGTGGGTCATAAGAACTTCTAGCATGGCTGTGGACTGCTCAGACGTAAGGTCCGCACTGATGGCGGCTGCGAGCGCAGAGGGAGAACACGGAGCGGGAGTATCAGCTGGTAGCACAGCACATGAAATCAGGTCGGTGTCGAGAGGGACGGTTTTACCCTCAAACAGGAAACCAATAGTAGCGCCTTTGGGTAGTAAAATGGACTGGCTGGTAGTGTTCAGCGCCGTGATGACCGCGCAACCACGGACGAAACATGTGAGGCAAGAGGCAAGAGCGATGCCTTGGGAGGTCCAGCGTGGCGAAGGCATGACTAAGGCATCGCCGTCAAAAGCGAAGTCTAAAGTTGCAAGGATGAGCTGTTCAGGGCCAGGGGGCAGGGCGAAGTCGACAGCAGCGACCACACGTGGAGGCGAACAGTCAGACCAGGGTGCCAAGTCTGGATCTGCTATGTGGATGAGGCGGTCGTTGCAAGAGATGAGGGCAGAAGACGACGACAAAAAGTCCCACCCCAGGATTATCGGATGAACGCAGGATGGGAGGATAACGAATTCAATATGATAGCGCTGGTTAGCGATGAAAACACGCACAGTGCATTGGCCAATGGGGTGGATGAGCGTGCCGTCGGCTCCACGGAGAGGCGAACCGGTGTATGGAGTTGTGACTTTGCGCAGGCGGGAACACAGGGCAAGGTGAATGACGGAGAAAGCGGCACCCATGTCTATGAGAGCTTGAGTCCACACCCCTTCAACCCACACTGTCAACATGTTCGACGGGCGGTCAGGAGGAATTTTAGAGTTCGCACGGCAAGCAGCTTTCCCTCCAAAAACTGCTTCGTTTAGTTTTCCGGGATAGGAGCGAAGGGCTGCGAGGCGGGACGAAGAGGTGATGAGCGGCGAAATGGTGAAAGGGAGCGGCGGCGAGTAGAACGGGAGGACCAACTGATATCCTGGGAATTTGGAGGCGAGGGGGAGCGACGGTAAATTTGGGAGAACGGCGAGGTGGAAGTATCAGGCTGGCGCACAGGTGCACGTTCGAAAGCAGCATAACCGCGTCGTTCATCTTGCTGTCGCCGGCGACAGACGCTTGAGACATGACCGCGGATCCCGCAGTAGTAGCAAGTAGGACGGGGAGTACGCCAGGCTGGAGCATAAGGCGTTGCTGGAGGACACGGAGCCACGGCAGCCACGTGACCGCAGACAGGCGTTGGAGTAGACGTAGGGACCGGGGCGGGTGGCCTCGAGGTAATGTCGGCATAGGTGGGCGGGCGAGAAGGTGTCTGATGGGTGGCAGGGGCTACGGCGCAGGTGAAAGCGGCCAGCTCATCTTTGATGACGCTCCGCAAGTCAGGTGTAGCAGGCGGGATATTAAAGTTCGGAGGGCCGAGAGTGGTGGGCTGCCCGTAGAGTTCCTCGCGTATCAGGGCACGGATGACGGAACGAAGGTTCCCATCGACGAGGACGCTGCCATCACTGGGGTCTGGCTGAAGGCAGCATGACTGCAGCTCATCAAGGCGCTGGCATGTGGAGGTAATGGCAGATACGCTGGAGGGGTTTTGGGCTATCGACGCGTTGAAAGCAACGGTCCCAATGCCCTTAAGAATGTGGCGAACGCGCTCCGACTCGGGCATGTCAGCACTAACGCGGCGGCAAAGAGCAAGAACGTCCTCGATGTAAGAGGTGTAGGACTCCCCAGGCTGCTGAAGCCGCGCGGCAAGCTTCTTCTTGGCTAGCTCAGAGCGGCCGGTCGGCGTGCCGAAAATTTGCCGCAGCTGCTGGGTGAATGTAGGCCAGTCGGAGATGTCATCTTCGTGATTAGGAAACCACGTCTTTGCGACGTCAGTCAAGTAAAAGACGACATTCAGCAGCTTGTGGTAGTCATCCCACCGGTTGAACGTACTGACCCTGGTGTAGTTGTCGAGCCAGTCGTCGACGTCGTCGCCACGAAATCCGGCGAAGACCTGAGGGTCGCGTTGACGGCTGGTGATGGTGCAGGCTGGGGCAGCCGCAGCAGCAGGGGAAGGCGACGGGGGTGAGCGCGTTCCGTTGCCTTCCTCCATACCTGAGGGCTGCAGATGCAAAAGACGGCCTGATCGGAGCTCCAGGGAGAGCGAAAGACGGGTCCGAAGCGAGAGGTAGGGGATACGATTAGCACCTGCGCCACTTGTGAGCCACCGCTTGCACAGGCGTCTTTTATTCGGGAACAGCCGGGCACACAGCGCGCGCTCACCGGAGCCCAGGCAAGCTACGATGATGATGATGACGGTATACAGATGAAAGAGGTGAAAGTTCGCGCAAAGCGCTCACAATATATATAAGATGCATTATATGATATCATTTTGATGCGTTTATTATTTTTGGGTATTTTGCATGCCAGTTCGTTATGTTTTCGTAATTATATTTTGTAACCTCCTAGAATTGCTGTTTCCAGATTTTTCCGACTTGTTTATTGTTTCCCCACGCTGATAAAAGACTGCACTGCCAATAAATAAAATAAAGCTAGCAGATAGACATGCTCCAATATTGGATGAAATGGTATGAGATTTGAAGGCCAATCTGCGCCCACCTTTACGAAAACGAGGTGAAAAGGCGCTAGTCAGCTTAACGCCGGTACTTGAACAAAAATTGCCGCATACATAGCACCTTTTCCACTACATAATGTACATTTTCAAAATAACGTTTAATGGCCGTTCACAACGAAAAAGGAGTGGATGCCCAGCTCTCAATAAATACATCTAAGACATGAATCAATCATTTTCTACGGCTTTGATTAGTTATTAATTAATCGCACTGGTCTTGTTTCAGTGCGCTTCAGGGAGATTTGTTTCTAGGACCTCTAGCAACTGCTCTTTTGGGCTCCAAACATTCATGATGAGAGGAACATTTCCTCCAGCAGCCTTTAAAATCAGGTTTTAAAACGTTAAGAAGTGCATTCTGACAAGATAAATTTTTTGGCACAAATAAAAAAAATTTCTTAAATGTTTTGGTTTTTTGTTATATTCCAACACTGTAGTTCTAAAATAAAAGTTTTATCGCTTTGTGCAATGGAGGCCTACATTGAACTTTTCTCAAAGCCAAGTTTCACGTTAAGGTGCACTCAATTACAATAAGGTACTAGCGACGTTCTCTGACACATCTTTGCCCGCACAGTATTCGCGCAAACACTTGATACCCTATGCCGCACATATACTATCCTGGATACCAATTAGCACTCTTATGCAAAAATATTGCACGAGTTTTTTTATGTTCTTTAAATTGGACTAAAGATATATGATTGGAAGGGGCATGCTGTTGGTTTAGAAGGTATAGAAAACGCATTGAGATATTGCAAAAGTAAAAGTACTGCCAAAATTTGTAATTCAAATATGGAATTTTTTAATTGCCCTATTACTTTTCCGTTGAAGGAGAGAGAAAATATTAGCGTTTACCGTAATTTTTTAAGACAAACCATGTGGTTTTAGATGTCCGTCAACATTTAGAGCACTTTCCCTCAAAGGCTATATGACGATTTATGTTGCGCTTTGAGCTGAGACAACAGTTAATTGCACTTGCCTCTTCTTTTGTCAGGGCACTTTTACGCCAGAGCAAATTAGTCTCGCCGCACACCACGTCAGTTTTGTTCTTTTCTCCGCATACTGTGTTGACCATAACATGCAAATCAGGGTGTGTGGATGACGACAGCACACGTACCCATACCTTCTGAAGCCAAGACAAAGGGCTCCCTTCGTCTGCTTTCTGAGTTCTTGACACCTATCAGCCCTTCTTGTGGTCAACTACTAGAGATCAAGACGAAGACTGTGTCCCTACTGAATAAGATTTGCTAAAGCGTCGCCTAGCAGTAGCACTGACAACACCATCTGCGGCGATATAAAAACGACAAATTGGCCAAAACAAGCCTAGAAGCTCATGTATAATACTTCAGCACCTTGCGAGCTCCTCGGCCAAGAGCTCTCGTTCAGCATCCTTTTGAATTCTTAATGGAACCGGTCTTGGTTGTTGCCCTGCGCTGCTCATCCATAAGTTTGCGACTGCGAGCTTCCACCCCTCAGTATAGCAAACAAACGCTACACCATGAAAGAGTACGTTGATCATGAAGTCCCCATCGGACTCTCTGCTGCCTGGTGTAGTGTTTCAACGCTCTGGCCAGGCATTTCAATGATGTACCGGAGAGGTAAGGAGCATAATCTTAAGCGGCTCGATCATATCAGATGCACAAAGCTTTTTTATTGTAGTTTCGTCGTAAATACACTTGCGGCAGCCATAATTAGCAATCGATTTGAACACCGTAGGGCATGCGCGAGTACCGAATCGTACAGACAAGGCATTTAAATCGGAAAGCTGGGCTAGTTGGTGATCTTTAGACTAAAGGCACATGCTAAGCAGCACTACACACAAGGACATAAGAGAGACGGACACTACAAACGATAAACATCAACTGATTTTATTCCGGCAGACACTTTCAATATATAGGCGAAACATCTACTAAAGATCACGCCCTAAAGCGCATGTGCAATTGAACCTTCCGGGTCAAGAATTGTAATTATTTCGATTAGAAAGATAAGCACGACCTGCTTGCGCACGACTGTGATTCCATGTATATGAGGAAACTTTCCAGAATTTCACGTTCCTTCTGGTGCCGTACTTAATGGTGCCCTGGCAGCCAGCCTGTGCTCTATTAGCCAAAAATTGATAGAACGGCCAGATTGGCCGATGCAGCAATTTCTGTATGCCGAGAGAATTGTGTAGATCACATTGTTGTTGCGAGCCACATACGGCATTTGATATTTGTCTGGGCAATGGTTCCTTACTTCCTTTTTTGAGGAAACATCAACAGCCTTGAAGAGATTGCCGAGTTTATATGGTGCACTAGCACAACTAGGACTTTGTCTTTATGCGCCACCTTCTTTACGCCGTGTGTCAGCTGGTGCATATAAGGCAATGCCACGCATCTAGTTCGCTTACGAGCCTGTAGCTCAGTCGTCGTTGCCTGTTCCCAGCGTTTACGTTTTTGACAGGCGTTCAGCAGCGGATGTCACGAGCTTTCTAGAAACACCTGCCTTCGACTTGCGATTGACCTGCAGGTGCACACTTTAAATTACATTGTGTGAGTAGGAATTGTCTAAGGCAGCACGAAGGCATGCCTTGGCGATAGCTCTTTTTACTTATTTAAAATGGCCTGAAATAAAATTCAAATTTTCTTTTTCATACCTTGGCTGGCGCATATAGCAAACGCGTGCTTCACTCAGAAAAAGTCGAATGTCCAGTAACTGTAGGCTACGATAATTAGAAAGCTTATGAGTGAAATTAAGAACGTGAGCACCGGACTTAAGTCCTTCCAAGGTTCCTTTGACTAGAAGATCCTTTCCATCATCATGAGCAGTTGGTGAAACTCCCAAAAATCCTCGAGATATCTAAAAATCTCTACAATCTCGTTGTGAAGGCATACTTCAATGCGTCTGTACAAACTGGCTAAAAAAATTCACCTAACGGGGGCGACACATAAACTGATCCACACAACTTCACGCTGAACGTACATCCCACCATAAAAGTTACAAACATGCGGGAAGGTAAATATCTAAAAACCGTTAAAAAAATATCAAAGAACTATCCGTATCGGTTTCAAAGCCCACAGTGCCAGAAGATTCAATGCTCTCTTTAATTGCCATTAAAATTTCGCTTTGAGGGATGAAATACAACGTGTTTTCGATGTCATTCGAGGGGAAAAAGTTAGACCGAGAAGAGAGCTCTTCTTTTGAGTAACAATCAATTACACCTTTTAAATTAGCCACTCTGAACGGGTCTTTAACAGGAAGGAGCATCAGCCGCTTTTGCATGAACGGGAAAGGAGACCATTCCAAGAGCCGGATTTGGGGACAATCGCCTGCACAGGAATTTCAGGCTTCTGTATTTTAGGCGAGAAAAATACTCTCAAGCTGGTTCTTGACAGTACCTTAAATCCATTTAGCAGAGCAGCCAAATTCAGGCTTTGCAAATAGAACTAGAATGCTTTTTAATCCTTGCACCAATTAAACGCTTTTAGAAAAAAATTATTTTCAGCTTTACGCGTATTTCCTAGCAAGTCGTGCCTTTGCATCACTACAAAACCACCTTCCTTTTATGAAAGAGGCAAGTTTAGATCATTAGATATTAAATAGTCAACACTTGCTTTCGCTCTGAGCTTAGCTTTTACAGAACAGTCATACTTTCTAAGCAGACAGTTCATACCTTGAGACATGCAACGACTTTTCTCCTCCTCAACAAGCCGAGTCACACTGCCGTCTTTTTAGGCACCATGCAAAAATTTGGCCCGTGACTGAGTACATGCTCAACCTCATGCGGCAGGACGCACCTACCTAGGCAAGTAACACTACCGCGCACGGTATTCTTCTTTTCACCAGTTTTCATCCAGGTGCACAGCTTCGGTAGACTAGACTGCCTGAGGAAATCAGTCATAGCGCAGCTTGGTTGCTGCAAGTTATCAACACAGCGTCACAGCAATCCGGGTTGGCACCTCTGCTCTCACCAAGGACACTCAGGCCCATCTGCAGGTAACGCACTTGCCTCCAAAGCTCTGAACATCCAATTTTGGTGATCTTCTTGGCATGGCGCAGCGAAGAAAGGCATGGATGGAACAACGCTTGCATTACGAGCGGAACGAGGCCATTGTTCAGAAAAAATTGTAATGTCTTAAGCGCGGCATGAATTCAAAGCGATTAGGTTGATCAAAGTATCGGGAAGGTTCACACATAAAGAAGGGGAAGGACAGGGCCCAATGCACTAGAATGTAAGGTATATAAAGCGGAATTCTGGGCTAGTTAGTGAACTTGTCTTCAGCGCTAGTTACGATGTGCCTTGAACAGACAACGCACGTACTTAAAAAGGAACAACTAAGGCTTGGCCAAAGTTTACAAATTCTAATTATATAACTCAAATGAAAAATTATGCAAAATTCAAGAGACCTTGCCTGTAGCCGGAAAGACAAGTATTCGACTGAACACTCTTCACCTGAGCATCTCCTATTCATAAAACGACGCTTCTTCCCTGATAATGATTTCCAAGCTGTGGATACGCACTCATCTTTGTCCTCGTTAATTCTTTAAGCGTTGAATATTTATTTGGTATTTTATAGGAAAGTTTTGTCAGGATCTCGCACTCTCTTGAAAAGGGAAATTAGCATTGACAATCTCTGCAGTGAACGCCCAGATGACCAGCCGAACTGCTGAGAGAAGCGGCCGTTCTGGCATCTACCAATTTCTCTAACGAATTACCCACCACATGTCAAATATAGTACATAGAAGACTGCAATATTGCTAGAAGGATGTGTAAAATATTTTTTAGGGTATGCTTGAGGTTCGATTCTACGCTTTTCAGCTTTGTTCCGGGTTCAGCTCCGGAACGAGATTCCTTTACGGTTCCAGTCCTTTCGCATTGATTCTTGAGGGTTTGAACATGAGGGCTACTGTGCCTGCTATAAGAATAAAAAGTTATCTGCAACAACACTTGGCGAAAAAAGGCTGTACTAAATATGCATTTCGAACATATTTTAAAGCAAATTAATTTTGCATTTTTTGTCCCTATGGTTAAATTAAAATACGAAAGATTTCTAAGTATGCTAGGAGTAAACTTTTGAACATTCTTGCAAATGCATCAGAAATGCATTTTCTGTTCGCTTACTATATTTAATAAACATTGAAAACATACTAAAAATACATTAAAAAGACCACATTAGATTAAAATACACCAATTTATACAATAATTATATTAAAATTACAGAAATATAAATAAAATACATCACAATACAATAAATATACAATAAATATATGCAATTAAAACATTTAAAAACATGTTCACATCGGATTAATAAAGGTGCACTAGTTGAATTCACCGGATGATGCGATCATTGTTGTCAACAGCAGAAGTAACGACTGCACTGGCTGTACGCATCAGGAAAAAGAAAATCCCGGAGGAAATGTGTTATCAAGAAGTCTATGACAATGCAAAGCCATGTGACGGGACCTGAACGGGAAAGACGTCGCCACAAACGAAATGCCGACGGAACGTGACGTCAGCGTCTCTGAAAAGCGTGCTACTTGGCCTGGCTTATATATACTTCCCGAGAAGAGACGCTTTATCTTGCCTGGTGATGCGCTTTTTGTGCAAAGACTGTGGGCCCTCAATTTATCGCACAACGGTCGCAGTTGTAGCTTTTGTATCTGCGGTCTATCTAGAACTGAAATTCTAGTCGTAACTTGCGTCAGGCATCGGTGAGTAGGTGAACTGTCAACCAAAAAATGTTTGGGCGTCTATGGGAGCCGGTCGTTCTTGCCAGTCGAAGTCCTTTTCGCTGCCATGTTCGGGCCCGGAGTAGCACATGCGCCCTTGCCGATTTAATGCTATCACGCTGTCCACACGTAATTTAAATAAGTGGTGACTGCCTTCCTGCTAGAAGTTACCATAAACGAATGGACGACAGAAAAGGGAGAGTTTTCATTGTTCCCGGAGACGTTATATCGAGCACCAGGTTGTCCCACGGCAGCTTGAAGTGTGCTGCAAATATGCTGACGTGGACTATCCAATTGTTATATTGGAAGTATACTTTGGACGAATTAATTTCGTAGTTACGAAAGCAAAGTTTAAATACACTGCTAACATGTCATTTCCCGAAGTGCGATTTCGAGCACTAACTGTTCAACGGCAGCTTGAAGTGTGCTACAAATATATTTAGGCGGACAGCTCATTCGATAGAATTTAAGTATACTTTGAACGAATAAATTTTGTATTTACGAAGGCACGCTTTAAATACATTGCCAACAGGTCATTTCCCGAAACGCGATATTGAGCACTAACTGTACACCGGCAGCTTGAAGTGTGCTGCAAATATGTTTACGCAGACAGCTCATTCGTAAGAATTGAAGTATACTTTGGACAAATCAATGTTGTATTTGCGAAAGTACACTTTCAATATTTTGCCAGAATGCAAAGGCCATTTCCCGAAACGCGATTCTGAGCACTTGATTGTTCTACGGGAGCTAAAAGTGTGCTTCAAATATGTTTAAAAGGATTGCCCGATTGTTAAAATTGCAGATACTTCAGACGAATTATTCCCTAATCACGAAAGTACAGTTTTAATACTTTGACAAGACGCTAAAACCACATACATATTATTTCACGTATTTTAAACGTGCTCGAAGCATGCTTTAACTAACATATTTTTGGAAAATTTTAAGAATATATTTCAAATACCAAGCATAAGGTTTTAGGAAGCCATTTCTGGCTTATTTTGAGCTCATTCATGAATGCAAAATATGTTTCAAATACATTATAAATATCCCGCTGTATAGTCCAAACGTATCAGTATTCGCTAAGGGAAGGCGGAAAATACTACGAACTGTGATCCATGATGAGAAAATATATTAATAGTTTGGGCTATAAACGCAAGAGAGCGGGACAATACAAAACGCACTTTTCATCGGCCACTTACGATAAAATGTCAGCCCAGCGCTGATGTTCCGGAACGCCGTCAGTAAGTTAAATACCGTTTGACACAGTGCGCACAAAGCATTTTTTAGTACTTATGTAAGTTCAGCTGAAATATTCATCGACGTAAGCAGTCCGTCCTCTGGCTTCCTAATAATTTTGAGGCCATTCAAAACAACTTCAGATAGTTGATGAACATAACCGGAATTACCGCTCCGGGCTCGCACTAGAAGGCGGCTGCGTCCCCAATTTCGCCTATATTTAGGAATTTACTCCAGTTACTGATTATTTGTTTTGTCCGTTTCTTGGTTCCTCTGGGCAGAGATTGGACGCCAGCTTTTCCCTTAGTACGTCTTTTTATGACGAGCCTAATATGTGGGCCAAATATTTGGATGCAGTATGTGGAAAATCACTAACCTGTCTAGAGCTATCATGCGCCTGAACATCACAAAAGTAGATTTGATTGTTATGGTGGAGAAGAAATGGTCTCCTTTTTGAACGTCGATATAACGAATTAAGTATTAATGTTCGGAAAAAACTTCGTTCTACCGAGCATTTTCTAACCGAATTGCGTTTCTAACCGAAACCTTTACTGAAAGCTGGAGGCAAATGCCACCACTGAAAAAATAAGCCCGAGCTTCAAAATTGCTGCAGAGCTTACAATGAAACTTCCGGCTTCACCAAATGCGAAACCAAGCGGCGCGGCGGCAGTGCATTAAAAGTGTCAAGCAACCGTACGACGCATCACGTGTTCTCGCGTGCAGATGGGAACGGGACGTTCAAACAGCAGGTCAGCTCAAAATAGCGCCACTCATTTGGCTTGCTTTTTGCACCAGATTATTGACCGTGTGTGCGTTCGCGCCGAGCCCGATTTACCGGCCGTCGACAGTGTCCACACTTCCCGTCCCGTGGAGTGTGATGTCACAACGTGATGTCAGCTATAACGGCCGCAGTAGTGTGAGGCCTCCAGAAGCATCGAGCACCTGGGGTCTTTAAACGCTCACTATTGTCGCACAGTATTATTCCACTCAGTAACATCTGCACACCGAAGCACTCTGGCAGGCACTAGCGCCCCGCTTACCTCGAGATCAGCAGACAAGCGCCCTAACCACCGAAGCGCCGCGGCGGGGGCGATGTATGCGAGATATATAAAACATAGTTCACAAACTAGAAGCCTTTATGTGGCACTCATAGGTTGATATTCCACCCCACGCATGTTTGTTGGTAGCAGTCACAACCGTAATGGTTTTGCAAGTAAATATTTTTTAACTTTACAGAGTGCTAGAATTTGCAAGAGTTTTATTCCTGTGCTCGCGGAAACATTGCTGTATATAAACGCTCGTGTGAAACTACTTTGTTAAATCGATGGAAATGTACATGTATTTTAATGGCAGCAAGAAACTGAAGCAAAAAAAGTTCGTTGCATCACGTAATTCGTTATTGCAAAAGTAAATTGTAGAGGTAAATTTCTCTTTATTGTACTTTCATAAATTTCTTAGAACAAGTTATGTGCAAAGAAATAAAGCACCGTCCTGAATACACGACAATTTTTGATAACCGCTAACACGTTTTCCGTCGACTGTCTACTGAAACATAGATCGCTGCAACTTTCCTTTATTTTTGGGGCAGCTATACCGAGGCATAACCAAGTTGACAAAACATTTTGGTTCGATAAGGCACACAATCTTGTGATTTACAAAATCTTATAGCAGAGACAAAAGCTGGTCCTAAAACTCGTGTGCCTACTATCACGCGTTCAAGGGCTTCTTTCGTGCTAGTGTCAACACGCAATTGTTGGACGTACCATTCCGGTCCGGCCGCAGTAGAATATAAATATTAGGCTAACTTGTATACGTTATTTTATGAGTCGGCTTTATTAGTGACATTGTTCAAAATCTGCAGGTTATAATACGGCAATTACCACATCACAGCACATTTATTATTAGAAATCTTCGCCAATATAGCAGCTACATGTAGGTGCTTCCCTCTATGGAATAAAAAAATGCCGTCTCGCCATGCAACTGTCAGTATATATTATGAACAGCGCTGAGATTGCTCTGAAGAGCAAAAGCAATCCTTCGAATTCTGCGTGCAGCATAGCGTAAAACCTGTTTAGTTGTAAGTATACTTAGATTTTGACCACTTCTCCTAACCTCTGAGTAAAGGCGGAATAACCATATATACTGGATTGAAATAAAAACCAATATCATCGCTTAACTACCTGCAAAATCGGGCAGAGCAATGTAGGCACGAAATATCTATTTTCCCTACTAAAACAGGTGCTCCAGAGATTGTAGAATATGCTGCGTCTGAGGTGGGTCCATGAAAAGCTATCTATAAAATAAGGCTGAAGACATCAAAAGTAAAGGAAGTGTTTTTTTTTTATTTTTGCACCTGGAGTGCATCATCATGAGCCCCTTTCGAAGCGGTAGGGTGAACATCTGGCAGATAAATGGCAATTTTCTTTCTGCCTAGTTTTGCGTTCTAGGCCTTTTTGTTTTCAAGCCGCACATAGAGTGCTATAAAATTCGGGGCCTCTTTTATTTCGGTGGTGGATGCCGATTAACAACACATCAGTCTGCAAATACCGCCGGCATCAGCTGGATCAGGAAAGGCCAGTGGTCCCGATTGTAAGTAAGTCGCACCTGACCTCTTTGAACTGGTGGTGCTAGCGCAAATAACTTCTTCAGCTCGAGTTGCCATCAAACTAATCCGAGCTGCCCAGCAAGCTCCTCTATGGCACCTATATCGCCCTAATGTAGACAGCGCATGAGAAAAATTGACGGTTTTGGAGGTGGTTTAGCCCCTCCAGCACTTCCAAGCATCGTAATGGTTTTTTTTAAAGGGCACGCTTAACATGGGCTTGCCCATCCGTTTTCCGTAGGGGGCAAAGTTGGTATTTGAGGGGCTTGGCTGGCCGTAATCGCTGACATGAGACCTACAAGCACCTAATACTGTGAGCCACCTGTAATTGCGCTGAATGGGGACATACCAGCCCGAATTGGGCACTCCGCCAGAACCCTAGTAGGTTCGGCGCCGAGTAAATATTTGCAATTTGGGATGTCCACGTAGTCCACATTGGCTGTTGTTTTCGGACTTGGCGCAGGAAGCCAGTGCTGTTTAACATGTCCCAAATAATGATGAAGTTAGGAGATTTATGGGTAGTTTAGTGCATCACTATGGAGTTTCATATTATTGCTGCGTATGCTGTGGTTACTTACCTTTTCACGTTACGTCTATTTATTTATTAAGCATTTAGGCATGAATTTAACATATAAATGACCTATGTTTCTAACTTAGTGCCATGCACACAAGATATTTATTTAAATAATGCATATGCCGAACCATGCAAGCACGCTTGTTTATTTATCTTGGGTACGGTCGATGAGGAATACACGGCGGTTTCCTCTGGGTAGACTCAGTTTTACTAGAAGGCATTGTTCCTGCATAGGACCAACATTTACGTTAAGTACCCTCTTTATAGGTACCCGCGAACATCCTGGTATCGACCGCATTCAAGCATGCCTACAATTTTACAGCTTCATGGCTGACATGTTTAAAATGCATTTTAAGGCGGCACAAAGATATGGACTTGTTGAGTTCATTATTTCGTTCAGCTTGTCTTTAAGTACACGAAAATCTCCCGTCAGCTCAAGTACCCGGCAGCTCCGCGACGGCTGATCTGGGACCAACCGCAGCTGTGCACGGCCAGCCTTACTTGCGCTTCATGAGGCGTTTCCTTCAGATCCGCCATTTACATGCGTACCTAGTGAATGGCGGCTCTGCACCCAAGAAGAGATCAATAGCGGCCGCGTACAGACGTTTCCGCTTCTACAGCACCGCCAGTGCCGGGTAGGGAGCATCTGGAGTTTTCTACGGGCTACATTATTTGGGCCTTAAGATCTTATACTCCTACGCCCGACAATATCTTTCAGTTTCCTCGTAACAGCGGACAAGGGAGTGATATGGCGTCTACACTGTTATCACTCAGAGCACCGTTATGGCTGACCTAGGCCGACCGGCTTTCAGCAGGCAATCAATTCGGGCTTGCGGACTTAATTACCGCATAGATCTTATATTTTCCTTGACTGTCTTGACGTTTCATCCCCCTACCCGACTGATATAGGACGAAGGAAAGTGCCGGTCAGGCATCCTTATTTGGGCTTGGGGAGATTTTTTCACATATAGCGTAATTATTTATTGCATCTGGTTCCCCGCAACCTGCTAGGGACAGCCATGGGCCGTGTGAAGTCACGCCTAGTTTCCAGCCTCAAAACAGTCGATGTAGTAAGCAGGGCGATTTTGCACAGGCAGCCCAACTAAGGCCCACTAAGCCTTTCGTGTTTTGAGCGGACGTTCACTTTGCATCTCCCATCAGGTACACGACAAGCGGCTGGTATCGGCCACATGCAGGCATGCCGCTTTCTAGCCCTTCAAAGGCTCCTGAGGAACCGGGGTATTTTTGCTTGCCCCTTGCTGTTTTACTTCACTCTCATGATCCCGACAAGGAACCACTGTCGCGCATATGCAAGCAGGCCTGCTTTCTGATCCACCCAAGCCTATGTGTGACAAAGAGCAGTTTAGCACGGGCTGACTCATTTGGGCTGAGGATTTTTTTCTACATAGAGCCTGTAGTTTCATCCGATCTACTCTGAAGTCCTTGACAAGGTACTTATGTGTAGCGCATGATGGCATGCCCGCTTTACAGCCCTGTCATCCCTGATACGAGGCACACCGTAGTTTTTCAAAAACAGCCCCAGTTTAGCTCGCCGAAATGATTCTCACCAGAGACCCCACTTTCATGGACGCTTACTCAGTACCTGACAACGATCAGATATGCTCCTTATGCTGAAGTGCCCACCTACAAACCCCACTACGTTCGACGCAGGAGGAAACGTGGTTTTGTGCAGGTAACCACATTTGGACTAAGCGAGCTTTTTCCACATCTAGCCTACCTTCTAACTTATTCTGTCCTGGGTGGCCAATGTGCACTCATACCTGCCTTCGAGCTTCGAAACAGTCATTGTAAGTGCAACAGCGGTGTCTAGCAGAAAACAACGCAGTTGTCTAGAGCCAACGACTACGTTCTACTGACTAGAGCCGACGATTACGTTCTATCGACCGTCACGTGACCGACAAGCAAGTGATATCGACGGCATGCAGGCATTACCACTTTCAATATTGAGCATAATCAGTTTGGGACCAAACGCTGATTTCCGCAGAAAGCCATTATCCGCATGACGAGTTTTGGTACACTAGAACTAAGCTTCATGTTCAACATTTCCACTAATTTTGTCTGAAGCCTGCTTTATTGGCAGATGCAACCTGCCCACCGGGCTCTTGGGCAACCTGCCTGAAATTGGTAAGAGAGCCTGGTACCAACACAGAAGTGCCAGCGCAACTAATTCGTATTTGGCCTACCCACGCTAAATCTTTCGCTATTTTTTCGCAACATAAAAGCCATATTACGGTAATTCTGTCCGCAAATACCAGATAAGCGACCGGCTTGAGCCGTATATAGGCATTCCCGCCTTTGAGAACCGGCCAACCGCTACTTAATGTTGATATGACCCAAACTGCCGCTTTCCGAAGGTTCGTTCATTTGAAATTTCTAACTAGTTTACCGCGTTCACCAACAATTTTGTTGAATATGACATCAATACTCGACAAACGGGCGATATGGTCACATGTGGGCATGCCCGTCATAAAGCCGCAGTGCAGCCAATGTAAGATCTACGGATGTTTGGCGGGAGCAATTATATTTTGATTTACCCAGTTTTATCTTATGAAGGGCCGATATTTCAATTAAATCTGCAATTAAATAACGCGTCAAGAGCTCAATGTGCGTAGTATGCAGTCATGCCTGTTTCTAGTCCGGACACAGCTAATGTTGGTATTGATATGGGCAGGCCCTTTACGGCTACGCTCAGATTTTTCTTTATAGAAGTAGCATTTATGCTACATCAGCCCTCCAGTTCCTGACAAAGGAATGATGTGGCATATATGTGGAATGTGCGCTCTGGTAGCTATTGCAGCACCACTATCAGACACATGCAAGATCAACAAGGGCAAGGCAAATGTTTGCCGGCCCACGTATTCCATAAAGCAGGCGATCTTGGTTTCAAAAGTGACTGCCAGGCTCCTATTTTACATGTGCGATCGCAACGCCGACAGTGTGTGCTACCCTGCTGATGGAAAAAACTGCGCAGTTATTGTATTAATAGTGGTGGTTCAACAGTGCAACAGCACACACAGACCAAGTAGGAGAGGAGACACACAAACCAGCGCTGAACACAGCTATAAGTAGAGATATGACAGCTGGGTTAGACAGGTCCAAATTGTGACACATAAAAGACGCTCATGTACAAGAAATAAGCTGTAGAAGAACTGCAGGTTGGGCTAGTTGGTGATGCATAGCGGTGGTTCAACAGCGCAACAGCACACACAGACCAAGTAGGAGACGAGACACACAAACCAGCGCTGAACGCAGCTATAGGCGGAGATAGGACAGCTGGGTTAGACAAGTCCAAATTGTGACACATAAAAGACGCCCATGTACAAGAAATAAACTGTAGAAGAACTGCAGGTTGGGCTTGTTGGTGATGCATAGTGGTGGTTCAACAGCGCAACAGCACACACAGACCAAGTAGGAGACGAGACACACAAACCAGCGCTGAACACAGCTATAAGCGGAGATAGGACAGCTCGGTTAGACAAGTCCAAGTTGTGACACATAAAAGACGCCTATGTACAAGAAATAAACTGTAGAAGAACTGTAGGTTAGGCTAGTTGGTGATGCATAGTGGTGGTTCAAAAGCGCAACAGCACACACAGACCAAGTAGGAGACGAGACACACAAACCAGCGCTGAACACAGCTATAAGCAGAAATAGGAAAGTTGGGTTTGACAAGTTCGAATTGTGACACATAATGAAAGACGCCATGTTTATCAGGGCAGCGAGCGTCAGTGCGCATTTCTTGACGCGGAAGATCACTTAATTTTCGACCGAGTTGTTTCTGTACCGCTCCACGCCAAAAAAAAATAATAGTGGCAAAAAAAATATGGCGCTGAAAACGCGAAAAAAGGAATCATCGGGCCGCTGAATGCAGAAAAGTGAGTGGCTAAGGTCCACAAAATGCTCCTATCGACACGTTAGACGCGCCAGCGAACTCGGCAAGTCGACTCCACCTCCTTCAAGGAACGCTCTGCACCTCCGAGACTGTCGTGCAGTGAACGTCGCAAAGAGCGGAGCCAAACAGCACACCCGACTACAGACAGCGCAAGCCTGGACAGAAGCGAATCGAAAAGCACATGTTGATGAGTGTTCTGCTCGAAAGTGGCAACCGGAGAACGTTTGTAAAGCAAGAGGTTTCCCGGCGTTTGAACCTTCGAGTGGTCGGACAACAGAGCCAAATTTCAAAGCATGCAACTGAGTGGAACTAAGGCTATGAACCTGGCACGACAACATAAGAATTTTGTCAAAGCACTCGAGGTTCCGGAGATTTCAGGGTATTTTTTGCCATCACCTGGCCCCTCCTGTCCTGAAGTGACGGCCCTTGAAAGAACACCAGAATCCGAGTCCTGGTTGGCACTGATACTGCTGAGACGTCATAACCGGAAGTGTTAAGCAGGCCAACGACAAGCTTGTCGCCGTTGAGACCATCTTTGTATGGACACTGCAATGTACGGAGTCAAGAACGACAGCGACATGTTTGACGACCAGCAAAGTAATGCTCGAGTTTTTTACCAACCAACGGGATAGCGACGAGCTCTTTAGGCAGCTAAAGTAACAATGTAAAGCGTGGCTTCCGGGAAAGAATGTTCCACAACGTCAAAACCTCTCTTCGCAAAACATGGGCAAATATTTCGCGTGTCTCCGCATCGTTCACACACAGGTAGAGGTGGTTGTAAATTCTCGCTCCCTTTATTACGTTCACTTGGATGCGGGGAATTAAGTGCCCCTAAAACTAACTTATTTCGTTGTCGACCGTCTCCTCGCAGCCCTGCCATCAACAGCTGCAAATATTTCAGCGGGATGGACGCGAGGATCACCTCAAAGAAATGTAAGCACCGCTTGACGCTTATGGATCCGGTTTGGATAAGGTGGAGGCGCGAATATGTATCAGAACTAAAGTCCGTGCACGTCACGAGACCTACGCAGCAGCGAAAATTTAGAAAATCATTGTACCGGAGGGCGACGCTCGCATGCCCCGCCGAATGTGCCTAATGGGGAGAGTCGAGGCGACCTTTCCACGAAAGGACGGGAAACTGCGCTCCTGCAGGATTGCCCTCACAAACAACAGGATGCTTCGCCTACCAGTAGGCCCTCTTTCCACTTGAAACTAAAGGGAAAGATATGTTTCACACACAGCAAAATGAGCTCGGCCACCTATCATTCTTTGGAGGCTCCGGCGCGCAGCCTCGCCAGTCTCCAAAGAGAAATGGGTTTTTAACCCTACTTGAGTAGACCAAAACAACTTGTCCCGTGCCGCTTCTTGGCTACAGATGCTCTTACATCATTAAAAAGCATCGCCATATGCATCGAAAATAACTACTCACGTTTTTGTTGCAAAAGCGTGTTTTGTGGTCATTCACTCGTTTTTGTACCAGAGAACGCAGCTCTTTAGATTCTTGCTCTGGATCATTTCCATGCGCCCGTTTTATCTTTTCTGTGCTTTATTTTTACTTCATTGTTCTTCTATATCGTAAAGAACTTGTCGGTGCACTTTCTTAGCAGGAAGGCTAGTTATAGATTAGTTATTTGACCACTACTCAATCGTTGCTGCTTTCGCTGCCATTGAATTAGGATATCCTTAACGCCTCATGCCGTGCACATTAACGCGCGTCTACAGAAGAGAATTGCACATCGGCAAGTGCCACGACATAGAGGTGCAGTGGACGCCTCCTAGTGACAGATCATAATAGCTCACGACCCCAGTGAATTCAGAGTAGGCTCTGTAAATATAAAGATGCTGATCGCTTAGTGTACGGACGGAAAGTTTACGCAGGAACAAAACACCAAGCAACTTGAGACTATGGGGAACGCGTCTTTCTCACTCGACAATTCCTGAAAAACGAAGAGTAAGTAGACCCACATCTCTCGGTTATGTTAGTCGTCTCTCCTTTGAGAAAAGCTTTCCCGGAGGCTGTACGGTAAATCGCAGCATCGCCAAATCACTTTATTATGTAAGTTACAAATCTAGAAGTGGTTTGTCTTTCTGCGACAAGTGCTATATGCTGATTTCCTGAAAATTAAAAATATATGCATCGCAAAAGGCGATGCCTGAGTAGTAGGAACGCAACCGGAGACCTGGAATTACTCCACAACGAAACAACGTCACCCTGGTCTGCTGGTGCTTTGAATTGTGGTTTTGACATTGCGATTCCAATTTTGCCGTCGGTCATAGCCGGCTCTCACCGACGCTGGACACGCAAGCGAAGTGTCTGTACACGCGATAGAGCTGTTAAACCAGACGGCCCTGTGAATTTCTTGCGTAAAATGTGACTCAGCATTTAGGTGCTCTAGGTGCGCTTTGCAAGTGGGGTCGCCAAATGTAAGTCCAAGATTTATGCAGTGAGGCCCTAAATGCCTCCATGGACTTCGCGACAGATGCTCTGTAGTTGCCTTTTCCTACGGGCTGGTAGTCAGCCAAGCTGACAGCAGGAGGTCCCTGAACGGTATCGCGGCTACTTTAAGGACTCGTACACAGTCGGCACAACATATGCACTAGGTTATTTTAATGCTTTTCTCGACAGGTCAAGTTGCAGCACCAATATCGTGATTGAGCTGGCAACGCAGGTAGCACCTCAGTGAGGGCAGCATGACTGATATAGTCGTATGGCTTGAGCACATCGATGGCGAGAACTGTCCGGATGCGGGTCGGTCGGCCACCGATCAGAATAATAGAGGATAAGTGTTCTAGGCCTTCCTCTGCTGCAAGGTGATGGCGAAAGCCAATCTGTGACAGATGGCTACTGCCAACGGTTCGCCAACATGCGTTCCAACGTTCCAAACAATTTGCGAAGAGTAGACGTGAGAGAAATTGGTGCGAAAGTTCGATATGTTTTCATGAGGTATTCCTGGCTATGGGATGGCGCTGATATCTGCTTGCAGCCATTGCTCGCGCACCTCTCCTTACGACCAGGCAGTAATTAACGAACCGAGAATAGCCTGCAAGGTAGTTTCCTCTAGGTTTTTAAACACCTCAAATGCCACACCGTCAGGACCAGGAGCAGTCCTCAGTGTTGCTTGATCTATTGTATTCCCGTGATTACATGAGGAGATAGAAGTGCGCCTGCAATCGGCGGAAACATGAATGGGGCGGAGACCACGGGTGGCTGCGCATCATAGCTGGGAAATAATGCCTGCGCCATGCCAAACGCAAATATATACGCTGCTTTTCCTGACGCTAAGCACGCGCTGGCAGCTGGCTCAGCGGAGCGTCCACTGCCTTCCATTGCTCGGAAAGTTCTAAAGATGGAGATTGTGCTCGTGTTTGAACCTAGCGTGGAGCACCACGCCAATCAGCTTTGCGCGAAAGGCGGCGTTTGTGGCGTCGTGCGGAAGCTGTCAGGTGGCGGTGGTGGAGCTGAGTCTCCATGGATTCCTCGTATCGGCTGGCGTCAACATCTGTCTGGGGATGCTGTAACCAAAGCTTAAGCGCTGCATGTTTGCCTTCCTGGTCGCAGCGGCTTTGGGAGCTGCGGAACACACAGTTTGGTCGTTCTAGCCGTGTTTTTTTTATCTCTGTGCGTACTAAAACTGAAAATCGGTCGTCTTGAGACCCCTTTACCAAACGTTGGGAATATCAGCGCACGAAATTAAGGACACGGGTATCTCATTTTCCTCTCTATCAGTACAGCGGGCCGCATATTCCTAACACCACGGATCGATAAGTTAGCGGAAAGTCTGAATCGTTTATGAATATATGGGCTTCTAGAATAGAGCCGTGGCGCGCAAAAATTGAGCAGATTTTGAGGAGCCAAGAGTGCCGGGCAGCACTCTGGCTTTATATACCGATTATGAGGCTATGGGTCGTGGAGCAGCTTATGAGCTCCGAAAACGCACCGCAATGTGGCCTGAAGCAATTTCTTTTTATTGGCGCGATATTCAGTTGGAAGGAGAAAACCAGGAGGAAAGCAACTACGACGGCGTTCTTGAAGCGTTTCTGCCCAGAAGGAAACTTGATGAGGGGCCTTATTGGTCTCTTAATTCTGCTATCTGAGTAGCTATACGCTGTTATGCCCGTGCACGCATTCCGCTGGCATCCGCCGAAGCCAGCGCCGTGCACACGCCATTGCGCAAAATAAGCCCAGACTCTCGGACATGTCGCGGCTTGTAGTGTGATTCATCCAGCCTTGCCCAGCGGAATCTTCCACCTCCCCTCTCGCAAGCGCCGGATCGAGACGCAACCAACGCTTCGCCGGCAGCCCTTTCCCAGCTGCAAAGTTCGAACGGCCTAGCTGCACTTCTAGCCACCGTAGCCCAGCTCCTCTCGTCCAAGATAAATACTAATGACCCCGATTATTGGTCAATGTAGCACAGTATGTCAAAACACGCCGGGAGTGTCAAGGACGACGCCGCCGATCTGGCCAGCCGGAATGTTGAAGCCCATGCCACAAGCGAGCAAGTACTTTCAATAGATTGGAATGAACCTCCTCGGCCGCTTCTCAACGTCAACATAGGGCAAAAAAGTGGATCATTACCGCGACTTACTACTTGAGCCGCTACATCTAAGCAAAATCACTGCCGAGTGGTACTGCTTTTTTGTATAGCAGATCATTTTGCGTCACGGCGCACCAGAACTTTGCATCACGGAGAGGGGAACGACTTCTACGGTCGAGGTCACCCAAACCATTCTTACCTACAGCCACACAAGTCACCGGCGAAGTACGCGTGCTATTCCATGCCAGCGGTCTTACAGAGCGTCTGAACTAAACCATCGCTGACATGCTCGCCATACATCGCCGGACAGAAGGCCTGGGATGCCATGCAGCCTTACGTCGTCTTTGCCAACAATATCGCAGTGCAAGAGAACACACAGACGATACAGTTTAGGCTCGTCTAAGGCAGGGAGGCAACCACTGCGCTCGACGCGATGCGCCTGAACGTCACATATGAAAACAACATCGACGTCGCAGCCTACCTTCAGCGCGCAGAAGAACGACTACTTGCCCGATATCGGATCAAAGATCAACTGCGCACTGAAGCCTGACACTACAACTCACGCCGACATCACGAGGAATACAACCCGGGTGACCCTGGCTTCGTGCGGACGTCCGTTCGCCGCCGCAGACTGAGAAGCTTCTGCGCCGCTACTGCGGCCCCTACCAGGTCATTCGTCGACTTGGAAGAGCTTGACTACGATGCGTGCCCCACGGAGCGTCAGGTTTAGCGACAGCATCACAGCGGCCCCGTTCAAGCCCAGAAGTTGTGCATGTCATGCCCCTGAAGCCTCCTTATGGACGCTAACGTTCGCCCTATAATTTCAGTACTAGTGCGTCATTACACGACAAATGTCCCTGACGTTGCGCTCGACCATGTGAAATTTGTCTTTAAAAAATGATGCGAAGTTATCGTAATATGCGTAATTAAAACCTGAAATACTTTTCCCGAAAAAAATTCTTTCGCGAGGAGAGGGCAGTTTGAATATATAGAAAAGGCGAGAAACCAGGCATTGCTCAATTATTAATAACAAGTTCACGTTTTTAGAAAGCACTTGAAAATTTTTTTCATTGACATTTGCACCTGCCTTTCGATCTCATTCGAAGGATGCAGCTTTCCGCGGTATAAACGTTTTTGAAAATCGAAGCAAAAGTATCAGAATGTATCATTTTTGTTGTTTTTTTAAATATGAACTTGTTGTCGGAAATTCTAAATAGCCATTTTGTTTGTATAGATGTCTAGTACCTATAATAATGTTACAGGTGATGAAACTGCGTACATCGGACTAAG
Source organism: Amblyomma americanum (assembly GCA_030143305.2). NCBI lineage: Eukaryota > Metazoa > Arthropoda > Arachnida > Ixodida > Ixodidae > Amblyomma > Amblyomma americanum. The sequence goes on along the minus strand of JARKHS020027389.1, from coordinate 196,115 downwards.
AGAAATACTAAATTTGCAAAAAGTGCTGTTTGAAATAAAAATACATGTCATATTCACCTTGAGGTTTTCTAAGTAAAAATTCAAACAATAACGCGTTACGTAGAACAGTTTATTACCTTTTTTGAAAGTTTTATAGAGAAGTTTTTTGTTTAAAGCGAGAAAAAATTTTTGATGTTGAGCTCTCGGGCCGCAAGTTGCGTCGTCTCTGAACGCCTCTTCACCGGAGAACACCGCAGTAGGCAATGCACGACACTTATGGCCAGATAACTTCGTTTGCTGTCGTTCGCTGTTGTGCATTTTAAGGGCTCGAGGTACATAAGATATCCCGCTAAGTTCGGCGCATGGTATGCAATAAACGAGATCGTTCTCGCTTTCCAAGTTCGAATAGGCCCGTTTTCGTGCGGGGCGACGAAGAGAAGAAAAACAAGGGCATTCGGCGTGCTGTCTCGCATGGACAACGATGTGGGATGACCAGGGGGCATGGCAGGTGTATCACAAGCGCTTTATTCGTATCCGAAAAGATCGCGAAGAGGGCGCGTCTGGGAGCGCATGTGGAGGTAACGCGGCGAGTAACGCGAAAGGGTCTGGCGGTGAACGCGGCCCGCTCGCGCAAAGTTGCATCGCTCGCATGTAGGCGCTTCGCCAGCACAGTGGCTCGACTACAGTTGTCACTGGAGTATTATTGCAGAAATAGCGCTTATTAAATCAAATGAAACGAAGACATCACATTGGAAGCAACCGGGCATGAGCCTTTGACGGCCACAAGCGTCAGGTACCATGTGGTGCTGCTGCGTCGCGGATTTTTCAACACCGGATCGTTCTGGCCATTTTCAGATCGACATTCTTTCAAAAAATTATGCTGGTGATTACGTCCGTCATGGCGCCGACAAGAATGACTGAATGCGACAGAATCACACCCAACAACTAGCTCATTTCACCATGTGCTTCCCCAGCAACGTTAATAAAATCTTTTCCCACGGATACCTGTTCGACTAGTCAACGTTCCCATGCTTGCTTGCAGTGCAAATCTCACTTAAGAACAAGACCTATACATTTAGAGCGGTTAGTACCAGCAGTGTCGTGCTCTGCGGTGAAGAGGCGTTAAGAGACAACGCAACTTGCGCACCGAAAGCTCAACTTCAAAAATTCTTTTCTCGCTTTATGCAAAAATTATCTCAATAAAGTACAGAAATGAAGGGCAATAAACCGTTCTACGTAACCCGCTATTGTTTGTATTTTTACTAAGACCACCTCACGGTGAAATTAACGAGTGTTCTTGGCTTAAAACGCACTCTTTGCAAATTAAGCATTTTTTTTTGCTTCGATGTACAAAGTTTCATCGCCTGTAATATTCATTGTAGATACTAGAGACCTAGAGGAACAAAATGTCTATTCCTGAATTTCTGAGAGCAAGTTGATATTTAGAACAAAAAAACGACAAATATGGTACGTCTTCATACATTTTCTTCGATTTTTAAAAATATTTATGCCGTGGAAAGCTGCGTGATCCGAATTATATCGAAAGCCAGAATCTGCGCAAATGTCAGAAAAAAATTTTGAAGCGTTTGCTAAAAATTTGAACTTGTTAATAATAATTGAGCAGTGCGTGGTTTCTCGCCTTTTCTATATATTCAAACTGCCTTCACATCACGAGTAAATTTTTTTCGGCAAAAATATTTCAACATTTCATTACGCACATTACAACAAGTCCCCATGAATATTTTTGAACAAATTGAAGGCGGTCGAGCGCAACGTCTGAGACGTTTGGCGTGGAATGACCAATTGTTCTTTTGTTCTTTTGTGTTTACTTCTTGTTATTTTGCATTCCTTTATTTTTGTTGTAAATCAACCAGCCGATGCTTATTTCAGATGGAAGTAATGACGCGAGTCTTCGTGGTTTGTTCACGCCCAAATACGCCGGCAGACGGCTTAAACATTTTGTTTGTGACGCGAGGTGCGAGCAATCTTATCTGTGTTGATCATGACCACGAAAAACTGCAAATATTTCTAGATTGTTGTAGCTGCTTTAGGTTCCTTAATTTGAACGTTCCCTGCCAGGTTTAAATTGAGCGCTGCCAAGAACTGCAGGCATTCTGTTCGAAGAGCGCCGAGCATGCTTGTTGAGTCATTAAGTCTCTTGTGGGCGCAGACCAGCCCCATAAAGTTTTCTTTTTAGAATTTTTCGCTCTCTTCCTCACTACCGGACTGTCGTCACCACTACGGGACAATATATTAACGACCTCCTCAAGCACGCATCTTACCAAATTAGAACGTCTGCTACTGCCCGTGTAATATTCCGCCCAGTAGCTAATCGTACTGGTGAATAAGCCCTCCGACAGGAACCTATCCACATAGAGCAAGGATGAAAAAATGGCTCATGACCTTTACCAAAAGCAACTATAAGCTCCTTTGCATTACCCGTCACCATTGAAAAAAGAATGCTAAGCAGTCCATAGAATCAGTATCACCTTTCAAATCCTTATTCGTCACATTGTCTAATGACATAACGTGAAATTTGGATGTAGCTATCGCGATGCCATTAGCTAACTAAACACTGGCATTTAACGTCAGCTTCGGCTCGCCCCAAATCACGCGAAATTGCTCGCTTACTAGTTACTGGTGCGACCTAAACTGGAATATCGAACCGCCGATGCGACGCGCACCATGTTAACCTCATGAACAATCTAAAAGCAGTGGAAGGTTAATCCATTCTTGTTATACATATGACCAGTGTTCCAGCCCTAAAAGCTAAATCCACGATATTGCGTCTTTCAGCGCGTAGTCGCATTGCCACGCTATTACTGTACCCAAGGTTCTATTACTGATCGCTTTATCGTGCACCTTACAACTTGCCACCGTCATACCTATTCTCAACGCTCCCGCTACCCTCTTCAAGGCTTCCGTCCGCGAGCCCGAACTGTTACTTTTTCAGCATCCTCGCCATTTGACATGACGAGCATATGGTGGACATCACCTTCCCGTCAACGTTCGCTGAAAATTTAACTAACCGCTGGCGCCACTAGACACATGTGGTGCCTTACTCGCCCTTTTTGTGCGGATTCTAATGAATATTCATTACGCCTCTTTATCCAGGAGTCTTGACGAGAACCAAAATGAAATGAAAACCGAGGGTTGAATAAAGTACTCTGGCGTGTAAAGACTTTGGAGTTAGCACTTCTCAGGATCGCGATCTCCTGCGAGATTCCTAGGGATCCCCACCTTAATTGTTCTCCGAAGCGGGCTTTCGGCCGGCTCGACGGCCCCTGTAACGCGGTAAAATTTATATATTGTAACTTTGCACCGAATATCAGGAATGTGCTCCAGTATGACGGTAACTGTTGCAAACTTAACGAGCCTATGGTGAGCGCCCCCATCGCGCACGTTTCTTAGTCCTCCGTCTGCAATACTAACAACGATAGCTGACCTACAAAGCTGAAGAGCGCATGGTCCCATCAGAAATTGTTTTACAGTAAAATTTCTGCTTAGGCCCGTAAATTCATCAAGCATCAGAAAGAAACATAGATGCCATTCAGCAGAGTTAACAATTTCACAATAATTGTGTAGCGTGCAAAGTATTTTGCTAACATATACATGTAATAACAACGCCGACGATCTTATTTGGTACTGTATCAGAGAAGGCAGTCAGTTTTGAGACATTTGTATATTGTCCTATCAAGATAACACAAAGTAAGCAGACCAACTCGCTCTATTTTCTACGTATTGCATACAAATTTATCGAAGCAGAAACAATTCACACAGGCAAATAGTCAGAAATGGATTGTGCCAATTGCAATTTACTTCTGGAAACCCAGATCCGACGTATAAGCCCCATACAATACAGCTGGCAATACGTTTATATACCTATTGCATAATATCACACAACAATTCGTTTCACAATTACTTAAAGAAAGCATCCTTCGCGATTGCTCACTGTGTATGATTTCTGATTGCAAGGTCGTGGGTTTGGTTCAGGTTGCCGCAGCTGCATTTGGATGGAGACGAATTGCAAACGCGCCAGTGAATTGTGGGATGTGAGTGCACGTTCAAGAGCCCCACATGGCCAAAATGAATGCGCAGCCCTCCTCTACGGTTTAACCTACAGCCCTTGCCTCGCTTCGGGATCTTATATCCCAGAATTCACAGTGGACCAACCTGTTTAAATAAAAATAGTGCAGATTTCTGGAGGTATTGCGTGGAAGTTATTTGTGCATACAAACACACAATTTCAAGTTAATAATTTTTAATTACAGCTATGGGTAAAAACGGCACATACTGTTTCTTTGTACGAAGAGTGAAAAATCCCTCAGTTCGGATTAAAATAATCAATTAGCAAACAAAGCGTTCTCTTCTTGCAAGAGAGGTCGTGAAATATTGTCACACAGTGGCTACAGATACGATGAGCAACAAATATGTTCGTTTCCATCCACGCTGATATTACACTTTGAAAATAACATTCTATGCGCGCATGCTTGTAAAATCTCTTAGGACCGCCGTTGTCTTCATGTATGGTAGAATAGAGGAAAAGAGAAGAAAGAGCTCGCAGGAGAGAGTTCAAGCAAAAATAACAAAGATTTGAAACGCAGCAGATGGTTCAACTCGGAAGATATATGGGCGTTTAGGAGCTGAGGAAAAATATGTTTCAAGCTCGAAACAACAGCAGCGGAAAAAGCCAGGGCTTGCAGCTGATTCGTCTTTTGAGGAACATTTATAAGCGAAACTGGCAAAATTGCACAAAGAGAGCGAGAGCATCACAAACTTTTTCGCAATGCTCATGTTGTGGTGGATAACGCACGTCAATCATGTTGTGCCGTATAACTCAAGTTCAGCTGCTTCGTGTAAACTTGTGTAACACTGATTATATGATAAAGTTTTTGTCCTGAACTTTCTACGAACTTCTGCATAAACGCTGAAGCAAACATAACGATAGGTGGGCAACTCCACTTTTAAGTAATAGAAGCAAGGTAGGAATGTTTTGAACATAAAAAAATTTGGTCAATTTCAGCTGTTGTACCGTCCTCGGAAGAACCTCTATCTCGGAGGTACATTGAGCTTCCAATACGCTCATAGTTTTTAGCGCCAAATTATGCGCATCATAAGGAGGATAAGAATGGTTAGCTGTGCAAAATTGTCCAGAGAATGTTGCATTTGATAAAAATAAACTGCTTCATGCGCCTGATTAGCTAAACAACACAGCTCGCTATTAAAATACTCGCTTTTGTGCCATTCTCAGTCTTAGAAATGTTTTTTTCGAAATAAATAAATAACAATGATCAAGTTCTCACGTGGAGCTTAAGGCGTTATTTAAGAAGAGCTATTTTACCTTATTTTAATGCACTTTTCATTTTCACATCATAGTTTGGGGCAGCTACAGGGGACACTGTCGGTAGGAATATTATTTGAGTCAGCAGATGTACTTTATATTTGAGCACGATAACGTTTTCGTCAACACATTGTAGTGAGCATAGACGCACTTGTCCCGTCCATAAGAGAATTGCTGTGGTAACTATTTCTTATTGCTTTAGTGGCGTTAAATGGTTTTGTGACGCAGGGAAACCCCATCATGAAGAAGTCACAAGCATACCTCCTCGATGAAATCAGAGTTGTAGCATCGAAATAATTTTGCCCGCATAAATTCATCCAGATAATAATTTTTTTTTTCAGAACGCTTCTGAGTGGAATTCTGTGCCTGGTGACGCACTTCCCAAAGTAGCAAAACGGCGTGAATGGTAACAGCTCATAGACAAGAAGACAAAGACACAGCGCTGACCTGAGCAATTTATTGCTTTTCTTGCAACAAATACAGCAATCATCGTTCAAAATAGTAAAAATGCCATTGGATTGTGGTTTTGTCACTTCAGTCATGAATACTTGTCAAGATATTGGATATAGTGGAACATTAGTGATAGCGCGATTCCGCAGGTTGAACTATTCTTAACTAGTACAATGCATGCCTCCTGTAGTTTGCGCATGAGCTGTCAACTATGTTCTCACAGAATTTTACATTGTCGAAACTGTGGCATACAAACGGAGTGCGACATATGTCTTCCCAACTTGCTGCTATAGCCTTCCTCATCGTTGGGACATGTTGCAGTCATTCTACCACTGTTTATTGGAGAAGCCTACATGTGCTGGTGCCATGCCGAGCATACGAGAAAACGCCTGCTGCTCTAATCAGCAACGCACTTGAAGCTTTAAAAGGGGTTGTAACTGAAGGTGCATTGAAAATTCCCCTCACACATTAAGCATTATCCGTCAGCAGGAATGGATCGATGCCGAACTGGCAAGGTTGGTGAAGCTAGTTTCCCGGATGACCTTATCTGCAGCCTTGACTTCAATACAGCGCGAGAAATTCACCGATCGACCCCCCTGAGGCCCCAAAGAGGATGGAAAATAGATGGCATGCCTCATTGCACAGTATCAGCGCGCGTTAGAGAATGTCGCCCGGCGGGCTGATGCTAACTTAGTGTGAATGCGCCCAGAACTTTATCTAGTTCGTACAAAATGGTCCGCCAAGGTGCTTCAGTACGCAATATTGCACCAGTAAATTAGAATTGAACAATAGATACTTGAATACTGCAGAATGAAAAAGGCATCTGCCACTAAATAGTGAGCCATTGTTCTTAAGTGCTGTTTGTTTGAAAATTATTAACTGCTTTGAAAATTCTTGATGCAGTCTTTTAAAACAAAGGCAATGCATTTACTGCAAGGTCAAGCGATTCCACCATCTTGCTTGTGACTAAAGAATAGTTGTCATGGAGAGTAAGGTCGTCGTTGAAGGCAGTCTTGACATCGTTTTTTCCTCGAGCGGGGAGCTTAGATAAAAGAGTCGTACAGCCCAGATTTCTTACCAAGGTGAAAGACAGCAGTCGTGTCTGGGTAGGAGGAAGGAATAAATAAAACGAGAGTGCACCGCTTTGCAAGAGACCATTTACCCTGTAGAAGCCATTTCCACTCCAAATGATTCACTACAAAAAAAAAAAAAATTGGCTGCGCAAACTGCCAGAGGTTATTGCCCAAAAAGTATGTTTGATCACTTTTTGAAATGCGAGTATTCACCAGGGACTCTCGCACTCTGGATGCAATAGCATGCGTTGAGACTCGCCCGCCTACTGTTCCATTAAAAACCCATCGCGAAAAAGGCGGCGCGGCAAACGCAGACCGCGAGCTGTGTAAGCAGGGCGACATAGCGCTTGAATACAGCCTTGAAATATAGTGAATAAAGTCTGCTAGCATGTCCCCATCTTTACTCTCAGGAGCTCTCTCCGCCTGCGAGTGGAGCCGTTTTTACGATGAACCTGTTGGCGATCGTAGATCTCATGCTCAGTGTTTCTCTGCTTGCATCGAAAGGAAATGGAATGGTTTCATGCAAGTACAAGATGAGTAAGTGTGAAGTATTGGTCTGAATGAAATATTGCATTGAGAAATATTAGCAAGGCATATCAAGGGCCAAATATTTATAAGCACTTCTAAAGCGCTTAAAAAAGTGTATCTGTCAAGAAACGAAAATTTGGACTCATTGGGACGACGAGCGCTAATTAGTTTAATCGTGTAGGAGGTTGTGGCTAAGCACTAAACCAGGGTGGCCGAATCTTGTTGTCGTAAGGGAGTGCTTTATAAATTCTCTTCACCCAGATCAGGCAGCACTGCGGGCCTGTTTATGCAATTTCTCTGCCACGCGGATTTTTTCCTAATCCGCTCGAGAATTGTATGGAACCGGGATTCGAATTCGAACCTCGGTGGTCTTGCACGTAAAGCGGATCATCTACCTCTAGCCCATCGCTGCAACTGCCGCGGCCTACCGTGCTTAGCGGCTACAGCAACTGACCAAATCAGCGGTCAGATCTGGGACGCAGTGGAAGATGCTAAAAATCTCTGGCTGCGCACAATTCTCTATTGGAAAGAGAACCTCGCAACATTTAACGCTAGAGCATTTTCTAGTGAAACTAGACCAGCAGTGCTGATCGAGAAACCAGTGGGTGTTAAATCGGATGTCAGATATCTTAGGGAGGTTGTAAAGACGGAAGAGACGTATACACTGCTAAAGCGCGGGCATGTACTATGTTATCGTGGATAAGCGGACACACGTGAACTAGCTGTGGGATTCCTCTTTCTTCGAGCTATAACTAGAGTTAGCCCATTGGGCTTAATAAGACGCACAAACACAAGGCCGTACAGGGTTACCCACCTATATCTAGGTTTGATGGCCACATTGTCCAAAGCTTGCGTGCACACATGGAATCGGGAATGAGGGAAGCAAAAACACAGTAGAAAACTTTACTATTGGGTAATTTCAATGCAAAGCTAGGAAATAGGTAGGCTGGTGACCAGGCAGCAGGAACATTGGCACAGGCTCTTGGAATAAAACGTGAGTTATCAGTAGAATTCTCAGAGAGAAAATATCCGGATGATGCATGCCTTCTTCCGCAAACGAGAAAACAAGGAATCGACGCGAAGAGCCTCATTTGTGTCTTAAAAAGGTGAGACTTCATACTATGTGCTATACCTGGCATCTTGCTGGATATGCAGGACCTGGATGTGCTGGATGTGCAGGTGCGTTGTAGCTACCACAGGATGGGAGGGTCTCGATTTGGCCTAGAAATGGTGAGGGAACGGAAGGAACTAGTAAGGCTGAAATCCATCGCCGAGTTAGCAATAAGAGCGAAACTTCAGGGATTTAGGAGTTCTCTGCAGAATGTATATCCGGCTTAAGCGATGAAGAAAACCTCAATTTCCAAGCATTCAGAAATAATCATCAATAGTTACGCATAGCGCAGTAGAAGGTCGGTAGGACGGTTTGACACGTTAGCGGCAAGATCTCGCAGGAGATGCAATATAAAACTAAAAAACGTCTACTAATGAGAGTACCAAACCCCATCTCAGAATACAACTGGCGGAGTTTTCAAAGTTAATCAATAAGCAAAACGTACCCTTAGTTAGGTAAATTTAATTTGGAGAAAATTGAGCATGCTCTAACAAAGGTAGCCTTAATGCGGCGAAGATAGAACTAGGCATAGAGAAAATTCAGATGTATTCATTAGAGACAGAGGGCAATGTCATGACATATGGATAAGATGAATGAATGAATGAGACATTATTTTCACTTTAAAGGGGATGGACGGCAGACAAAAACCTACAAGTGTGTAGCTTGAAAGGGTGTGTGACACAGTGCAGGAGCAGGATAATAACGCTTCGTACTGGACAGCGCCCAAAGAGGACTAACAATTTATAAGAACTTATATATATATATATATATATATATATATATATATATATATATATATATATATATATATATATATATATATATATATATATATATATATAAGGTGCCACACAAGGCTGCTAGCAATCAGTACAAACAATTAACTACAAGGAAAGAAATATAGACAAGCAGCTAAAGAACTACATTAGACTTCCGTAAAACACAAAATTAGAATAACACTTGAAGCTACACGGTTCTACGAACCAAATCTAGCTATAATTTTATTTCAATACTTTAAAGACCTAATGCGGGCAATACATAGGGGGATGCATCAAAGAAAACTTGACAGATATACAACACAGCATATAAACGTCTGAAGACAGAAATAAACAAGTTAAGAAGCCAGGTACAAGTTAATAGGAGGGGGGGGGGGATGGCTAGGAACAGGTACTGAAAAAATGCACATGTAGCAAATCCCACAAAACAAAACAAAAACCGCACCTTCAGAAGTTACAGAACATGGCATTTAACATTTCATGGAACGACACGTACACACTGAAGGAAACGAAAAAAAAAGCGCACATCATTCTCCATTGGAATTTTCTAAGCATGACCAATGAGCTGTTCGAAACGATGATGTTCCAGCAATAGCCGCCATGCTAAAAGGAAGCGAATTCCACTCTTCAATAGCTTGTACCAAATTTCAGTATTTGTGTCGTTGTGACCGAGCGAAAATTGGTTTAGTCTTCTTCATATGATATACTCGAGCCCATGTGTGTGGTGCCGGATATGATGTGAACTTGCAAATGGTGTGTTGCTGTCGTAGAGAGTATAGAAAAATTATAAACGGCTGAATTTTCTGCGCATGACCAGAGGCAGGAGATGGAGCGAAGTTTTCAGTGCTGTTACACTTTGATACCGACAGTAACGGGAAAGGATGAATCGAGCAGCCTTGTTCTGCACAGATTCTAATATGTTAATAAAATAGATATAGTGAGGGTTCCAGATTACTGACGCGAATTCTATTGCAGGCCTGATTAGCATGTTGAATGCGTGCAGTTTTGTGTCCTGGTTGGCTTGGTGTAGTCGGTGTTTAGGAAGATCAAGTTTTTTTTAGGCTTTCGTAGGGATCAGTTCAATATGAGAGCTCGAGGATAAATTACAGCTAAAATTAACACCGAGGTATTTTACCGACGCCGCAGTCTCAATGATAGTAATATTTACTGCGTAGGCATAGGACTCGTGTTAGCAGCGGAAATAAAGTAGAGATGTTTAGTTTTATCATCGTTAAATACCATTTGCCACCTGCCGCACCAGTGAGTTAGCTCATCAAGATCAGTCTGGAGAGCAATGATGTCGCAAGGGCTCGATATTACTCTGTAAACTACACTGTCGGCTGCAAATAATCGTATTGTTGATGTTATTTTCGACGTGATGTCATTAATATATATTAAGAAAAGCAGTAGACCCAGCCCCAAACCCTGGGGCACTCCTGAAGCAACACCTCTACGTCTTGATAAGAAGTTCCCTTGCTTAACTGACTGAATTGCCCTCAGACGTAAAGAAATCATTTTTCCTTGTGAAAAATTTGTTTCACAAATGCGGCAACGTGAGCTGTAGCGCCTGTTGTCGATAATTTGTTCGTATGCGTGGCAGAAGTCGTTAATTGGGTGAAGCAATACTTCACTTTTTGTTTTTTAATCTAACGAGAGACATGAGAAAAGCAGCTGCTGAAGGAGAAGAGAACCCGAGGTAATATACTAGCCGTTATTCTAATAGGTCAATAATGCGAATAATCCTGAATTGAAGCAAAAAATCAACATTACATGCTAACAGGCCCTGGCAATAAATCTAATCGTTTTCTTTTTGAGCATTAGTAATTGATTATTGCTTCTGCTAATATTATTACTAATCCTTTGTCATCGAGAAGGTCTTTTAGAGGATCGTGAAGTAAAAAAACCAGGTCATGACGAATAAACACACTGTGTCATCAATCCCTGAATACAGCAGCGCTCCGGTTTCGCAGAGCGGTCTGGCGCTCGAAAGCCGCCATGATGCAACGATTGCCGATGCCGGTAGAGAAATGTGACCCATGCAGTTATAGGGTGACACTGCCAGGAAGCTTGGCAAGGCAGGGAATTGGGGGGTAACGAGCAACAAATATGCAAAAATAAGGGAGTGAAGAAAGTAGGTATAGAAGCGCACATATTAGTGTACAAGGAGTACCTACAGCTTCAAGATAATTGAAAATGCTGGCTTTTCGACGTGTAGTTAGTTCCAGAAATATTCCAGAGAACGAAATAGTAATAATGAGATGGAAGAAGTCTTGCGGAAATTTTTCAACGGTGAAGGCGGGAGACTAGCACAGGGACGCTGAAAAATTTTGTAAGAGTGGGACCGGGACGAGGAGAAAGCGTCAGGTGCCAGAGATAGCTGGGCAAAGCATCTGCATAGGGAACCTTTTGCCAATAGCTGCAAGTAAGACGGTTGCGAAATTGTTGGATGCTGTCAGGAGAGGAGGCAAGTCGGCCAGGGGGCATCCGTACGGAAGGCTACGAGCACATCGGAAGATGGGCAGTATAAAAATTAGCGAAATTTATTTCTCAAGCGCCCAGACAATAGATAAATAGTTGTTTGCTGCCCCCCCCCCCCCTCATTACAAAGCAGTTGCTGTTGTCTTTCATACAGACCGGCCCCGGAACACCGGCGAGTGGGTGCTTCTCACTAAGAGCACTGCAGTTAAAATGGCTCAGTGTGAGCGCATATTCAGATTTCCCAGCACTATTTACATTGCTTTCCACCATTCCGATTATCACTCGCACAAAAGTTGTATACAGGCTGCAGCGATTGAAGCATTGTGCCGGTCGAACGGAAAAAATGATCAAACCGCTCCAAAACTTCAATGTGGCAACGCAGGACTGGTTTTTATGATGTTTGCACGGCGTTAAAATCGACAAAGCTACGAAAAACCAAATGCACTGAGATAAGGACCGGAAAAAAAAAACAATCCGTGCGGCAAAGGCACAATTCGATCTATTTTGAATACCAATGTCTGCGAGCGATTTCAACACGGTGTTTAGGAGGGTAACGTCGGTCACAATGTAGGAGCAAGAAAGCAGTGCCATCGAGGTGCTGAATGTAGGCTTTTCACTACAATTCGTGTGCAATGGGTGAAACATGCGCTGAAATGCCGCAGATACGTTGCTGATAGCATGAAATCACATTATATTCCTACAATCTTCCTTGTGTGAAGAAGCATACCTGTGGGCTTTCCTCGGCGGCGATTTGAGGCAGCTAGTAGAGACTTCTAGCAGACCGCATTGACCTTCCGGTGCGCTGGGACCCCCACACCGGATTGCCATCGGAGCATAGCACTAGAAAAGAGTTTAAGCTCAGCGTCTAAAACTCCCGAATGAGAGTAGGAGAGCGGGGCGCAGTGCTGCCCCATCTATTAGTGAAAAGCGTAAGAACTGAAGCGAATGATTCATGCTTCTTTTTTTAATACAGAAATTTGCAAATAAAGACGTTGTTTGTTTTTCTAGTATATTCACCATTAGTGGTCCTTTAATATGAGTGCGTGGCTTCTTCGCTTGCAGGCGTGTTAGCGCCGCGTTTGTGCTCGATAAAGCCGACGCACCAACATACGCACTAGAGGCCGATATGTTAGGCTCTCACAAAGATCGCCCGCTGGGCGCTATCTCCTAGGATGACCAGAGGAGCGGGCGAGCGCGCAGAGCCGTAAATTCGCTGGCCGCCTGAGTGTTGTGCGCATGCGCAGCGGCGTCCCTTCTCGTCCGCTCCTCTGGCCGTTGGCCTGCTCTCCTAAATGTCTCTACTATCCGCACCGTAAAACCAAAGATGTCAAGAATTTCGCTGCGTTTACATAGTTAGGAGTATGGCATTTTGCACATAGCGTGAAATCGTCATCACGAGTGTTTATTTTCACACACCAAAAATCAATATAAAGCGAACAGGCCCATCGCTCGTTTGAAAGGGGAACCTCTGTGGTAGTGCGACCGCAAGAGAAGTGCGCGGAGACTCGAAGCTTCTAGGCGGCTGCAGCATGGTCTAGTACTAGCCTTAATTTTATTTTTACTTTTACCGGGACACCTATAAAAGCCATGTCTTAAGCGGTTGCCCACGAGTTTATCTCTCTGGAGATGGCTCCACTCCGCGATTACATCATCATTGACCCAGAGCACTCGACTCTGGTCCCAGCCGAAAGAAAGAAAATGCGTGAGGGTAGATTCCGCAAGGGAAGGCAAGCAGTGCTGGCATGCTCGTCTTTTCTCCAGCAAGCTGGTGACAGAGGCAAGATAGTAGCTGGGAAGGCCAGTTAGTGTAGTTTTCCTTATGTTAGCTCTTTATTTGTGCGGCCGCGCTCATAGATTAAAACTCGCGGTTCAGTGCTCATTATCAGAACACAGCAGGTCAATATGTCTTGGAATATGAGCGTCCTTGTTCTGCCGATGTCACAAAGAGTTCGTGATTTTAACAGCGTAAGCTTTTGGTTATCATGTTTCCAAATTTCGTCGCGTTGCTACCGATGTATGGGTGGATAGAAAGTAGTAGCGTCCCCTTTGAAACGGGGCAGTGGTTGTTGCCACTATGCTCAGTTTTTTTTCTTTTGTGTTTACTGTGCTGTAATTTGTTAATACAGTTCTCCATTTCAATTAAAAACACGTCTTCCTACACTTTAAAACTTATGTCACCTCTCTACTCTTGTGCTACCAATCCTCCAATCGCTTTTTGCTAATTTCCAGCGCGGATTTATTTACATGTCTACTGTTATCTCTAAACCCTAAGGCCTCAGGAAGAATGACTGTGCCTGCATCGACATCGGGATGGATACCATCGCATTTTAGGATGAGGTGTTCTATTGTTTCTTCAGATTTTCCACACACAGCACATGTGACATCTTCGTTAAATTTCTTTCTGTAGCTGCGCGTTCTAAGACACCCTGACCTAGCTTCAAAGAGGAGGGCACTTCCTCTTGAGTTATCATAAAACGTTTCCTTCCTTATCTGCTTTTTTCAGCATCGATAATGTTCTACACTATGCTTCTTTTCCATTGAATCTATCCAATTTTTACCTTCGACGTTTTTAACCTGTCGTTTAATGCTCTTTCTTTCTCCTTCCTCGTCTCTGGCAAACTTACTGGCCAGCTTTCTAGTTCGTTTCCGCCACTGTGTGTCAAAGCTCGTTCTGTACAAGTATTTAAATACCTTAGCTGCCCACCTGTTATCATCCAATTTTCTCAGCCGTTCTTCGAATAGTACTTTACTCTGAGCTTCCGGTGCTTCGAACGTTGCCCAGCCCATATCCCCCTGTACTGCCTCGATTGTGGTTTTCCCGTCGGCACCCAGTGCTAATCTTCCGACAGTTCTCTGATTTACTTCTAATCGCGGCTGAACTGCAGCCCTTAAGCATAGAACCGCATTCCCGAAAGTAAGCCCCGGCACCATTATTCCTTTCCAAATACCTCTGAGGACTTCATACCTGTTGTACCCCCATAATGCCCTATGTTTCATTATCCCGGCATCTCTTCGCCCTTTTGCTATGAGAGACTGTTCGTGCTTTTCCGTGCACATATGCCCGTTGTTTACCCAAACCCCGAGATATTTGTATTCCGCCACACTGGGTATTTCATGGCCTTGTATTGTAACCTCCTGATCAGTTGTGCCGTTGAAAACCATCACACCTGACTTAGTTGCGCTAAAACTGCAACCTAGCCTTTCTCCTTCGTCTCCACAGCAATTCACCAAAGTTTGCAAATCTTCCTGGCTATCTGCTAAGAGTACAATATCCTCCGCATATATTAAACCCGGTAGTTGTTGCTCAACAACCTTTCCGCCTAAAGTGTATGACAGATCATAACTAGATTGCTTCCTTGTAGCCTTCTTTCCATGCTTATCATATAAAACATGGACAGCAGCGGTGATAGAGGACAACCTTGCCTTAATCCTTTGTGTATCTGGATAGTTGTTGTACTCAATTCCTTCCCATGTTATTTCAACATCATTTTCTCAATATTGCCACACTGCTCACATTCTGCGAGCGCCGCCATGCGGCCGAGCGGCATTACTGGGCTCGTGTAGGAGCGAAGAAGAGGACGTTCCCGTTCGAACGCGCGCTGCTGGATGGATGGAAAAACTTTATTTTCGTCAGAGGGCATGTGTGGACGATTCCGTGTCAGATGGCCATCAACCCATGGCTGACGGCGACATGGGTGGCCCACTCCACGGCCCTGGTCTGGACGACCGGGTCTGAGCTGGCCAACACGGCCTCCCACTGCTCGAGGGAAGGATCACGCATAATGTCCGCCGGTGGCGGTGCTATGCTACAGCTCCATAATATGTGGTCATAGGTTGCCAATTCGTGACACCATTTGCACTCCGGCGGAATGTCCGGGTAGATTTTGCTCAATACGTATGGGTTGAAGAAACATCTAGTCTGCAATCGTCGCCCGACGCATTCCTGCGCCTTTACCAATTGCGTGTCCGGGGGTGGGTAAATCCTGCGCTCAAGTCTGAAATTATTAGTAATGTCATGAAAGGATACCAGCCCATCTCTCGTGGACCTTCCAGGGACGTCCAGCTCACCTACTCGGCTGACGAAACCTCGAGCATTCATGTGAGCCGTCTCGTTCCCAGGGTTCCCAGAGTGTGCAGGTACCCAGACAATTTCCGTCTCCGTAATCCCTCGCTCCGTGGCCCGATTCAGCAACCGCGCCGCGGTGACAGATATTCTGCCCCTCGCCAAATTTTGGATGGCTGTTTTTGAATCGCTGAAGATCAGGTCAGCATTACTGCTAGTCATAGCTAGTGCTATCGCCGCTTCCTCTGCAGTTTCTGGGGAGCGGGTTTTGACTGATCCAGAGGCGATCAAGCGTCCTCGCCCGTCCACCACCGCAATTGCAAATGCATCCTTGTCCTTATACTCGGCGACATCTACATAGACTGCCCCGTTGTACTTCCCGTACTTAGCATGTAAAGCTTTGGCTCTTGCCTTCCTGCGGTCCTCATGATGTATTGGATGCATGTTCTTGGGCAAAGGTTTTATGTACAAGCCCTTGTGCATTTCCCGCCTCATCTGAATTTTCGTGTCACCGGCTGGAACGTCATCTC
The DNA here is from genome assembly GCA_030143305.2 of Amblyomma americanum. NCBI lineage: Eukaryota > Metazoa > Arthropoda > Arachnida > Ixodida > Ixodidae > Amblyomma > Amblyomma americanum. The sequence goes on along the minus strand of JARKHS020027389.1, from coordinate 179,786 downwards.
CAATGCCGATCCTTTCCAATATGTCCCTTCCTGCTTTTGTTTTTGAAAGCCTACCGAGCTGCATCACCAAGTGCGCCTCCCGTAGTTCTTCTATGGTGTTGTGCACCCCTAATCCCAGCAGCCTTTCGGTAGACGCATTTTGAGGCAACCCAAGAGCCGCTTTATACGCCTGCCTAATCATAGCCTCCACCTTTCCTTTTTCCGCCGCGTCCAACTTCAAATAAGGCGTCGCATACACTATTCTACTGAGCACAAATGCCTGCACTAGCTTACACAAGTCTTTTTCCTTAACACCTCTCTTACGATTGGCGATTCTCCTGATTAGCCGCACGGTAGCATTGACCGTATTTTTAAGCCTTTGCAAGGACTCGTTAATTCTTCCTGTTAATCTGCAGATACATACCCAGGATCCTGATTGTTTGGACCTCAGCGACCGGTACTCCCCCCACTTTCACCTCTAAAGGTGGTGGCGGCGTATAGTGCCTCGCATGTATCCCTCTTGGTTTATCCCTCAGAACAAAAAGCTCGGACTTGGGCTGAGAGCACGAGAGTCCTGCTTCCCCTGCTAGCTCCTCCACAATATCCACCGCCTGTTGTAGAGTTTCTTCCAACTGTGCGTCACTGCCTCTTGTTACCCATAGAGTAATGTCATCCGCATAAAATGTATGTTTAAGTCCCGATATCCTTTGCAGCCTGGGTGGTATCTTGATCAAGGCGAGATTAAATAGGAAGGGCGATAACACCGAACCTTGCGGTGTCCCCCTGCCCCCCAATGGGAAGGGATCCGATTTCATTTCTCCGACTACAATCTCCGCAGTCCTACCCTCCAGAAATGATCTGATGTACCGGAAGGTTCTACCCCCCGGTCCTATGTCTGATAGGTTCCTCAATATTGCCTCATGGGTAACATTGTCAAAGGCCTTAGTGAGGTCGAGCCCCAAGATAGCCTTGGTGCCCGTGCCGTACCCAGGATCAACCACGTCTTTTTTGAGCTGTAACATGACGTCCTGCGTCGATAAATTATCCCTGAAGCCAATCATTGTTTCAGGTATCAACTCATTGTCCTCTACATAACCCTGAAGCCTGTTCAAGACCACATGCTCCATCAATTTGGCCAAGCACGACGTTAGCGAGATGGGACGCAGATTCTCAATGCAGAGCTTCTTCCCTGGTTTAGGAATAAATGTAATCCTAGCATGTTTCCACTCTGGCGGAATCTCCCCGGCCGCCCAATATTTATTCATCAAATTCGTGAGTGCCCCCACTGACTTGAAATCCAGGTTCCTCAGCATTTTATTAGTAACCCCGTCCGGACCCGCTGCTGACGTGGTACGAAGCTGGCCCATTGCAAACTCCACTTCCGCCACCGTAAAGTCTGCACCCAATTCAAGGTTTTCCTCTCCCGAGTAATCCGGCAAGCAACCGCCCGCCTCTCGGTTTATGTAACGACTTCGGAGTTCGTGTATAAATTCCCCAATCGTGCCTTGATACCGATGCACTAACCTAGCCATTTGCCCCTTTTGCGCAGATTTGGTTGCGGCCGGGTCTAAAAGGTGCTCAACAACTTCCATGTTTTTTTGCATCCGAATTGCCCATTCATCCGGTCACAAATCTGCCCCCACTGTTGACACTGCAACTCCAATGTGTAGGCTTCGATTTCTCGTTCTAGCTTGGCCATCTTCCTACGGAGGACACCATTATGCCTTTGTTTCCTCCACCTCCGAAGGAGACTCGCATGTGCTTCCCACATGTGTAACAATCTAGAGTCAGCCGTAAAGCCCTCCTCCTCCGTCGGAACCTCTTCTGTGGTACTCTTCACGGCCCGCTTGAGCGTGTCAATCCAGGCTCCTAAGTCCTCGATTTCCCCGTTCACTATGTCACTCCTGTATTGCCGAAATCGGTCCCAGTCCGTCACTCGAGTTCCTTTCACCGTGTCTTTGTGCTTATCAGCACTAAATATCGTGGAAAGGATATAGTGATCACTTCCCAGTGGCTGTCCCATGTTTACCCACTGTGCATCTCTGATACCATTCACAAATGTGAGGTCTGGAGAGGTGTCAATGCTTACGCTGTTGCCTATCCTGGTATGATCTAGCGGGTTGTTTAAGATCGTCCATCGCAGGTCCTGGGCAACCTGCCAAAGCTTATTTCCCTTCGGGCTGGCTCGGATGTAGCCCCACTCAGGATGAGGCGCATTGAAATCTCCCACCACGATGAGTTGAGACCTAGCCGCTAGCCGTTGCGTCTTTATCAGAAGGTCTGGCAGGCCCACCCCCTTATCTTTTGGAGAAGAGTATACATTAAGAACAAATAGACTCTTATCGTCCTTTCTTTTGGGCAAAATCTCCATCAGGACGTAGTCCTCCCTGCTGCTATCTATGGTATGCTGAATCACTGTGGTGTTGCGATGGACTAACACGGCCGTGAAGACGCTCAATACGCCCCCTCGATCAATCTCTGGTGGTGTAAATGTCTTAAATCCCGGTAATTTCACCGAGCCGCTAGCCTCCTGCAAAGCTATAATGTCCGGCTTACTATCCAGATTTTGTATGTGCAACTGCAGGTTCCCCCGCTTGCGACGGAAGCCCCTGCAGTTCCACTGCCAAACCTCAATTTGCTGGCGAGGGGCCATGGTGAAGCCCTAGGTTCACTAACATCGGCTCTTGGCCGACTACGGGAGGCAATCTAACCTCTAGCATAGCATTTAGCTGTTTAAACATGTCCATTACCTGGGTCTGGAAACCCCGCATGTGTTTCTGGCCTTCGGAATAAAAAAAAACCTTTTTTGTGCCGCCCTACGTTTGTCGGCGACATTTTGGTGGAGGTGCTGGGTATCGTTCCATGAACGCTCACCCCGAGGGCAACTCTGACGCTGATCAGCGACGCTTGGACACAACACCCGTCCACAAAGCGAGCCGCCGCCTGCGAGGCCTGCAACCTGAGTGTCAGCCACTGACGAGGCCGGTGCGTACCATGACGTCTACTACAGGCAGTCAGACAGGCCAGCCTTCCGGCACTCTCCCGCCCGTTGTAGTTCTCACCCCTCGCTCACCACCATCCTTCCACGGCGATCGGTTTGAGGACGTCGAGGACTGGTTGTCCAGCTTTGACCGTGTGGCCACTTTTAACCAGTGGGACGACGACCGAAAACTACGAAACGTCTATTTCTCGTTCCAAGACTCTGCGAAGACATGGTTCGAGAGCCATGAGGCATCCTTTACGAACTGGGAAGCGTTCCGCCGTCAGTTGCTGGCTACCTTCAGTACAAACGCACGCAAGGAAAATGCCGAACTCGCCCTTCGCACCAGGTCACAGCAGGCGAACGAAAGCGTCGCTATGTTTATTGAAGACATGGCACGTCTTTTCAATCGGGCTGACCCTGCCATGCCAGAGGCTACCGAGGTGCGCCACCTCATGGGTGGTGTGAAGGAGCAGCTCTTCGCTGGCCTCATACGCGACCCACAAAGAACCGTCAATGACTTCGCTAAAGAAGCTACAGGCATGGAACGTTCCTTACAGGAACGCAGTGCGCAGTAAGTCGTCCGGGAAGTGTTGCGGCCAGCAACTATTGTGCGTCCCTGCCAGTCGCAGGGGACGAGGCTCTTCGGGAGCTTGTGCGGAGTGTAGTTCGCGAAGAACTGCGCAACCTCCGCTTAGATGCTCCACCTGCCAGTGTTGCAGCTGTAGCCGATGCCGTCCGCGAGGAAATTCGGCGAGCAGTCCAGCCTCCAACGGCACCACAGCCGGAGCCGTACGCCATCAGCTACAACGAAGCCCTACGGACACCGCAGCCGGAGCCGTACATCATGAGCTACAGTGAAGCTCTGCGGAGACCTGCGCCAGTTCCACATGCGTTCCGCCCTGCTGCCGAACAAACGCAGGGGTACTTTCCCTCCGGCGAGCTGCGTGACTCGCGCCCTGTTCGAAAAGCTGACGTGTGGCGCACACCCAACAACCGGCCACTATGCTACCACTGCGGGGAGCCCGGTCATATCCTCCGCAACTGCCCCTACCGGTGGATGGGGTTAAGAGGATTTCCACCGACCGCACCTCGACCGCGCTATGGTGAGAGACCGCGAGACATTGAGCAGTACCTGGCCGATAATGTGCTGCCCTCAACGCCTCCACGACGCCAGTCTACGTCGCCGTCTCCAAGACGAGTTCCTCCACCCAGTCATGCACCATCATCTGGACAAATTCAGAGGCACGTCTCCCCGCCGGGAAAACTGAAGACGGCGTCCTCTGGGGGTAGGACCGCCGCTGCTGCAGACAGTGAACAGCCTCCATCCGACGATTTTATGCGACGAGCCCACCCGCCGACCTTAAAGACGATCCCACCGCCGACCTCACCGTCGACCTCAGCGGCGACCCCATCGACGACGGCACCAAAAACCTCGCCGACAAATAGTCAAACAATTGTTTCTGCCGCCGAAATTCTTGTTGCCGCCGATGGCTAAGACGTATCTGCACTCGTCGATACCGGAGCCGACTTTTCTGTCATGAGTAGTAACCTAGCCGCAACCCTCAGAAAGGTTCAAACAGCTTGGCATGGGCCGCAGATACGCACAGCTGGTTGCCATGTGGTAACGCCGGTTGGCGTCTGCACCAGCCGTATAAAGATCCGCGGAGCAACTTTCACTGGCTCCTTCGCCGTGCTACGAGAGTGCTCTAAAGAACTGATTCTCGGCATGGACTTCCTTAAACAGTATGGGGCGGTCATCAACCTGCACGAGCAATTGGTATCGTTTTCGACACAGCGAGCCGTTGATACCGACCCCGAGCCGCACAGAGCACCATTACGCATCTCTGATGACCACACAACGATACCGCCGAGAGCAAGCAAGTTTGTCACAGTCCAGTGTGATACCAGCTCCGGTACTCGGGGCATTGCCGAAGCGAATATGTCGCTGCTACTGTCTCGGCAAGTTTGCGTTGCTCGCGCCCTTGTCGACCTTGTTCACGCGCGTACCACGCTCTTAGTGACCAACTTTAGTTGTGAACCCCAACATTTGGCGAAAAACACGGTGATTGCCCATTTTGAAGAACTTGGCGAGCATGCCGCCCAATGTGCCTTATCAACAACGGCCCCCGAAATAGCTGAACAGGACACTGCAACAGCCATTAGGACCGACATCCAAGGTTCGCCAGACGCCAATAACTAAGCACCGTATTATCGTCGACAGTGACCAGATACCGCTATGTCAGCGTCCTTATCGTGTTTCGTCGAAGGAGCGCGATGCTATCCGCCGCCAAGGTGCCGAAATGCTCCACGACGACGTCATACAACCATCGGCGAGCCCCTGGGCGTCACCTGTTTTTCTCGTCGCAAAGAAGGACGGCAGCCTACGGTTCTGTGTAGATTATAGACGTCTCAATAACGTTACCAAAAAAGATGTCTATCCACTGCCGCGCATTGATGACTCATTAGACCGCCTCCGCCATGCTACCTACTTTTCGTCACTCGACCTTCGTAGCGGTTATTGGCAAATCGAGGTCGACGAACGTGATATCCGCCGCCAAGGTGCCGAAATGCTCCAAGACGACGTCATACAACCATCGGCGAGCCCCTGGGCGTCACCTGTTTTTCTCGTCGCAAAGAAGGACGGCAGCCTACGGTTCTGTGTAGATTATAGACGTCTCAATAACGTTACCAAAAAAGATGTCTATCCACTGCCGCGCATTGATGACTCATTAGACCGCCTCCGCCATGCTACCTACTTTTCGTCACTCGACCTTCGTAGCGGTTATTGGCAAATCGAGGTCGACGAACGTGACCGAGAAAAGACTGCCTTCTTTACTCCTGACGGACTGTACGAATTTAAGGTGCTTCCTTTCGGCTTGTGTTCAGCCCCTGCGACGCTCCAACGTATGATGGACACCGTACTAACTGACCTGAAGTGGCAGTCCTGCCTTGTCTATCTCGACGACGTCGTGATTTTCTCCGACACGTTCGAGGAGCACCTGAAACGTTTGCGTGCCGTCTTCGAAGCAATTCGTTCTGCGGGTCTGTCTCTCAAGCATGAAAAGTGCCACTTCGCATTTCGGGAGCTCAAGTTTCTTGGCCTCATTGTGAGCGCTCAGGGCGTTAGCCCCGACCCAGAAAAGACCGCCGCCGTTGCTGCATTTCCCCAGCCAACAGATAAACGAAGCTTGCAGCGTTTCCTGGGGCTTTGCGCCTATTATCGGAGGTTCGTTCAAAACTTCTCCAAGCTCGCAGAGCCGCTGAATCGCCTGACAAAAGACTCCGAACCCTTTTTCTGGGGCCAAGATCTGGAAAAAGCTTTCATAGAGCTTAAGGCCCGCCTCCAATCTACGCCTATCCTTGCCCACTTCGACGAGCAGGCCGACACGGAACTGCACACAGATGCCAGCAATGTGGGCTTCGGTGCGGTGATTGTGCAGTGGCAAGACGGTGTGTAACGCGTGATCGCATACGCAAGTCGCACTTTGTCCCGTTCCGAAGTGAATTATTCCACAACAGAAAAGGAGTGTCTCGCTGTTGTGTGGTCAATCACAAAATTTCGTCCATACCTGTACGGCCGCCCGTTTCGAGTCGTCAGCGATCATCACTCCTTGTGCTGGTTTGCGAACCTCAAAGATCCATCGGGGCGACTTGCACGGTGGAGCCTTCGGTTGCAAGAGTTCGACGTCACCATCGTGTATAAGTCGGGTCGGCAACATAGCGATGCAGACTGTCTCCCCCGAGCTCCTCTTCCGTGCCCACCAGATGAGTCCGACGACGATTCTGCTTTCCTCGGCGCTGTCACCACATCCGACCTTGGCCACCACCAGAGGGCCGACTGCGAACTGCTGCCTCTAATCGAGTACCTCGAAGGAACCGCTCCGTCTCCGCCCAGACTCTTCTCGCGCGGACTTTCGTCGTTTTGCTTAATAGATGGAGTCCTCTACAAGAAAAACTACGGTCCGACCGACACTGCTTATCTCCTCGTTGTCCCAACCGTGCTTCGTAAGAAAGTTCTCGCTGCATGCCACGACGACCTTTCTTCTGGCCACCTCGGTTTTTCCAGAACATTAAGACGCCTCCGGCACAAGTACTACTGGCCACGGCTTGCTGCGGTCGTCCAACGCTACGTTCGAACCTGCCGTGAGTGTCAACGACGGAAGGCACCAGCGACAAAACCGGTCGGCCTTCTGAAGCCAATTGATCCAATGCAAATCCCATTCCAACAAGTCGGCATGGACTTACTGGGCCCATTCCCGGTGTCCTCCATGGGAAACCGGTATATTGTTGTTGCCACGGACTACCTAATCCGCTATTGTGAAACCAAGGCTTTTCCCCGTGGCACCGCGGCTGAAATTGCACAGTTCTTTTATCACCACATCGTGCTTCGCCACGGCGCCCCCGTGGTAGTATTAACTGACCGGGGAACCGCGTTTACGTAGGCTCTTACACACGAGGTCCTCCGTCTTAGTGGCACCAGTCATAGAAAAACGACTGCTTACCATCCTCAAACGAATGGACTTACTGAGAGGCTGAACAAGACCATCACAGATATGATGTCTATGTATGTCGACGCTGACCATCGCAACTGGGACGAAATACTTCCCTACATCACGTTTGCGTACAACACCGCCCTCCAAGAAACGACGCGCTTCACACCCTTCCGTTTGGTGTATGGCCGAGATGCCCTGACCATGCTTGACGCCATGCTGCTCCCGGATTGTACCCCCTCGTCTGTCCCAGGCGCTGACCAATTCGTTCGCGATGCAGAAGCCGCTCGCCACCTTGCTCGACAACGCATTCGCCACCAGCAGACAACTGACGCCCGGCGGTACAACCTCCGCCACAGGGAGGTGATTTACCAACCCGGCGAGCACGTCTGGGTATGGAGCCCTATACGTGTGCGCGGTCGCTCTGAAAAGCTTCTGCGGCGCTACTTCGGCCCCTACGAGGTGCTACGTCAACTCAGCGATGTGAACTATGAAGTGTACCCGCAAGGAGTTGTCCGGTCTTCTCGCCCGCCCAAGTCTGAAGTCGTCCACTTGTGCCGTATGAAACCGTATTACGCCCGTTAGCCCCTCCCGGAGTTCACATTCAGTGCTGCCACCACACGCCATCGCACTTTCGGTGTCTCCACACTCTTTATCCCCCTTGCCGGAGGCATCGAGGCGATGCCTCTTGAAAGGAGGGGGGCAATGCCACACTGCTCACATTCTGCGAGCGCCGCCATGCGGCCGAGCGGCATTACTGGGCTCGTGTGGGAGCGAAGAAGAGGACGTTCCCGTTCGAACGCGCGCTGCTGGGTTTCTGGCCTTCGGATTAAAAAAAACCTTTTTCGTGCCGCCCTACGTTTGTCGGCGACAATGTATTTCCTGTAGAAAATTAATTACCTCATGACTGACACCTTCACCTTTTAATATGTTCCAGAGGAGTTCCCTGTTCACGTTGTCGTATGCACCGCCTTTGTCCAAGAAGGCTAAATACAGAGGTCTGTTTTCCGCCTGAGCTATTTCTATGCACTGGGTAAGCACGAAGAGGCAATCATCTAAGCGCCTACCACTTCTGAACCCGTTCTGATGTTCTCCGAGTATTCTATTACTTTCTACCCATGACTGCATTTTTATTTTCACCACCTGCATCGCCAGCCTGTATGTAACTGATGTTATCGTAATCGGTTGGAAGAATTTTATGTTAATCTTACTGCCTTTTCGTTTAAAAATCAAATTCATTTTACTCTGTTTCCAGCTGTGCGGAATTTGCTGATTCGTTATGACTGCCTCCAATACTTTTATCAGCGTTTCGTTGCCTCTTCGGCCAAGTTCATTAATTAGCTTGATTGGAATTTCGTCGATCGGTGCTGACGTACATCTTGGAATATTTACTTCCACCATTTTCCAGTTAAGGTTCGTCAGTTCCCTCGCTGTTTTCTATTGTGCGTTCCTGTGTTGCTCCCTCATTTGGGGTGATTACTCTATCGTCTTTCTTAAATGAGTCAGCTATAACTGATGAAATGTAGTTCAAAGCGTCATCTCCCTGTACACAATTTCCTTCGCCATCGTGAATCTGTTCCTGCTTTCCGTGATTCGCTTTGCACAGCCAGCTTATATGGTTCCAGAATTTTCTTGGCCCCCATTTAGTTGCATCGCGAACTTCAGCCAGCAAGCGATCAGAGGACTGCTTTATTTTAGCCTGGACGAGGACCTGCACTTTCTGTTTTTTTGTCGATAAGATTCCAATGTTTGGCCTGTTTGCTCTTCAGATAACTGCGCCCTCTTTGCTTCTTTGTGTTCCCGTGATGCCAACCGTCGTTGTTCGATGACCTCCCTATTTTCCTTATTCTACCAACTTCGTGGCTTCCTCCTTCCTCTCCAGCGGTTTACTCTTTTTACTTGTTTTATTTTTGTACTAATGAGGGGTTCTAACTTATTATAATCCCACTTACCCATGGGATGTGTCTCTATAGCTTCCTCTATGCACACCGCTATTTGCGCTATTTGTTCGTCATCTAATTTTCCGCACTCTTTTTGACTCCCCTTCATTTCTCTTTTGAGCAGGGTTCCAAACTGTAGACTAATACGCTTATTATCACTACCGAGGCTGTACTTCCCCTCTTCGTCTATTTCCATCATTGCGAGCTTGCTACACATCCCCTGCGAGATTAAGCAGTAGTCAATGGTCGTTTGACTGTTTCTGGATCCCCACGTGATTTGTTTTTCACACTTAATTTCTCTAATTACCATAACTAGGTTGTGTCGCTCACAGGAGTCTAGCATCAACTTCCCGTTATAATCTGTGTATCCATCCAGATCCTCGATGTGGCCATTCATGTTCCCCGACAGAATAATATTAGCGCCTTCTCCAAACTGCTTTATATCGTCATTGAGACACTTAACTAGATCCGTGTTCTCCTGCCTGCATTTGTCTCCTGTCCTAAAATAAACTACTCCTAGCCATGTCCTTTTACCGGCAATTGTACCCGACACCCAGACATTTTCTTTGCAAGTTGACTTTAGTCTTTGCCAATTTGTTCCTTGATGCGTCAGGATACCTACTCCTCCTCCCTACCTCTCTGTTGTTGTTCTGTTGCTCCCTTCCCAGACGTAGCCATCAATAAATGGTGGGTCTTCTAGATCCCTGAGATGTGTCTCGAATAGCGCGTATACACCTACTTCTTCGTCCTTCAACTGCTGTTCTATCTCTAACCACTTCACTCTCTTTCTACCGCCTTGCATGTTTTGTACCTGATCCTAGTGTTAAATTTCTTTTTTTTGTAGTTTTCTTCCTAGACCTCTTAGTGGCCATTTTATTGGCGTCAGCCTTCATTGCTACACTTTCTAGTTTGCTTCTACCTACCCCTATGCCCTGAGCCGCAGTGGACCCGCTAAAAAAGCTACTGCCCGGCCTGCCAGGCGCCAACCGATCTCGGCTCCTGGCCTCCTATTAAAGTGGATGCCATCTCGTGTAAAGCCTCCGCCAAAGCGTGCTCTATGCACTTCCCTGTTTATGTCTGCCACTTCAAAGCCTTTCTCCTGGCTTAACTTCCTTATCTCCCGTTTAACAGCCACAACGTTCTTGGCAATTTCTTCGTTCCGTCCTTGCACTTCCGGCACTGTGCACACCACGATCTGGACTTGCTGTGCTATCGCCCTTAAATCGTCAACTCCCTCCGCTAATCTTTCCACTACTTTTGCGGCTTCACCATTCAAGACACCATTTAGTCCCGCCGGTATCACTACCAAACTGCGCTCTTCAACATTCTTAGACAGTTAGTTTTTCGTTTCCCTCAGTACTGCGTTTTCTCTCAGTACTCTCAGTACTCGTTTTTTGTTTCTCTCAGTACCACCCTCAGATCACAGCGCCATCTGTGGCAGCAACTAGAAAACAGCACGTCTCACATTGAGATTTGTATCGCCATCTACAATAGCATTGCAGAAACAACCACCTGCCACGTGCCAATGATGACGTCACGGTCTAATATTGTGGATAGAGGTCGAAATATGCGAATATGACGTCAGGGGACGAAATGGCAGTACACTTTCGGTTTCTCAAATCCAAGATGGCGGTCATTAAAATGAAGTGTTCCGCATTGTTTAGACCACCTGGGGGTTCTTTAACGTGCCCTGACACCGCACAGAACACGAGCCTCCAGCATCTCGGCTCCAGCGAAATGCGACCGGGCTCGAAACCGCGTCATTTGGGTCAACAGGCGAGCGCAATAACCAGTGAGTCACCGCGGCGACCTGGAACGAATGCCTGGCAGCAGTTTCACAGTGAGCTGATCTTAGAGAGTTCCATGAAGTATGATGATAATAAAGGCGGAAAGGGGCCGAGGTAAAAACAATAAACGCAAAATGTTTACGCTAGCCCTGTCCGAATTGCACGATGTACGCATCAAGCGAACTTTTTGAAATATTAAAGCGAAAACTTTACTGGCCGCGAACTTGCGATTTCGTTGTGGCTGTGCTCCGAGGAGGCACAGAGACAGACTTTGAGCCGTTGCTTAGCAATCGCCGCAGATGGGCGGACGGCGCGCCCTCGCCGCACCATCTGGCATGACGTCACACCGCGCGCCTCGCAGCCGCCGCCGTTTGGTTTGACATCACACCGCTACCCTCGTCGTTGCGCTCGCCTCCTCTTGCTTCGCCAGCTGTGTGGCATGCCTGATAACATGTCGGAGGATTGAAAAGGAGAGCTCGCCTGCGCTGCAACCATAGTTGATGCGGAAGCATGGACGGCGGCAAATGTGCTAAGCAGAAGGAGGCCTGGAGGCGACATCGGAACGAGATGAAGAGGAAACGAATCGCCCAAGAAACAGACGAACAGCGTGCCGAAAGACTGGCTAAACACCGTGAATATGCCTCCGTGAGACGGGCACGTTATGTGTCGTCTTTAATGCAAGACAACATTGCTAGAAAACCAGAGTAACCTGGACTTGCAATCTAGAATAACCAAGGCTAACCGAGCAATGCCTTAGCTTTCGCTGCATATATCCGGGCATAGCCGAGCTAAGCCACTGCCAATTTTTAATAACTACGGGCGATATTTTAATGTAAAGATCGACAGAAAGCTTTGGGTTCGGACAACTTCAAAAACGTAGGGAAGTTCTGCAGTTCAAATTTATTGAATATATTATTCAAGAACTGATATTGACAGAACCAAATATATAAGTAACCCTGATTATGCGTCTTTAGGGATAGATCATTCATTTAAAGTTAATGAATACAATTGCCGGACTGACCTTCTTAAAATGTCTTATTCCCCAAAACAATTTCGGAATGGAACAAGCTGCCCAAGGAAGTAGTGTCCATATTATCAAATGATTAAATTTCTTCTGTGCTGTGACATTTTTATGTGTTATCAATCCGTGTCTTTCTTATCAATGTTATCTTTTTTTTGTAACTACCTTCAGGCGGTGATATTTGTATACTTTATTTTTTATAAACTATGTTTTACATCAAATGTAGAGCCTTAACCAATGTGATTTTCATTATATTTGGTGCGAAAAATGGTCCTCCTGCGGAGTCGGTACTTTTTTGCCCTAAGTGAGCGGAGCATTACAAACTTTCAGCATCAGAGGCTTTCAATAAAAAAATAAAGGAATTCTCGCCCACTGATACTCGTATTTCTTACGGCTTCATTTTGTTCAATTTTTATGCAGAGACGAAAGTAGCGCAGCGCATGCGCGCACAGAATGCATTAGCAGCAATGTCTGTTTGGAGCCGCCTGCACTTGGCAGAAGCAGCACAAAGTAGGAGCCGATTGGGCAGGCGACGCACTGCATGGGACCAGCGAGGCCAGCAAGGCATTGAAGCTTCTATACTCACGGCGGTTACTTTATCCACGTACATGCGCAGCGACTTGGCTTTCAACGCTCCCATTGTCTTGATTGAGCCACAAATCTGCTTCCAACTGGGATGATTCTCCCAACAGACGCGCACGCAGGCACTGATTACCCTGTAGGCCATCGGCGCGCGCGTGGCGCCGCTTACCTTTACCTCCAATGCAACCGTTCTTGTTGCTATTTTGTATAGACATGTTCTTCCCGGGGTGGTGTGGTGGGGTCTGAGAGGCGCTCTTCAGTCTTTTAGTTAAACTGGAAGAGCGAGTTTCTCAATTCCTGGAGAAAGTGTACGGGGCCTCCTCGTTCGCTTTCACCGAGTGGTGCGGCCAGTAGTTAATTGTATCTGTGACGAATTTACATTGCTTGAAAATATATTTTGACGACAGCGCCACACTAGTGCGTAATAAGCAAGTGTTCGTTATTTCTGAGGTCGTTATAAAAGGGCTCGTCTGTTAGTCTATTGCTTCAGTATCACAAAATCAACAAGATGATATTGCTCAGCAAAGACTAAATATTTCAGATCCGTGGGAGACAGCGGTAGCAACAAAGAAAGTAACAGACGCCTTCTTCAAATGTAAGAGGGACATTTTTGAGTTGAACATCAAGTCAGCTTTCATCAAGGTGAGTACTTTTGAGGAGGTTTGAAAAGTATAAACATTACTTTTGTTTCAATGGTCGCAAATAGCCATATTTTTTTGCCAGAATACTTGCGAAGGCGCGTTTAATTTTTTTCTCTAACTCGCATGTTGAAATCTACATGCCAGCATTACGAGCGTCGTGAAGTCAATACAGCGTTTCAAGCATCTGTAACGTACGTCATAGAGACTTTCTCGTTTTGCAGGAAAGTCTGCTCTATAAATAAAAGAGGACTTTGTTTACAGCATTATTGGTGCCATAGCTAGCATTGAACGGTGTTCGTGTAGATGCAACCCTCATATTTTGACCGGTTTAATGCGGCTCTTGTGGTATTAAGTACGTTCTACGACCGGCATATGGATGAGTGTGTACCTGGTGAACGCTCTCAGCGTTAGGTTACACGCAAACCAATGCCACTCGAAAGTTAGAGGCTAGACAGCCAAAAAAATAACTCATTGAGCAGAGCACAGTAGAAAATATAGACAGATCATGAGTTCCACTCTTGATCTTCCTCGCATACGGGAGGTGCGGGGTTCGATCCCCCAGTGCCGCCGGGTACCTACCAGTGATACAAATGGTGCAAGCTTCTCTTGGCTTAGTGCTCAACTTAATCAGGTTGAAATGCTTGGGAAATGGGTCTTTGACGCCGCACTGAGCAAGCGAACTTTTGAACTTTTTTTACTGCTGTGAACAAATACTTTTTTCTAGTGATACTTCAAAAATGCGCTTTTCTGTGTGAGCATGAGATATTCCAACACACCCTCCCAAAAAAAGCAACGGATTCCGTATATCGCCACCTATATTTCATAGAACGGTTTAGTGTTGCTGGCGTGAACAGGTACAAGACATTTTTAAAGGGATGATTTGTAGTACGATTATTGCCCAAACTTCGTTGCTCGCAAAGGGTACTATACAAGCCGTTTATGCTCCGCCCATATGAATCCAAATCCTTGCATTCTATCAACACGCTCGCACATGAGAGAAGAAGCTGTATACAAACTTTACACATTTTTGTGTGATTGACCAAGGTTGGAGGCAGCAGGCTAAAATAACACTTCCTTTGAAGTTAAATATGTGCTAAGAATGGCGCCGCGTGGTCAATAAATGAACTAAGCTGTAGGTGCCTTTGAAGCTTGGCGTTGAAAGAGCAATGAGCCTTTAGCAACGAATCACGCACTTATAATCCTGCGGATATTCGAATGTGGCGCTTCCTAGCTGTGCAAATTTAAGACTAAACAACGAAAGATCAGGAGTGTTGTCCAGCCTCCAGAAAACGCCCGTTGATTGCACAAGTAGCGTCGCATATAATCCAAGTCTGTATTGAGCACTGTGGTGATGAACGAGAAATGGGTGCTCTGGTCAATTATTGGTATAAAAATTTACAAAAACCCTGAGGCAAAATTGAGCACCAGCCAGAAGAAAACGGAGGGAGAAGACGACTAACAACTCTCAAATCAACAGACTAAAGAGGGTCTTCCAGCAAAGGTGCCAGAGCCAGCGTGTCTACATCAGCCGTTACGCCCAGGCGAGAACACTACAGCAACAATAATGTTCAACAACATAACATAGTTATTTGGTAGCTGAACTTCCTCGAATGGAGGGCAAACGAGACGGGACACTGACAAAAAAACCTGGCGAGACAAACGCTAATTAGGCCTAGTAAAAATAACTCGGATCCGAACGTAATCTTAAGAAAAAGTGATGACCATTGAGCACCTCGTGATTTCGCACATTTAAACTTTGATATCAAGATCATAGTCAGAAATATTATTACGGCAGTTGTTGCATGAAAAGCGCTGGCAGAAAAGTCTTTCTAAAATGCGTATCTATGCAACCATTGGATACATTTAAAGCACGTTGGCAATAAAACAATATTTAAGTAGGTTATATATTGAAAACGCTAATCACCATGTGACATATGTGTAGACACACATTCCGCGTATAAAACGTGACATATTTAGAAGAGTGGCGGATCAGGCTAGTTGGTGCACAACTGTCATTTTTCGCAAGCGCTAAAAGAACAGGGACAAAGAAGGAACAGACAGGACGAGCGCTATATTTGATACATTTATTTTAAACAAAAACCAATCCGGCCCATGAAATTTGGAGCGTATTTTCTGAATACCTCAGCCGTGACTAAAGACTTTATCAAAGGGAAAACAGTACCGAAGCAGGTGGAGAAAAAAAATTGAATAGCAAGAAAGGTCCTTGAAGTGACATTCCGAAAAAAGTATTAACAATTTCTAAAGTTTGTAGACAAATTGATACATCCAAAAAAATGATGCGCCGAAAAAAGCAGCAAACTAGCTCAAAGCCCTGTGCAGGCACCTCATATATGAAGGGAGTAAACTATCTTGAGGAAATGGCTGAGTTTCCTCTTGATTTCTCTACTGAGCTTAGAACTGGCTATAGGATATTATGCGCCAAGAGTAAATCCATTTATTCAAACCCAAAAGATGCGGTCGTCATAAATTATACACAGAAGTAAATAATCGAAAGTTTAAATTGCTCTCCTCCCTCACTGGAGAGGTCTGTACCTATGTGTGTCCTTCCTCTCTGTAACGGCGTAACTGTGCGTCACCAACCATCACTGTGAACATCTAATTGATTGCTGATGAAACTACAAAAAAGCAGAAACACAAAGATGACAGCATGCTTTATTCATGAGACTCGTCGATTTCAACCGCATATAACCCGCAGCACAAATACTGACGAACGAATCTATCGACAGCAGAACTGCTGTACAGTGAACACGACTTGAAGAAAAATAGGTTGAAGTGATCCTCCTGTCAACAGGGAATGCTGGAGAAACAGCTCCGTTCATTTCTGCTCAGTGATTGCCTTCAGTAATTTACAAACCTCTGTTTGCAATCAACTTTTCGCTTAGGTGATGCTGTTTGTAAAGACTCTCTTTTCTCATCTTCTTCGCAGGAAGTCGATCGCTGCTGCTACATTATCCGTATATGCCATGCATATGCAAGCGACTTGAACAAGGCAAGTTGATCTTTCAATACGATGGCATCTTGAGTTGTTCCCTACGAGTGTCCTAAAACAGGTATCTCGACAAAAATTACTGCCTAGCCTGTATTGTTTAAATGCAAAGTGCAGGTGGTGTTTTCTGATTACGCAAGTGGTCTGCGAACCGCAGAGTTGGCACTGAATTACTTTCTGCTTTGCCGAAGTCATTCCGTCACTTCTTATAAAAACACTGACAAAGGCTCAAATGCCCAAACTTACCACTAAAATGCGCTAAAACTAAATGTTTCAAGAGAGTGATGGTACAGCAGCGCAAAAAAAAAAGATGAGATACGTAAGAGATACACTGAGGAAGTGTGATTTAAAAGAGTTGAATCCTTATATATAAGCCTTACATAAAGCCGGTAGAAGATAAGGATCAGTGACCGTGTGAGAGCAAGCTTACTGCGATCTCTAACGTCAAAACAAGTGTACGGATAGAAAAAATTAAACCGTGGATTAAGCAGTTTCAGACGGTAACAGCCCATGTCAACATAGGCAACGTCATTTCTTCAAATAGTAAGGTTGAAAATACGGTACATGAAAGTTTTTCAAAAGCAAGTCAGTGTAAAGGTTTGAATCTATGTAAATCGGTATAGAACCGTGTCTGACAAGTCGGTGGAGAGACGGCACGCATTCTGCATTCAAAGTTTTTCTAATAAAGTTACATGAAAATTAGTTATATCCACCTGATTATAATCTCACCGGAAAACGGTTGATGTACACGGAACAGGTTTACTTAGACGTGCTGTGACGTGCAAGACAGCAGGCAGCTCGAGAGAGGAAGGCGTCTAACCTGTAAATACCCAAGTTTCTCCAAGTGCCAGGTAATACACTTCGGCCGTGATACGGCGCCACTGGAGGGGTTCGTAGTGCGGCATTACTGCCCTTCTCTGAAGGTCAACAGCTCGGTGCAGCAACGATGGGAAGCAGGAAGAGAAGGCCGTCGGGTGTGTCAGGCGTGTGGTGCAGACACGCCTGAAGCGCCAGCGAACGTGGTATGGCTTCATCAGAGGACGTGGAAAACTTCTAAGTTGGGCCGTCTGGAAAAGGGAGCTGTTCCTTGGGGAACTTCGTAGTTCACCTCACTGACATGGCGGAGCACCTCGTAAGGGCCAAAATATCGGCGCAGAAGCTTTTCTGAGAGCCCTCGCGTGCCGTTTGGGCTCATAAATCAGACTTGTTCGACGGGCTAGTAACTTACATCATTGTGGTGGAGGTCATAACGGCGAGCATCGTGGGCTTGCTGGTGCCAGATGCGTTGCTCAGCGAGTTGGCGGGCAGCCTCGGCGTGACGAACGAATTGGGCAGCACAAATAACATTGGAGGTAGTACTAGATAGAAGCGGCATTGCGTCCAGCATCGTTGTGGCTTCATGACCATGCACTGAACAAAACAGAGTGATGCGCGTCGTTTCTTGTATCGCAGTATTATATGCAAATGTGACAATTGAGTATGGCGTCCCAGTTACGCTTATCGCCTTATTGAGCCGTTCGGTAAGTCCGTTCATTTGAGGGTGGTAAACGGTTGTTTTGCAGCGACTTGTGCTGCTAAGGTGCATAACCTCCTGCGTAAGCCCCAAGGGGAACGCCGTTCGCCTTTCGGTTAGAAAGATATGAGCACAGGGACGAAGCACAACGTATCAAATAAAAATATTCGCAGTTTCGTCAGCGGTACCACAGACGAGAGCTTTAGTCTCACAATACCGGGACAGGTAGTCGGTGGCGACCACAATGTCGCGGTTACCCAGCGAGGACTCAGGAAATGGGTTGAGTATGTCCAAGCCGACTTGGAACAAGGGGACTTATTCCTCATCAATGGGCAGCAGTAGTACGGCTGGCTTATTCGGCAGATTCTTGCTACGTTGGTAGGCGCGGTAAGTTCTGACGTAACACTTGACAATTGCAGCAACCCTGGGCCATTAATACTTTTAGCGAATCAGTGCGGAAGTGCGGCAAAATCCAGGGGACCAGGAAATGGGTCATCATGGCAAGCCTGCGGGATACGTCGCAAAAGGCCGCAGGTACGATGAGGAGGTCAACAGCTCCCGTCAGGCTGTAGATTACCTTCTACAGAACGCCGTCGCGTAAACAGAAAGACGACAGTCCACGCGAGCAGATTTTCGGGGTGGACTCAGCGCTTCCTTCAATGTACCCAATGAGATGCCGTAGTTCACAGTCGTCTCTGTAAGGTTGAGAGAAGATGGACTTAGAGAGAGCTCTGAGAAAAACAGAATCATCATTGGAATATGCTCGGCTGTCCTCGATAGGAGCTCGAGACAGACAGTCGGCATCACTGTGCTTCCTACACCACTTTTATGCGATGGTGACATCAAATTCTTGAAATCAAAGGCTCCAGCGTGCAAGCTGTCCCGAGGGATCTTTGAGGTTCGCCGGCCAACACAGCAAATGGTGATCACTGACGACTCTAAAAGGGTGGCCATATTAATACGCGAGAAATTCGGTCACTGCCCACCAATTTCCAGGCATTCTTTTTCGGTTGTGGAATGCGTCACCCAGTCAGTAACGCAAGAGGAAGCAAAGAAAGCCTTACGACCAATGCAAAGGGAAAAGCAGGTTGTGAGGGTGAGGTAACAGGAGATCTTTTGAAGGACGGAATGGAGATTGTGCTAGAGAAATTAGACACACAGTATACGCAATGCGTTACGACCTCCACTATACCAGAAACTTCGAAGAGCGCTAACATTATCTTAATTCCTAAGAAAGGAGGCGCCAAGGACTTGAAAAGTTAAAGGCTCATCAGCTTACTTTCTGTTGCCTAAAATGCATTTTATAAGGTAATTGCTAATGGAGTCAGAGCAACCTTCGACTACAAACAATTAAATGATTAGGCACGCTTTTGTAAAAGATATGCCACAATGTATCACATTCATACTATAAGTAAAGTGATAGGGAAATACGCAGAATATAACCAACTCCTATATATTGCTTTATTGATTACGAGAAAGGATTTGACTCAGTCGAAACTTCGGCAGCCATGCAGGCATTCTAGAACCAGGGTATAGATGAGCCATATGTGAAAACACTGGAAGATGTTTAAAGCGATTGCACAGCTATCATAGTCCTGCATAAAGTCATGAATAAAATTCTAATGAGGAAGGGCGTCAGGGAGGGAGACAAGCTCTCGCCGATGCTATTCACCGTCTGCTTAGAGGATATATTTCGAGGTCTGAATTGGGGACAGCTCGAGATAAGATGTAATGGAGAATGTCTAAATAATCTACCATTCGCTTATGACATTACCTTGCTGAGTCCCACAGGAGATGAATTACAAAGCATGATGAAGGAGGTCGACCGGCAGAGCAGAACGGAGGGTCAAAAAACTGAAATGTAGAAAACCAAAGTAATGTTCAACAGTCTAGCAAAGGAGCAGCAGTTCACAATTGGTAGCGAGCTGCTGGAATTGATAATTAAATATGTTTTCTTTGGGCTGGTAGTGACCGCTGATTCGGATCATGAGCGGGAATTAACTACAAGTATAAGAGTGGCGTGGAGCGCATATGGCAGGTCGTCTCAGATCATGAATTACAGTTTACCAATATCCCTGAAAAGAAAAGTATTCCATAGCTGTATCTTGCCGGCACTCACTTACGGGGCAGAAACATGGAGGCTAACGAAAAGGGCTGAGCTCAACTTAAGGACAACGTAGCAAGCTATGGAAGGAAAAAATCACAGGTGTAACATTAAGAGACCGGACATGGGCAGAGTGGGTAAGAGAACAAACGTGGGTTTATGATATCCTAGACGAAATCAAGAGCAAGAAATGGGCTTCGGCAGGTCACGTAATGCGACGGCAAGATAACCGCCCATCCTTAAGTGTATCGGAGTGGATTCTATCAAGAGGCAAGCGTAGCATGGGCCGGCAGTTACTTGGATGGGTGAATGAGAATAAAAAGCTTTCGACCATACGGTGGCAGCAGCTGGTAAAAAGACATTATTACCTAGAGAGACATGGAGGAGCCCTTTTTTCTGCAGTGGGCGTAAGCAGGCTGAAGATTATCACGATAAATCAACACACAACCGTAGGGTTCAATCTTTATTTACCAATGTAAAAAGAGGCGACGCCCGACAGCGATTGCTATCACGTCGTTCTAGAGCATTTCTTGAACTTGTTGGCGAGAAGCATCATGTTCGCTCGGCGGCTGACATAACAGTCGATGTTTTGTGTCAACTATAAGGCTTTGCAGTATGAGCGGAGTCTGCCTAACCTTGAAGGTCGAGGCAAAATAGACGCCGAAAGATTCGATAATGCTCTCCAGGCAGCGTTTCTGATTAGACGGAAGGTTCGCTTTCACGACGGTTTTTATTGGAGTGGTCGGTGACTCCACTGATGCCAGGGTTTCGGACAGCGCGTGCAGTACCGCACATTCTCTAAGGTCTTCGAAATGCTCAACACCTCCTTTGCCAGGCAAACTTTGATGTTCACAACCGAAATTAGTCGCCGAGGTTCGGTTTATCCAATGTTTATTTCGATAATTACGCGATACAGACTTGCCAACCCAGGAGCAATGAAATGTTGGTTGCAACGATGCCACTAGTGCCGTGACTGTTATTGCTTTTTACGGTAACGAACACGCTGGCTCTTGACGGGATGAATACAGGGTCGTTACAGGTGCGTAACCTATTCCTTGCGGGCGATCAGTATCGTCGTCGGCAGGGCGGTGAATGAAAAACGACACGATTATATCCTGAAGGTCGATAACGTTACCGTACTCCGAGAGAAAATCTAAAACGAGCATGAGGTCCTTGGAGCAGTCGGGTAACACAGTAAAGCAGCCAGAGAAAGTAACGCCGCGGATCTGGATTTGCGAAGTGCAGACACAGATCGGGGTCACCACATGGCCGGCCACCGGCTGTGCGGATCTGCGGTCCACACCAAGAGGTCGGAACCTTTATGAGGTCCGTGGCTAACCAACTGCTCATTACAGAAATATCAGAGCGGGTATCCATGAGAGCGGTAAAGTTGCAGTTGTCGGCGGCTACCGCAATTTCGGCGGAAGCCAGTCGATCGCAGCGTGCCGTTGTGGTCGTCGGCTGGGGTCGTCGTCGGTCGGATCGTCGCGGCGAAAGGAGGGGTGGAGGCTCTTAACTCGGTACAGTAGCTGTTGAACTACCCCTGGAGGATGCTGTCTTTAGTTATACCGATGTGGGGACGTACCTCTGAACTGGCCAGAGGACTGCACACGGCTGAGCGATCGGGACTGGCGCCGCTGCGAGGTCTAGGACTGCACGTTATCGGTCAGGTACTGCTTGATGTCGTGCAGTCGCTCACCGTAGCGTGGTCCAGGTGCGTCAGCTGAAAACCCCCTTAAGCCCATTCTGCTGTAGGGGCAGTGGCGGAGGATGTGGCCGGAATCCTCGAAGTGGTAGCAGAGCGGCCGATTGTTATGACATGCACCACACGTGAGCCTTGCTCATGGTTGGCCTGGGCTCCTGCAGCACGGATGGTACTGCTGCGTTTAGATACTGCAGACAAGGCACAGGAGCGAGGCGGAAAATGCTCGCATCGCTGGACTCGGATTTCGTAGTGCGTCGCTGTAGGTCATCAGGTAGGGGACCGGCTGCGGAGCTGGTATGGACTGCACAATTATCCGGATTTCACCACGGACCACGTCCGTCACGGCACTGACGCTGGTCTGTGTAGCTTTGAAACGAAGTGGCCCCACTTCTTCACGCACAAAGCTGCTCACAAGCTCCCAAAGCTCCTCGGCGGGCAACAACGCAGGCGTCTACTGGGATGCGGCTGCTACGGTAGCGGGACTACCGTAGTGCGCGCCCTGTAAATATTTTATAAGGTCACTATCTGGCTTAGGTTATCTTTACGAATTTATGTACTTGCACAACCTTATTAGGAACTGAACAAGTACTTAACTATGCATCACGCCAAATGGACTTGAGCATAAAGAAAGACTGGATTACGAATCTTCAAAAAAAGTGCTTGGTGATGACCTACTTGTAGATGTTTTCTCAGTATTACTTCGCTGAAAATAGCAGAGTGAGACTGAAATGTGCGAATTAAAGTTGAATTCTTTTAAATAATCACCAGCACACACGTTATAACATCAAGTTAGGGATGACTATGCACCCAGAATATAAGAAATCAAATAATAGGACCAAACTGTGGCATTCAGAAATTTAAGATTTGTTCTTGTTTTCTTTTTAAAAACCGCAGTTATTCAACAAACACTGATATAACATTCCAGAACCAATGTTCAAGCCACGCCCGGGTATTCAAATGAAATTGAAGATTACGCATAACAAGGTTTCCTCGAAAGCAGACCCACAGCACTCCGCTAGTATGCGACAGTGTTATTTTTTGCCCTATACCATAAGTGCCGAATTTGAAGTGTTTAAAGAAGAATTTTTCATTTCCATTGTTGTCGTTTTAGAACGAAGCAAACTACATTGTTGCCGTTTTAGAGCACAGCAAACTGACACCTTTTCACTAGGTTGCACCCGCTGACAAGGTTGCATTCTATAGCACCACAATGGTCTGCTGTCTTGCAATCCCAATTTGCATTGGCCAAAAAAGAAGCGAAAAGTGAAATTGACTTGTTTTTGTGCTTCAACTATTTTGCTTCCAGGGAAATATATTATGAGACCTATGAGAATGTAACAACTTGCATCAATTTCAATAGAAACGATACATGCTAAAGAAAATGGAGGAGAACCTAGGCAAAATACCCCACAAAGCTCCACACACATCATGAAGAAAGTGTATCTTAACAGTCCAGGCCAGCTTTGACGTGCGCCAAACCATCACCTCCACTTTTACGAGTCAACTGCTCGCGCTCATCCCCTTCCCTCAAAGAGATTGTCATATATGCGGTGAACTATTATTAGCTCGCAGGAGTTGTGGCGGATAATACAAAATACCGCTATATTGCCAAAGTTGGTGCACGTTCATACTATCGCGAACAGGTAAACTTAATTGGCTCTAAGCACGAAGTGCTCCTTGCAATTTAGTTTCTAATATCAGAGTCAAATGTACGCCAATTTATGCAAGCGACGACTGCTCAGGTACTTAGGCCACAAATGTGATTTTTTTCCGCTCTTTTGAATGTGAAGTTCCAAGTAAGTTTTCGGATTATATTTCAGAGCAAGGAGGGGTACAGCAATGCAACGAATACCTGTCTACGGAAAATGTCGGCGCTGTTCGAAGTCATGCACCCGGTGAGTGTGTTCAGAATTTTTGGGAATCGTAGACTTCACTGGGCAACGACGAAATGTGGCGAAAACCAGTGGAAAAGTAATCAGATAAAAAGAAAATTTATGTAAATTATTGTTTCTGATATGACTGTACAGACCCTTGAAATGCGACATGACAGATCGTTGGGCACAAATATCCTATTTGTCCAAGCCTTTCTTCGAAGAGCGCAATGCTTTGTATATGGCCTTTGTGCATGACATGAAATTTTCCTGATGTTTCGCCTTGGTGATGAATTCGCTTCATTGTTAATTTTTAATATATGTTCTGGAGTTTGGGTCAGGGCCTATCGAGAAAACAGATAATACACTGCTCTTTTCTCAAACCTGAACGTATTCAGCGGTATAGTGGTTCGTGTAAAGCGTCAGGCGAGGATGCTGCGCGTTCCGCGCATACGAATTAGGATTCAGGTCTGACAGCGTAGCATACTCTCTCTTTCCAGTATAACAATATATTTGTGAGGAGAATCCACAGCTGGTACGCTATGAGTATTAGCAGAACTATCCTCGTCAATGCCGCCACCATTGTCTAAGGCCAGTCGAAAAAGATTTTCTAGCACGACAGGTAAGATCGTCCTCTGTTGGAACATAACCGCTACAGCTCAAATAAAAGATTTCGGTTTGCTTAAACTACGAGGCTTATGGCAGCCGCGGTTGCTCTTGAGCTGCCAAGTGTCTCTCGATTGCTCAAGTTCAGAAGAATTATCGCTGCTGTAGCCAAGGCTCAAACCGGCGCGACGCCAGCAACAAATATTGTTGCGAGAAATTTTTTACCATGATAGCGTTTATGTTTTCGTCGCTCAAAAAAATTTCGTTCTCTGTCGCGAAATTCAGCGACAGGTCGAGAGAGTCATGTGACCATGAGACGTCATCAAAACCTCTCCATCCTGGCAGGTGGCAACCTGAACTCTTGGGTTTGGGCTAATTGTCCACCTTCATATGTGGAAGTTAAATTATTGATTGGTAAAGTGAAGCTACATGACCCTACAGTGTCATCACATCCTGGTCATCATGGCACATAGTAACCTGCACAGTTATTTTCGAGCTACCTTCGCACGTTTCACGTGGGAAATAAAATAATGAGAATACGTTTTTTGGAGTGCTTTCTGCCCACTGTTGCCCAGGTCATGCGCCTTTCACGAGCTAAGGAAGACCATTCTAGGTGTCATAAGCCCCAGCGATTGTCGTCTGTAAAGCAGCAACCCGTCAGGGCAGTGGCGCATCGCTAACTGCTGCATCTATGAGGCAGGAGTGGTATGGGGACAAACCGTGTTCTTTGATTGCGATTAGAAGCGGTTCAACGCCATCACCTTTCACAGTGAACACCAGATGTTAAAATCTGAGTGCTCCAAAAATTCGGAAATTTGTCCCACCCGAAAGATTTTCTGAATCCCTAAAATTTTGTATGTCTTCCCAAGAGAAAGCATTAAGATAAATTTTTGGGTGTGTTGTTGAATAATTGGGTCTCTAGTGATAACAAAAAGAAAGGTAAGCAAATTTTAGACAATGATCAGTGATACATGCCTACATAAAGGGAATAGAACTGGTTTCAACCGGAGTTTTCGGGTAAACTTTTCAGAAGTGCACCAGATACCCATTAGTGACACCATAGCAGGAGCATAATTGCTTTCGCAATTCCTCCCTTAGGCGTGCGGTTAGAAGCCTCCAACTTTTTTGATTATTTGATTATGAGATACCTTTCCTGGCTTCAAGTTACAGAAAACGGTTTTGTGCTTTGATGGCAGCTTTTTCAGGCGCATTCCAGTAGGAAAATCATGTGGTGACAGCGTACTAGCTCGTAAGATAGGTATTCCTTCTCCAGCTGTTTTGTTTGAACGCTAAACTTATTCGCTTGGGTAATTTAGGCTAGGGAGACCAGAAACCGGGTGCTGTCCACAACGGTGGAAGCCTGATAACACAACGATCAAAGGGCTGCGAGAAATTATCACTCGCTAAAGTATGTGATCAGCGTTCCTGAGACATGGTTGGGTTCCAGAATGCACTGCGCTGTGGGGTGTGCGAATCAAGTGTTCTATCTGCTCTTCGGCACCAAAGCTATCAACGCTCTTTACAGTAATTGCAATCTCATGGAGTGAGCAGACGTTAATCAGCAACGCCATTTGTGCAGTATCGTTCGAAGGAAACATTTAATAACACGCTGTACGGTTACTACTCTGCAATGCTAGATTCAGCAACAAGTGTTAAATAGTTTCATTTCACTGTATATTGTAGCAAAAAGCTCACAGCACTCTCAGAGAGCAATCTTTTCGGCTTTTCGGACATATTAGGTCTTCGGCTTGAAATCCTTTCTATTCCGTCGCTGAACCTCTCCTAGGGCGATTTACATGTGATGTTTTTATGCTTGGCTGTACTCTCTCTCTATCTCCTTTCTCCATTGTCATCAACCTCCACCGTTTCCCCAGTTACCATACTAAAGTTACGCAAACTACTACTACTGTACTACTACTACCATTCATGTGGTTACATGTGCTACACGGCATAACGAACCTTATAAAACGTTACAAAAAAGCTTGAGGTCGGGTTATGTATAAACAGTCAAATAAACTTCTGCAGTAACTGTTACCACCCTAAGGTTACACCATCTACTACTACTACTACTACGATTACGCTAAACACAGAGCAAGAAAAGGGGCTTCTAAGAGCTGTCAGTTTAAAAAATGCCGACGCATTTAGACGATGTGATGCTACAAATCTGTTTTAGATTTATTGGCCATACATTTCACTTTCCAGTTCATCATCTTTCTATTACGTCTATATGTTTGGTTTCGCCGTGGTCTTCCGTTGGTGTAAAAAGTCTGAAGTGTGGAGGTGAGAGTCACATGGAGGCTTAGAGGAGGGAGATGCAGTTTTAGCTTTGCCAACCTGGTTTAGTTTAGCCGTCGGACAAAGCCTGTGTAGAGGCACTTTCAGAGAACGGAGGATTTACAGAAGGTGCAGTTTTTGAAAGAGAGGGGTATCAGTCACGAGGTGACCATAATGCTAATTCAGAATAATGCACAGCAACTATTTTAGGTCACAACTAGACGAGACATGTGAAGCGGTGGGTAGGTTTATTTGTTATATTACTATCTGATAGAGTGGGTTCGAAGCAGGACAGTTAAGGTGTTGAGTCATAGAGACAAGTGGTAGGAGTGCGGTTTAACTATTCTACTTTCAGTTTCGTTGATGAAATAAATGGATTAGAAATTTATTCCCTCCAATATGTCAGCAAGAATTTTCTCTGTGTTTGTTTTCAGTTTCGTATTTCAGTATGCGGTGTTTTCTACCTGAAGCTGTACTTTGGGCAGGAGAGACGTCGTAGTTGGATGCTGCAGGTTATTTTCAACACGTCTCTTTAACAACACCTAAAACCTCAAAACACATATCTGTTTCGCTATGTAGGGTCCATTAATTGGAGATGACACGGCTGGAATCAACATTAGCTCGGCTTGGAGGCCAGACCGCTGAGCAAGCACGGCGGCTGCGATGCCTTTTCTTTATGCAGTCCTCCATCATTTTAAGACCAAGCGCCAAACAATGCATGAAAAACGACGAACAGGAAGTGAGCTGTGAATCTTCAAAATGAGTAACGTCATAGAGAAAATTTAGACAAAACTCGGAGGTGTCACGACTGGACACGCTCCGGAAAGTTATGTTGTCAGTTTTTTTTTTCTATAGCTTGATTCAAACTCTAAAATTGCTTGTGAATATTGAACCGTCGATGAGAAGCAAGGCTTTAGCAGACAACAAGCGTGATTCGTTATTTCTCCTTGATCCAATGGTGTTTGCGCTTGCATATTCCGCAAATCTCTACATCATCCAAATACTCTAAGGATGAAGCATTATAAGGTTCGCTTGTGAATCAGTCCACAAGGAAGACGAAAGGCCAGCTTTTTCGTACTTCAAGCTTCCTGTGCCTTATGCTAGGTTCGCCAATATCAGTTTAAAAAAAACTGCACAGTGTTTAGCTGGCAAAAAATTAGTAGAACGTTTAACACAGGCTCTGCAACAAAACTCTATCGATAATAAGGAAAAAGCACAGTCTTTAAGGCTTGTTATGTTTTTGTGATTGTTATTTGGCAGTCTGTTTTGTTGTTGTGCAAGCTTGCAGTATTTCCGTTTTGCCTGCTCATAGGAAGCCACCTAAATTCCCTTAACTTTTCAGCATTGGAAGAAAGCCTACAATGTCCGTATTTCTGACATGACCTCTCGATTTCTTGTAAGTAGCTTTCTTCTCTACTAACACTCGCACCGTGAATATAAATCGTAGGCAAATCTTTGAACAGCAAAGAATAAAACATGCTAAACTGTTTCGTGGACAGCACCAAAAAAAAAACAGTTTCAGTGTAATATTTACTGTTAGGATAGGTAACGAGGTTCCACGTGATTCAGCTATTCTCCACAAAACGTTTTGACATCTACAAAGAGGTTTTGGTATTGTGCGGAGTAAGTTCCTTCAGCTTTTATTTCGCTTAGCTCAGCTACTCGAGTTTTTGCACCCTGCCTTTAAGCATGGTAAGCGGTCATGAATTTATGCTGTGATCAGTTATGCATTTTAGAGAATTCCTACAGTTGAAATCCGCTTTCCACATTTGTTATGATGAACTTGTGCACAGTGCTTACAATATCGCCCTCCGACCAATTCGTTTTCCTTTATAAAACAATATAGCGGTGACGGCTGCGCTTCATGTGAACGCTACTGCCGCCGCCTGCGGAAACTATCCTAACCTAATATGACTAGGTTTGGAAAAAAAATGCAATGCTACTGAATTGTAACGTCAGCGTTGAAGCCCATACAGTCCTGCTTCAAGGCGCTCTTGCGAAATGCCATTTTCACCCCAATATGTATGTGTATGCTATGAAGTTGCCGGCCAATGTGGGAATTGAGTTCATTGTTTTTGGGATGCTGCTGACACTCAGCCGCACTTGAGGAAACACGGAAAAAATTAGTTTTTTTTATGATAGCCACCTTCCTAGTACAGCGACACATTGAGGCCAGCAATTACTAGTTACTGCTTTTGGTTGTGTTTGTCTATCACCATCACTCCGTGCCGACAGCTGCGCAAGCCTGCTAGCAGCAAGAACTGCTTGTATGTGCGCCTGTTATTCTGGCACTATGGATACAGACGTTTTGTGGCGGTGTCCAGGAAATAACGACACATAATTAAATAATATTGTGCCATGCCCTCAAGGTACGAGAACTCTTACAGTCGTTCTGTGAGTTTATCATCATGAGTTCTCATGATGAGCAGTACTTTTGGTAGATCGCAAAGGCTTTCGACTATCAATTGAAAACATAGGTGCCTTGTATGTTTAAATTTTGCCGTAAAATGTTGAATATTTTCGTGCACCTCACGCTTTGTGGTCATACGCTAGTGGTTGAAATGCATGCTGATTCTGCTATTTAATAAGGGATCTGAAATAAAATATATGCAGACTGCGTCAAACTTCCTCCTTAAAAGCTGTATGGCGTCAATGGAGAGCTCTCAAAAATACGTTCTTTCGCTTTGTGAAAATAGATTGCACTCCATTACATCCACAAAGAAAAACATTAGCGTTTAGGTACATCCAAATTACAACATAATACTGGCCAACATTTAAATGCTAGTTGAGCCAAAGCTCTGCTCATATATTTCGCGCCACTGAGATGAATTGCGTCATTTCGAACCTTAGCGTGAAAATTTAGATGCAGTATTTTAATCCAATGACAACTCGGTTTAAATGATCAAATTTTAGGTTGTATAGTAGGCAATGTAAGCTTCTGCATTTTTGTGCGCTGTATATCTTCGGCATTAGCCATAAGTTTCCAAGTGCTTAAGATGGCGTTATTTCGTGTCGCTCCTTACGACTCCTTCAGTGTCATAAAATGCCGCCGGTTCATCGCCATTCAATGTGAGCCCGTCGCATTCTCGAGTGATCAGCTGATTCCGCGGATCGAATTTGAAGCGTTCTGAAAAAAAAGGCCACATATGCCCGTCTGCAGTGTCGATCTTTTGCGCATGCTTAGAGCCCTAATTTTGCGACCTTTTTGGCTCGTACATCTTCTAGACGTCATGAAAAGTTTGGCACTCCCGTCGTCGATCATACAAAGATAATTAATTGTATCTCCTGCCCTTCGCATGCTGATCTGACAGGATTGCACGGAAATTAATGAAATGGGAGATATGGGAGATAAAAATTACCGGAGGCTATGGTGAATTTGATTTCAAAAATCAATTATCGGAATAATACACGAAGCCTACGCAATATTGTTCTCTATAAACAACACGGGATGCCCCAATGGTCGTTCAATAACGTTACATTTAATACCGTTTGCGTTTTCCTAATACTACTACTAGGCATTCTATGCACTCCTTAAGTAAGCTTTGCTCCAGTTGAATTTACCATGAGAAGAAAAAGCTTGGAAGAGATATCTCGAGTAGGTGATATCTCCCGGCACTTGGATTTTCTCGCATAATGCTGCGCAGCTGGAAAGCAATGAAAAAAAAAGCTACACTAACACCAATGCAAGTACAACAGCAGTTGTAGCTTCCAGAGGTCTGAGCGTATGGAGAGATTAAATATTAGCGTTACCCATACTAGTTGTGTATTCTGAGACAGAACAACGCCGTTAACTGAGCCCAAGTTTTTATCAAACCTATGACACAATACATAAAAAAGAATGCAAGGAAAATACCTACAGTTCAACCATGTAGAGGAAAAAGCAGCGCATAATCAAACGTGAATAAGTCATTGCCTTGTTTCCTGTGCCATGCTTTTTCAGATTGTATTAGGCCATGGGCTTAGCGCATGATAGCGTTTGATGCTTATGCGCCACTAAACATACCACAACAGTCAATTCACTACTGATCACGATACCCTTGCTTCTACAAACATTCCTATTAAAGATGACACTACATCATTATTATGCTGTCCACCATTTTTCAACAATACTCAGTAATTGTGTGCTATTGATAGACATGAGCAACGGTCCGCGCACTTAAGTACGCATAAAAAATTATTTTCCAACAAATTGTATTATGTTTTGCAGGCCTGTTTACCGGACCTTGGAACACAAGACCAGACGCTGTTTTCCCTCATGTGGCTCAAGGACATAATGTCGGGCTGAGGCTTGATCATTTTCTCTTAACTTCTCAAGACACGTGACACTTAGCAAGGCTGCTGCTTCAAAAAATTTCGTTTCTGAGTTGCTTCGGCCTTCTAAATAAAACCTAGGCGAAAGCACCGCATTTTTTGGGATTTCAAAAAGTAACTTCACGAACTACACAAAGCTGCTTCTAAATACCCCACTCTCCGTTTCGACCAATTGAAGAAACCTAAGCTTTTCCGTTGTTCCGAAGAAAAGATCTAAGAAATAGGATGGAACCATAAAAGACTAGATATGAGAGCATTTCTAAAGCAACACCTTGCTGCACCACGACGTCGTTGGTTGATCATATCTGGCACTCAACAAAATAAAAAGAAAAATACCTTCAAGGCTCTCTGGGGCAAGAATTAATACGGGGTTTATAAAGCGATCAGTGCAAAAAAGATATTACAATTAATATTGAGCCTTTTGCATGGACGAGTTCCGAAAGCTAATATTTAGCTGCATATTTCCTGACAATATACCCTGGTGCAGGGCCCAGCAATACAAGTCTGCCATCATTTTGTGAGCCCTCGAAGATCTTACAAGAAGATGAGCTACAATATTACATTTACAAAACAATGCAAACAACTCAACATTTTATACCGATGTCAAGCTCTTCTTCATTTACTTCTTAACAATATTCAGTCTCGCATTATCTTTGAAATATCAAAATAGTTATTACGTCTGCCTAGCATTAATCTTCGAACCATGCTCCGATCCTTTTTCTCTCTCCACTCATGCTTCTCTAAGTTGAACAATACAGCGCATCAATTTTCATCTCCAATCGTCCTGTCCCCTTTCTTCATCCTAATTCTAGAGTGACTAGCTGCCCCTGTCGATTAAGGACTACCAGCACCGCCTGGATATCCGAGAAGAGGGCACAGTGAGTGCTGGCGCGGTTTTGAAAATGACACACACTCTTATCTCGGGAAAGCTGTGATACTAGTTAATACGAGGTACGAAAAATTACTGTTACGCAGATAAAAGAAGCATTGATAATCAGTGCACAAAACGTTTTTTGTAAGGTTTACAACTGTGTTGCGACGAAGTGGAATTGCGGAAATCGCCAACAATCATATTTATTGAAATATCAGTTATAAAACTTGTTGAGTGCAGATAACATGTCTGTTTATTTTGGAACGTCTTTACGTTAAATTTTCACACTGATTGAAAATATTGGAGTGCGACATTTCTGATATATACGCATTTTGAAATCAAATCAAGTAAACATAACTAGGGGTTGCTGACAATGACTACAGACGCGATAATCCTCTGTCGTTGACGCTGTCTTATATTGCGGTTAATGCGCCAACTACACGGAGTAGGATTCGGGGATGATGCTCCCCTGTAACGTTCCACTAAAGGATTCGAACAGTCGCCCTATGCGACAGCTGCGTCATTTCAAGAAGTTTCAAGCTAATCGTAATTTTCTTGCCCCCATAGTTACATGGTTTGGCCCTAACAATGATAGGCCAGTATTTTAGTACGTGGGCCTGATACTAGATTGCTGCCGATTCCCATACCTTGAAAATACCGGACTTGCTGAGCATTTATGCGCTTGCTCGAAACAAACAAGCCCTAATGGTTCCCAAAAGGCAATCGCCATCTTGTAATTTCTAAACAAGACTTATTGCCCCCCAACCCCCGACCCACAACTCGCCGATCTTCAAGAAGCAACACATCAGCGCAGCAGTGCAGTTGCATTTTTTCTCCACAGACCGCGCGGAAATGTCTGAAGCGACAAAAAAGGCGGACACTAGGAGAAAGTATTACATCTTCCAGAGCTCGATAGCTTTAGCACATAGAATGCATGATGCATGCAAGGGAACGCCCTCTGCCAGTTAAATTCATCGCCGCCACCCAGCAAAAAGAAAGCATCACAGATTGTAGTAGAGACAAGGACGCCAGTTGCTGTAACTAAGAGTTGATTATCGGCAATATTGAAACCAATGACTGCTATGCTTAGTTAGCTACTCAAGTTTATTCGCCCGGTGACACGGTGTACCTTCACATTGGGGCTACGCTTACGTGTTATTAAAATGAACATTTATCTCAGAGAATACAGGACAGCAGTCTAGTTCTCTTCCTATGCCACTACGTAGAAATGACAACGAGCTAGCAGGCGTAGATGTTCTGCAAAAAAGATTCCGCGAGCGAGTGTCAGACGTCTGAACTTTGCGCGGTTGAACTATGGAGGATGAATTCTAATTTTCGCATTATAATTTCAAAGGACAGCGGGCAGCTTTTTATCGCGACCTTTTTAGGAAGCCACTTTTGGAAGTCAGAATGCCTGAGATGTTCTCTGTACGGATTTCAAAAGCGCTTGAAATTTTTCTTGAGGGCTTCAAGACTGCCACAACGGCGTTTTTCGGTGGATGCCACTCTTTTCAACTCCTTGAAATGGTGTTTTGTAGCCGCGAGTAAAAATTTGAGGAATACCTTGAAGTTCTTTCTCGGCATGGCTAAGGAAAATTTGCTTGAGCTGTTGGAGTTGCATCTGCCTTAGACTGCAATTGGCTGCGAATAAAATTTTAAGGTGAAGTAATTTGATCGGCATCGATCCTATGTTACACCAGACCTGTATGGTATCTTTCTTTTTTCACCCAACAATAGTTCGCTGATCAACACATTGTGTACGGCTTTCAATATGCGGTTGATTATCTAGTAATCCGAGTGCTCTATTTTAAGAATAAATGTTTTGAAATAGCCGCTAGTATTAATATTATTTCAATTCTTAAGCAAACGCATTTCCAAACCACAACACTATGCACTTCCTGCATATCAACTTCAACTTCTAGGGAGTTGGTGGTTTTGAAACCAACAGTAAAACAGCCGTTCTTATATCTTGGCAGTGCAAATTCAAAGTTAAAAGCACCAGAGTTTTCTTTAGTTTTCGCTCTGCTGCAGAAAAATCATGCAGCCGCTGAATGAAATCTATAAAGAACGTCCAGGATGAGCGCCTGTATGCGGCTTGTTTTCAGCCGCACATAACATTTCGTGCTTGAGAAACTGTAAAACAAATTGAAGACCATTAACCGCCACAAGAGCCACAAGTAGAGGAAGTCAGTATTTGTCTTATGACCCTGTGGCACACGGCTTGAAGAAAGTTGCCGGTGGGCACTATGTTCGACTCATGTTGTCAGCGCCAACTGCGGTTTTTTGTGACTAATAATGTTGGAGGTAGAGAGAAGTTATTTAAACGCACATCCCTAAGTATCAACGGCACACCACAGAAGTCAGCTGTTAGATTGCGCTTCTTTTGGTAGGACACGCGAGCTTCGACTGCCCGGTGCAGCAGTGCCACAGCAAAGCAGAGCGGAGATCTGGAGAGGGAACGCGCATTTGCGCCGATCATACCACTGTAGCTGGTGTCGTCTGCTTGGCTGTTCTGTGTCGTGCGAAGCAACCGGTGCGAACCAAGTGTTATAGCCGATTGAGTTCTGAGAGCGTTCGTTTCGTGTTCTATCTGCTGCGTGTTTGTGGATTTGAACTGGTGGACACGTTTAGGGTCCGAAGCAAGACTCTAGGCACCGGTTGCATTTCAGTGTAGCGAATCGAGCGCATTCTATTTAATGAAATTAACGCGGCAACATCCATGGTCTTCATCGGTCAGTTTCCCGAAAATTGCAAGCGGTCTCTCGGGCATGCTATGCTGTTCCCAAATTTATGCTCTTTTCAGATTTACCTACGCTATATGCAGCGAATAAAATCAATTGCTCGCAGCTTCTTCGGCTTCCGATTCTTAACAGCCGATGATTGGTAGGGGTTGCTTCGCACTAATCAGAACTGCCCAGCACACGAAGCTTACTCCAGCAGCAAAAATTGTGGGCGCGGTCTTGCCCCCCCCCCCCCCCCCCCAAGCTTCATCCTCTCCTTCTTTCGGCGCCGCAGCGCCGGGCAGTCGACGCTCGTGCGTTCATGTTAAAAATTGTAAGACTGTGCGTCTGCTCAGCACTGTGTCGCCGTGCTCTGAGCAACATTAGTAATCTAGCGACTCGCTTATGACATTCTATTGCTAAGCAATTCAGGGAATGTGCTTCAAGGCATGACCAGGGAACTAGATAGACAATGCTGAACGGTGAGTCTGGGATTTTAAAAGCAAAAAACTTTACTGGTCGACAGTCCCGGAAAGAAAGAGCAGCTTACGAGAGGTAACAAAACCTTGGAACAGGTAAGGAAATGCATCTACTTGGTGTAACCACAGATGCGGTCCACAGGGCTGAAGTAACTAGGAAAAGAAAATCGAGGACGCTAAACTTCGCCCTTAAAAATGGACCGCGACAGCGTGTTGCAGCACTGCCAGGTAGTCCACCGAACTCCATCGCCCGTTTGGCATGACGCCTTCCCCGTTCGACGAATCGCTCCGCTACGTACGGTGAAACGGACGCGCGGAGCAGCAAACCACGTAGAAGCGCTGCCAGGTGCCTTGCCGAAACACGCGGGAATCAAGCTGCCGTCTTAGTTCGTCGGCACATCGTTCTCGACAATCCCGATGCCACGAACGCTAGCATAGCTTCCGTGCCGAACGAACGGGCAGCAAGCCGCACGCTTCTTGGTGAACGCGCTTTGGATGCGCGCTGCGTTGTTCGCCGCTCACCGCGTGATTCCTACGTGCCCGCACGGCCCCAATGCGCCCGAAAGAGACGAGCGGGAGGCGCTGCCATCGCGCTCTCTTTTGGGGCAGTGGACTGCATTGTGAGGAGTAGAAGGAGGAGGGGGAGGAGGAGGAAAGATTTTTCGATCACGGCCAACGCCGACGACGCTGACCCCGACGAAGCCGGATTTTCCGCGGCACGACGTCCTTAACGCTGTCATGTTAAAATAATGGAATAGAATCCATTTGGCAGGCACCCTCCAGTGTGCAATACTAGGCTACGAATATCTTTAAAGAGGAAACTCTACAAGACCTGTACCTCAGCGGTATTGACCTATGTGGCAGAAACGAGGACGTGATCAAAAAGTGTCGGATTTAAACTGAAGACACTGCAGCGAGGTGTGAAATAATGTTATAGATGTGACCTTAAGAAATAGAAATTGAACAGAATGGGTAACTAAAGAATTTAACTAAGGATGTCGTTGATGAAGAGAAGAAGAAATGACCACAGCAGTATTGCAGACAGCCGACCGTGCTTAGCACATTCACTTAGACAGCAATTTTCAGGGCCCTAAACCTGCCCGCTACACTACTCCCTTACCCCAATCCCTGTTGGTAATTACCCACTGGTGGGCTACCCTTATATTTCTTGGGTGCAGCGCGTCCTAAAGCGAGCATCCGGCGCAACCGACATATCGAAGAGAGATGTAGGAATAGCGATCTGGTATATATGTTTGTCCCACACTGTCTAAAAATCTGAGCCGTCCGAAGGCGTCATACACCACTATTTGTGGCGCACATAAGGTAAACACGATGTTACCCACCGGTGACCAACATCGCACTGAATGTAGTAAGGATAACGGGCAGGATTGGGAGAGAGAGAGCAAAAAAGGAGGCGAGAAAAGGGCCGCGTGCAGCCGGCAAATGCTACTGATAAGCAACAAAGCAGCTGGATGCGAAACAACAGCGCCTTCAAGAGATGCAGAAAGCCGCCGTGCAACGGCGCCCCCGAGAAACTGATGATGCGAAACAGAAGCGCCTACAACACATACCGAAAGCCACATACAACCGCGCGCCGGGGAGAAAGATTATTTGAAACAACACCGTCTACAACACATGCGAGGCGCCGTCCTACAACAGCCTATCGCCTAAATCGAGGATATGAACCAAAAGCACCTAACACATTTGCGCAGAACCGCCCTACAGCTGAGCGCCGGCAGAACCGACGACGCGAATGAACAGCACGTGCAACAGATGCAGGCTGCCGGCCGGCAAAGACCCACCCCAAAACCGCCTGGCAACAGGAGGTGAGGTTTCAAATATGCGTCGAAGTAAGACGTCGTCGTGTTGCATAATAACTATCTAAACCCGGGGCCTATGTCTTCTTTGTGAATCAGTGCATTAGATACGAGCTCGTACTGTCGCGCAGGTTGTGCGATATACTGTGGTTTGTGCTCTACCTAGAGCGTATACAGTATATATGCCGTGAGAACTCTCGAGATCAGTATCTGGAATCCACACGAAAGCAAGGAGAACGTAGAGAATGCGGACGAATAAGTTTACACTTCATGAATAAATTATATCCTCGAATTACCAACCAGTTGCGTAGTGACTATGAAGGCGAATCGCTCCCACTTCAAGGGGAACTACAGTAGTTACTTCCGCAACAATTTTTCCTTTTCGAATCTTACTTCTTGCGTCGGCAAAGTTATTTTCAACACACCCCTTATTGTATCTGCGACTGTACCTCCTTCCTGAGCATTGACTTTTGGTTAGATATTTTGACTTTTACCTTTATTGGTTACTTTACTCAAGTGATTTTCATCTAGGAACGATTCAGTGAGGACATTAGTCTTCTGTTATAAGTTTTGCGTGTTGAACGCTTCTTATTCACACGAATTTTATCACTAGCATTCATAACTTGGTTCTCAGTTTCTGATGTTTGCGCTTGCTTTAGAGCTGGCACTATTTTACGCGCGAGCAGTAGCTCGTTACGTCATTCCGATGAGAAAAGCCCGTGCTTTTTCCAGGTAAGTTGCATAGTTTATAAAGATGATTGTATGTGGAGCTTAAAATGTGTATAAGGAATCTGTCCTTTAGGCGTGTCTTTTGTCATGCAACCTTGCGCGCCATTTGTCACATTGATTTATATGAATGACATGCAGCGCTAAAGCATATATACCGCATATGGATATATTGATGAGCTCGCTGTGGTAGCTCAGTCTCTTTGGCATCCGGCTGTTCACTGCAACTTCACAGGATCAATGCCGGTCGCGGCAGTCGTATTTGGAGTTTTGGAAGAAGACAAAATAAATAAAACGCAAATGCTGTTCGATGTCGGCGTTCGCAAAAAATCCAGGTGGTATAAATTATTCTGCACTCGTTCGCTATGGTGTCCCTCATCGCCCTCCTGTCGCTTAAGGACGTTCAACTGCACGATTTCCAATTTATCGCTTATGGACGACAGTAACTACGACAAAGACAAATCGGGACGCAAAGATCAACGGCATATCGCTCGCTCACAGTGTATGAAAACGAAACGCTGCGCCTCCCTCGACAGCTTAACTGGAGAGCGGAAGGAAGTGATTGCATCCGCAGATACGTCGCCAGCCGCTCGGGATACAGTGGCATAGCAAACTTTTAAACGCTGCCGCACACATATGGTCCCTTGGAGAAGGTCCTAACTGATTGCCACAAATAAAATTAACAAATTTGGCTTACATTGACTGAGATCGTCAACGCAAAGGAATTCTTGCGTCAAGCTCTCCAGAACAGCCAAGCCCTCTCTCTTGTCCTGCATCATGGGGCCAGCCAACACAACTCTAAGGCTGTTTTACTCTGAACGGCTGCGAATATTAATGAAATGATTCAAAAGTGTACATTTTGAGAAAAAAAAATATTCCAGCGTTTTGAGTTCGTGAGGAAAGTTAACCGCAGCTGCATTTTCTTACATTAAGTGAAAGAATAAGGTAGATCCATGCAAAAAGAGATGGTTATTCTTCCTCTGATTACCGTCAAACAGCGTTGCCTGTATGACATTTATGTAATTGTCGTCGTAGGTAGATATTTTTATATGGATCAATAATTTTATTTGCTCTATAGCCAAAAGATTTTTTTCAATAGCTCGAAGTTTGCACACCGTATG
The DNA here is from genome assembly GCA_030143305.2 of Amblyomma americanum. Taxonomy (NCBI): domain Eukaryota; kingdom Metazoa; phylum Arthropoda; class Arachnida; order Ixodida; family Ixodidae; genus Amblyomma; species Amblyomma americanum. Next base: position 141,238 of record JARKHS020027389.1, on the reverse strand, counting down.
CGTTCAAAAATATCTGTGAGTAATTATAAAATCCTTCACACGAAATCAGTATGTTGCTAGTTCACAACCCAAAAATTTAAGCGAAGCATTTTTTTTAAACATGGGGAAAATGGGCTATGTTGGCTGCCCACATGAGCCTGTGGTGCACTTTGTGCAGGCAGCATACCTTATTTTTGGGCGTTGGCCCGAGAGCCAATATTTGCGCACCGAACTCTAATGACGTTTGGAAAGTCTCATGTAGACGAGTATAACCTGGTAAGTCGGCACAGTCTTTCCTGTGCATGATCTGAATATTCTGCGCGATTTATAACAGTGCGAGGGCACAGAGCATGTAATTTGAAGTAATCGAGAGAAGGTGTTGCGCTATATATAAAACTTTACATAAAATACTAAGTTATGAGCGCGTATATTACATATTTAAGCTAAATAATTCAAGTTAAGCCCCGCTGTAGACGATCTAGTACCGCTTGCGGCAATGAATCAGCTTCCCCTTTTGGGGTTGCTGCGTTTTGCGGTTGCCCCACTTTGAGTCTACAAGGGAACAATGTGCAAAGCATATCTGCTTCCTTTTTCCAGCCCAACACGAATTATGAGGAAACACATATTGAGCCCACATTAAAGTTGTATTTGCTTTCATGTACCCTACTAGAGACCAAAGTGGGCTGTAGGTGGGCACGCCCATTTCGGAGCACAGCCATCGCTTATGTGGGACCTACAGTGGTTATATGTGGGGAGTCCCATTTTGGCTAGCAGAGCTTTTTCAAGCACAGAGCACGCATTGATGTTTCAACTGCCCTCAAGTACCAGACAAGGGACCAATGTGTTGGCTAGAAGTTGGAATGTGGCAGTCGTTAGCCCTAGAAACATCGATTTGGAACCTATGTAGTATCAGCAAGGGCTAACTCAATTTGGGCTGGCTCTCTTATTTCGCCCGAGGTGTCGTCGTAGGTGAGCTAGTGGTTGCCCCGGACCCACTAGCCCACGTGGGACTCACTACGGCCTTCCATTGTGTGGTACTTGGGCAGGATCGAACTCTCGCGAAGAAAAGCAATCTGCTCATAATTTGTTGCTTCCTCTTTAATTACGAGGATTTTAATTTTCCTAATGTAGAATGTGAAACTGGTTTGGTGAGCAGTGACTGCGCAGCCGTACGACAAAAAGCCCGATGTATCTTTGATTTTATTAACTTTTATGGGTTACGTAAACATAATGGATGCAGAACTGTGCTGGTAATATTTTAGATCTAGTTATATGGAACGTGCCAGTTTTTGATGTGCAAGCGGTGCGCAATGCTCTTATTTTAGGAGATAAGTTTGTTTTGTCGCCCAGCGCGTGAGCTGAAACCAGAAAAAATTACGTTACAACACAACCGGTGTTGTCAGGGCGCAAAACAGCTTAACGCTTGAAATTATCGCAGAGTTTGAAGTTTTATTGGCGATTCAAGAGCTGATTCCAAAATTTTTATTAGGAGTCGATTAAATTCCGAGCTTCATAATCAAAGGATGCAGTGACATGGTTGGTCCATCTGTTGTAACATATTTGATCAACTTATCTTTGCGCAATGGTATTTTTCCTTTTCTTTAGAAACTGTCAGGAATTGTTCCCGTATATAAGTCCGGCGATGCTTGTGATGTGAATAATTTTCGACCAGTGTCACTTATTTGTTGTTTTCCAAAATTTTTTAAATGGTAATGTAGGAACGCACGAGTTCATATTTTAAACAAAAGATGAGTCTGGAGCACGATTTTTAAAAAATGACCTCTTGAATCGAACCTCTGCAACTTTCTAGTGTATAGTGGGCCCAACGCGTTTAATCGCAGTGAACTGGGCACCGTCTAATTTGACATGACTATGCCTTTTGACACTGTCCCCATGAGATGCTTCTGACGAAGATAGAAAAATAGGAACTCTGTCGAATGTACTGCAAATGGCTGAAAAGCTACCTTCGCAGCCACCGCAATGTAGTCATATTTCTCGCCTGTGTGTCTAACGAGCTTTTCTCAACGTCTGGAGTGCCTCAGGGTTGCAACTTTTAAGGACGGCAGATTGGGCGAGTTGATGTCCCATGTTAACAAGAAAGTTCAAAGAGCGCTAGACAACTGGACCAGAGCCGTGTTTGTCTCCTCCTATTTCTGGCCAAGTTGTCTAGTGCTATTTGAATTTTCTTGGTCCAACTTGGGCCGCTGTTGTCTTTAATAATGATTTGCCGCTACACGTCAACTCAAGGGTTTTGTTATTTGCTGATGATTTAAAATAATTCCGTAAAATTGAGACCTTGGGAGACTGTCGCTGTTTGTAAGGTGACATTAGCAACATCGAGAAATGGTGCTTGATGAATAGGCTCAAACTGAAAATTAAGAAAACTTTCCATTTGTCTCTTACTCAAAGACCCGACACAAATATATTTATGTATACTCCTCTTGGCAAACAAATATCTCGTGCTGCGATTGTACGAGGCCTCAATGTTATTGTTGACTTAAGGCTCGATTTTCGTTTATACGTCTCGTCGATTGTCTCTCGCGCATTGAAAAATATTGTTTTTCGTTTAACAAGACACTTTCGTAGATACGAATGTCTGCGCACTCTTTACTGCGCTCTCGTGAGGCCACGCCACGAGTTTGCGTCAGTAGCGTGGAATAGTGTCTCCGTTACTTCTGACATTAGAATCGTAATAGTTCAGCGGAAATTTGAGCGCATTCTTCATGATAGATTTATTGGGCACCGTCATTACTACTACTGAGATTCTCTTCTCGCAGACCTAGGAGTGTTATTCCTTTATGAAAGGCGACTCGCGCGTGACATGCCTTTTTGTACATAACGTTGTGCTCGGCTCTATTGAGTGTGATCATTAATTGATGTCACTACGATTTCTTGGGCCTCAGGGAAAAACCACCAAAGGCCGTGATATATTTTATCTTGACATGCACGTCATTTCACTAATTACTGGTTTGTAAATAACATATAATTCAACCTTTTATGACACAAATTTATTTGCCTAAATTGCTGTTTTTATTGTTCATTTTATTATGCTTCTTTTTCTTTATTGTTATTATTATTGTATTTGTGATCATTTTTCTGTATAACGTCTGCTCACAACATGGTGTTTGTATTGACTTAGTGAGCGCTCGTTTCGGAGAATTGGCCGTTGAGGCACACATAAAATAAAATATATGTCTATATACAGCTAGCGGCTTCTTCTTAGTTTGCGTTTTTTTTACTACTGCAGATTACACTTGATTTTTCTGTTGCCTGTATCGCTACTAATATTGAGCGCATGATTTTATTTTTCCCGTCTTTCCAAAATGACAGTAAATGAATTATGTACATTATATTATATTATAGGTTATTTTCCTCACCTCTCTTGGTTAAGGTTAGTCTTATCACAGGAACATATAACGGAGTTAATATACAGTTGAAATTTTTTCGCGCACCCATTTGGCGCCTAAACATCTATGCTACTTTCTCGACATCCCTAGAAACTATGAGCACGGACCACCTAAAACATGGTTTGGGAATATGGAAGGAGCGCACACCCGCCCTGCTTCCTCCACAGAAGCCTCCTAAAAGCATTGGCGTTCCTTCTCTTTTCCCTCTTCATCTTCTGCTGGTCCCCTGTGCAGAGATCAGCGTTTCCTTGATTAGCCGTCTTGAGTCCACGCAAAACAAAGCTGGCAGGTTCATTCTTACGTCATATTCACCCTATTTATGTGTGTCAGAACTAAAGCAAGCTCTCAATATTCCAGACCATATCATTGGATGCAAGCTCTCTCGTTTATCATTCTTTCATTCTCTATACTACAGTCACACCCCTTTACAACTGGTTGCATCGCTCCTGCCTATCATATCGTCACCAACAAACGTATCAGGAAGCGGGAAGCACCAACGTTTTGTGGAGCGAGGATCGCCGAACAGCCGCACTCATTTGCAGCAAAGAATACGCTCGGCCATGCGCTAGGGGTTCAGGTTCAACCACGTGTGGGGAAAACTCTGGACACTCTAAACTCGTAAAAAGGTCAATCGTTTATACCAGCATAGTACAGGCCACGAAAAAGTCCTGCAAACATAAGGCATAAAAGAACCACGAATGCGAAGTTGCCAGATGACGGGAGAGTGGTTATCTAGATGTCGTGCGGGATTCAATGGCGGAAAAGCCGCATAAAAGATGTCTTGGATGTCTTGGATGTCTTGGAGATTGGACTGCGGTATATAATTTTGGATAAATATAGTTGGAGTAAGCGCACGTCCTGTAATGTCTTTCGGTGCATTCATCAAAGTATAGCCCCGTTTAACATCAAGAAACGAAAATGCATCACAAATATGCTCCGCAACCTCTTTTACTGGAGCCACCCATCTGCTGTGGCTTTTAGATGGTGTCTATTCATCCCCTTTGACAAAATCAGTAAGCTGTAATTGCTCAGCAAATACACTTTTTCAGACCCATGGGAGACAGCTATAGCAACAAGGAGAATAACAGACGCATTCTTCAGATGTAAGAAGGACATTTTCGAGTTGGACATTAAGCCTGCTTTTATTAAGGTAAGGACACCTGAGAATGTTCTAAAAGTAAAATCATTTCTTCGATTTTAGAGAAAATGAACAGCGGCGTAGCATTCTTCGCAACGTCCAGAGCGCTTCGGGAAGTGCACGTCATATATTCTTTCTCGAGCTGGAATGTCGAAGGTTATTTGCCGCCATTAAAAAGCGCGAAGTAAATCTACGCAAGGAATGTACAGTAACTGTGGCTATAATAAGTGCTTCTCTGTACGTCACTACGAGAACCTGATTTTCCTGGCCATGTATGTTCAAAAACGCCACGAGGGCATCGGTTCAGCCAGTTTTGGCGAGGTAGGTCGAAAAATATGGTTTTGAAGATCCAGATTCAGTGCGCAAGATAAAGCCGATTTGGCCGTGCATTGCCGGGTGACCTTAAAGTGAACCAAAGATCAAGCATGGCTATAGGCCTTACCCTATGTTGGCTGCCATAGTGTCGAACCACTTGATCTTTGACCTTAAGATTCGCCCGTAGAGGGCGGTAGAACAGGCAGCAGCTTTCATTGCCTTACCAACCTTACTCTATCAACCATTCATTTAACTTGCACCTGCCAGGGTGACAGGGTGGGCGCGCTGCCTCTCCAGTGTGCGGAACGCATCCACCGTTACAGACGCCACGCCGCGTCTACTTGACCGATACACCACAACTTCGGCTAACCAGCTTTGGCAGGTGTTAAACGGCAGATCCTTTTTCGCACAGCTTTGACATTTACGTTTTGATCAGTTTCCACATAGTACTTGTGGTATTAAGAGCGATATACGTCTGTCGCTTTGAAGGAGTTTTGCTGGTTAAACATCTCAGCGTAAGATTACACGAAACCCAATCACTTGAATATAAAATAGTGGACAGCCGCTTCCAGAGCACAGTTTGTAGGTTACTGTTGAAAATAGCGCGAAATAGGGGACTTAGAAAAAAACACACTATGCGCTGTGAGTGTTGTTTCGTTTCTTGCACCCTTGTTTCACGCTGTTTTCTACTGTCCTGAGCCCAGTGGCACAGAAATCCTGCGTTTCACAATCAGCAGAGCACCGTATGATATATAGGCGGGTTCTATATTCTGACTAGGCAATGTAGGGGTAGGAGCAGTGTTCATAGATTTTCAATTACCCGCTTCGGTGATTTAAAATGCTCTCTTTGCAGTCATCATATGGATCAGTTGTTCCTTTCGCGAAGACTCATTTTAGTGGCATTCCTTGCAGGAGGTCGATCACTGCTGCTGTGTTATCCGTTTATGCCATGCATACGCTAGCGGTTTTAACAAGGCAAATTGCAATTCCCCAGGCTGGCAGTATGCATTTTTTCTCAATAATTTTCTGACGAAGGTATCTCCACAAAACTTCCAGCTTGGAGAGAGAGCTCATATAGTGGTGCATAGGCACTAGCTTGTAGATTTAAAATGCAAAGCACAGGTAGCATTTTATAATTTCAAAAGTGGACTTCCAACACTGAGCTGGCGGTGAACTTTGATCTACTTTGCCAAAGTCTTTCCATCGCTTGCATCCGACTTAAATGCAACTTATCTAAATGCTTATAAAAAATACTGGTACTGTAGCGCAAAAACAAAAATGCGAGACACAAAGAAGGCACTCAAGAAAAGCGCTGTCAAACATTTCAAGAGTAATTTAGTAGGAAATTTCTCCTCTGAGCATACACAGACGGTAGAATATTGATACGGGAATAAAAGAAGAGGCGGAGAGCGAGCGCGAGCGGCGAGCGCGCGGCTCTAGCACGAGGGAGATAGAACGAGAAAGCTTGGCCGCCGCCGGTCGTGCTTCGCCGGCTCTCCTCCGTACTGCTGCTATATTTCTCTGGGCGGGCCCGTGGCCACCCCGTGGCATCCCACACCGTAACATTTTGGTGGCAGCGGTGGGATCATGCCGCTCACCCGCTCCCAGAATCAAGCACCCGACGTGCCAGACGACAGGAGTCCACCACCAGCCGATAGCGCCGACGACGCGGCGGCCGGCGCCGCTAGACCTAGGCGCTCGGAGAGGCTCGGCTCTTCGCAGCAGCCGGACGCCGGTGTTGAGCGCCTCCTGGATACAGTCACCCAACGGATGGACGCATGGGAGGCCCGTCTGACTGCCCAGGCTGGGGAGATAGAAGCTCTCCGGCGCGAACTCCGTCGCCTGGTGCCAGCCGAGCCGAGCACAGGTCAGGTGCCTTTGGGCGTCCCCGCCGCCGCTGTTTACGGCTCTGCCGTCGCTGGGCCTGCGGTCGTGGCCGCCAATGGCGTGCTCGGCGCGGGTGCGTCCTCGCCGCAGTGTTCGTTGGACGTTGTGGAATTGCCCACATTTGACGGCACCATCTCGTGGGATGCTTACCGCATCCAGCTGGACGGTATTGCGGCGGCGAAAGGCTGGGACGAGCAAATGAAGGCATGGATGCTCGTTGCAAAACTGAGGGGCCGCGCCACCGAGCTGCTGCAGAACGTGCCGCCCAGCCAGCTGGGCTCTTACACTGTTCTGGCGGGCCTCCTCGCCGACCACTATGGTGCCTCAGGTCAACCCCGTGTGCAGTACCACCGCCTGCGAGCCCGCCGTCAAGAGCCCGGGGAGACGTACCAGGACCTCGCCGCCGCTATTGAGCGCCTGGCTCTGCAGTCGCTGCCGGGAGCGCCTCAGAACGCCGTGGCCCTGGTCGGCACCGAGGCGTTTGTCGACGCCATCCGACTCCCCGAGGTGCAGCGCTTGGTCCGCTCTGGCCGTCCTGATTCCGTCCGCGCCGCCATGGCGCTCGCCATCGAGGCGGAATTGACTTTGCTGGCCACGCGGGGGTCGCCACAGTCTGGCCAGCGCAGCGTCCGGGTGCAGGCTCCTCGGTCCGCAGCCCCAACTGCGGCCTCTATCCGACGCCTGCGTAACGACGTCCGCATGACCTGCTTCCGCTGCGGCCTGCGGGGACACTACGCGAGGGACTGTGCCGGCCCTCCAACGTCGGGAAACGATTTGGCGGAACTCCGGGGGCACCGTTCCGCCGAATAAAGTCCGTCCCCACACTCCTTCGTTCTCCGCGTCCCCTCCTTTCGTCGGCTCTGATTACCACTGATGCTCCTTACGTGCTCGTCGACGTCGCCCTGCTTGACCGGCACGTAAAGGCCTTGGTTGACACTGGAGCGGCTGTCAATGTACTGCACAAATCGTTTGTTGCTAACGCGCCCCACCTGCTTCTGCCAGCCGCCAAAACCCGGCTCTTAGGTTTTAACGGCACCCCTGTGGAGCAAGTCGGACGTGTCGTCGTCAACCTGACAGCACTCGGAAATACCATCTCCACCGAGTTTGTTGTCGCAGACAGCCCTATTTGGCCAGTGGTCCTCGGGTGCGGGTGGTGCCAGCAAGCCGGAGTCGTCCTTAATTTTACTAGAACCAAACCACGGGCGAGCCGAACTCTCTGTGGGCCGGGCTGGCTTAGCCGGGTTTCCAGCCTCGGTGTCGCCCTGTGGCAGTCCCTGGTGTCGGCGACCAAGCGTGCCTCAGCATCTCTGCGTGACCTCGCGACGAAGTGGCCGTGTCGAGTCAAGCCGTTCGACGTCACTACCGTGACTGTGGCGTCCGCCGTGACCCTGCCACCGGGTGCGGCAACGTGGGTGTATGCCAAGCTTGACAGTCCGGTCACAGCAGACGTGCTGTTCGAACCCATCCGGTGTTCCGCTCCAGCCCGTCAGATGACCTCCCCTCGAATCCTTCTGCCTGTGCTCAAAGGAGAGGCCCACGTATTTATACTCAACATCAGCAGCGTACCTCTCGCGCTGACTCCCGGCACGCAATTGGGTACAGCCTCAGTTTTGGACCCCGGGTCACCAGTGGCGTCTCTGCAACCTGAAGCCCCGCCTCGCCATTCTCCAGCGCCGGCGATCCTATCATGGGAAGAATTTAACTTTGGACCCAGCCTGACCTGCGCGGAGCTCGCCTCTCTGAAGACCTTGCTGCTCGAGCATCGCAGTTGCCTTGCTCTCAGCGCCGGTGAACTCGGGTTCACTTCCTGGGCTCAACACCGGATCAACACCGAAAACCGCGGGCCCGTTCATCACCAACCTCGCCGTGTAGCGCCAGCCGAACGGAGAGTCATCCAGCAGCACGTGTGCGACATGCTTGACCAGGGAATCATTGCCCCTTCTTGTAGCCCTTGGTCCTCCCCTGTCGTCCTTGTGCGCAAGAAGGATGGAACACTCCGCTTCTGCGTTGACTATCGGAAGCTAAATGCTATTAATAATTGCGACGTGTACCCGCTGCCTCGCCTCGACGATGCGCTTGACCGCCTGAAGGGGGCCCGTTATTTTTCCACGCTATATCTGCTCTCGGGCTACTGGCAGGTGCCTGTTCACCCCGATGATGCGGAAAAGACGGCTTTCGTGACTCCCGACGGCCTTTACCAGTTCAACCGTATGCCCTTCGGTCTCTCGAACGCTCCAGCCACCTTCCAGCGTCTCATGGACCGAGTCTTAGGCCATTTGAAGTGGACTATGGCGTTGGTCTACCTGGATGACGTAATTGTCTACGCGGCTACATTTGAAGAACACCAGAGACGCCTCAAACTCGTCCTCGAAGCCCTTACCTCTGCTGGGCTTCGCTTAAAACCCAAAAAATGTTTCTTCGGTTTCGCGGAGGTGACGTACTTGGGTCACGTTGTGAGCCGGCATGGCATCCGTCCCGACCCTGAAAAGCTAAAAGCGCTTATAGCTTACGAAGCTCCCACCACCGCCAAGGAGCTCAAAAGTTTCCTTGGATTTGCTTCGTATTTCCGTCGTTTCTTTCCGGACTTTGCCAAGCGCAGCGCTCCATTGACCGCCCTGCTGAAGAAGAATGCACCGTGGAGTTGGACGCAGGCCCAAAAGCTCGCGTTTCTTGACGTCAAGCGCGCCCTCCTCGAGCCTCCTACATTGGCCCATTACGACGAATCGGCCCCCATCGTCCTCCACACGGATGCCAGCCAAGATGGGCTCGGCGCTGTCCTCCTGCAAGAAGACGAGTCTGGTGACCACAAAGTCCTAGCTTATGCCAGCCGCCAGCTTTCCGACGTTGAGCGCCGCCGCCACTCTTCAGAACTCGAGTGCCTCGCCGTTGTCTGGGCCGTCGAGAAGTTCCGTCCCTGCCTGTACGGCCGTCACTTCACCATAGTCACGGACAATAGCGCTCTCACTTGGCTGCAGTCCGCCAAACATTTGAATGCCAAGATTGCACGCTGGTCCCTGCAACTTCAAGAGTACAATTTCACAATAGTGCATCGGCGCGGCTCTGCCCATCAAGATGCCGATTTCCTTTCTCGCCACCCTTGTTCCGTGACGGCTTTGACGGACCTGAGGACTGCACAAACGCAAGATCCCGCCATTGCTGCCATAATCCACTCCCTTGGCACCGCCGCCGGCGCAGGCCTCCGCCAACTACGCCGGGTCTATCGAATGAAGGACGACCTCTTGTGTCATGTGAAGCGGCTCCGTGGTCGACCACCCGTCTGGTTGCCAGTTGTGCCGGCAACACTGCGGTCGCAAATCTTGCGCGGCTTACACGACGCTCCCACGGCTGGTCACCTTGGTCGCGGCAAGACCTACGCACGAGTGTCGGAGCGGTTTTGGTGGCCTAATATGTCCAGAGATGTCAAGGAACACGTGGCGTCCTGCCAGACATGCCAGTACAGAAAACCGTCCACAGGTGTAACCAAGCCACCCCCGCAGGCTTTTTCGCCACCAAGTTCACCTTTCGAGCTGGTTGGACTGGATCATTTGGGCCCGTTTCCGAAGACGCATGCCGGCAACCGGTATGTTCTGGTTGCGATCGACTACTTCTCCAAGTAGGTCGAAGCACTGCCCGTTCCAGACACGTCGTCCGCTCATGCCGTCGCGTTTGTGGAACAGCATCTCGTTCTTCGGCACGGTGTTCCCCGGCGCCTCATCACGGACCGTGGGAGCTGCTTTATGTCCCATGAATTCGAGCGAGCCCTCCGCTCCTTCGGCATTGCGCATTCCACTACATCCGTCAATCATCCGCAGTGCAATGGCCTCGTGGAGCGTGTTAACCGTACCCTCACGGATATACTCGCATCCTACGTCGCTCCGTCCCACACAAACTGGGATCGTTTTGTTTCTGCTGCAGCTTTTGCAGTCAACACTGCAGCGCAAGAAACAACGCATGTGACGCCGTTCTCAGCCGTCTATGGCAGAACGCCCTCCATCCCTCTCGACGCGCAGTTGGGCCTTCCCCATCCTACTGCGTCACCAACGACTTCATTCCGCCCGCCTCGACGCCCAGCGCAACCTCCTCACGGCTCACGCGCGTGTGCAAGCGGCCAACGCGGCAGCACCACCACATCCCCCCTTCCGGCCCGGTGACTTGGTCCTCGTTCGCCGCACCATCCGTGCGACTGGCCGTGCCGCAAAGCTCTTGCCCCGATACCGCGGCCCTTACCGTGTCGTTGCCCGACTCGGCCCCGTGACATACCGCCTCGAAGACCTGCCAGAGCATCGACCATGCGGTGTGCACCACATTTTCCCAGAGCATGTTTCAAACATGAAGCGATATGTCTACGGCGCCTGCGGTGACTCCGACTTAGCTACCGGGTCCTCATCAGTGCCGTCGTCGCCTGCTGGCTCCATGCCTTCCCCACGCAATGCAGTCCCATAAACGGATCGCCGCTCAATATGCATAAAACTCCCTGAAGTTAGCCTAACCGGTGTGGGACCTTCTTCGGCGACTGCAGACGCCTTCGCCCAGCTCACACACCTCGAATTCAACGAAGAGTGTGACCGTTTCCTATCTGCGAGCCCACATTGCATCGCCCCAGGAAACCCTGCATCAAAGCACGGCCTGACTTCTCCGCCCCCCCCCCCCCCCCCCCCCGGTGGAAAGGTGATACGGGAATAAAAGAAGAGGCGGAGAGCGAGCGCGAGCGGCGAGCGCGCGGCTCTAGCACGAGGGAGATAGAACGAGAAAGCTTGGCCGCCGCCGGTCGTGCTTCGCCGGCTCTCCTCCGTACTGCTGCTATATTTCTCTGGGCGGGCCCGTGGCCACCCCGTGGCATCCCACACCGTAACAATATATAGATTAGCTTCCTTTTCAAATGAAGCTTGCTGTGCTTCCTATTGTCACAAGAAATCTGCAGAAATTTCGAATTTGAAACGTTGATTTACGATGTCTTCTCGGTAGCAGCCCGTGTCCTAGAAAACAACTGTTCAGAGATTAAGGTTGCCTAAGGAATACAAGACGGTTTTTTCAAATCGCCGCTCAATTTGAAAGCTCCATCTTATGTGGCACATTTTTTCTGAACAACTATGAGGGGGCGCATTCTATAGTTACAGTTCTGTTCGTGTTACCCGCAGCTTATTGATATCCATCTCATTATTTGCTCCTTAGTAAACAAACAGTTACAATGTAGCCGGAAGCTTTCCCAAACTAATAAAAATACCGGCTGTTGTTAATTTTATTTGGATAATTTTCCTTTCAAGTTCAAATTCTTTTTATTGTTCCCGCAGCAGTCGGTGCTCCTTGTATCATTAGTAGTGACGTTAGGCTATAAAAGAAATAACGATGCTGAGTGAACTAACATGAAAGATAAGACAAGCAAACAATCTTCCTTTACTTCTAGAAAAGGTCCCTCATTCGATACATCACTAGAGGGTGCACAAAATACAGCACAACACAAAGAAGTACGCCGGCCAGATAGGTATCCATTTACCTAAAAGGGGGCGTTTAGCTGTAGCACTCAGACAGTCCATGCAGTTCTCGCAGACTTTCAGGGGCATACTTTTCCCCATTGCTGTTAGGGATCTTAGTAAAGGGCCGATGTTCCTGCCGGGCCTTCCTATGCTCAGACTGAAATATACGCTATGTACGATAAATTATATCTTCGCGGTTTCAAGCTAGTAACGCAGATTAAAGTACACAAGAATTTATTGCAATCATGTTGCCTAGTAAAAGTAACAAATATGCATTTGAAATGCGTTATGTTTTAATTTCATCAATTTATTCCTTTCCAATTCAAGAACTTCCATAACTTTATTAAGAACTGAAGAAGGGAACAACTAGGCAGCACGGCAGATGAACTAGGGTATAGAGGAAGACAGGAACACGTGGCTTTAAAAAGATGTATGGAAGGCCTACTTGCAGCTATTCTCTTTATGCTGCTCTATTCAAGATGCAAAAGCCATATTTAAATGTTCAAGATGAGGTTGAAATATATTTAGTGGTAACCAGCACAAGCGCTTTAAGCTACAATAAATCAACTGCATCTAGCTGTTTTTCATCGAAAATTGATATAATACCCGGTCCATAGTTCAAACCGCCACGTGTTCTCCTAAAGGAACCTAGTATTACGTGTAGCAAGGTTTCATTGAAATCAAGCTGACAGCACTGCTCAAGTACCTTACATTGCTCTTTTCAGCATTTAAGCCACATAGTTCAATTTTAATTACATAAAAACTGCAAATTCTTTGTTTTCCTTGTTGCTGTTTTAAAAAGAAAACAAATTAATATAACTTCATCCTCAGCATCAGAGTGGTCCGCTGGCTAGAGTTCACTCTATCTAATGCCCAAAACTGAGGCAGCGCAAAATTATACTCACTTTTTTGCGCTTAAAGTATCTTTCTTCCAGGAAAGCATCTCATCGAACCAATGAAAACGCAACAACTTGCATCAATTTTTATCGACCTTCCACGTGTTAAAAACAGCGGCAAAGAGCCTGTGGCAATATTCCCCACAATATGTCACATACATGAAAATGACAATGTGGCCCTACAGTTAGGGTGCTGCTATCGCGTAATATTCTCTTGCGGTAAAATAGAAACGTTTTTGAAGATTCTAGAACACATTTGATGCAGTCATTAGTGTATTATGGCGGCAGTAAAATGTTTTAAATGTTTTGTGTCAGTATTCAGTGTCGGTATATATGAATGTCCTAAAGAATGCGGACAACTGCTTATAAGGTATGGCGCCCTGATCAAATTGGCGTTCAAAAAAAAGAAATAGTTGATGTATAGTGCACAGCTGACATCAATCGCGTCTAAAGCCACTTGTCATAAATTGCTTTTAAACAAGGCCTGGCAGAACTTCACTGACGTCAAAAGCATAAAAACCACAGCAACCGCTGTACCGTTTGCAACTTCCCTTTGAAGCGGCGCTCACTTAAGCCTATCAAATCACGTAGCCTTTACAAATCAAGTCTACTTGTATACAGTTACCAAAGTCCTATTCGTTTTGAGGCTGGCCAATTCTCTCTTCAGTCACAGGCCGGACTGCATCACATACTCGTTCGAAACAAACTTAAACACTAGAGTTTCAGTTTACAACATCTAGCGTGACGACGCTCTCTTACGTCAACACACTTCAGAGAAGAAACGTGAAAAAAACAACCAAATTGAGAGTTAAAAGAGAACGCGCGAGATCAGACAGATCTCTGAAGTTGGATGATTGAATGATTTCGAGGTTGACATCGGCTTTAAGGTACAAACGGACTGGCTTCGTCCGTTTGATGTGCGTTTGATGTGCGCCACACCACTGCCACCTCTTTTTGGAGACAACTGGTCTTGCTGAACCGCTTCTCAAGCGATGCGCAAATGAGTGCGCTCCACTTAAATGAGCTGAAATTAGTTGTTGTCTTATAGACAAGACGCTTCGAGACTGGCAAGGTCAGTGTGTGTTGGTGCTCTCACGAACGTGCAAACTGAATTGGCAATAAACGCCTAGACCACCTATCAATTAGAAATCGCTATTTGTGTTGAATGAACGTCACTTTGAGAGCACGGCAACAACTCAGGAACTTGCACCACCAATCAGAATTTATTCTTAGCTTTGAAATGGCAAGTTTAATGAAAACGGTCTTTATTTCAGAACACGGAGGGATACCAGAATACAACAAAAACATGTCTCCTAAGAATGGGGGCACTCTTCGATGTCCTGCATCCTGCGAGTATGTTTAGTATTCTAGGGCGTCATAGATTTCTTCCGCGAACCACTTCGCATGAGAAAAGCCAGTGGAAAAGTTATAAATAAAAAAAAATACATGTAACTTTTTGCGCTGATTTCATACTGAGTGGTGCGAGCTGGGACACATTTTTATTGTTTATTTTTTCAGTCCCAATATAATTATTGTACAGACCTTTGAAAATTGGCATGGCTGATCACGTGGCATCAATATACTTTTTTTTTCAAAGCCATTCTTTAGCGAGCGGAGGGCAAATGTGTGAATTGTGCGAAGTTTTTATGCATCACACAAAACACATCTTGAATAATTATGCTTTGCTCATGGGTTTGATTCCTTGCCGAAATTTTTTATATGCATGCTAGATTCGTATGATTTCGGGATCGAGTGGCTATTTAGTAATCACATAATATACTGCGCCTTTTGAAATCTCAACCAAATGACTGTTATAGTAGCTGTGAATGGAACGACAAAAAGCATAGGTAGTCCTTGGCGGCTTGGCAGTGTTTGTTGCGCGTAGGACAAAGCGTGTTTTCTCTAGAATTGATGATGCCAGTGACGGTGTTTGGCGATGATCAGTTTGTAGGCTTAACGCCTCAGGAGCGAAGGAAACGAGACCACTGCTACGAGCCGACACCAGTACAGAAACGCCAGCCGTGGCTGCACGAGCCACCACCAGGTGCCGTCTTTATTCTCTTCGCAGGATGGTGCGCGCTAGCCGGGTTGTCGGCGCCGCCCAAGCGAGGGTGCTACAGGGCCCCCCGCCTAGACTGGAAGTCGAAATGGACGGAGGGCCGGCGATGGCACTCGAGTACTAGGTCAGGCGGCGCTGGGAGTCGTTCCAGGGCGGTCTCCATGTACGCCTGTTTAAGGCGGTCTAGACTGACGGTTTTTGGAGGATGGTGGCGGTTTTCGGTGGGCGGCGGATAACGCGGAAAGTTCCGTCGTAAGCCGGTGTGAGTGGAGCTCGGACAGCGTCGCGGCGCACAAAAACGTGGGTCGAAGTGGCCAGGTCGGGGTGTACGAAAATGGTATGGTGGTGGGACGGACGTGGGGGAGTAGGCCGGAGGTCTTTAACGCAGTCCAGCAGGCGTTGGAGGAATTCTTGGGGCTGGGCTGGAAGCTGCTGGGATGTAAAGTCGCCTGGAAGACGCAAAGCACTTCCATACACGAGCTCTGCAGCTGAGCACTGTAAGTCTTCTCGGATGACGGCCCTTAGACCAAGCAGCACAAGGGGCAAGAAGTCGACCCAGGTGGCGCAATTGAGGCGGGCAGCGAGGGCGGCCTTCAATTGGCGGTGAAGGCGTTCCACCATGCCGTTACCACACGGGTGATATGCAGTGGTACGGCAATGCCTGGCGCCGAGAATATTATTAAGGGAAGCAAACAGGGAGGACTCAAACTGGCGTCCACGGTCGGCTGTCACAGTGCCAGGACAACCAAATCGAGATACCCACGCAGAAATAAATGCGCGCGAAACAGTCTCTGCGGTGATGTCAGGTATGGGGACTGCCTCCGGCCAGCGAGTGAAGCGGTCGACTATAGTCAAGATATAGCGGTAGCCTCGAGAGATGGGTAGAGGGCCCACGATGTCGAGATGAACATGGTCGAAATGACGGCCAGGGGGTAGAAAGGCTTGGGAAGGTGTCTTGGTATGTCGACAGATCTTGGTCGACTGACAGGGTAGGCACCGGCGCGTCCAACCACGCACATCAGCGTTGATTCCGGGCCAAACATAGCGCTGGGTGAGAAGGCGCTGAGTAGCCCGAATGCCTGGATGGCATATGTCATGGAGAGAATGGAAGATAGGGCTTCGTAGTGAAGCCGGAACAAAATGGCGAGGAAAGTCCGTTGAAACATCGCACCACAAGGGCTCAGGCGAGTAAGGATGAGGCACAAGCCGTAATCGGAGAGAACGAGGGTTCGCTCGAAAAGCGGCGAGCTCATCGTCATTCTGCTGGGCAGAAGAGAATGCGGGCCAGTCGACGGAGGAAGATGGAGCGTCTACCGCGACTATACGAGAGAGGGCGTCAGCGGCGGTGTTGGCTGCACCTTTCACATGCCGGATGTCGGTAGTAAACTCCGAGATATAAGCGAGCTGACGGAGTTCACGTGACACATACTTCGTTGAGTTGGTCCGGAACACATATGCCAGCGGTTTATGATCGGTTAGCACGTGAAACTTGCATCCTTCTACAAAATGTCGAAAGTGGTGGATAGCGGAGTAGATGGCTAGGAGCTCTCGACCGAAGACGCTGTAGCGGGTCTCACCAGGAAGTAGCTTCTGAGAGTAAAAAGACATTGGTCTCCACTCGGAGTTAATGCACTGCTGTAAGACGGCTCCGATGGCCACGCTGGAGGCATCCACCATCAATCTCGTAGGGGCGTCGTTGCGCGGATGGACTAGAAGCACGGCGTTAGCGACTGCTTGCTTCGCGGCAGTAACGGCGGCCTGGGCATCTGATGACCAAGAGATTGCGCGTCACGGGCCAGCGGTTGACCGGAGGAGGTCGGTGAGCGGGCGAAGTAGCTCTGCACAGTGCGGGATAAAGCGGCGGGAGAAATTCACCAGCCCCAGGAATTGTCGCAGGAGGCGCAGGGTTGTGGGCAGGAAAAATTCTCGATGGTCTGGACGTGGGACGCGAGAGGGCGGATACCCACTGAGGATATGTGATGACCCAAAAAATCGAGCTCAGAAGCACCGAAAACACACTTGGAGGCATTCACAACCAGGCCGTAGTGCTGTAGACGCTTGAAAAAAAGCACGTAGGTCTTGCTCATGATGATGAGGTGTAGGGCTGGCGATGAGGACATTGTCAAGGTACGCGAATACACTCGTAGGCCCCGCGTGACCTCAGCCATGAACCGCTGGAAGGTTTGAGCCGAATTGCGTAGTCCAAAAGGCATACGGAAGTACTCAAACAAACAAAATGGCGTCGTGATGGCGGTCTTAGGTATGTCGGCGGGTTCAATGGGAATTTGGTGATAAGCCTTAACCAGGTCAACTTTGCTAAAAATGGCGCAGCCGACGAGGCGTGATGTAAAGTACAGGATGTGGGGAAGCGGATAGCTGTCGTGGACAGTGTTGGCATTCAACGCCCGATAGTCGCCGCAGGGACGCCAGTCACCGGGATCACGCTTGGGCACTAGATGCAGCGGAGACGCCCACGCGCTGGACGACGGGCGTATAATGCCGAGCTCCAGCATGTGGTCAAACTCACGTTTGGCGATAGCTAGACGGTCTCCAAACAAGCGGCGCGGTCGAGCAGCTGTGGGTGGACCCCGGGTGACGATGTGGTGTGTCACAGTATGTTTAGGAGTCTGAGTGCGGTTGCGTGGCTTAGGGAGCTCCGGAAAATCCGCCAACACTTTTTCGAACTGAGGAAGGTATCAGCGTGCGAATGCCCATGGGAGCAAGGTAGGACGAGGCTCCCGAGATGGAGATGAGTCAGACCGTCGGTAAGGCGACGATGCCGCACGCTGACGTCTAAGTCGAAGTGGGAGAGGAAGTCTGAGCCGATGATCGGGCGAACCACGTCTGCGATGACGAAGACCCATCGAAAAGTGCGGCGTAGGCCGAAGTCGAGGGTGAGAGATCGTAGCCCATACGTGGGTATAGACGAGGCGTTGGCAGCACGGAGCGACAGTCCTGATGGCTTGGAACGATCTGCCTAAGTCGGTGGAACCACGCTGATTTCCGCGCCCGTGTCGATAAGAAACCGGTTGCCGGAGAACTTGTCAGTGACCATGAACAGGCTTCTCGAATGACTGGTAGAACCACACGCCGCCGTTAGTGATCCCGGCGGGCGTTTCCCGGCCACGAACAGGGCAGTGTAC
Organism: Amblyomma americanum; assembly: GCA_030143305.2. NCBI lineage: Eukaryota > Metazoa > Arthropoda > Arachnida > Ixodida > Ixodidae > Amblyomma > Amblyomma americanum. Next base: position 122,940 of record JARKHS020027389.1, on the reverse strand, counting down.
ACTTCGTGGCCCGGTGGCGAAAACGCCTGTGGTATCAGCAGAGAGATGTAGGGCTGAAACTCCGAGCTTGACATGAGCGCGAAAGAGCGCGATGATCAAGACGAGACGGACGGGTCTCCAGAGGTCGGCTCCGGAGTGCGGCGACTGAGGCGGCAAGCTCCTCGAGGTGGGCCTCAAGGCACGAAATCGCTGGGTCTCTTGGCGGCAAAACAGCAGTGACGGACGGGGAGGTGGCCTCATGAACGTTATCTTCGAGCTCAGCCAGGCTGTCGAGGGTGGCGTCAACGGCCGCCGCAAGGACGAGGTGGATGGGCTGGGGAAGGCGTTGGAGGAAAAGCTCTCGAAGCAACGCTGAGTGGTTGGGGATGTCGCGCTCCCCGAGAAGCTGTTGCATGCGGCGCAGAAGGTGGGAGGGGCGCCGGTCGCCAAGGTCTTCCCCGGTAAGGAGCAGCTGGAGGCGGGTGCGGTCCAACGGCATAAATCTCTCAAGCACCTTGGTTTTCAGGTGCTGATATGGTGTAGCACCCATGGGGGCGGAGAGAACGTCAGAGAGCTCACCGGCAACGTCAGGAGGCAGGCTTGAGGCAACGTGGTAGTAGCGCGTCGTCTCCGACGTGATGCGGGCTAGGCAAAATTGCGCCTCAACCTGGTGGAACCAAACTTGCGAGTTCTGGGGCCAGAAAGGTGGAAGGCAAACCTGCCGCGACGAGACGTCCTGCGGACGCGAATCCTGCTGCGTGGATGTAGCGGTATCGGTCATTGCTCGTCCTTGGTCACCAATGTAGGCTTAACGCCTCAGGAGCGAAGGAAACGAGACAACTGCTACGAGCCGACACCAGAACAGAAACGCCAGCCGTGGCTGCACGAGCCACCACCAGGTGCCGTCTTTATTCTTTTCGCAGGGTAGCGAGCGCTAGCCGGGTTGTCGGCGCCGCCCAAGATAGGGTGCTACAAGTTCTTCTGAAGCGTCAGCCGAGGATGTCAAGGGCTGCGCGGGTACAAATTAGAACCCAGATGCGATAGCCTAGCATGCGCTCTGTTTTACTACATGAAAATATTGCTGACGGGAATTCACTTCTAGTTTGTTTGTCGGCAGTGTCCTTACAGTTAACGTCGTAAACAATGTCTGAAGACATTCGACTGAGATGTTCTAATATGACTGCTGAAATAAACGAATGGCAGGCACCGAACACATTGATAACCAAATTTCTGCAGTTTGCAATGTGTATCCTTCCATAATTGACGAAGCTGTAACTTGTAAAACCACTTGTCATTTCAAAAAGAAAATGAAGTAGCTTTGTATGCGTACGACGGACCCATCAATTACTTGTGCTATATAGTGTTTACAGTGATAGCCTCACTCCTGTCATATTTTCTATTGTGTTGCGAACTGTAGCGTTACTGGTCTTTTTCTTTTCTCTTTGTTATCCTATGTGCCTTCATTAACTTTCAACTACTGTGAAAATTGAACTTAAGAGCTTGTTGAGTTTTAATGAATGTAACCACCCTTCTGCCTTTGATGTGTTACCCGGAGTGAGGCCTCGTCAGGAAGAATGCCAGCAGCTTCTTCCTTTTGTCTCATCTCGTGGGCATGTACTGTGCATACAAGTTCATGTCTGAATAAAATGATTGATTGATTGATTGATTGCTGCAGCTCGAGGGGGGAAGGCGTTTAGCTTGAACTGGGAGGCGTCTCAAATCCGTTGGTGTCATTTAGCTCCTAGGTCTTACTCTCTAGCCCAAGTTCTAAAGAAAAATCATAGACATAGCCTTGTCTCCGACCATCGCCTCTGATTGGTAGACTCACGTCACCTACATACACCATTAGAACCTGAGCGTAGTGGCAGATGGGAACCTGAACACAGTTTTCTGAGCTAGAAGCCATCCGAGCAGATGTGGAAGTTACATAATTTATTTGTACAGGCAGGTCATGTGACCTTGCGGTGTCATCACAACGTGGCCACCGAAGCGCGTGGTAAGTTGCAAACCGTGTTACGACTTACCTGCCCCCACTCCGTGTCACATAGGAATTCAAATTAATTGAATAGAGTCGCTACCTGCCCACAGCCGCGCTTGGCAAGGTGCGCACAGTAGTTCGAGAACAGCAACCTACGTCTTACAATCTCCAGCTATGGCTCAGTCCGGAAAGGCCGCCAGCCAAGCCAGTGGCGCATTGCTTAACAGCAGCGCCACTGCGCCCATATTAGTATGAGGACTTACCGCGATGTATGCATGGAACAGCAAGGGCTTTGGCGTCATCAGCCACACGTGACTACATGCGAAACCCAAAATTTGGGGTTCTACCCAAAAAATTCTAAACGATCCCAAAAATTTTGTCCGTAGGCCTGCACCCTCAAGTGGATTAAGATTGATCATTGGGTAGGTTATGGTAGATTAGTTGGTTGAATTATTGTAATCTTATATGGTAATCCAATGAAGGGTACTCTAATTTTTAGGACGTAATCACTCCTGGATACCATATGCAGGTTTCAACGAAGTTTTTGTGGGAAACTGCGAATGATACACTAGATAATGTGACACTTGAACAGGCTATTAAATGCGTTCACATTTTTCAGGCTTATTGTCAAGAACGCCAAAATTTTTTTTCAGTCTTTGATAATTGGGTGACATCCCTTCTTTCTCCCCTCTCTTTGTCTACCTATCTTTGATAATTGGACACCTTTTAAGACGTCGGGTTACTGAAAAAAAGGATTTGCGGTTTGGCGGAAGCTGTGGATTCTGTTGTGGCAAATGTTGTGGTGATAGCGCATTTATTCGTGAGCTAAGAGCTAGTGTTCCCCACCTGAATACTTCGAACGGTAGGCGCACTCCTTTGATCAATTTAGGCTATGGATTCTGAAAACCGAGGTGCTATCAATGATGGGGACGGTCTCATATTGCAGTGAGCATGGCCTATGACAAATGATAAAGTGACGATTGTATTGAATATGTGATCAGCACTAATGAAACGCGTGGATTTCCGAACGCACTGTGCAGTGAGCTGTGCGTTTGAAAAATTCCTCTGATCTTCGGCACAAAAGAGAGCAACGCTCTTTGGAGTGGTAGCAAGGTCAGGGAGTGAGGGCAGAGTAACATTTGACGCCTTTCCTGAAGTATCGTCTGAAGGAAATATGAAAAAGCTTTGTAGGTAAAAAAATTGACAGTATTGTTTAGCACTGTGCAACAGGAGATTCAGCGGCTACTGTTTGAAGTACTTTTATTTCGCTGTATGCGTTGCGGTTAGAAGGCTCAGAGAACTCTTATAGTGCACAATTTTCGGTTTTAATATGTACTCCATCTTCGGCCTCAACTGCTGCTGTCTGCCGCTGAGCGCCTCCTGTGGCGATGGAGCGAGTCACATTTTTTCTTTCTCATTGCATTTTTTTTATTTCCATGGTCAACCACCTCCTTCTTTTTTTTTCGTTCCACCGAGTAATACAAATGCAACTACGGCCACACTAAATCAAAAGGAAAGGAAGGGGCCTTTAGGAGCTGTGGCTTTGAATAACGCGCAGGCAATCGGACAGTCTGATGGGGCTACTCTGCGTTAAACGTACTCGTTGTACACTCAACAATCCCGTTCATCGTCTTCGAGTTGCGTTTTAGATTTTCATTCGCCTTGCCCGTCTGCTGGGTAAAAGCTTCTGAACCGTGTCGGTGGGAGATTTGTGGAGGCTCGTTGGTGGGAGGTGCATTTTGACAGGTGCGCGCCGGATTGTGTGCACCTGTCAGACGATGCCTGAGTAGAGGCATCTTAAGAGGATGAAGTATGTCCTGAAGGTGGATAGTTTAAGCAACAGAGAATGTTTGCCTCAAATAGACCATACTGCGAATCCAGGGAAACAGCGCCTGTTGAGGTCACCGCAAAAAGAGACACGTCAACCAGCGTGTCGGTGGATTTTTTATAATACCAGTGGTTAGCTAATGTTCGAAGTAAGACATTTGTGGGGTGGTGATATAGGGACAAATCGCAGGGGCGTGTTGGATCAACTCTAAATATATAAGGCGGTCTAAAGTTATGCGATAGGAATTTATCATTTCTACACGGAATAAGAAGTTACTCTTTGCTTGTTTGAAGTTAAGAATTTCCGTATGTGGTGCTTACATCCGAAAGCTGCACTTGTGGTCGGAGAGATGTAGTAGCCGAATTCTTCATTATATTTACGAGCACAAAGTTGTCTATAACGCCGGCTAACACAGCAAACACATATGTGTTCTCTTATATCGGATGCTATCAAATCTAGAGGCCAGGGATGATTATCGCCTCGCGACCATTAGCTCGCGTTGGAGTCCAGGGCGCTTAGGAACCACGGAGGCTGTGATGTTGTTTGTTTCGTTTTGCAGTGCTCCATGTTTTCACGAGCAAGTGCAGTATAATGCTTGAAGACGAGCCACGAAGAGGAAGTTAACACTGCGCCATAGAGAAAATTTAGAAAAAAAATATGAAGCACTATGCCGGGCACGCTGAGTAATGTTACGTTGTCCATTTTTTCTGTAAAGCCTGAGAGAAACGCGAAAAGTTCTTTTGAATAGGAAACCGTTTATGAGTAGCCAGGCTATAAAAAAAACTGCTTCCATGATTCATGTTATTTATGATTGCCATTTGCGAAAATCTCTGCATCCCACCAAATTCTTCTATATAATTACATTTCGAAGTTGACATGTTATTGAGTCCAGGTATCCTTTATTATTATCTTAAAATATAACGAAAAGTAGACGAAACTTTTTTTTCTTTTCTTCCCTCAAGCACATTTTGACAACTTCGACAAAATACATTTAGAATTGTCAACTTTTTTAGAGGTAAAAAACTACTTGCAGCTTCAACGAAGACCCTTCAATAAACGCTACTAATTATTGAGGGAAAAACATACTCTCTAATCGCTTGCTCTGATTTTCTGGATTAATGCATGAAACCCTTCCTCATTCTAATGTAATGTTGTAGTGTTCTCTTTATCATGCTTTCAGGCAGACACCTTAAGCCCATTTGCTTAATATTTTCAGCACTGGAAGAGAGACTATAACGTTTGTGTTTTTGACATGGTCTCTCGATTTCTTGTGAGTACGTTTCTTCCCTGCTAACAATAACAACGTGAATATAAACGACAGCCTAGCTTTTGAAGAGCAAAACGTAGAAAAGACCACAACCCCTCAGTGCAGAATAAAAATTTTACCGAGATCGCTGAAGTATTGATTTTGAGGATATTTAAACACGTGCCGTCTCATTCACGGATCCTGCATAAAAATCTTACATCAACAAAGAGGTACTGGCTGCTGACGGCGCAGTTATTTTACCTTTTTATTTGGACCACCTCAGCTAATGAACTTCTAACGTTCTGCCTTCAGCTAGGTTGAAGGCGACGAATTTATGCTGGACGCAGCTGAGTATTCTCGAGAATTATTTAAATTTGTCCGAAGTTTGCTTTTAATGACATCCGTACCCACATATCTGTTTTAATGAATTTATCCAGGGTTTGAACCAATCGCTACGCCTCCAATCTCTTTTGCTATATAAGACAAGAGGAGGAGGATTGCTGAGCTTGAAGTGAGTGCTGCTGTGCCCTTCTCGGGAACCGAATGTGCCCTAACAAGTGTTGGTTTCGAATAAAATGGAATGCTCCTAATGCAAACGTGAAAGAAAGAAGCCATGTAAGGCAGTTAAAGTTCGCGCTCTCGAAATTCCATCTGGACCAAAAATGTGCTTGGTATGGAAATAATTGGCCGGCTAATTGGCGAAGTGAATTTTTTATGGTAGTGATGCTGGACACATTCAGCAGCCCTAGAGGTAAGACAGAAAATGTTTGTGTTGTTCTGTCATAGCCACCTTCTAGCAGTGCGACACATTGAGGTGAGCAATTACGAGTCATTCTCTCTAATGGTATTTGTCGGTCACCATGGCTCTGTTCCAACACAAACATATAACTGCATTTTAGTCCAGTAATTATGACACTACAAATACAGCCATTTTGTGACGGGTTCCTGAAAGTCACGCCAGATAGTTAATGACTAGTGCTGCTGTCAAGATAAAAAACACCCCCAACCAGTTCTGTCAGTTTACCATCACGCTTTATCATAATGAGCGTGTACTTTTGTTTTGTTGCAAAAACCTATTGAAAATAATCATAGATTGTATATTTGTAATGTGCTGAAACACGCTTTATACTTTCGTACTGCTGACGCTTTGTGCTTGCGAGCGTAACCAGTACACTGGTGATACAATTGCACCGTCCTTCTGCGATTCTATGAAATCTCTGAACAAAATATATAAAGACAGCAGTCTACTTTCCTCAGTCCAGTACCTTTAAAGCTATAGGGCTGCCCATGAACAGCTTTCAAGAGTACAGTCATCCGCTTGGTGAGAAAGGGGTCTACCATTAACCTTTATGTAATTTTAGGTACCGTACACTATACAGCGACCTACTGTATAAAATAAAATGCGAGGTGCACTTAACATATGCCACTTGGTTTGTGCCATTTGGAACGTTCGTGTAAAATGTGTCTGCACCTTTTTGACCGTATCGCTGCCGATTTCAAATAGATTTCGAAATATATATTTCTGTAATATTAGCTAACGCATTTTGCGCGTCTTCTCCAAAATCTGCACTTGGTAGACGTTTGCAAGTCATAACAAGGCGTTTTTGTGCGCACGCATAATAGCTCCTTCAACGTCGTATAGAATCGCCGGATGGTGCCATTCTTTGTTAAAACAGTGGCATTCGGAGCGAGTGTCGTCCTCTCCGAAAATATAGGACGTTTATGTTAAGAAGGGTGCGGACCGTAGTGCGATGTCGGCCTGCTGTGTAGTCTTCGAGTCGTAGTTTCGTGACCTTTCCAGCACTCTGTAATCTAGAGGTCACAAAATGTTTAGCAGTCTCGTCGTCAATTAAGAAAACTTCATTATATGCATCACCAGCCCTTGCACCCTTGGTCCCAACACATCCTGATGTCTAGAGGCGCACAGCACGAAGCAAAAAGCACGCATGTGAAATAAAAGTTACTTCAGAGCTTTTAGAAAATTTCGCAATAAAATCAGTTATTAGAATACAAACATGATGGTGATGAACTGTATGCATTACATTTGACGCCGCTAATATAATTTATAAAGGCGCTGTGTAAATTTGATCGCGTTATTGTAACCCTCCTTATAGGCCTGTGACTAGCCTATTTTTCTTCCTTATCATTTTGCTGGAATTGCTTTGAAAGGGGAAGAAAAGGCTACAATAGATATCTCGGTTGAGTTAGCTCTCAGCCCATGCACCTTCTGTAATAACACAGCGGACCTATAAAGCGATGAAGAGATGAAAAATTGGCGTGTATATCTAAACCAGTTATATATTTCGATTAACAATGCCGGTAACAAATTCAAGTTCTTAACAAAGTTGAAGCAAAGTGCTTTCAAAACACCATATTTTCAACAATGAAGGGAAAATCACGATTCGTGGTCAGATGCGAATGAGTCATTGCCTTGTTTCCTCTCCAATAGCGCCGAGAATCTTTTACGTCACTAGTAATCACAGACATCGTTCTTTCTACAAATACTTATATTTAAATTTGTCCCATGTCATATTTTGTGTATTGTTCTGCATTCAAGTTTCTCAACTCTACGCAGTAATCGTGTGTTACTTTTGATATGCGCAAGCGTAACAGCAGTTCTGTAGTCAATTCAATTGAAAAGTTTTTGAACGCACTCTCTTTTGTATTGCAGACCTGTTTTTCGGACGTCGGCACTCAAGACCAGACGCTGTTTTCGATGACGTGGCTCAAATACATAATGTCGGGATAATCTTCGATCATTTTTATGCACTTTACAAGACTGGCGAAATTTCACAAGCCTGGTAGCATATATAGATTTTGTTCATAAGATGCTCCTGCCTTCTTTTACACCTCAGAAAAAGCAGGGCAATATTTCGCATGTCTTAAAAATTCTTTTTGTGATCTCTACAGCTTGTTCCTTTTAGGTGTACGACTGTTCGCTTGAAACATTTGAAGAAGGCAGAGTTTTACCGAACCTCCAAGGAAAAAAAAATACAAAAAACTAGCATAGGCGCTATAAAACGCTCGATTTCGTAATATTTCGGCAGCCAGAATTTGCTCCACTACTATCTTGTTTGATCACGATATCTGGTAGTGCACAAAAGTGAAAATAAAAAACATGAAAAAATTCATCTGCGGTTATAATGGACAAGAGAAAAAGATATTCCAAATGGGCATCAGCCATGTGGAAGGACCCGTTCCCATGGTCCATGTTTAGCTATTTAATACCTGTCCATGTTCCTGGGTATAGGACTAAGCAAGGCATTTCTGACAAAATTGGGAAAGACGATGGGCTACATTCGTACATTTAAGAAACACTGCAAACAACTGAAAAATTCATACAGATATCTACAGCGTCCCTATTTATTTCTTAACAACGTTCAAGCACGAATTTTTATAGCACTATCTATTTGCCTGTAATGTCAGTCTGTCCACTGCCTTTGTCCTTTTCCTGGAGTGACTGGCTGTCCTCGGCACTGCAGGAAGACCAGCTTCGCCTAGTCAGCCAAGCGCAAGACATAGTGAGCCTTGAAATGTCATGTCCTTATTAAAATTACACACCGTCTCTCTCTTGGAAACGCAGAGATACTTTTTAATGCGAGGCACAGATAATCAGACTGTTGCACAGATATAAAGAAGCACTGATAATAAGTACACGAGGGCCGCTTTACCACGTAGGTGTCCTACTATGTGGCGACAAGAGAGGAACAGCAACCACCAGCAATCTTAAGCATAAAAATATCAGTTATCCAAATTTTTAGTCATCGAAATTTAAGTTCATGTTTATCCTGGAAGTGCATCTTAGGGGTAAATTATTGTATGTGGTTAAAATACTACACAACAATTTTATGGATATGCGGCTTTTTCACATAACTCGCCGTGTGTAGAAGACGGTGATTAAAGACGCTATCCTTGTCTGTGTTAACGCAGCTTTTCTATAAAGCGCTTCATGTGCAATCTGCAAAGAGCGCCATTCGTAGATGACACTTGCTCTAATATAACTTACCGCAACTTACCGCAGGCGCCCGATTCGACCGCTGCATCATGCGCAGAAGAATTTTACACCTGCGCTTCACTGTCTTCTGATAACACAGTATTCAGAAACATGGGTCTGCTACAAAATGGGCCAGGAGCATGATTTCTTCGAATTGGTCTATTTTATGAATCTTATAGCGATTTCTGCGCCTTTTTAGCGCTTACTCGAAACACTAATGTCCAAGAGTAACCTAAAAGGCTATATTTTCTCTGGGAATTCCAATAGCGGACCTGACACCCGATGCCTTTTAGCTTTCGGATCATCAGGAAACAACACGTGAACGACATGTTTTATCTGCGACGTGTAACGTGTTCTTTCTCCACAGGGAGCGCAGAAATATCTAAGTGCCTAAAAAACAAGGCTGCAAAGTTGCAAGAAAACTGCGCATCGTGAGGAGATAGGTAGCATGGCTAATGTAAACCAACCTCGCCTGTCTAATAACTTCACCACCACTAATGAGAAAGAGGGCAACCTCTTAAACTGTAATTGAGAGAGGAATGACCTTCGCTTTCAGTTAGGTGCTAACATTTCGTTGCGAGGTGACCCGGTGACCTCGTATTTGGAAACAACGATCTCATAAGTTTAGCAATCGTATTCCTCTCCAGGTATTCAGTACAGCGGTCTACTTGGCTTCTTTCACACCACTTGAAGCTTTACAGGAAACTGGCAGCCGTAGGCTTTTCAATTATAAATATTCATTTTCTTTCATTACACATAATCAGAACGGGTATCTACGATTGCGGTGACGTTGTGGTTGTCGGCGGCTGCCGGAATTTCGGTGGAAACCAGTCAACCGCAATACGCCTGTGAGGTCGTCGTGTCACGTCGTCGTAGATCGGATCGTCGCGGCGAATAGTCGAGTTGAGGCTTTTGACTCGGTTCCGTAGCAGTTACCCTACCCCCGGAATGTGCCATCATCAGGTTTCCCGATGAAAGGACCACGTCTGGCCTGTCTATAGGACGGCGCATGGCTGGGCGTAGAGAACCCCCTAGGGGATCGCGGTCGGAACTGACGTCGTTGCGAGCTCGAGGACTGCTCGTTATCGGCCAGGTACTGCTTGATGTCGTGCGGCCGCTCACCGTAGCGTGGCCCAGGTCCGTCAGGTCAAAAATCCTTAAGCCGATTAGGCGGTACGCACAGTAGCGGGAGATGTGGCCGGGCTCCGCGCAGTGGTAGCAGCGCGGCCTACCTTTTGTTCATGGTGGGCCTGGACTTTTGCGGCACGGAGGGACCTGCTGCGATTCGGTATCGCAGAGATGGCACAGGAGCGACGACGAAAAAGTGTCGCATCGCTGGCCCAGCACCTCGTAGTGCGTCTCTCTAGGTCATCACGTAGGACGCCGGCTGCGGAGCTGGTAGTGACCGTACAACTATCCGGAGTTCATCGAAGAATACGTCCGCCACAGCAGGGACGCTGGCCTGTGCAGCTTGGAAGCGAAGTTCCGCCAATTTACGCACAAGGCTCCTCACAGGCCCCCGAAGCTCCTCGTCAGGCAGCGACCTAGGCGTCTGCTGGCAAGCGGCTGCTACAGTAGCGTGACGACCGTAGTGCGCGCCACATAAAGATTTCGTAAATTTATTATCTGGCTCACGTTATCTGGCGCAAACATATTGGGAACTAAAGAAGTAGTTACCTATGCAGCACGGCAAATGGTCTAGAGCATAGAGAAAGGCTGGATTACAAATCTCCAAAAATTTTGTTTGGTGACGCTCTACTTGCAGAGGTGTTGTTCATATGACTTCGTTCAAAATAGCGGAGTAAGATTGAAGTGTGCGAAATGAAGTTGAATTCTTTTAGTGGTGACCAGCACACGTTATAACGGCAAGCTACCGGTAACTCTGCACCAAAGATTAAGAAATCATATAACTGGACGAAACTGTGGACCAAAAAATTTAAGATTTGTTTTTGTTTTCTTTTTTAAAACCACGGTTGTTGAACCAACACAGAAATAAATGTCAGTACCTCTGTTCGAGCAACGCCCGGGTATTGAACTGAAACCGAAGATTACGCGTAACAAGGCTTCATTGAGGGAACACCAACAGCACTCCGCTAGTATGCGACAGTTTTCTTTTTCGCCCTAAACCCGCAGTGCCGAATTTCAAAGATTTCAAAAATAGAGAATTCTCCATTTTTGTTGTTGCCGTTTTAGAACAAAGCAAGCTACATTGTTGCTATTTTAGAGCAACGCAAACTAACATCGCCTCAAAAGGTTGCACCCGCTGACATCTTTACATTCAACAGCCCCAGAATGGTCTGCTGGCTATCAATCACGCTTTCCAGTGGCCAAAACAGGAGAAGCGAAAAGTGAACTTGACTTGGCTTTTGTGCTCAAACTGTTTTGCTTCCAGGGAATTATATTACGAAACCTATAAAAACATGCTAAATAAAGCGGACAGGCCCTTGTGCAATATACACCATAAAGCTTCACACGCGAAGAAAAGGTAAAATGATTCTTGCACGTCCACGCCACCATTGACGTGCGCCAAACCATCACCTCCGCTCTTACGACTCGACTCATCGCGTTTACTGAACTACTTCCCTAAAGGAGATTAAAATGTATGCGACCAATTATAATGAGCTCGCAGGAGTTGTGGTGCATAATGCAAAATACCTCTAGATTGGCAAGGTTGGTGCGCGCTCATGGTATCTGGAACGGGTAAACTGAATTTACTATAAGCACCTAGCGTTCCTTGCAATTTAAATTATTTCTACTTAATATAAAGTAACGAATAGAGTAGCTCTCAGAGGAATAAAAAAAAATAGGTTGTGCGTTAGCTTTCGCTAAACCCGGTAGAGTAGCGAGAGCCACAGAAAAAACGCCTATCTTATACACAACGAGGCGTCCCAACTGCATGCTATGACGTCAGTGTGCATGTGCATGAACGGTGAGGCATGCGACGTCGGCGAGCATCGGCAAGGCGCACCAGATATGCACACGGAGACGTCATGATCACGTGATCTCGGTGCGGTGCCACGGTTTCACGGTGCCACGCGACGGCGAAGTGGCTGGTGTAGTGTAGACATCGCTACAAAATGGAGCTGCCAGTGCTTGTTGCGCGTGTGTAGGAGAAAGCGGGGTTTGTCTTGCATTGATAATGCAAACGATGTTCGCTGTTGGCAATGATCAGTTTGTCAGAAGCGTGAAGCGAGGATGCTGTGCGTCCCGCGCATACGAATTAGGATTCAGATCTGACAGCGTAACATGCTCTCTTTGTTTTGCATAACAAGATTTTTTTTACTACAATCCACATCTGGTTTGCTGTGAGTATTGGTGGAACTTTTCCCCTCAGCGTCGCCGCCATTGTCTGATGGCGGTCGATTAAGATTTTTTAGCACGACAGGTAAAATCGTCCTGGGGTAGAACACAACCGCCATAGCTAAAATAAAAGATATTGGTTTTCCGCAACTACGAGGCCTACAGTAGCCGCTGTTGCTCTTTAGCTGCCAGGTGTCCCTCAGTTTCTCAAATTCCGAAGAACTATAAGTGCTGCAGCCACGCCTCAAATCTCCGCGATGCCAGCCACAAATGTCGTTGCGAGAAATTTTTTACCGTGATAGCGTTTATGTTCTCGTCGCTCAAAGAAATTTCCTTCTCTTCTGTAATGTAATTCACTGACAGTTCGAGAAAGCCACGTGACCGTGTGACGTCATCACAACCTCTACACTGTGACAGGTGGCAACCTGAACTCCTGGTCATGGGTTTTTTGCACACCTTGATAGGCAGAAGTTAAATTATTGACTTGTAAAAGAAGCTACACGACCCTACGAAGTCTTCACAACCTGGACACCATTGCACGTAGTAGCCAGCACAATTATTTGCGACCTGCCTTCCCCCGTTTCACGTGGGAATTAAAATTGGCAGTGGCTTAGCTTAGCTATGCCAAGATATACGTAGCGAGAGCAGCAGTTTCCCCCTGGTCTAATCGCGTGGTCAGTAATAAGATGAGACTTTACATCCTCCAATTCAGTCGTTGTTGATGATGATGTTTTTGGCATTGCTTTATCTTGATTTTCTTGCGAAGGTGCCATGCGAGCTGCTATGCGCCGCTTGTTACGCTCCGCCTCTTGGGGTCTCCGCTTGGCAAGATGTTCTTCTCTTTGCTAACGCGGTTCCTCCACTCGCTTAGCCTTCTGATATTCATTCTTTCACTGCAGAGCGGCCAAGTTCCAGGTGACGACTTCTGGGTGCGAAGAATTGATCTTCTCCTCATGATACCGCCCCATAGCGGCGGCTGGAGTCTTTTTTTCGTCACCCATACGTAGCGATTGCGACATAGTGAGTCGTATCACCCCAGCTTTTGTACACACAGCCGCACAGACGCTGTTTATCCACACGACTCAATACGCGGCCGCGACGACGGCCGAGCTCCGATATCAAGCTCCGCGCACCTGCTGCCCTTTTCTGGTTTCGCGCATGCGCACTATCGGCCTCCCAGGCGTACGGAGAATTGCTAGAGTGGGTAGCGTAGTGTAGCTCTGGCTACAAAAATAATTAAAATACGTTCTATATTTATTTACTTATTTACTTACTTAATGGATGGGCCATACATGGTACTACCCGTGGGGCAGGACAAATGGAGGTAATTAGTTTCCCGACGAGGCCCTGACCCCACTGGCCGCAACAGCAGCTGTTACAACATACATGTAGACAGTACAAATACAATTGGACATAACAGTCGTCACCGTACAAAAATGCGCATGAAGCATGTAACAAATTGGAAAAAAAACAGAAACATGTTATTAATGACATTTCGTACAAAAATATACAAATCAGAACACAACAACTTTGCAATTATAAATCATTATTCGTACATGTTTGGCCTAGTATTTGAAGTGAACAGAAGTTGTATTCTGTGTCTGAAAGTACTCAGACAACTACATGTTTTTGCGAACTCTAGAACGTCTTTATAAATATTACATAATTTAATTATTTGATGATCAATTATCTGGTTAGCATAATTTGTCCTTGGTTTTTCAGTGACAATGAAAAACCTACGCAAATTGTGACCATAATCTCTATTTAGATAGTGACTAACAAATTGGCGGTAATTGCTTGATACCTCAGAAAATATGTACGCAGATAATACGCAGAACTGCTTCCTGCCTACTGTGGCACTGGCCGTGCGCCTTTGAGTAGCTAAGGAAGAGCAGCCTTGGTGTTAAAAGCAGCACCGTTTGCCGCGTTTTAAGCAGCCACCTGTCAGGGCAGTGGACCATCGCTTAACCGCTGCACCTCTACAACATTATTGGTATGGGGCTACCCGTGCTCTTTGATTATGGGTGGAAGCGCTTTGACGCCATCAACCGTATGTGACCACCAGTAGACGATTAATAGGGAACACCAGATTTTAAAGCCTGAGGGCTCCCGAAATTTGAAAATTTGGGATCCCTAAAATTTCGTATGTCTGCCCAAGAGAATGCATTAAGATAGATTATTGGGTGTGCTGTTGATTAATCGGCTCTCTAGTGATAACACAGTGGAAGGTACGCGAGCTTTCAGACAATGATCAGTTATGCATGCCAGCATAGATGGGAATAGAACAGGTTTCAAACAGAGTTTTCAGTGTAAACTTTCCAGATGTGCACCAGATACCCAATGGTAACACCACAGCGGGAGCATAAACGTTATCGCATTTTCACCTCTAAGCTTGTGGTTAAAAGCCACGTGAGGTTTTTGAGTATTTGATAATCAGAAAACTTTCCAGAGTTCGGGTTACAGAAAAACAGTTTTGTGTTTTCGTGGCAGGTTTGTCAGGCACATTCCAGTGGGAAAAACTTTGGGTGATAGCGTAATATTTCGTAACATAAGAGGTATGGCTTAAGCAGCTCATTAATTTGAACACTAAACTTATTCGCTTTGGTAATTTAGGCTACGGACACCAAAAAACCGGGTGTTGTCCACAACAGGAGAAGCCTGATAACACAGCGATCAAAGATCTGCGAGAAAAGGACACCGAGAAATGACCACTCGCTAAAATAAGCTATCAGGGTTCCTAAGACATGGTTTTGTACCAGAAAGCACTGCGCAGTGGGGTGTGCGATTCAAGAGTTCTATCTGCTCATCGGCACCAAAGATATCAACGCTCCTTACAATAATCGTAATCTCAGGGAGTGAGCACCGGGTAATCAGCTACGCCACTTCTGAAGTATCGTCCTAAGGAATCATGTGGTAACTCGCTCTACGATTACCACTGCGCAACGCGAGATTCAGTACCAAGTGTAAAAGTAGAGGTATTAGAGGTGTTGGTTTTGCGTCTCACTTTCCACTTCATCACTTCACTATTCCATCTTTAGATTTGCTTTCGTCGCGGCGTTCTGTTCGCTGAAAGGTTGTGAAGCGTGGAGCTGAGAGCCACACGGAGGGTTATAGATGAGAGATGTAGTTATAGCGTTGCCAACCTGATAATATTTACCCGTTGGACAATGCCTGTTCATTGTTATCTTCAGAGCACGAAGGACTTACAGAACGTGCGGCTTTTACACAAGAGGGGGTGTCAGTGACGAGGTGATCATAATGGTAATTTTAATAATGTACATCGCCTATTGTAGGTCACATCTAAACGACACAAGTGAAGCGGTGAGTAGGTGCATTTGTAATAATACGAGTTGATAGAGTGGCTTCGAAGTAGGACAGTTAGGAGATTGAGTCATAGAGACATGTGGTAGGAGTGCTGTTGAACTGTTCTAGATTCTTTTCCGCCGATGAAATAAATGGATTAGGAGTTTATTTTCTCAAACATATCGGCATGAATTTCCTGTGTGTTTTCAGTTTAGTATTTAAGTATGCGGTGTTTTTTACCCAAATATGTACTTGGGGTAGAATAGAAGTTATAGTTAAATGCAGCAGGTTATTTTCCAACACTGTTGTGTAATATTCGCTAAAACCTCAAAGCACATATCTGTTCCGCTATGTAGGCCCCATTAAATGCAGATGGCACGGGTGGGAATCACCACGCGACCATTAGGTATGTTCAGAGGCCAGAAACGCTGAGCAGCCACGGCGCATGCGATGGCTTTTATATGCAGTGCTCCATTATTTTTAACAGCAAGCGCCAAATAACGCTTGAAAAACGACGGAGAGGAAGTGAGCTGTGGATCTTCAAAATGAGTAACGTCATATAGAAAATGTAGACAAAACTCTGCGGTGTCATGACTGGACACGCACCGGAAGCTTATGTTGCCCGTTTTGTTTTTCTATAGCCTGATTCAAACGCTAAAAGTGCTCGTGAATATGAAACCGTCTATGAGCAACGAGGCTTTAACAGAAAATTGGCGTTATTGGTTATTTCTGCTTCAATCAATGGCGTTTGCGTTTGGGAATTGCGAAAATCTCTACATTATCGAAATTCTCAAAAAGGAAGCAATAAAAGGTTCGCTTGTGAATAAGTCCTCAAGGAAGACCTAAGTCCAGCCTTTTAAAATTTCAAGCATCCAGTGCATCATGACAAGTTCGCGAATATATTGAAATAAATCTGCCGTATTAATAGCAAGCGAAAAAATAATAGGAACTTCAACACGGGTCCAGCAACAAAACTCTCCACATATTTAAAGAAAAAGCATAGTTTTTATTGCTTGTTATGTTCTTGTGATTATTATTTGGCATTCTTTTTTGTTGTTGTGCATGCTTCTAGTACTTTCGTATTGCTTGCTCTTAGGAAGCCCACCCAAAGACTTTTCTGTTACCTTCTCAGCATTGAAAAAAAAACCCTTCAGTGAACGTATTTCTGACCTTACCTCTCGGTTTCTTGTAAGCAGGTTTATTCTCTGATAGCACTCACAACTTGAGTATAAATCATAGCCCAATCTTTGAAGAACAAAGAATTAAACATTAAAACCTATTTCGTGGACGGTACAAAATAAAACATTTTGATTGCAATATTTGTTCTAAGGATATGTAATAAGGTGCCGCATTATTCAGCTATTCTCAGCAAAAAATCTTTGACATCTACAAAGAGGTTCTGGAAGTGCGCGCGCCAATTACCTTTACCTTTTATTTCGCTGACATCCGCTCCTAGAGAGGTACCACCCTGCCTTTAAGCAGGTAAGCGGTGATGAATTCATGCTACGATCAGTTATGTACTTTCGAGAATTCCTACAGTTTGAACGAGAATTATTTTTATTAAAATGCGCTACAAATATTTGTTATAATGAACTTGGGCAGAGTGCTGAGAATATCGACCTGCCACCACTTTGTTTTCCTTTATAAAACAATACAAGGGTGACGGTGGCGTTTCATGTGAACGCTACTGCAGGCGTCTGCGGGACCTATCGTAACCTAACATCTGTTGGTTTGGAAACAGATGCAATGCTCCCCATTTATTTGTTTGAATTGAGTTCATTGTGTTTGGGGTGCAGCTGACACTCAGCCGTCCTAAAGCAAACACAGAAAAATTTAGTTTTTTTATGATAGTTACCTTCTTAGTAGAGCGACACGTTGAGGCAAGCAATTACTAGTTATTAATTTTGGTTGTGTTTGTCTATCACCATCGCTCCGTGCCGACAGCAGCGCAATCCTGCTAGCAGCAAGAACTGCTTGTATGTGCTCCTCTTATTCTGACACTATGGATACAGACGTTTTGTAGCGATGTCCAGGAAATAACGACACATAATTAAAGAATAGTGTGCAACGCTCTCTAGGTAGGAGGATCCTTACAGTCGTTCTGTCAGTTTATCATCATGAGTTCTCATGATGAGCAGTAGTTTTGCTAGATCGCACAGGCTTTCGGCTATCCATTAAAAACATGGGCGCCTTGTATGTTGAAAATTTGTTGTAAAATGTTGAATATTTTCGAGCATCTCACGCTTTCTGGTCATACGCTAGTGGTCGAAATGCATGCTGCTTCTGCTCTTTAATAAAGGATCTGAAATAAGATATAGGCAGACTGCGTCAAACTTACTGCTTTAAGCCCGGGATACATGCGACGTTTTTTTCGACGATGTTCGCGTGGCAGAAAACGTTGTTGCGGCGCGACGCCCGGCCGGAGATACATGGAGCGAATAAACGGTAGCCCGCCGCCGCGTATCTCTCAGCGCGAAAGCAATGTGATCAGCGAGTGGCAAATACCATTGAGCGAGGAGCTCTTTGAGGGATGCGACGCTGACTCCTCTGTTAGAAAACCAAATTGTTCATTTGGACACCATCGTATTGATTGCAGCACGACTGCATAGGTATCTGCAAGGTTTTTGCGTGCTTGAATTTATGCGACCGCGTACCTTTCGATGCCCGCTCAGCCGTGGCTACCATTGGCTGCGGTTTTTTTCGGCATCTTCGCTTCAGGTAAAGAAAGCAGGCATTTCGATCCAAGACTCGGTCGTGTTCTTCAAAAAAGTGACATTCCATGTATGGTGAAGCGTTTATTTTCACGATAATAACATTTCCATGCAATAAACATCGCATTGCTTGTCGGCCATGGCGGCAATTTTGGTGGCTACGGCAGAGGCAGCATAAGCGGAAGAGCGGGCTTTCTGCGCTGCTATTGGCTTGCTTCGGTTGCCGCTTCCCGTCTCGCCGGAAGCCGCGCGTAAATATCTAGCGCGGCCAGATCGGCGGTGGCGGGCGTTTCTCTCGACGCCGGGCGTCAAATCTGCGCCGTCGGTAGAAAAACGCCGAGCGAAACACTTCATGTATTCCGGGATTTAAAGCTGTACGGCGTCAATGGATAGCTATCAAGAATACGTTCATTCGCTTTGTGAAAATAGATTGTACTCTATTACACCCATAAAGAAAAACATTAACGTTTAGGTGCATGCAACGTAAAACATAATACTGGCCAAAATTAAAATGCTAATTGCGCCGAAGATCTGCTCATATATTTTGGGCCACTGATATGAATTGTGTCATTTCCAACCTTAACGTGAAAATACACATGCAGCACATAAATCGAATGACTACTCAGTTGATATGATAGATTTTGGGTTGTATAGATATGCAACGTAATCTTCCGCATGTTTGTATGCTCCAGATTTTCTTCATTAGCTAGAAATTTCCAAATGCTTAATGATGGCATTCTTTCTTGTTGATCCTAACGTCTTCTTCAGTGCTATAAAGTGGCGCCAGTTGGCGCCATTCATTGTGAACCCGTCGAATTCTCTAGCGACTAGCTGATTCCGGGGCTCGAATGTCAAGCGTTCTCAAAAAAAATAGGCCACGTATGCCCGTCTGCGGTGACTTTGTGACTTTTTCGGCTCGTACATCTTAAAAACGTCAACAAAGTTTGGAACTCCCGTCGTCATTCATGCAAAGATATTTATTTGAATCTGCTTCTCTTCGCATCCAGATACAAGAGGATTGCACGGAAATGAGCAAAAAGCACTATGGGAGAAAAAAACAGACCGATGGCTAAGTAAGATTTGATTTATAAAATCAATTATCAGGATAATTACATGAAGCCTACGCAATATTGTTCTTTACAAACTGCGCGCCCCTATGTGATCCCCGGTAGGACCAATTAGTGATTTGCAACGTGGGCCCCAGTCGACCCCCTGTGGGCTGCCCATATACGCCTCAATACATTCCACATGGGACCGATGCAGGTTCCCCTCGTGAGGCTGTCCACAATTGGCCTGGATTTCTTGATGTCAGCAGCTCACCGAGCTCCCCCATCGGTCCTAATTTCTTTATATGTAGGTAGCCTTTAGGTGCGCACGCTAGGCTATCACTCAGCTAGAGTTTCTAAAATGGGTATGGGAACGATACGGCTTTTAAAGGGGCAAGCCCAATTCGGGCCAGCCCATATGATCCTGATGTGAGGCAAATGTAGATTCTTCAGAGGCAGACTCACCCTACACGCCGAAATTGTACCGTCGATGCAAAATACATGCCATAATGTTTTTCCACGTCTGCGTAATTTAAACAACCCAAAGAATTTTTTTTGTAAACAGAGGGAAATGGGCTATGTGGGGTGCCCACAATGAGCCTATGGTGCACTTTGCGCAGGCAGCACGCCTTATTATTGGGTGTTGGCAGGACAGCCAATATTTGCGCACCGAACTATAATAATGTTTGGCAAGTCTCATGTAGACGGGTATATCCTGGTAAGTCGGCACAGTCATTCTTCTGCATGTTCTTAATATTTTGCGCGATTGATATCAGAGCAATTGCGCAGAGTGTGTAATTTTAAGTAATCGAGAAAATGTGTTGAGCATTATATAACACTTGACCCGAAATACTAAGATATGGGCGCGTATAGTTCATATTTAGGCTAAAAAATTTAAGTTAAACCCCACAGTAGCCGATCTAGAACCGCCTGCGGGTTCCTCTGTTCTGAGGTTGCCCCACTTTGACTCTACAGGGGAACAATGAGTAGAGCATCTCCGCGCCCTCTTTCCAGCATCAACACTAATTATGAGGAAACTCATATTTAGCCCACATTAAAGTTGCGTGTGCTTTCATGTACCTTAGAAGGGACCGATGTGGGCTTAAGGTGGGCACGCCCATTTCGGAGGCCGGCCCCAGCTTATGTGGGATCTACAGTGGTTTCATGTGGGCAGTCCCATTTTGGCTAGCAGAGCTTTTGCAAGCACAGACCACGCATTGATGTTTCAATTGCCCTTAGTTACCAGACAAGGTACTGATGTGGGCTAGATGTTGGATTGTGGCAGTAGGTAGCCTTAGAAACACCGATTTTTGACCTATGTAGTATCACCAAGAGCAAGCGCAATTTGGGCTGGCTCTCTTAATTCTCACGAGTTGCCGACGTAGGCTATCTGGCATTTGTCCCGGACCCACTAGCTCTTGTGCGACCCACTAGGGCCCTCCGGCGTGTGCTACTTGGCCAGGCTCGAACTCCCGCGTGGTTCCCACTCCCACGAAGAAAAACAATCTGTTCATTATTTCTTGATTCCCACATATTTACGGAGATTTATTTCTTCCTGAAGTCGAATAGGCAACTGGTTTGTTCTGAAGTGACTGCACAGCCCTATGAGAAAAAGCCCGATGTCTCATTGATTTTATTAGCTTCCATGGTTTACGTCCATATAATGTGATGAAGAACTGTGCTGGTAATATTTTAGATCTAGTGATATGGAACGCGACAGTGTTGGGTGTGCAAGGGGCGCGTAGTGCTCTTATTATAGGAGATAAATTTGTCTTTTCGTCCAGCGCATGAACTGAAACCAGAAAAATTCAGGTTACAACACAACCGGTGTCGTCAAGGCGCACAACTGCTTAGCGCTTGAAATTATCGCTGAGTATGAAGTTTTATCGGCGATTCACAAGCTGAAGCTACAAAGTTCAACAGAAGTCGAATAAATTCCAAGCTTCATAATCAAAGGATGCAGTGCATGTTTGGTCCAGCTGCTCGAACACACTTGATCAATTTATCTTTGCGCACTGGTATTTTTTCTTGTCTTTGGAAACTATCAGTAGTTGTTGCTGTATATAAGTCTGGCGATGCTTGTGATGTGAATAGTTTTCGACCAGTGCCACTTATTCGTTGTTTTGCAATTTTATTTTTTGAAATGGTAATGTAGGAATGCATGAGTTCATATTTTAAACAAAAGATAACACCTCTGAAGTACGCTTTAAAAAAAAGGACCTGTTGAATCGAATCTCTGCAACTTTCTAGTGTATAGTGGGCCTCACGTGTTTAATCGCAGTGAAGTGGGCACCGTCGAATTTGACATGACTATGCCTTTTGACACTGTTCCCCAAGAGATACTTCTGACGAAGATAGAAAAATAGGGACTGTGTCCATGTACATCAAATGTCTCAAAAGCTACCTTGGCAGCCACCGTAATGTGGTAATATTTTTCGGCTATGTGTCTAACGAGCTTTTCTCAACGTCTGGAGTCACTCAGGGTTCCAACTTGGAAGGACGGCAGATTGAACGAGTTAATGTCTCATGGTAACAATAAAATTCAAACAGAGCTAGACAGCTGGACCAGCGCCGTGTTTGTCTCCTCCTCTTTTTGATCCAGTTGTCTACCGCTGTTTGAATTTTCTTGTTCCATCTTGGGAAAACTGTTGTCTTTAATATGTATTAATGATTTGGCGTTACACGTAAACTCAAGGAATTTGATATCTGCTGAAGATTTAAAATAATTCCGTAAGATTGAGACCTTGGAAGACTGTCGCTGTTTCCAAGGTGACATTAGCAACATCGAGAAATGGTGCTTGATGAATAGGCTAAAACTGAATATTAAGAAAACTTTAGATTAATGTCTTACTCTAAAAGCAGCACAGTTATATTTATTTATACTCTTCTTGGAAGACAAATATCTCGTGCTGCCCATGTACGCGTCTTGGGTGTTGTTGTTGACTCAAGGGTTCATTTTCAATTATATGTCTCGTCGATTGTCTCTCGCGCATTAAGTAATATTGTTTCTCGTTTAACAAGACACTTTCGTAGATACGAATGTCTGCGCACTCTTTACTGCGCTCTCGTGAGGCCATGACATGAGTTTGTGTCTGGAGCTTGGAATAGTGTCTCCGTGACATCTGGCAATGAAATCGAACATGTTCAGCGGAAGTTTGTGCGCATTCTTGATGATAGATGTATTGGGCGCCGTCATTTCTACGACTGCGATTCGCTTCTCGCAGACCTTGGTATGTCCACTCTTTATGACAGAGGACTCGCGCGTGACATGCCTATTTGTACATAAAGCTATGCTCGGCTCTATTGACTGTGATCAGTAATTGATGTCACTATGATTTCGTGTGCATCAGGGAAAAACAGCCAAACGCCGTTATACATTTTATCCTGACATGGATGTTATTTAACCGATGGCTCGTTTGTAAATAACATATAATTCAATTTTTTATGACACAGATACATTTGCTAATTTGCGGTTTTCATTGTTCACTGTATTATGCTTCTTTTTCTTTATTAATATTGTATTTGTGATCATTTTCCTTTATAATGTCTGTCCATGAGATGGTGTTGTATTGACGTAGTGTGCGCTCATTTAGAACAATTTGCTGTTGAGGCGCACTTAAAAGAAAATATAAATCTAGCTATAGCTAGTGGTTTTTGCGAAGTTAGATTTCTTTTGACTACTGCAGAATACACTTGATTTTTCTGTTGCCTGTATCACTACTAATTTTGAGCGTATGCTTTTATTTTTTCAGTCTTTATTAATTGACAGTAAATGAATTATGAACATTATATTATATCGTAGGTTGTTTTCCTGATCTCTCTTTTTTGAAGTTAGTCCTATCACAGGAAGCGGTAGCGGAGTTAAACTACAGTTGTAATTTTTTTCGCGCACCCTTAATGCACCACACATCTATGCCACTTTTTCGACACTCTTAGAAACTAAGAGCACGGACGCCGTAAAACATGGTCTGGGAATGTGGAACGAGCACACGCCTGTCATTCAGCTCATAAAAGCCTCATGAAAAAATTGGCCGTCCCTTCTCTTCTTTGTCTTCATCTTCTGCTGGTCCTCTGTGCAGAGGAGATCTGCGTTTCATTAACTAACCGTCTTGAGTCCATGCAAAATAAAGCTGTCAAGTTCATCCTTTCGTCATATTCACTTTATCAAAATCTGTAAGAACTAAAGGAAGCTCTCAATATTCCAGACCGTATCATTCGACGCAAGTTCTCTCGTTTATCATTCTTTCATTCTCTATACTGCAGTTAGTCCCCATTTACAACTGGTCGCTTCGCTCCTGCCCATCATATCGTCACCTAAAACATAGCTGGAAGCGAGAATCAAGGCCACAACCGCGACGAGCTCAGAGTGATCCGTCATCGAGCCGTTGGTGTGGAAAAGAAGGACTACCCCGGTCACTCTGCCCAACGCGGACGCAGGTATGCAGGGGCTGCCACAAAAAAGGCCACAACGCGTCTGTCTGCATATTGCGCCCGGTTCACATCGTTGAAGCATCAGAACCCGATAGCGAAGGTGGATTTCTCGTGACCGTCTCGTCCTTCGATACGTCAACATGGGAGACAACGTTCCTCGTGCAAGGCGAACTTTCCAAATTCAAGATCAACGCAGGTGCAGATGAATCTGCACTCCCACCTACGACTTTCAGCCTGCTCCGACATCAGCTTTTATTGTCCTTAGCTCCTCGGCAGTTCTACGGTCCTTATGGCAGACCTCCCGCAGCCAAGGGCGTAGCGCGTCTTCAAATCGCCTACCGTGGACTTGAAACGTTCCAAGACGTCTACGTGCTGGAAGATGCCCACACTCCCTTACTCGGCAAGCCCGCCATCAGAGACTTGCAGGTGCTAACCTTTGTCAGCGCCGTCGCAATAAGGTGAGCTCAAGTGACAAATTTCCTTCGTTGTTTCAAGGCTTCGGCAAGCTACTAAGAGAACACCACATTCGCCTGCGCGAAGGTGCGAAACCACTTGCTTTCAGCACCCTTCGCGGCATACCAATTCCACTCTATACAAAAACAAGGCTTGAACTGCACCGAATGGAAAATATTGGCGTCATTTCACCTGTTGATGCGCCGACTGAATGATGTGCAACTCAACCGTCACAATTAATTGGCCCAACATTGGAGCTGTATTGGCAAAGCTGGCCCTACAATGGACCAGGATGGGATCATCCTGTTGCAATATTGGGCCGATGACCTGTGCTGCTTCGGGTCGGGTCCTACGAGAGTGAACTTCGACTCCCTCTGTTGAGCGTACAGTCGGGCTGCTGCATGGAGCCAAGGTGTTTTCGAAGCTGGATGCCAATTCAGGGTTCTCACAGACACTACTCAGTGAAGGCAGCAAGAAGCTCACTAATTTTATCACGCCATTCGGGAGGTTTTCCTTCAAAAGGCTTCCATCTGGTATCGCGTCTGCTCCCGAGCACTTTCAGAAGCAGATGTCAAAAATTCTGGAAGATGTCAACAGAGTTGTGTGTCATATGGACATCTTTATGTGGGCCTTAGACAAAACAGAGCCCAACAAGACACTCCACGCCGTTCTTCAACGATTAACTAAGGCAGGTGTCACGCTAAAAGAGAAAAAATGCCTGTTTCACGTCGACCAGCTCTCGTTCCTGGGTCACAAGCTTGACCAGCAAAGAATCAAACCGGACCACAAAAAGATTGAGGCCATATTAAAGATGAACAGCACGACCAACAGAAGCGAGTTGCAAAGGGTGCTTATGATGGCAACCCATCTTGTTCGCTTTGTCCCCAACCTCCATGACGTGCTCCAACCGCTCCCTTTCTTGCTGTCAAAAAAGCAGCGATTTGTTTGCGACATTTCTCAGCAGCAAGTGATTGACAAGTGGAAGCAAATACTTTCGTTTCTCCCAGTGCAAGGGGTGTACGACATTGCAAAGGATGCAGTAGTCAGTGCAGATGCTTCTTCCTATAGACTGGGGGCGGAGATTCAACAGAAACAGGCCAGTGGCTTATGCCTCCCGGCTTCATTCTGACACAGAGAAATGCTATGCGAAAATAGAGAAAGAGGCTCGTGAATTGGTTTGGGCGTGTGGAAAATCCATCGACTATCTCCGCGGAAAGCTCCTGTCACTCAAGACCGACCAGAAGCCGCTGGTACCAATCGTTATGTCAGATTCTTCGTGACCTTAAACCTCGACACCAGAGGCACAAAAGAGGCTGACGTGGTACCTTACGAGGCTGCGTACGTCCCTGGGAAAGACCTCCTCGCCGCTGACACGCTTTCCAGAGCGCCGTTTCAACAGACCGGTGACACCGAGCTAGAGGGTGACCTCGAAGTTTTCGTCCGCTGTGTGAGGACAACTCTTCCCATCAAGCAGCAGTGCCTTGAGTGGCTGAAAGAGTTCCAAAAATCAGATCGCGTGTGCTTGTATCTCTGAGAACTCTGCAAGAAAACTTGCCTTCCAGAAGGAATCTGCCTCTTGAGGTCAGGCCTTTCTACGAGCATCGTGGCCAACTCACCGTAGAGGACGATCTGCTACTCAACGCAGCCCGGGTGGTTGTCCCACTCACGTGCACTGAAGAAATTCTGCGTCTTCTGCACGAAGGCCACTTCGGCATTACGCAGACGCAAGCTTGCGCAAAAGGACACCGTTTGGTGGCCTAGAGTAACCAAAGACATCGCAACCACGATAAGACGTAGTCCAGAATGTGTCAAGACGTCCGGCAACTAAAAATGCCCCTTCAAAGCACCGAGGTTCTTTCAAGACGATAGGAGAGAGTTGCAATGAACCTCCTCTTCTTCAACAGCCACTGGTGGTTTATCGTGACTGATTATTACTCCAGATATCCGGAACAGACTCGTCTAGAGAAGCTGTCATCTAGTAAAATCATCAATCACTGCAAAAAAATTTTCGCCCGACACGGCATTCCAGAGGTGCTAATCACCGGTAATGATTCGCAGTTCTCGTCCTCCAACTTCACTAAGTTTCCTCACGAGTACGAGTTCAAACACGTTACATCAAGCCCACAATACCCTCAGACCAACGGACTCGCTGAGGCTACGGTAAAAATCGTCAAAGCTTCAATGAAAAAAACCAGAGACCCGTACTTGACCAACTTGTCCTACAGGTCAACTCCACTGAAAAATGGCTACAGCACCTCTGAACTATTGATGGCGAGGCGGTTGTGTACAAACATTCCTCTGATTCCCGGAAGCCTTGTTCCCCGATTGCCAGACGCCACTAAACTTCGGAATTTTGAAGCTCAATGCCGCGAACAGCAGCAAAGAGATTACGATAGACGACATGGCGTACGGCAACTTTCGACTATTCTGGAAGGAGATGAAGTCTGGGTTACAGACTTAAGGCGAAAAGGGATCGTGGTGTCGCCCACAAGCGAGCCTAAGTCATATATAGTAGACAATGGGAACGACAGTATATGACGAAATCGAACCCATCTTATCCTTTTTTTTAAGCCTGCGAAAGAGGAGAGAGACCATCAAGACGTCGTATACGACGAATCTCTGCCTGGGATTTCAGTTTCTCAAGAAGATTCCCAAACAACCTGTGCTGACGCCTCCCACCGGCACGCCAAGTGTGGAAGTTTCGTGATTCCTCCCAAGATGTTGCTTTTCTGTCAGAGAGGATCTTGTAGGCAGCAGTCACATGCAGTGTCTTGGTTTGGCTGCGCGGCGGTGCGCCCGCGTGAGGCTGGCGGCGGCTGGCACGCGTCTCGTGCTCGTGCCAGCATTCGCTGGGCTGTAATAAAGCGTTCCAGTTCGTGTCTCAAACCTCTCGTTTTTTCTCAACCCAACAATATAGACGTCGTGAGGGCTTCAATGGCGGAGAAGCCGCATAAAAGATGACTTGGAACGAAAAAGCCGGAAAAAGACGATCCTATGCAAGAAAGAAAGATGTGGCCTATTGTAATTCCGTACATTCACAATATTTTGCACGTCCTAAAAAAATAGCGAGCAAGCTTGGTATCCCGGTCGTCTCTTCTGCCCCGAAGAAGCTCGTGAACCTTTGTGCAAAAGTCAACGGAACTACAGAGCAACCAAACAGCAAGTGTGTGATACCTCACGAGACAAGATTTGTCGAGTGTGATAAGGAAGTAGCGTACAACGTGAAATTAAAATGTGGGAAACAACACATCGGACAAACCTGAAAGTATGTAAACACAAGACTCGTGGAACGTGCCAACAAAAGTGAACAGATCACTCGCCCAGGCAACCTGGCTTCCCATTGTTGCAATTGCAAGATGTGCAAAAACTACGAGCCATTTTTTCATGACACAACTGTTTTTGGCCACGCAAAAACAGAAAGAACGAGAAATAGTTTAAGCTTTCAAGATTAGGACCTCTGGTAAAGAAATTTCTGTGAGACCTTAATCATTAACCCTAGAAGAAGAAACTTTTGTGGCTGAGTTCGCGCTGAGCAATGGGCACGGGTAATGGTTGTTCTTGCCCTTCGTGCTTTCAGTTTTCTATTTCTTTATGACAGAAATTCGTCATGTCATTCTCTGTTTCACATAAAAAGCGTTACCTTGCGGAAATAAAATTAGATCAAAATTCGTGCTCCTGTCTCTAGTCCTTATATCTATTTTGTTTGTTTAAATCCAACGCGGTTTCTACACGATGAACCACCACCTAGCCCTGTAATTGCTCTCTTAAGGTTCCTATACCATGAGGCGCCGGGAGGGCTCATTAGTGTTAGAAGGCAAGGATAGGATGCCAGGTTAGAAATCAAACAGCGTGGTGTCGAGAGCGTAGCTTTGGGAGAACATTTCAATATACCAGATCAGGGGCCACAGGGTGATATGCGATGAGCGTCATTCGAGAGCTGAGAAGCTAGCAGTAAGATACCATCTAAGGAGCGATTGAGAAAATCGGGGAAAAGCAGTGGGCTATAAAAGTTTTCAGATACCTGTACATAAGGTATGATGACACGAAATGGAGAAAGCAAACTAGAATATTTACAACAAAATATCTGGACAGCAGTCGGGAGGGAAAGCAGTAATTATTGTCCCAGAAAAAGGTTAAAGAAACAGAGAGAGCTAAGTGGAAAACAGGGATGCTGACGAAATCGTCACGGGGAACATAAAGAAGCTTTGAACAGGAAATTTCCAAAGAAGATCTTTATGTAATTTTCGGGGAGCTTTCAGTTCAGACCAGGACTGGAGTTTTCTGTACCAAGACAGACAGAGTGAGGAACCCCGAGATAGGCACGTTGTGTGGTGGTTGTGAAGAGGAGGAGGAAACGGCTGAACACTTGACACTTTTCTGTAAAGTGATTCACCCTACACGGGAAAGCAGTGGGGCTGATTTATTCAAAGCATTGGAATTGAAGGACAGTGAAGGAAAAGCAGATTATAGGCGGGTATGAGTAACCAAGCGAAGGTTATCTGATTGGTGGCTCAAATCAAAACAAGAGTAAAATTTTAAAATTCATGGCTAGGTGGTTTGAACCACTGTCCGATTTGAAGATTTCAGCCTTATTCACCCATCCATCCATCCATCCATATATCCATCCATCCATCCATCCATCCATCCATCCATCCATCCATCCATCCACCCATCCATGCATCCATCCATCCATCCATCCATCCATCCATCCATCCATCCATCCATCCATCCATCCATCCATCCCTCCATTCATTCATTCATTCATTCATTCATTCATTCATTCATCCATCCATCCATCCATCCATCCATCCATCCATCCATCCATCCATCCATCCATCCATCCATCCATCCATCCATCCATCCATCCATCCATCCATCCATCCATCCATCCATCCATCCATCCATCCATCCATCCATCCATCCATCCATCCATCCATCCATCCATCCATCCATCCATCCATCCATCCATCCATCCATCCATCCATCCATCCATCCATCCATCCATCCATCCATCCATCCATCCATCCATCCATCCATCCATCCATCCATCCATCCATCCATCCATCCATCCATCCATCCATCCATCCATCCATCCATCCATCCATCCATCCATCCATCCATCCATCCATCCATCCATCCATCCATCCATCCATCCATCCATCCATCCATCCATCCATCCATCCATCCATCCATCCATCCATCCATCCATCCATCCATCCATCCATCCATCCATCCATCCATCCATCCATCCATCCATCCATCCATCCATCCATCCATCCATCCATCCATCCATCCATCCATCCATACATCCATCCAACCACCCACCCATCCACCTTTCATCCATCCATCCATCCATCCATCCATCCATCCATCCATCCATCCATCCATCCATCCATCCATCCATCAATACAGCGTGGCAACATATCATCCCGGGCAGATCATTCCCGTAAACTACAACCCATCTTCCCACGAACGCTAAAAATCAAAACCTAACCCTTACTGTTATCTATAAGACGCTGGAATTCGTTGCCGGCTGATATAATTTGTGAAACTGATCAAGCCCGTTTGCAAACAAATTTTTCAGCGCACCTTGGGGGCTAAACTCATGTTAATAATGTTTTCACTACTGTCTCTAAGATTTATGCCATGTTTATTCAAACTATCTATATCTTAGCGAATGCAGAGCGGTGCACTTATCATTGTATGTATAGTTCTTTACTGCATTTGTTAACTAACATAAGCCAAAATTATGTATTATACTTTTTATGCCCTACTCCCTACGTAATATCCACTTAGGCTTTTAGGGTATTTAAAAAATGAATAAAAAGTTCCAGCACTGGGCTTCTCAAATAAAGGGGATACGCTCCAAAGCAAAAATCTATAATGGGCAAGTATCCCTTCTGTTCCTGCCTCTCAGCTACAAAGTCTTTTTTTTTGTTTTTCGCTCTCTGTTCGAGTTAAACCCTTTGCCTTGTCCATCCTGCATGAACAGCGTGCTGACCGGCAGTATTAAGAAATGAATGAGGATTGTCATTTGCTTATCCTCTGTGCAAATTTTGATATTTCCAAAATAACAAACTACATAATATATGCTAGTCGATAGAGGCTTCCTTTTTTGACTAGGAATTCGGTACGAAATTTTGCAGTTTGCTTTGAAGTGTTCTTCATCTTTGGATTCGACATTGAAAAGAAATATAACCAGATTTCTTCTTTTCAATGAGCTGATTCTCGAATACATTCTTTTTAAGTCGATGCTCCTCCATTAGAAAACGCCGTATTTCCTCAAAGAAAATCGTATTTAAATACCATCACTAAGTTAAATCTTGCGATATATGCACTGAAAAAAAAACTGCAAAATCATCAATTTGGACTGAGCAACGCTTTGTCCTGGACTCTGTTACTACGGTTAAAAATTTCCTCGGCGCAAAGTTTTTGCTGCCAAACGGGGCATTTGTGGCAAAATGAGTATTGCATTCTGAGCACTTTTCCACAGTATAAACTCTTCGTTTTCAACAAATGTCACGTCTTTCTAATAAATATACAGTAATCTCTCAATACAGGCCATCATCAATTACTCCCTGGGCTTCATTGCTATGAGTATAGACAAAAGTAGTCGCTGGAGGTAATAATTAGTCGTGCTCTTTTTACCGACGCATCAAAAGAGCTCAGCACTGTTGAGGGCATGTAGTTGAAATTCGCATCCACATAGAACTGGAAAGGTGCATACATGAACTGCAAAAAATATTCATGAACTTAGAAAGCAAAATAAGTGGATCGCACGGCTTGTCTTGAATGTCTTAGAAACTAAACAAATTATACGGGCGCCTATGAACAAAAAATATTCTTGTACTAAAAAAAATTAAGAAAAAATTGTCCCTGCCAATAGCACTATGTACGAAGGGCTAAAATCTATGGACAGGGATACGTGAAAAAAACGTGAGCTATAAGTTGAGAGAAATATCGTCATATAAATGGGAAGCTGTAGTATATTTTGTGATCCCTGCATCCTGTGTCCACGAAAAAAATGCATTCGGCAAGTAGAAGTCTTCATGTTATTCCAGATGCGCTTAAATTTCACACGGCCAAATACAGACAGCCATGGACAAGCACATCTCCTTTTTTAAGAGAAGATATCAATAGTGTATGTGCCGTAGTTGCTGTCAGTGCAGAAACGCTTGACAGAGATTGAAAAGTTTTTAAGATTTTTATCGCTTAGGAAAAGCTTGTAA
The DNA here is from genome assembly GCA_030143305.2 of Amblyomma americanum. NCBI lineage: Eukaryota > Metazoa > Arthropoda > Arachnida > Ixodida > Ixodidae > Amblyomma > Amblyomma americanum. The sequence continues at coordinate 91,442 of JARKHS020027389.1, read as the reverse complement.
AAGTCCGGAAGTAAACGGAATGATAACATATATAAGCCGACTAGCCGTGAAGGAGATAATTATTGTTAAATACGATCGTCAGCACCATGATTGAGCGTGGAATTTGAGTGTGAAGCTTTCTGTACTCGATTAAGTATAGGTTTCTAAATGCGTTAGAGGTTTTCGGCGCAGCAGTCTTGTTCTCATGATTTCTCGCAATTTGCACCGAAAAAAATAACTGATACCTGCGTTCTTTTTTATCTCAACACAATAATATCTGCGGCTGTAGCGGAGGTTTGATCTCAAAACTCCAGCGTGTCCTCCATGGAACAATAAGCAATACAGCTACAGCGCGATTTATATATTGTAGTAGACGTGCACAGTGACATGGATTAACCATGTAGCGAAAATCTGAATTTCAGCCAAGTATTTGTTTTTGAGTTTCGCGTGGAACTAAAGAATCAATCTCCCAATGTGTTCTATTTAGAACCGCTGCGAAAAACGATTGCGTGCACTGATTTTTCAAAAAATCTTTTCTATGTTTCAGTAGACGCCTAATGCTTAGCTGTTTGGAAGCACGCAGCAAATCATACGGCAGGCTTTGAGGTTGCGCAGTTGTTTACATCCACGAGAGACCACGTAGTATATAAATCCTGAGGAAAAAAACAACCATCACAATGTAAAACAGATGCTCCGCTGAACAAAGAAACCCGCTGGATAGATTTTCGTGACACGAACTACAAGCTAAATGTCAGAGACATTCCTTGCGACAACTGTCGTGATCTTGGTGATTGAAAGCTCGGTCACGCCATTTTGCCAAACAAGTTTTGTTTCCTGGAAGCGAATACTTCTGTAGTGTTCTTAACAAAGGCTTCATAATGTACATGCATACCCTCTCCAATCACGCGAAAGTCATTTGAGCTAAAGCAGGAATAATGCGTACTATAATCACCTTTGTGCAGTGCATGCGCACGTACGTAACTATTTTCATAGAGCTTCTACCCACAATGTAAATTGCTGAATGTCGCGAATTTGTAACGCGTTCCCGTCGGCCGCAGGGGAACGCTATCGAGTGCAGGTTCGAACATGGCTAGCAAACAGATCAAGCAAAGCAGAACAAAGCCGTGTTTATAATTTAAATGAAAACAGCCACTAAGAAACGGAAACAGCAATAAAAACGCAAAATCAACACGCGTACACTACTAAAGGTTAAAGGAAAGAGTTCACCAGTTATTGAGCGTCCTTGGTGAAGCGGGGATGCCTTGCGGATAGGAGAGACGCGGGTTGATGAACTGCGAAGCATCGCTGGTGTTGCGTCGAAAGAAGTGGCGAAAGAGAGCCAAGTGGTAGCAGGAGCAAAGAGGACCACATGAAGACACCGGCGGACTCCCGTCAGCCTCCCGGAGAACTTGGCAGCAGCAAGAGAAGCGTGGCTGGAACCCGTCGACGGCGTCCAGGAACACCGAAGGCTTATGCACGCTATCGAAGGAACCCTCTCGGCAGCATGAACCCTCAAACCATACGCTGCCACCTCCAAACTTGAAATTAATGCATGAAGCTTGCATCGGTGATCCACGGGAGGTCTTCGGTAAAACGGACTCTACGTCCGTTTTCGGCCACCTCCACGCTTGTAAGGAACGCAGCAACCTCGCGTTGTTCATCCAAGGGAGGTCCAGGGCAGCACGGACCCAACGTCCGACAGCTGCCACCTCCACGCTTGAATTACACGACCTCCGCTGCACTGTCTACCTTCGCAAGTCCGTTTTCTCACACGTCACCTCTCCGCTCTTCGTGCTCGCCACGCTCTTCGTCATCGTCGGCTTGTAAACACCATTCGCACACGCAGACACGCAACGCTGGGCTGGCACGTGTAGCGCTTCACTGTCAACGCACGAAACTCAAAATCCCCTCAGGATTGTTGTGCATCTTACACAAATATAGCTGTCCAGATACCGAAGGAATGGGCTATTATGTACAAGGTCTTCATTTACGCATATTTTGCATTACATACATGCAAAGAATGTTGCCTAGAATGAAAGAGTGGCGAGTGTTTGGGTGAACACAGGTACCTACATATCTTTGTTATGAAAAACTGCATGAATTGTACCTCTGCACATTGCTTTCCGATTCATGTGGAAAACATGAAAAGGAAATTCATTTTTTTTATAATGAAAGATAATAAAAGTACAGGACCAGCAAGAAGCAGACACAATGAGCTTACCGAGACGACATTGCATGCATGATGGTCTTGTCAATTCGGGAAATAAAGAAGGTAGATGTGAATGGGTGCCGCATACAACTGAATGCTAATCTCTTCTTTATATACATAATATTCAAAGCACAACTCAGCGAGCAAGGAACTACGCCAACACCTAAGAATGGCGGAACACTTGTATACAAGCAATCTGGAAGCTCTCAAACTTGATGAGTTCATTCCCAGCTTCCATTATCTGAACGCGCCAAAGAAAATGTATGAATCAATGATGTCAACAGAAAGTGCAGGCACAGGCAATGATCAACGCTCACTAGGGTATTCCGATACGACTGCAGTGCGCCTCACGGGAAACGGATTCTGGAGCTTTCAGAACGGGTCTTGGCAGATATTTAACAAATGGCCGTTGCTGAGTAGATCATTTCGAAACGACGAAGAAGAAAAGGGCAATGTCTTGATGTGTCTGGCTTTTTGCATGGGTCTTTGTGCTTTCTCATCAGCTGTGAAACGTTTGTTATCCGCGCTGCTTCGCACAACCTCGAAGTCTATTTCTTTGGATTTGTTTAACATTGTATAAACGCTGAGAGTATTACTCTGTAATAATGAATTTATTGGGTTATCAATGATTATATACTTAGGATTATTCATTTGTGTATACGTTTTTTTAATATTGTTTGCTGTTAATTTATCTGCCCACACCCTTTTAGAATTCATGTATGGCCCTGAGGATACAATTACATAAACAAGCAAAAAAACAGCGATCAAAGAGGCCACACAAGGAGGCTTAGAACTTGGTCACCCAAACGTTTACTTGCGTGAACGCAAAAACATGCTCACGTGCAACCCACAGACGCTGTTTTGAATGCTGTTTGAGCAACAAGAAAAGAAAAGAGGGAATGCTCTGGAAGCACCTTCAGTCATTCAAGAAAAACTTGTGAGGCATACTGATGCTTTTACTTGGACAGTGTAAAGGAGCGACTATTGCTTACCTAGAAAAAACGTTTTCTCTGAGCAAGCAATGAAACAGACACGTCGCTCATGGGGCATCTCGTCATATCTTTTAGTAAAAATGCCGTTAACACCTGGAATGCAAGACTCCCTGTCAGAATAGTATTCACTTCACTACTGTTTACATAGGAAGAGGCTTCAACAGCATGTGCATACTTGTTGCACTCGTTCATCCTTCTGCATCATCCATTTGTAGTGGCACAAAATATCCACTCTACACGAACGCGTACACGTAACATAATCACATTAAGTATTTTTTTACACAGGGCTCACCTACAGCAGAACAGTAGAGCGACTGAAACACGGCAGCCTTTAGCAACTGTCCAAGGCCAGGCAAGACCTGTCGCAAGCGAATTCATGTCTTTTAGTAAAAATCGCTAAGAAGTCCATAAAATCTTCATCATTTTAGAAATTCTTAGTCCTCAAATTATGTAATGTCCATATCGCTAACGTGATGTCCTATGCTAAGAAAACTCAGAAATATATTCAACATCGCCTTCGCATCGGCCGAAAGCACGTTAATTTGGCCGCCGACAAGTGACTCATTCGGCCTAAGCCAGAATGTGCACCCGCCATATTGAACCCTCACCATGTTAGCCTCACAAACGATCCAAAAGCAGTATACGGTTCTTCAATTCTCTTTCATAGACGTCAAGGTTTCAGCTCTGAAAGCTCAACCCTCAATATTGCCTTTTCCGGTCATTTGTCACCTAGCCACTCTGTTACTGCGGCACAAGTTCTACTACTCATCGCTTAATTGTTCACCTCACATCATGCCAGCATCATAGCTATCGCAACGCACCGGCTACTCCCTTCAACCTTTCCTTTCACGCGCCAGAACTGTTCCTTTTTCTGCCTCCTTCTTTCGATGCGCACCTAAAGATTGGAGCAGCTACCACCAGCATATCGCCATGACCTGCGCGTCTATGTTCGCTGAAAATTTAACTGACTTCTTGTTCATCTTGACACACGCGAATTTGTTTTCCATCATGACTTTTGCCGATTCCGCGCATTACTTAATACCCCGGTGGGGGATCTAAAAGAAATCAATATTGAATTAATTTAATGAAAACGGGCGGATGAGAAACCACCGTGACGTTCAGAGACGCTGGTGTGCAGCACATTCCAGGCTCACGACCTCAAGAGACATCCTTGAAGCGGAGAGCCCTCGTTCTCCTAAGGCAGATTTCCTCCAGCTCGATCGCGGAAAAATGCGGTACTGTTTTCTTTTAACAAGTAGCCAGATATAACGAATGTGCGCCTCTTCGCGGTGTAGTGTTTGGAATTAGGGAAGCCTACGGTGAGCGCATAGCCCTCTGTCTGCTATGCTTACAGCTACAGCGGACCGACGGTAGTGATGGGCGTATTCTCCCTTCAGAAATTTTCTCACTGCAAAAATTCTGTCTCGCCTCTTAAATCTATGACGCATCGAAAACAATCCGGGATTGCATTCAAAGGAGTTAACAATTTAACAAGTTAAAGACAGTTACTTAAGAATAATTATTTTTTTCTGCATCTCCATGCGACAAGAATAGATTGACCTTACATAGAACCGCATCAGAGAAAAGGGCTAATTTTGAAATATCTGTAAATTATCGTATCAACATAGCAGAACGTAAGCAAACCAACTCACCTTGGTTTTGATACTGTATATACATTTGTAGCGACATAAAGAATTCAGAAAGGTCGTTTGTAAGAAACTGTATTCTGGTAGTTGCAACTTACTTAGAGAAAATCAGATTAGACGCATGGGACCAATGCAACAATACTTGGCTACAAGTATATAAAGAGGTACAATATCACGCAATAATTGGTTACAGGATAAGATTAAAGATCACGCACAGCGATGAGGCAGTGATTTTTTGTTCCATTCCTGATTTAAAGGTCGTTTCACCTCATTGGCTGCAACGGTATTTTGATGGAGACGAATTACAAACACGCTCGTCCGCTGTGGAATGTGATCGCACGTTATAGAAACACACGTGGTCGAAGTGAATGCGCAGCCCTGCTCTAGGGTGTAACCTACAAACCTTGCTTCGCTTAGGGATCTGAAACACGACAATTAACAGTAGATGAAGGGAGCACAAACTTGTTTCAAATAAAATAGCAGAGAATTGTTTCCATGTCTTGCGTCGGCTTTGTGTCCACAGGCTAATAATATATGCGCAACAAACACGTCAGCAAAACAATTTTTTAAACATATACTAAGCAAGAAACTCCCCTTTACCTGAAAAATAGCTCTTAATTGCGAGAAAGTGGTACAAAGGGTTAAATTTCCGTTAACTTTGCCAGATATTCCAGGGGAGGTTTTCTGCATTTCATCAGTGTTGACTGCGTTTAGCGCCTCATTAGCCTGTTTCGCTCGTCATTATAGGCATATTTTTTCTTGCCTACCCTCACAAAAGTTGCTATTCGAAAAAAACAAAAAATGAGCGAGTTGTAAAGTCGCCTCATGGTTTAATTTATGAAAAGAGACAAGATTTTGTTTTAAGTTTCTCCGAAGTTCACTTCGTTTTCCGGGACAACCCTACTGCACACTCACCTTAGGCATATTACTTCAGTCATTATCTATGCATGATCTTAAAGGTCGAGAATATTCCGTTAATACTTGATCCTGGGCATAGACACAAGTAAAACTAAATCTTTTTGCCTATTGAATTTGGCGCGTCCATAAAACAACGCTTCGCTGGCTAATGTTTATTGCTGCAGCGGCGTGCATTGGTGTTTTGAAAGCCACAAGCTGGCTCGAGGAAAAATTTAGATGCAGACCTCCTCAAGCCAATCAAATTTGAACCATGCAAGTAATCTTTACCCGCAAAGATTCGCACAGATAATAGTTTTGTTTTTTCAGAAAGCAACTTCAGGTTGGAATTTCCGGCCAAAAGACTGAGCACGTCTCTCTCCATTCTTAGGAGCCCTAATAAAGTTCTTTCTGAAAGTGGAATTTTCAATAGCGCACTTGCGAGATATCAGAGCGTACTTACAAATTGCGTGCATTATTCTGTATATTTTTATCCTTGTACCTAATTTTGTACTTCAATCCTTATTGATTTTTTTTTCTGAGGTGTAGCGCTTATCAAAAAAGGTACTCTTTTCTTTTTGGAACAAGTTCAGTTCGCAGCAATTTTCAAATAAAACCAATACAACTATTGTTAGCAGCGAAAAATTCTCACATAATTTGGTTGGGTTTGTGCCAAAGTAAAATGGAAGCATAAATCACTCCTCAGATCCTTAGCAAAAACAATGCAAAGATACTAGGCCTAGTAGCCTATTATCCTATATTGAAAACTGACGTGCTTATGTATCGAAGAACAAAATTATATTTAGATTCATATATAGAGATAGAACTAAATATCCTCTTATTTTAATTGATACATGAGTGTGTAGGTATTTCAGAGCTTCAGTACATATCTCCAAATGCGTTCAATATTTGATTACTTTTGATATTAAAGTTATTTAATAAATGAAATGATTGGAGTTGCCAGATTATTAGGAGAAGAGAGAACATGTTCAAGAGCATCAGTTGCCTGTTTTGTGAGCAAAGGAGAGGCGTGAAAAAAGTATCGCTGTCGGTGCCTCCTGCTTCAAGGCTGACAGAAGTGGCAATAGCAAATCCTGCGCGAAATGTTTTGGCTTTATGTAATAATGCATTATAAGCCATTGTGTATAATACAAGTAATAGATACAAGGTCACTACAGCATGAAAGAAGCATTTGCCACTGAACTGTGAGATTTATTCGCAAAGACTGTTTGAAGGAGCTCAAAGATTTTTTTCTGCAAACACTTCATGTTGGATATTTTTGCAACAGAAAGCAGTTACTGCAAGACCAAACCGACACAGCTTCATGTGGGTAAGTAAACTAAAGCTTTCACTAAGAAGACCAGACAAAGAAATTAAAAATTTTTTACATCGGATATTTTTTCCAGCGCAAAGTAAGTAATTCGTGTAAGTCAGTTTGTCATTGTTATTTCAGCTGAGTGCTTTGAATATTGAGACTTACTGGCAAGATTTTGTAACAAGAAGAGGCGAATCGTGCTGGGATAAGCGGAAAGAAAGGCATAAAAAGAAAGACCACCAATTTCTGAGATATCATTGACATCGAACCAGTCCCTTTTCATCAAGAGGTTTAACTACTCAAACAAATGACCTGAGTCAACTACGACAGGCTAGAGCACAAAAATAACGTTGGCTCACTTCTTGATGCTCACATTCCCCAGTTAGTAAAGCACTCAGCATTAAGAAGCATGCGTTCCGAGGCTCGATCGCCTGCTATTTCAATAAAAAGCGATCGTGAATGATACAGGAAGGCAAGCAGAGACTGCGAGCTGTGCAAGCAGTGATAGATCGTAGCTAGAGTACAGGGTTTAGAGCTAGTGAATAAATAATGGCACCACCTCGCATCTTTCATATGAAAGCTTTTCTATCCCATCGAGTAGCCCCGTTTTCGCCATGAATCTTTTGGCTATCGCAGGTCTCATGTTCATTGTGTTTCTGCTAGCATCCTACGGAGACGGTCTAGGTTCGTGCAAGTACAAGCTCAGTAAGTGAAAAGTGTGGGGCTAAGTGAAATATCGCTGAGCAATATAAGCGGTGTGTTTTGGAAGGAAATTAGAGAAGAAAAGTGCTTGTTTGCACTGAAAAAAACCTGTTCCTAGCCCATGAAACAAAATTAGGCACCTTTGTGTGACGCGTTACTTTAATCTGTCGATATCCTGCAAGTCGAATGCTTCTAGAGAATAAATCTTGATATTGCGAGGCTACAATCCATACTATGCGGCATGTTCTGGTCGTACAAAAAGGAGGAATCATGTCAAACATTGGCCCACAGATGTAAGAGGAGGGGGGCGCAAACCTCGTAGCGGTAGGAAGGGCCGTTTTTTTTTAGCCATAAGTACAAAGCGTACAACTTTCTTTATTCTCTCATTCCCTTCTGTATCCCTTCTTTTTCCGCGCCCTAAGGGAAGGGATAAAGAATGGGGTGAAAGAATTGTTAGACAGATATTGCGCCATTTCCTTTCTATAATAACCAACCAACCTATCAACAACGTAACCATGCGCGGCGTTTTGTTACACGATATTCTTTGATATAATATTTTAAAATATGGAGTTAAAACTGTCGGCAAGGCTGGTGCACTTCTGATAATAGGATGTAGTGGCGAGGTTGAGAATAATAAATTCATTGACAAGCACTGCAAGAAATTTACTTAAGAATTTTAGAGCCTTGTCTTTGAGGAGTTCTCGTGACGGGTCGTGGCCTTAAATAAAACACGCTGCGATGAGCTCTCAATGAGGGGGGGGGGGCGGGTATTACGGTTGGCGACCTCTGAAACGATAGAACTGTCCAGCTAGGCGGTGGGTTCTGTTTACTACAAGCAGTGACAGTAAATGCCGATGCGGAGGCGCTTCCGTGGGTGGCAGTTGTCATCATCATCATCATCATCAGCCTTACTACACCCACTGCAGGGCAAAGGCCTCTCCCATGTCTCTCCAATTAACCCTATCCTTTGCCAGCTGCATCCACCCTTTGCCTGCAAACTTCTTAATCTCATCCGCCCATCTAACCTTCTGCCGCCCCCTGCTACGCTTACTTTCTCTTGGAACCCACTCCGTTACCCTTAAAGACCAGCGGTTATCTTGCCTTCGCATCACATGCCCTGCCCAAGCCCATTTCTTTCTCTTGATTTCGACTAGGATATCATTAACCCGTGTTTGTTCCCTCACCCACTCTGCCCGCTTCCGATCTCTTAACGTTACACCTATCATTTTTCTTTCCATGGCTCGCTGCGTTGTCCTTAACTTAAGCTGAACTCTTTTCGTTAGCCTCCACGTTTCTGCCCCGTAGGTGAGTACCGGTAAGATTATGCTGTTGTACACTTTCCTCTTGAGGGAAATTGGTAAACTGCCACTCGTGATCTGCGAGAATTTGCCATATGCGCTCCACCCCATTCTTATCCTTCTAGTTATCTCCCTCTCATGATCCGGATCAGCTGTCACTACCTGCCCTAAGTAGACGTATTCCGGCACAATTTCTAGGCTCTCGCTGCCAATTGTGAACTGTTGTTCCCTTGCTAGACTGTTGAACATTACCTTGGTTTTCTGCATGTTAATTTTTAGACCCATCGATCTGCTCTGCCTGTCTAACTCGTTGATCATGATTTGCAGTTCACCTCCTGAGTGACTCAGCAAGGCAATGTCATCAGCAAATCTCAGATTATTTAGGTATTCTCCATTTATTCTTATTCCCAACTGTTCCCAATTCAGGCCTCGAAATACCTCCTGCAAACATGCGGTGAACAGCATTGGCGATATCGTGTCTCCTTGCCTGACGCCCTTCCTTATTGGAATTTTATTGCTGACTTTATGGAGGACTATAGTAGCTGTGCAGTTGCTATATATATCTTCCAGTATTTTGACATAAGGCTCTTCTACCCCCTGATTACGCAATGCCTGTATGACTGCTGATGTTTCCACTGAGTCGAATGCTTTCTCGTAATCAATGAAAGCTATATATAGAGGTTGGTTATATTCTGCACATTTCTCTATCACCTGATTGATAGTGTGAATATGATCTATTGTGGAATATCCTTTACGAAAGCCTGCCTGATCATTTGGTTGATTAAAGTCTAACGTTGCCCTGACTCTATTAGCGATTACCTTAGTAAATACTTTGTAGGCAACGGATAGTAAGCTGATCGGCCTGTAATTTTTCAAGTCCTTGGCGTCTCCCTTCTTATGAATTAAGATAATGTTTGCATTCTTCCAAGCTTCTGGTACAGTCGAGGTCATAAGGCAGTTGTAGTGAGATGCATATCTGAAGCCGCTCGCCCTGTACGTTCCAGGAAGAGCAGTGTTCACTTAGTCGGCCTGTGGCAAGCCCTGGCTGCCGCCCACTTGTATGTAGGGTGCCGTTGCACTGCTCCTGGTAGAAATTAAGTGAGAGCTGGAATGGCATAGCTCCGCCCAGTTATCGAAAGGATCGAAGCCAGCTGCAAACAGGGACCTAGCGAGGAGCGCACCGAGTCTCAGTCACGGCCACTTTTTAACAGCTTGTCTTTTAAACCTCCTTTTTCTGATACTGCCTTGTATTTCGATCCCGTCCTTATTAATAGTTCTACTTACTAAGAAGTTGGAGTTGCTGCCCCAACCGGCAAATAGTCGCCGGACGAGCGAACGAAGTCCCGAAGTTGTCTTCGTACTGCAAACCACAAAGAAGGACTTGGACAACAAAGCGCTCGTGTTGTCCAAGAAGTTTTTTTTTTGCGGTTGTACGTGATTGCAATGCACCAACTCCGAAAAAGGTGTGTACTGCTAACCGCCGTGTGTACGACCACCGGTCAGCGTGCCATTATCCTCGCTCGCGACGAGCGTCCGACAAGCCGAAACCAGCCATCAGATTTCTCCCTAATTTTTAACTCCATCTAGTACAACTGTTGCTCCGAAATTGCCTAAACACATCGTATTGGTCTTAAGTAACTTCGGTGGATCTGTGTGACTCGACGGGGAGGGAATACTTTTACATTGGCATCTTTAAATGCAACGTCTTCAGCAGTTGCCGACAGTTTCTTCTCTCTGGTAAAGGCTGCACTACGCGATCACATCATAATTACGCCAGCACGCTCGGCTCTCGCGCAATCGAATCCAAAGAAATTGCGTTAGGGTAGAAATATGGAGGGGAGGGAAACGAGCCGTGTTCGCTCGTTCGCCCTATCTCCAGCCCGCGCGCGGCGGAAGCAAGATAGAAGCGGCACGGACGAAGATAGCATTCGCTAGTTACATACGCACTGATTATTTTTAGAGATGTGGTTTATTTATTTTTAGAGTAATGTTTAGTTTATGGCGGTTTCAAGTCACAAAGCGACTCAGGCTGTGAGGGACGCCTTAGTGGAGGTCTCCGGAAATTTCGACAACCTGGGGTTTTTAACGTGCACTGACATCGAATCCACGTCCTTCGGGTCAGCAGCCGAGAGCCATAACCACTGAGCCACCACGGCGGCGTTTAGTGTAAAGCGCACAAGATATTACCAGTGCAGGCTATTTATTTTCTTTTTTGAAATTAAACAGCAGTATATGATTGTGGATAAATATAGTTGTAGTCAGCGCCCGTCCTGTAATGTCTTTCTGTGTATTCATCAAAATAGAGCATTCTTTAAATTCAAGAAATAAAAATGCATTACAAACAAGCCCCGCAAACTGTTTTACTAGAGCCACCCATCTACAGTGACTTGAAGATGTTGTCTATTCATTCCATTTCACAAAATCAGCAAGCTGTAATTGCTCAGCAAATACATTTTTTTCAGACGCATGGGAGAGAGCGGTAGCAACAAGGAGAATAACAGACGCATTCTTCAAATGTAAGGAGGTTATTTTCGAGTTGGACATTAAGCCTGCTTTTATTAAGGTAAGAACACCTGAGATCGTTTCAGAAGTATAATCATTTCTTCGATTTTAGAGATCACGAACAGCGACGTTACATTCCGTGCAACGGCGAGAGCGCTTCCGGAAGTACACATCATATCTTCTTTCTCTAACTAGAATGTCAAAGGTTATTTGCCGCCATTAAAAAGCGCGAAGTAAATCTAGGCCAGGAATGTACTCTAGCTGTGGTTATAATAAGTGTTTCTATATATGTCACTACGAGCACCTCATTTGCCTGGCCATGACTGCTCAAAAACGGCACGAGGGCACTGGTTCTGACAGTCTCGGTTCGGTAGGTCGCAAAGTATGGTTTTGAAGATCAAGCTTTACTACGCAAGGTAAAGCCGACTTCGCCGTACATTGCTGGTCGACCTTCAAGTGAGCCAGAGGGCGAGTGTGGCTTTGGGCTTTACTATATGTGGTCCACCATGGTGTCTCACCACTTGACCTTTGATCATTCTATTCGCCGGTAGAGGGCTTTAGAACAGGCCGGAGCGTTCATTGGGTTACCAACCTTACTCTATCAACCATTCATTTATCTGCCACCTGCCAGGGTGGCAGGATGGGCGCGCTGCCTCTCCAGTGCTCCAGTGTGCGGAACAGATTCAACATTACAGACGCCAATCCGCGTCTACTTGACCGATATACCACAGCTTTTGCTGCCTTACCAGACTCAGCAGATATTTAGCAGCAGATAATTTTTTGCACAGCTGTGAATTTCACTTTTTGATGAGGTTCCACATAGTACTTGTCGTATTAAGAGCGCTATACGTCTGTCGCTACGGAAGAGTTTTCCTGGTTAAACATCTCAAAATAAGGTCACACGAAACCCAGTCACTTGAATCTAAAATAGTGGACAGCCGCTGCCATAGCACAATCTGCAGATTACTGTTGAAAACAGCGCGAACCAGGGCACATAAAACAAACAACACACTAAGCGCTGCGTGTTTTCGATTGTTTTCGACAGTAATCTTGAGCCAAGAGGCCCAGCAATCTTTCTTTCACAATCAGCAGAGCACCGTATGGGATATAGGCTGGTCATATATTTCGACTAGGCAATGTAGTGGCAAGAGCAGTGTTCATTTCTGTCCAGTGACCGCCTTCGGTTATTTAAACTGTTTTGTTTGCAACCTTCTAATTAATCAATTGTTCCTTTCGATAAAATTTCCTTTAATGTTCGTCCTTACAGGAGGTCGATCGCGGCTGCTGCGTTATCCGTTTATGCCATGCGTATGCCAGCAGTTTTAACAAGGCAAGTTGCAATTCCGCCGGCTGGCAGTTTGCGTTTTTCCTCAATGATTTCCTGAAGAAGATATCTCCACAAAACTTCCTCCTTGGAGGGAGAGCTCAGATAGTGGTGATAGGCACTAGCTTGTAGATTTATAATGCAAAGCACAGGTAGCATTTTATAATTTCAAAAGTGGACTGCCAACCCTGAGCTGGCGACGAATTTTCATCTACTTAGCCGAAGCCTTTACATCGCTTTCATGCGACTGATATGCAGCTTATATAAATGTTTTTATAAAATACTAGTACTGTTGCGCAAAAACAAGAAAGCGAAGCACAAAGAAGGCACTGAGAATAGGCGATGTACAACATTTTTAGACTAATTTAGTAGCAAAATGCTTCTTTGAGCAAGCACAGACAATAGAAGATATGGATTAGCCAACTTTTCAAATAAAGCTTACTGTGCTTCCATTTATCAAAAGAATTGTGCTGAAATTTCGTATTTGAAACGTTGATTTAGTATTTTTTTTCGGTAGCAGCCCGTGTATTCGTAGAAAACAACTGTTCAGAGATTAAGGTCGCCTAAGGAATACATGATGGTTTTTCAAAACGCCTCTCAATTTAAAAGCTCCATCTTGTGTGACACATCTGTTCTGAACTTCTGAAAAGGAGCGCATTCTATAGTTACAGTTCTTCTATTCCGATGACATGAAGAATATTGATATCCATCTCATTATTTGCTCCCCAGTAGTTGGAAGCTTTCTCAAAATACTAAAGCTATTGGCAGTTGTTTCTTTTATTTGCAAAGTTTTCCCTTCGATTTTAAATTTTTTTATTGTTCCTGCAGCATTCGGTGCTGCTCGTATCCTTACTAGTGATGTTAAGCTACAAATGAAATAACAATGGTGAGTGAACTAACATGAAAAATAAGACAAGCAAACAATCGTCATTTAATTCTAGAAAGTGTTTCCCGTTCGATACATTACTAGAGGATGCAAAGAATAGAGCACAACACAAAGAAGTACGTCTGTCAGATGGGTATCCATTTGCCTCAAAGAGGGCGTTTAGCTGTAGGACTGAGACAGTCTATGCCGTTTTAGCAGAGCTTCAGGACCATATTTTTCCCAATTCCTGTTCGGGATCTTTATAAAGGGCCGATGTTTCTTCCGGGACTCACTTTGATCAGCCGAAATATACGCTATATACGATGAAGTATATAGACGTGGTTACAGGGAAAAAAGGCCGATTACAGTACACAAAAACGTATTGCAAGCATGTTGTCTAGTGAAAGGAAAAAAATATGCTTTTGAAATTCGTTATGGTAAAATTTTATCTATTTATTCGTTTTGAACTCATGAACTTTCATAACCTTATTCAGAACTGAACAAGTGAACAATTACGCAGCACGGCAGATGGACTGCGGTATCGAGGAAAACTAAAACACGCGGCTTTAATAAGATGCTCGGAAGGCCTACTTGCATCTATTTTCTCGATACTGCTCCATTCAAGATAAAAAGCGAGATTTTAATGTTTATGATAAAGTTTAAATATTTTGAGTGGTAACCAGCACAAACGCTTTAAACTCAGATAAAACAACTGCATGTATCTATTTTTCAACTAAAATTGATATAGCACCCAGTACCGCAGTTCAAAGCCCAGTGTTCTCTTAAAGCAACTTAAGATTACGTATAACAAGGTTTCTTTGCAATCAGGTTGACAGCACTGAATTAGAACCTGGCAGTGTTCTTTTCGGCACTTAGGCCACACAGCTGTATATGAATGACCTTAAAGCCGCCAATTTTTTTCGTTTTCCTAGTTCCCATTTTAAAAGAAAGGTAATTAACATAACTTGATATTCAGCATCAGAATGGACCGCTGGCTATAGTTCACTATCTTTAATGCCCAAAACTGATGCAGCGAAAAATAAATTTCACTTGTTTTTTGCGCTTAACCTATTTTTCTTCATGGAAAGAATCTTATCTAACCTATGAAAACGCCACAACTTGCATCAATTTCAATCAATATACCACGTGCAAAATACTGCGGGAAAGAGCCTACGCCAATATTCACCACAAAGTGTCACACACATGAAAACGAGAATGTGCTTCTACCGTTTAGTTGCTGCAATCCCGTAATTTTCGCTTTCGCTCAATAGAAACGTTCTATATTCTAGGACACATCTGAAGCAGTGTTTAGGGTTGTATGGACGCAGTACAGCTTTTTAAATGTTTTGCCACAGTATTCAATGTCCGATTATATGAATATTCTAACGAATGCGGCGAACTGGCCATAATATATGGAGCCCTGATCAAATTGCCGTTCAAAAACAAAAATAGGTGATGTATAGTGCACAACTGATATCAATTGTGTCTGAAGCCACTTGTCATAAACTGCTTTTAAACAAAACCTGCTAGAATTTGACGGTCGTCAAAAGCACAAAAGCCACAGCAACTCTTGTACCGTTTGCCACCTCCCTTTGAAGCTGCGCTGTGTGAAACCTATCATGTCACATTTGAGCATACTGCTTACATAGCCGTTATGAATCAAGTCTACTGTTATACTGTTACCAAAGTCCTATTCGTTTTGAGGCTTGCCGTTTCTGGCCTCAGTCACAGGCAGGACTGGACCACATTGTCGTTGGAAGCAAACTTGAAACATTAAAGTTTAAATTTACATATAGCGTGCTGACACTGTCAGAACTCAAAACACTCAATAGAGCAAACATAGAAAACGACCAAGTTGACAGTGCAAAAAAAAAAAACTCGCAAGATCAGACAGATCTCCTAAGTTGGATGATTGTACAACTTCGAGGGTGACATCGGCTGATAGGTACAAAAGAACTGGCTTCGTCTGAGGTGTCTTCAAAAGGAAACGCCACGTTTGACGTGCGCCACACCACTGCCACCTCTCTTGGGAGACAACTGCATTTGCCGAACCTCTTCCCAAGCGAGGCGCAAGTGTGTGCATTCCACTGAAATTAGCTGAAATGAATTGTGGCGCTATATATAAAACGTTCCAAACTGGCAAGGCCAGTGTGTGCTCGTGCTCTCAACAACGGGCAAACTGAATTGGCAATAAACGCCTAGTCCGCCTATCAATTATAAAAGCGAGGCGCAAGTGTGTGCATTTTACTGAAATTAGCTGAAATGAATTGTGGCGCTATATACAAAACGTTCCAAACTGGCAAGGACAGTGTGTGTTCGTGCTCTCACCAACGGGCAAACTGAATTGGCAATAAACGCCTAGTCCACCTATCAATTATAAAAGCGAGGCGCAAGTGTGTGCATTCCACTGAAATTAGCTGAAATGAATTGTGGCGCTATATACAAAACATTCCAAACTGGCAAGGCCAGTGTGTGTTCGTGCTCTCACCAACGGGCAAACTGAATTGGCAATAAACGCCTAGTCCGCCTATCAATTATAAAAGCGAGGCGCAAGTGTGTGCATTCCACTGAAATTAGCTGAAATGAACTGTGGCGCTACATACAAAACATTCCAAACTGGCAAAACCAGTGTGTGTTCGTGCTCTCACCAACGGGCAAACTGAATTGGCAATAAACGCCTAGTCCGCCTATCAATTATAAAAGCGAGGCGCAAGTGTGTGCATTCCACTGAAATTAGCTGAAATGAACTGTGGCGCTACATACAAAACATTCCAAACTGGCAAAACCAGTGTGTGTTCGTGCTCTCACAAACGGGCAAACTGAATTGGCAATAATCGCCTAGTCCGCCTATAAATTATAAAAGCGAGGCGCAAGTGTGTGCATTCCACTGAAATTAGCTGAAATGAATCGTGGCGCTACATACAAAACATTCCAAACTGGCAAAACCAGTGTGTGTTCGTGCTCTCACAAACGGGCAAACTCAATTGGCAATAAACGCCTAGTCCGCCTATAAATTATAAAAGCGAGGCGCTAGTGTGTGCATTCCACTGAAATTAGCTGAAATGAACTGTGGCGCTACATACAAAACATTCCAAACTGGCAAGGCCAGTGTGTGCTCGTGCTCTCACCAACGGGCAAACTGAATTGGCAATAAACGCCTAGTCCGCCTATCAATTATAAAAGCGAGGCGCAAATGTGTGCATTCCACTGAAATTAGCTGAAATGAATTGTGGCACTATATACAAAACATACCAAACTGGGAAGGCCATTGTGTGTTCGTGCTCTCACCAACGGGCAAACCGAATTGGCAATAAACGCCTAGTCCGCCTATCAATTATAAAAGCGAGGCGCAAGTGTGTGCATTCCACTGAAATTAGCTGAAATGAATCGTGGCGCTACATACAAAACATTCCAAACTGGCAAGGCCAGTGTGTGTTCGTGCTCTCACCAACGGGCAAACTGAATTGGCAATAAACGCGTAGTCCGCCTATAAATTATAAAAGCGAGGCACAAGTGTGTGCATTCCACTGAAATTAGCTGAAATGAATTGTGGCGCTATATACAAAACATTCCAAACTGGCAAGGCCAGTGTGTGTTCGTGCTCTCACCAACGGGCAAACTGAATTGGCAATAAACGCCTAGTCCGCCTATAAATTATAAAAGCGAGGCGCTAGTGTGTGCATTCCACTGAAATTAGCTGAAATGAACTGTGGCGCTACATACAAAACATTCCAAACTGGCAAGGCCAGTGTGTGCTCGTGCTCTCACCAACGGGCAAACTGAATTGGCAATAAACGCCTAGTCCGCCTATCAATTATAAAAGCGAGGCGCAAATGTGTGCATTCCACTGAAATTAGCTGAAATGAACTGTGGCGCTACATACAAAACATTCCAAACTGGCAAGGCCAGTGTGTGTTCGTGCTCTCACCAACGGGCAAACTGAATTGGCAATAAACGCCTAGTCCGCCTATAAATTATAAAAGCGAGGCGCAAATGTGTGCATTCCACTGAAATTAGCTGAAATGAACTGTGGCGCTACATACAAAACATTCCAAACTGGCAAGGCCAGTGTGTGTTCGTGCTCTCACCAACGGGCAAACTGAATTGGCAATAAACGCCTAGTCCGCCTATAAATTATAAAAGCGAGGCGCAAGTGTGTGCATTCCACTGAAATTAGCTGAAATGAATTGTGGCGCTATATACAAAACATTCCAAACTGGCAAGGCCAGTGTGTGTTCGTGCTCTCACCAACGGGCAAACTGAATTGGCAATAAACGCCTAGTCCGCCTATCAATTATAAAAGCGAGGCGCAAATGTGTGCATTCCACTGAAATTAGCTGAAATGAATTGTGGCACTATATACAAAACATACCAAACTGGGAAGGCCATTGTGTGTTCGTGCTCTCACCAACGGGCAAACTGAATTGGCAATAAACGCCTAGTCCGCCTATCAATTATAAAAGCGAGGCGCAAATGTGTGCATTCCACTGAAATTAGCTGAAATGAATTGTGGCGCTATATACAAAACATTCCAAACTGGCAAGGCCAGTGTGTGTTCGTGCTCTCACCAACGGGCAAACTGAATTGGCAATAAACGCCTAGTCCGCCTATCAATTATAAAAGCGAGGCGCAAGTGTGTGCATTCCACTGAAATTATTTGAAATGAATTGTGGCGCTATATAGAAAACATTCCAAACTGGCAAGGCCAGTGTGTGTTCGTGCTCTCACCAACGGGCAAACTGAATTGGCAATAAACGCCTAGTCCGCCTATAAATTATAAAAGCGAGGCGCTAGTGTGTGCATTCCACTGAAATTAGCTGAAATGAACTGTGGCGCTACATACAAAACATTCCAAACTGGCAAGGCCAGTGTGTGTTCGTGCTCTCACCAACGGGCAAACTGAATTGGCAATAAACGCCTAGTCCGCCTATAAATTATAAAAGCGAGGCGCAAGTGTGTGCATTCCACTGAAATTATTTGAAATGAATTGTGGCGCTATATAGAAAACATTCCAAACTGGCAAGGCCAGTGTGTGTTCGTGCTCTCACCAACGGGCAAACTGAATTGGCAATAAACGCCTAGTCCGCCTATAAATTATAAAAGCGAGGCGCTAGTGTGTGCATTCCACTGAAATTAGCTGAAATGAACTGTGGCGCTACATACAAAACATTCCAAACTGGCAAGGCCAGTGTGTGTTCGTGCTCTCACCAACGGGCAAACTGAATTGGCAATAAACGCCTAGTCCGCCTATCAATTATAAAAGCGAGGCGCAAGTGTGTGCATTCCACTGAAATTATTTGAAATGAATTGTGGCGCTATATAGAAAACATTCCAAACTGGCAAGGCCAGTGTGTGTTCGTGCTCTCACCAACGGGCAAACTGAATTGGCAATAAACGCCTAGTCCGCCTATAAATTATAAAAGCGAGGCGCTAGTGTGTGCATTCCACTGAAATTAGCTGAAATGAACTGTGGCGCTACATACAAAACATTCCAAACTGGCAAGGCCAGTGTGTGTTCGTGCTCTCACCAACGGGCAAACTGAATTGGCAATAAACGCCTAGTCCGCCTATAAATTATAAAAGCGAGGCGCAAGTGTGTGCATTCCACTGAAATTAGCTGAAATGAATTGTGGCGCTATATACAAAACATTCCAAACTGGCAAGGCCAGTGTGTGTTCGTGCTCTCACCAACGGGCAAACTGAATTGGCAATAAACGCCTAGTCTGCCTATAAATTATAAAAGCGAGGCGCTAGTGTGTGCATTCCACTGAAATTAGCTGAAATGAACTGTGGCGCTACATACAAAACATTCCAAACTGGCAAGGCCAGTGTGTGCTCGTGCTCTCACCAACGGGCAAACTGAATTGGCAATAAACGCCTAGTCCGCCTATCAATTATAAAAGCGAGGCGCAAGTGTGTGCATTCAACTGAAAATATTTGAAATGAATTGTGGCGCTATATAGAAAACATTCCAAACTGGCAAGGCCATTGTGTGTTCGTGCTCTCACCAACGGGCAAACCGAATTGGCAATAAACGCCTAGTCCGCCTATCAATTATAAAAGCGAGGCGCAAGTGTGTGCATTCCACTGAAATTAGCTGAAATGAATCGTGGCGCTACATACAAAACATTCCAAACTGGCAAAACCAGTGTGTGTTCGTGCTCTCACAAACGGGCAAACTCAATTGGCAATAAACGCCTAGTCCGCCTATCAATTATAAAAGCGAGGCGCAAGTGTGTGCATTCCACTGAAATTAGCTGAAATGAATCGTGGCGCTACATACAAAACATTCCAAACTGGCAAAACCAGTGTGTGTTCGTGCTCTCACAAACGGGCAAACTCAATTGGCAATAAACGCCTAGTCCGCCTATCAATTATAAAAGCGAGGCGCAAGTGTGTGCATTCCACTGAAATTAGCTGAAATGAATCGTGGCGCTACATACAAAACATTCCAAACTGGCAAAACCAGTGTGTGTTCGTGCTCTCACCAACGGGCAAACTGAATTGGCAATAAACGCCTAGTCCGCCTATCAATTATAAAAGCGAGGCGCAAGTGTGTGCATTCCACTGAAATTATTTGAAATGAATTGTGGCGCTATATAGAAAACATTCCAAACTGGCAAGGCCAGTGTGTGTTCGTGCTCTCACAAACGGGCAAACTCAATTGGCAATAAACGCCTAGTCCGCCTATCAATTATAAAAGCGAGGCGCAAGTGTGTGCATTCCACTGAAATTATTTGAAATGAATTGTGGCGCTATATAGAAAACATTCCAAACTGGCAAGGCCAGTGTGTGTTCGTGCTCTCACCAACGGGCAAACTGAATTGGCAATAAACGCCTAGTCCGCCTATCAATTATAAAAGCGAGGCGCAAGTGTGTGCATTCCACTGAAATTAGCTGAAATGAATCGTGGCGCTACATACAAAACATTCCAAACTGGCAAAACCAGTGTGTGTTCGTGCTCTCACAAACGGGCAAACTCAATTGGCAATAAACGCCTAGTCCGCCTATCAATTATAAAAGCGAGGCGCAAGTGTGTGCATTCCACTGAAATTATTTGAAATGAATCGTGGCGCTACATACAAAACATTCCAAACTGGCAAAACCAGTGTGTGCTCGTGCTCTCACCAACGGGCAAACTGAATTGGCAATAAACGCCTAGTCCGCCTATCAATTATAAAAGCGAGGCGCAAGTGTGTGCATTCCACTGAAATTATTTGAAATGAATTGTGGCGCTATATAGAAAACATTCCAAACTGGCAAGGCCAGTGTGTGTTCGTGCTCTCACCAACGGGCAAACTGAATTGGCAATAAACGCCTAGTCCGCCTATCAATTATAAAAGCGAGGCGCAAGTGTGTGCATTCCACTGAAATTAGCTGAAATGAATCGTGGCGCTACATACAAAACATTCCAAACTGGCAAAACCAGTGTGTGTTCGTGCTCTCACAAACGGGCAAACTCAATTGGCAATAAACGCCTAGTCCGCCTATCAATTATAAAAGCGAGGCGCAAGTGTGTGCATTCCACTGAAATTAGCTGAAATGAATCGTGGCACTACATACAAAACATTCCAAACTGGCAAAACCAGTGTGTGTTCGTGCTCTCACCAACGGGCAAACTGAATTGGCAATAAACGCCTAGTCCGCCTATCAATTATAAAAGCGAGGCGCAAGTGTGTGCATTCCACTGAAATTAGCTGAAATGAATTGTGGCGCTATATACAAAACATTCCAAACTGGCAAGGCCAGTGTGTGTTCGTGCTCTCACCAACGGGCAAACTGAATTGACAATAAACGCCTAGTCCGCCTATAAATTATAAAAGCGAGGCGCTAGTGTGTGCATTCCACTGAAATTAGCTGAAATGAACTGTGGCGCTACATACAAAACATTCCAAACTGGCAAGGCCAGTGTGTGCTCGTGCTCTCACCAACGGGCAAACTGAATTGGCAATAAACGCCTAGTCCGCCTATCAATTATAAAAGCGAGGCGCAAATGTGTGCATTCCACTGAAATTAGCTGAAATGAATTGTGGCACTATATACAAAACATACCAAACTGGGAAGGCCATTGTGTGTTCGTGCTCTCACAAACGGGCAAACTCAATTGGCAATAAACGCCTAGTCCGCCTATAAATTATAAAAGCGAGGCGCTAGTGTGTGCATTCCACTGAAATTAGCTGAAATGAACTGTGGCGCTACATACAAAACATTCCAAACTGGCAAGGCCAGTGTGTGTTCGTGCTCTCACCAACGGGCAAACTGAATTGGCAATAAACGCCTCGTCCGCCTATCAATTATAAAAGCGAGGCGCAAATGTGTGCATTCCACCGAAATTAGCTGAAATGAATTGTGGCGCTATATAGAAAACATTCCAAACTGGCAAGGCCAGTGTGTGTTCGTGCTCTCACCAACGGGCAAACTGAATTGGCAATAAACGCCTAGTCCGCCTATCAATTATAAAAGCGAGGCGCAAGTGTGTGCATTCCACTGAAATTATTTGAAATGAATTGTGGCGCTATATAGAAAACATTCCAAACTGGCAAGGCCAGTGTGTGTTCGTGCTCTCACCAACGGGCAAACTGAATTGGCAATAAACGCCTAGTCCGCCTATCAATTATAAAAGCGAGGCGCAAGTGTGTGCATTCCACTGAAATTATTTGAAATGAATCGTGGCGCTACATACAAAACATTCCAAACTGGCAAAACCAGTGTGTGTTCGTGCTCTCACCAGCGGGCAAACTGAATTGACAATAAACGCCTAGTCCGCCTATCAATTATAAAAGCGAGGCGCAAATGTGTGCATTCCACCGAAATTAGCTGAAATGAATTGTGGCGCTATATACAAAACATTCCAAACTGGCAAGGCCAGTGTGTGTTCGTGCTCTCACCAACGGGCAAACTGAATTGGCAATAAACGCCTAGTCCGCCTATCAATTATAAAAGCGAGGCGCAAGTGTGTGCATTCCACTGAAATTAGCGGAAATGAATTGTGGCGCTATATAGAAAACTTTCCAAACTGGCAAGGCCAGTGTGTATTCGTGCTCTCACCAACGGGCAAACTGAATTGGCAATAAACGCCTAGTCCGCCTATCAATTATAATTCGCCCATTTGTATTGAAACGCAGGCCACTTTGAGCACGGCGACTAATCAGGAACTTGCACCACCAATGTGAATTTTTTCTTTGCTTTGAAATGGCAAGTTCAATGAAAATGGTCTTCATTTCAGAACAAGGAGGAATACCAGAATACAACAAAAACTTGTCTCCTAAAAATTGCGGCACTGTCCGAGGTCGTGCATCCTGTGAGTACGTTTAGAATTCAGGGGCATCATAGATGTCTCCTACGAACGACTACGGATGAGAAAAGCCAGTGGGGAAAGTTATAAAAAAAAAGCTTTTCAAGTAAATTTTTTGCGCTGATTTCATAGTTGGTGGTGCGAGCTGGGACAGATTTTTATTGTTTCTTTTTTTCAGTCCGAATATAATCTATGTACAGACCCTTGAAAAGCGGCATGGTTGAGCACGAGGAATCAATATACTATTTCTTTTCAAGCTATTCTTCAGCGAGCGGAAGACAAATGTGCAAATTGTACGGGGTCTCTATGCATCACACAAAAACATTTTTTGGATAATTATGCCTAGCTCCTGAGTTATATTTCTTGTCGAAATTTTTATATGCTTGCTAGAGTTGTATGAGTTCTAGATTGACTGGCTATTTAGTAATCACATAATATACTGCGCCTTTTAAGATCTCAAAGAAATGAGATATATGTGGCTGTTAATGCGACGACAAAATCAGAGATAATCCGTGGTGGTGGTGGCAGCGTTTGTTGCGCGTAGGAAAAAGCGAGTTTTGCCTGGAATCGATGATGCCAAAGATGTTGGTTATTGGCGATGATCAGTTCTTCTGAAGCGTTAGCGGAGGATGTTGAAGGCTGCGCGGATACAAATTAGACCCCAGCTACGATAGCCTAGTATGCGCTGTTTTACTACATCAAAAAATTTTTCACGGGAATTCACTTCTAGTTTGTTGTGAATATCAGCGGTATCTTTCTTGTTAATGTCGCAACCAGTCTGTGAAGACGTTCAACTCTGTTCTAATATTGCAGTTAAAATAATCGAGCGGAAGGAACTGATCCCTGCAGCTCGAGGGGGGGGGGGGGGGGAGGCGTTTTGCTTGAACTGACATGCGTACCGAATCCGTTGGTGCCCTTGAGCTCCTAGGTCTTACTTCCTAGCCCAAGTTCTAAAGAATAATCATAGCCATGGCCTTCTCCGACCATCGCAAGGGCGGCAGAAAAGAATGTTCGGAAACAATTTTCAACTTGATAGCATTTTTGCTCTCGCCGCACAAAAAAATTATTGCATTCTCTGACACAAATTCTCAGATTGGTAGACTCACGTCACAAACTTACGTCATTAGAACCTGAGTATAGTGGCAGATGGGAACCTGGACACCGGTTTGTGGGCTAGAAGCCAACCGTGCAGGTGTGGAGGTTACATAATTGATTTGTATATTCAGTCAGGTGACCTTGCAGTGTCCTCACAACCTAGCCAAGAAGTACATGGTAAACTGTAAACCGGGTTGCGACCTACCTCCTCCCCCCTCCCACCCCTGTGTCACGCGGGAATTGAAATGATTTATATTAACTGAAGAGAGTTGCTACCTGCCCACCACGGCCGCACTTCGCATGGGATTTACGGGAGTTCGAGAACAGCAACCTACGTCTTACAATCTCCGACTATAGCTCAGTCCGAAAAGGTCGCCAGCCGAGCCAGTGGCGCATTGCTTAACTGCAGCGCCACTGCGCTAAGATTTGTATGAGGACTTACCGCGATTTATGCATGGACTGGAGGGTCTTTTACGTTATCAACCACACGCGACTACAACCGAACACCAAAATTTGTGGTTCTATCCAGAAAATTCTGAAGGATCACAAAAAATTGTGTTAGTAGACCTGCCCCCGAAAGTGGATAAGGTTCATCATTGGGTAGGTTTTGGTAGATTAGTGCGCCGAATTATTGTTATCGTATATGATAATCCAATGAAGGGCACTCTAATTTTTAGAAAGTAATTACTCACGCATACCATATACTTGTTTTAACGGACAATATGTGGAAAACTGCGAATAATACACTACACAAGGTGACGCTTGGGCAGGCTGTAAAAATGTGTTTGCATTTTTTAAGCTTGTGGCCAAGAAGGCCTAACGTTTTTTTCTAGCCTTTCATAATTGGTTAACAGTCCTTCCTTTCCCCCCATCTCTTTGTCTAGCTATCTTTAGTAATTGAACATCTTTTAAGACGTCGGGTTACTGAAAAACGGGTTTGTGGTTTGACGGAAATTTTCTCAGGCGGATTCTGTTGTGCAAAGGGCGTGGAGATAGCGCATTATATCGTCAGCTAAAAGTTAGTGTGTCCTAACTGGATACGTTGAACGTTAGGCGCACTCCTTTGAGTAATTTAGGCTATGAATTATAGAAACCGGGGTGCTGTCAATGATGGGGATGGTCTCATATCGCAGTGAGCAGATGCCTACAACTGAGTGATAAGGATAAGTGACGACTGCTTGTATATTTGATCAGCGCAAACAAAAGTTGGTTCTATTTCAGAACAAACTGTCCAGTGAGCTGCGCGTTTGAAAAGTGCATCTGATCTTCAGCACGAAATAGAACGACGTGGTTTAGAGTGATAGCAAGGTCAAGGAGGGAGCACAGAGTAAACATTGACCCTCTCCTGATGTATCGTCTGAAGGAAGTATGAAAAAACTTTGTACCTAAAGAACAGACAGCATTGTTTAGCTCTGTGCAACAAGAGATTCAGCGGCTGCTGTTGAAGTACTTTATTTCACTGTATGCAATGAGGTTAGAAGGTTCAGAGAACTCTATAGTGCAGAATTTTTGGTTTTCACACATACTCGTTCTTCGTCCTCAATTGCTGTTCTCTGCCGCTGAGCCTCTCCTCAGGCGATGGAGCGCGTCACATTTTTCAACTATCGTTGTATTTTTCTTATTTCCATGGTCAACCACCTTCTTTTTTTTCTTGCGTTCCGCCGAATAATACAAATAATGCTACTAGGCCACGCTAAATTTACAGGAAAGGAAGGGGCCTTTAGGAGCTGTGGCTTTGAATAACGCAGAGACAGTCGAACAGTCTTATGGGGCTAATCTGCGTTAAAGGTATTCGATGTACACTCAACATTCCTGTTCATCGCCTTCGAATTTCGTTTTAGATTTTCTTTCCTCTTGCACGTCTACTGGGTGAAAGCTTCTGATGTGTGTCGGTGGGATGTTTGTGGAAGTTCGTTGGTGGGAGATGCATTTTGGCAGGTGTGCGCCGTATTGTGTGCACCTATCAGACGATGCATCAGTAGAGGAAGCTTGAGGGGATGGAGTATGTCCTGAAGGCTGAGGGTATAAACAACAAAGGGCGTTCACCACAAATAGACCATACTGCGAATTCTGAAAATCAACAGCGCCTGTTTAGGTCACCACAAAGGAGACACGTCAACGGGCGTGTCGGTGGATTTGGTATAATACCAGCTGTTAGCGAATGTTCGAAGTAATGCGGTTGGAGGAAGGAGATATAGGGACAAGTCGCAGGGCCGTGGTAAATCTATTCTAATTTTTTTATGCGGGTTAAAGTAATGCGATAGGAGTTTATCATTTCTACAGGGGGGAAGAATTTGAGCTCTGCTTGTTTGAAGTGTTGCTTACGTCCGATAGCTGCACTTGTGATCGGAGAGACGTAGTACCCGAAGACTCCTGACTATTTACTAACACATAGTCGTCTATAACGCCGGTTAACACAGCAAACACATATGTGTTCACATGTATCGCATGCATGCAAATCTAGAGGCCAGGGATGGTTATCGCCTCGCGACCATTAGCTCACCCTGGAGTCCATGTCCGCTGAGGAACAGCGGAGGCTGCGATGTTGTTTGTTTCGTTTTTCAGTGCTGCAAGTTTTTACGGACAAGCCCAAAATAAAGCTTCAAAACAAGTGACAAATAGGAAGTGAACACACCGCCATGGAGAAAATTTAGATAAAATTATGAATCGTCATTCTTGGACGCACTCAGTAATGTTACGTTGGCCATCTTTTTATCTAAGACCTCAGTGAAACGCGGGAAGTTCTTTTGAATAGGAAACCATCTATGAGCAGCCAGGCTGTAAAAAACTGCTTGCGGGATTCATATTATTTACATTTCCCATTTGCGAAAATCTCTGCGTCCCACCAAAGTCTCCAAAATTATCAGATTACGAAGTTGACATGTATATCAGTTTAGGTCTCCTTTATTAATACATGAAAATATAACGTAAGGTAGACGAAAAAATTATTTTTTTTGTTTAGAGCTTTCAGCACATTCTTCCAAGTCCGACAGTATACATTTAAAAGTGTCAACGTTTTTAGAGGTAAAAATACATGCAGCTTCAACGAAGATCCTTCAACAAACGCTACTACTTATTGAAGGAAAAGCCCACTTTCTCAACAGCAGCCGCGGTGGCTGAGTGGTTATGGCGCTCGACTGCGGGCCCGAAAGACGCGGGTTCGATCCCAGCCGCGGCGATCTAATTTCGATGGAGGCGAAATTCTAGAGGCCCGTGTACTGTGCGATGTCAGTGCAGGTTAAAGAACCCCAGGTCGGCGAAATTCCCGGAGTCCCTCAGAACGGTGTTTATCTTAGCCTGAGTTGCTTTGGGACGTTAAACCCCATTAAACCACAAACCAAACTACACTCTCTCAATGCCTGCTCCGTTTTTACGGGATTAATGCATAAAACACTTCATTGTAATGTAATCTTCTATTGCTGTCTTTAGCTTCATTTCAAGCTGAAACCTTAACCCGTTTCTTTACTATTTTCAGCACTGGAACACAGAATATAATGTTCACGTTTTTGACATGGTCTCTCGATTTCTTGTAAGTACGCTTCTTCTCTTCTGACAGTAACAACAAGAATATAAACCACAGCCTAGCTTTTGAAGAAAACACTTTTGAAGAAAAAACAACCCAGTCACTTCAGAATAAAAGTTATAACAGTATCGCTGAAATGCTGATTTTCAGAATATTTAAACAGGTGCTGTCTGATTCACCGATCTAGCATAAAAATTGTACGTCAACAAAGAAGTACTAGCTGTTGACGACGCAGTTATTTAAGCATAACTTTGTTCACATCTGCTACTCAATTTCAAACATTCTGCCTTCGGCTAGGTTTAAGGCAATGAATTCTTGCTGTACGCAGTTGAGTGTTCGCGAGAATTCTCAAAACTTCTGCGATGTTTGCTTTTAATGACATCACTCCCATCTTATCTGTTTGAATGAATTTATTCAGAGTTTGTACCAATCGCTACGCCTCCAATCTCGTTTCCGTTATAAGACAAGAGGAAGAGGTTTGCTGACCTTGATGTCAGCGCTGCTATGCCTTTCTCTGGAACCTAATGTTCCCTAAAAAGGGTTAGTTTCCAATAAAATGGAACGCTCCTAATGTAAACGTGATAGAAAAAAAGCCAGGTAGGGCGGTTAAAGGTCACGCTCTCGAAATGCCATTTGAACCTACAAATGTGCTTGGTATGCTAAGAATTGGCCGGCTGATTGGCGGAGTGAATTTGTTATGGTAGTGATGCTGACCACATGCAGCCGCCCTGGAGGTAAGAGAGGATATGTTTGTGTTTTTCTTCCATAGCCACCTATTAGCAGTGCGGCACGTTGAGGTGAGCAATTACGAGTCATTCCCTCTAATCATATTGGTCGGTCACTATGGCTCTGTTCCAACACAAAGATGCTTGCAGCAATAACTGCAATATAGTTCAGTTATTAAGATACTACAAATGCAGCCATTTTGTTACGGGTGCCTGAAAGTCACGCCACATAGTTAATGGTTAGTGCGGCTGTCAAGGCAAAAACCCTCCCAACCACTTCTGTCAGTTTATCACCAGGCTTTCTCATTATGGGCATGTACTTCTTATAGGTTGCAAAAACCTATCAAAACCTTCGCGCATTGTATGTTTGTATTCTGCTGAAAGGCGCTCTATACTTTCGTACAGCTGACGCTTTGTGCTAGCGGGTATAACCTGTACTCTGCGTATACAATTGCAAAGACTTCTGCGCATTGTACGAAATGTGTGAACAAAATATAAGAAGACTGCAGTCTAGCTTCCTCAGTCCAGTACCTTTTAAGCTATAGGGCTGGACCTGAACGGCTTTCAAGAGTATAGTCATTCGCTTGGTGAGAAAAGGGTCTACTTTTAACCTTTAGGTAATTTTGGGTCCCGTACAACATACAGCGACATACTGTTTAAAATAAAATGCCAGTTGCACTGAAAATGTGCCGCTCGGTTTGTGTCATTTGGGAAGTTCGTGTAAATAATGCCTGCACCTTTGTGATCATACAGCTACTGATTTCTTATAGATAGATTTTGAAGCATGTAGGTCTGCAATATAAGCTAACGCGTTTTGCGCGTCTTCTCCAACATTTGCACTTTATAGACGTTTGCAACTCATAGCATGGCGTTTTTCAATGCTGCGCCTAAAAGCTCCTTCAATGGCGTATAGAATTGCCGGATGGCCCCATTCTTTGTTAGAACAGTGGTATTCTGGAGCGGTGACCTGATTCCGGGACGGCGAGTGTCGTCTCCTTTGAAAATATAGGCCATTAATGTGAAGCAGGGTGCAAACCATAGTGCGATGTCGGCCTGCTGTGTAGTCTTCGAGCCGTAGTTTTGTGACCTTTCCAGCCCTCTGTGTTCTAGAGGTCACAAAGAGTTTAGAAGTCCCGTCGTCAATCATGCAAACTAATTAACTATATGCATCAACAGCCCTTCCACCCTTTCTCCCAAAGAATGCTGATGTGAAGAGACGCACGGAACAAAGAAAAAATCACGCATGTGAAATAAAATTTACTTCAGAAACTGTGAAAATTGAGCAATAAAATGAGTTATTAGAATCTAAACATGAAGGTGATGGACTGTATATATTGCACGTGACGCCGCTAAGATGATTTTATAAAGTCGCTCTGTAAATATTGGTCGCGTTATTCTAACATTCCTAATAGGTGTGTGAGTAGCCTACTTTTTCTCCTTATTATAATTTTGTTAGAATTGCTTTGAGAGGGGAAGAAAAGGCTACAATAGACATCTCGGTGGTGTTAGCTCTCAGCCAATGCACCTTCTGTAATAACACAGCAGAGCTGCAAAACGATTAAAAGATGAAAAATGGGTGTGTATATATACACCAGCGATATATTTTGATTAACAATGGCGGAAACAAATGCAAGTTCGTACCAAAGTTGAAGCAACGTGCGTTCAAAACAAGGCACGAATAAAATACCAAATGTTCAACAATGTAGAGAAAATCACGGCTCGTGGTAAGATGCGTATGAGTCATTGCCTTGTTTCCTCTGCAATAGCACCGAGATTCTGTTACGTCACTACTATTCAAAGAGTCCGTTCTTTCTACAAATACTTATATTTAAAATTTGTCATACATCCTACTTTGTGTATCGTGCTGCATTCCACTTTCTCAACTCTACTCAGTAATCGACTGTTATTTTAGATGCCCAAAAGTGTAACTGCAGCGCTGTAGTGAATGCAAAAGAAATGCTTTAAAACGCACTCTCTTTTGTATTGCAGGCCTGTTTTCCAGACGTCGGCAATCAAGACCAGACGCTGTTTTCCATGACGTGGCTTAAAGACTTAATGTCGGGATAATCTTCGATCATTTTTACATTTTTAAGCAAGTTACAAGACAGCCGAAAATTTACAAGTCTGGCCGCACATATTGATTTTGTTCATAAGATGCTCCTGCCTTTTTGTTAAAAGCTCAGAAAGAGCAGGGCAATATTTTGCACGTGTTAAAATGTCTCATTGTGAACTTTATACTTGTACTTTTCACAGTTCCCGGGTGTTCTTTCAAAACAATCGAAGAAACCAAAGTTTTGCCGAAGTTCCAAAGAAAGAATACAAAAACAAGTATAGGGGCTACAAAACGATCGATTTCCTAACACTTCGGCAGCCATAATTTGCACCACTACTATCTTGCTTGATCACGATACCTGATAGTGCAAAAAAGTGAAAGGAAAAACATGAAAAACTAGATCCCCGGTTATAAAGGACAAGAGAAAAAGGTTTTCCATATGAACATCAGCTATGTGGAAGGGCCAGTTCCCAAGGTCTATTTGAGCTAGCAAGATCTTGCGGGCTAGTGGGTTCGTTGCAGAAAAAGGTTAGTACTTCGTGAATGAGACACGACACGAGAACAGGAACAAAAACGACCACGCAGGCGCAGATTTCCAACTGTTTATTTGAGACCGAAATGCAAACGCTATATTCGGCATGAACCTAGGCGCACAAGCCTCGCTGTCATTCACTAAAGACATGATTAAAATCTAGCGACTATTAATGAAATTCTTACATTGCCGAAGGACAGGTAAACCACACAGCACTCACTCAGCATGTCTCCAAACATTCCATGTCAAGAAAATTAATAAAAATAAGTAAGAAACCTAACAATCAACCTGAGTAAAGAGGGTGAAAAACGCGCGAAGTGAAAACGCAGGTGACTCAACAGACAAGAGTAAAAAAAAAAAACAAATGCCAACGCCATAAAATCATGGGGTGGCATATGAAAAAACCGGCATGAGAGCATGGAAACACCAAAGAACACATGGAAGGGTGAAGTTGAAAAGCAGGTAAAAGGGTGGCATGAGGTTTGTAAAAACAAGTACGACATGGAAGTCACCAAAAAACAAGTGTAAGGGTGAAGATTAAACCAGATAAAACTAGATTTCCGTCTTTGAGGTACATACGTCTTAACCAAATTAGAGCATAAGTGAAACACTTATAGGTGGCCTTCTAAAAACGTGATTTCACTCGGTGAAAGCGAAATGGAGTGCTGACACATTTTTCCCCATTTTTTACGATATGATTGGCTTCGACCACCTCCCTTTCCGTATTACCTCTACAACTAAACAAAAAGGTAGTGTTGCGAAAAACTGGGTTGCAAGGCACTTTTTTATTTTGCTTACCCTTCCCTTCACCGTTCTTACAATGCTGCGCCAGATGACCTCCCATATTGTTCTTCACTGCCAAGTTATGTTCACGTGGTCGTTCACTAAAACACCTACCAGTCTGCCCAATGTAATCTCTACCGCAAGCGAGGAAAATTTTGTAGACAAGGCCCGAATCGCACTTTGTGAAATTCTTTTTGTTATTGGTATAACACTGCGGCCTGGTTCTCTTCTCGGACGACAAAAGGCGGACGCTGCTCAGCTTGATGGCTGCAGAAAAAAATATCCTGGCATCATATGGGTTCGCCACAACAAAGATTGTCCAGTGTCAAGATTTTGCGTGTTTCCGGTATGTTGCTGATTACCTTGTTATACTTAACCTGTCTCCAGTATATAACGTTGATGAGGTAGTGACTGACATTCTAGATATATTTGGCCCCTCCTCCGAGGGCATAATCTTCAGCCACGAGGTAGCTAACGACCACAAACTGCAGTACCTTGATCTTACCCTCAAATTTGCCTCTTAAGCACATCTGCTGGTCATGCAGTCCGAGAACAAAAAAAAAACCACTGCCATTTGGAAGCGCATATTCTATGCCCGTAAAACGTGAAACCCTAACATTAGCATACCAGTATACCCTAGAAAAATCATGCAACCACAAAGTGGAAGAAAGCTTTAGCCGGCACGTTCAACGTTTCAGCGCAGCTGGTTATCCGCCCCACCTCATCACCGCAGCGTGTGAAAGCTTATTGCAGAGCTCAGAGGCCGCAAAAAGAATGAAAATTAAAAGGAAAAGCCCCTGCAGGTGATGCCTTACATACACCGGGTATTCCACATCAAAAAAGTGGAGAACCAATATGGTGTGAGGATGTTTTTTTTTCTGCACCGATTAAGCTGAGCAGCGTGTGCCCTTTGATATCGTCCGAAAAAGAACCAGGCCGCCGTGCGATATCATTCACGAAAAGAAGTTCACAAAGTGCGATTCGGGTCTTGTCTATAAAGTTCCCCTCAATTGCGGTAGAGTTTACATTGGGCAGACTGGTAGGTGTTGTAGTGAACGACCACGTGAACATAACATGGCAGTGAAGAACAATATGGAAGGTCATCTGGCGCAGCATTGTAAGAACTGTGAAGGGAAGGGTAAGCAAAATAAATAAGTGCCTTGCAACCCAGTTTTGCGCAACACTACCTTTTTGTTTAGTTGTAGACGTAATACGGAAAGGGAGGTGGTCGAAGCCAATCATATCGTAAAAAATGGGGAAAAATGTGTCAGCACTCTATTTCGCTTTCACCGAGTGAAATCACGTTTTTAGAAGGCCACCTATAAGGGTTTCACTTATGATCTAATTTGGTTAAGATGCATGTACCTCAAAGACGGATATCTAGTTTTATCTGGTTTAATCCTCACCTTTACGCTTGTATTTTGGTGACTTCCATGTCATACTTGTTTTTCCATACCTCATGCCCCTCTTTTACCTGCTTTTAATCTTCACCTTTCCACGTGTACTTTGTTGTTTCCATGCTCTCATGCCGGTTTTTTCATATGTCACACTATGATTTTATAGCAATTGCATTTGCTTTTTTACTCTTGTTGTCTGTTGCGTCACCTGCGTTTTCACTTCCCGTGTTTTTCACCCTCTTTACTCAGGTTGATCGTTAGGTTTCTTACTTAATTTTATTATTTTCTTGACATGGAATGTTTGGGGACATGCTGACTGAGTGCTGTGTGGTTTATCGGTCCTTCTGCAACGTAAGAATTTGATTCATGTTGTCTAGATTTTAATAAGGTCTTTCGTGAACGACAGCCATGGTTGTGCACTTAGGTTCATGCCTTATATAGCGTTTGCATTTTGGTATCAAGTATACAGTTGGAGGTCTGCGCCTGCGTTGGCCTTTTTTTTTCCTGTTCTCGTGCCGTGTCTCATTCACGCAGTACTAACCTTTTTTTCCTCTATGTTTAGCTGTTTATCACCTGGCCATGTTCCTGGGTATTGAACCAAACAAGGTATTTCTGACAGAATTGGGCAAGACGATGGGCTACAGTCGTATATTTAAGAAACACTTCGAACAGCTGAAAACTTCATGCAAATATCTACAGCATCCCAATTTTTTACCAACGTCCAAGCACGCATTCTTATAGCACTATCTCTTTGCCTCTACTGTCAGTCTGTCCACTGCCTTTGTTATTTTCCTGGAGTGACTGGCTCTCCTCGGCACTGCAGCAAGACCCGCTCCGCCTTGTTAGCCGAGCGCAAGACATAGTGAGCCTTGAAATGTCGTCTTTATTAAAATGACAAACCGTCTCTCGGAAACGCAGGGATAGTCTTTAATACGTGTCAAGGATAATCAGACTCTTACACAGATATAAAGAACCATTGATAATAATTACACGAGGGCGCCTTTTCTACGCAGGTTTCCTTCTAGGTGGCGGCAAGAGAACGGCAGCAACCACCACCAATCCTATATATAAAAATAGGAGTTATGCATGTTTTAGTCATCGCAATTTGAGTTCATGCTTGTCATAAAATGCATCTTAGTATTAAATATTATATGTTGTTGAAATATACAGCACAATTTATGAATATACGGCTTTTTCACATAACTACCTTTGTGTAAAAGACGGCAATTAATGACACAACGCTCCTGTGTGGTTGACGCAGCTTTTATGTAAAGCGCTTCATGTTCAATCTGCAAAGAACGCCATTCGTTGATTATACTTGCTCTACTATAACTTTCCACAAAAAGATTGAAGCAGGCGTCCCATTCAACCACTGCATCATGCGCAGAAAAATTTTGCACCTGCTCGTCACTCTCTTCTGCTAACACAGTACTCAGAACCACGGGCCTTCTGAAAAATGGGCCTGGAGCATCATTTCCTCGAATTGAATTATTTAAGGAATCTGATCGCAATCATTGCGCCTTTTGGCGCTTACTCCAAACACAGAAGTCCAAGAGTTCCCTAAAAGGCTAGCGTTCCTCTAGAAATTCCAAAAGCAGACCTTATACCCTATGCCTTTTAGCTCTCGGATCTTCAGAAAACAACACGTGAGCGACATGTTCCATCTGCGACGTGTAACGTGTTCCATCTCCACAGGGAGTGCTCAAATGTCTATGCGGCTAAAAAACGGGGCTGGAAATTTAGAAGAAAACTGCACAGCGTGAAGAGATAGGTAGCGTGCCTAATGTAAACCAACCTCGTCTGCCTAATAACTTCACCACCACTAAGGAGAAAAAGGGCAACCTTTTAAACTGTAATTTACAGTGGAAAGCTAAATGCAAGAACTAAGGGTTTAATTGCAGATAATAGGTAACCCAATCACTTTCGCCTTCACTTAGATGCTAACATTTCGTCACCTGGGGACCCGGCGACCGTATATGTTGGGACAACGATCTCATGAGTTTAAAAATCGCATTCTCCAGGTATTCAGTACAGCGGTTTACTTCGCTTGCTTTGACACCAAGTGACGCTTTTTAGGAAGCTAGCATCCATAGGCTTTTCATTCATTCATTTTCATTTTTATTTTTATTCGTTACAGAAAATCAAAACGGGTATCCAGGAGTGCTGTAACGTCGTGGGTGTCGGCGGCTACCAGAATATCGGCGGAAAGCAGTCAATCGACGCGTCCTGTGAGGTTGTTTTGTGACCTTGTCGTCGGTCGGACCGTCGCCGCGAATGGTCGGGTGGAGTCTTTTTACTCCGTGCAGTAGCAGTCGCCCTACACCCGGAGGGTGCCATCTTCAGTTTTTCCGATGAAGGGACGTACCTCTGACCTTTCTATAGAAAGGCGCATGGCTGGGCGAAGAGAACGCCTTCGGGGATAGCGGTCGGGACTGGCGTCGTTGCGAGCTCGAGGACTGCACGTTATTGGTCAGGTACTGCTTGATGTCGTGCGGCCGCTCACCGTAGCGTGGCCCAGGTGCGTCAGGTGAAAATCCCCTTAAGCCCATTCTGCGGTAGGGAGAATAGCAGAGGATGTGGCCGGGCTTCCCGCAGTGGTAGCAGAGCGGCCTATCTGTTGCTCATGGTGGGCCTGGACTTGTGCGGCACGGAGGGACCTGTTGCGATTCGGTATCGCAGAGATGGCACAGGAGCGACGGGCGAGAAGTCACGCATCGCTGGCGCACCTCGTTGTGCGAATCTGTTGGTCATCACGTAGGATCCCGGCTGTAGACCTGGTAGTGACCGTACAATTAGGTGGAGTTTATCATAGAACACATCCGTCACAGCAGGGACGCTGGCCTGTGCAGCTTGGGAGCGAAGTTTCGCATCTTCACGCAAACGCTCCTCACAGGCCTCCGAAACTCCTCGTCAGGCAGCGACCTAGGCATCTGCTGGGAAGCGGCTGCTACAGTAGCGTGATGACCGTAGCGCGCGCCCTGTAAATTTTCATATTTTTTTATATGACTTAGGTTATCTGGCAAAACCTTATTGGTAACTAAACAATTAGTTACCTATGCAGCACGGCAAATGGACTAGAGCATAGAGAAAGGCTGGATTACGAATCTCCAAAAAATTTGTTTGTTGACGGCCTAGTGGCGGATGTTTTTTTCGTATGACTACGTTCAACATACCATAATGAGATTCAAATAAGTGAAATGAGCTTGAATTCTTTTTAATGGAAATCAGCAAACATTATAACTTCGTGTAAGCGATGACTCTGCACCAAAAATATAAGAAATCATACAACTGGACCAAACTGTGGCAATCAAAAATTTAAGATTTCTTTTCGTTTTCTTTTTTAAAACCGAGGTTGTTGAACATACACTGAAATAAAATTCAGTACCACTGCTCAAGGTACGCCCGGGTATTAAACTGAAACCCAAGATTACGCGTAACCCGGTTTCATTCGAAGAATACCAACAGCACTCCGCTAGTATGCGACAGCGTTCTTTTTTGCCCTGAACCGGCAGTACCGAATTTGAAAGATTTAAATAAAGAGAATTCTCCATTTTTGTTGTTGCCGTTTTAGAACAAAGCAAGCTATATTGTTTCTATTTTAGAGCAATACAAACTAACATCGCCTCAAAAGGTTGCACCTGCTGACATCTTAACATTCGCAAGAGTGGCAGATCGGGCTAGTTGGTAATTTTCCATAATGCGATAAAGCGCGAATAAAGACGGGGACGAAGCGAGACAAGACACCACAGCGCTGACTTCAACTGAATTTTTATTGCGGAAAGGGGATATTTATACAGGAAATGGAAGGAAACACATGATGCCGCTACTGCTGGAATTGATACGCGGGATAAGATATTTAAAGGCGAAAAGAAGAGGCTGCAACAGCGCACAAGGATGACTGCTATTAACAAACAACAACGCAGTGCAAGTCAATGATGAACGATAAGACAAGGCACCGGCATTTTGCAACAAAAACACAAAAACAAGAGCCAAAGGGCCTTAAACCGCAGTACAAGGCGAGGAATGAAACTAGGGAGCAAAAAGCAGGGCACTAACAATTTGCTAGGAGAAAATAAAGCCAAAAAAAGGGTAAAAAAGATCTAAAACCGTGCGACAGAGACTAAAATTGCAGGGCCAAAAGGGGCAAATAAGAGGCTGCTCATGAACATGGCGGCAAACACACCTGAAATCTACTAAGAGCCAAAAGGTTCTAAAATCGCTGAAAATCAAAACCGAATGAAAAAATCACCTAGATGACATCTGGCTCAAATAATCTACTTCTCGTTTCGTCAGGGCGATCGAGGGAGAGCTGACACAGTCCTCTCCTAGTTTCAAGATGTGCAATGCCTCCATGATTTCGCGAGTGCTTTGATGGGCATTTTTATCCAGAACAGTGCAATCTTGAAACAACGGCTTGCAAGGGCGAGACGGACACTTCAAGCAATGCACTCCCAGGTTCCTCTTTGCTGTGTTGCTGACGTCATTAGAGTGCTCCATCAGTCGCTCATTAAGGCACCGACCAGTTTGGCCTATGTAAGCCCTGCCACAACTCAAAGGAATTTTATACACGACACCGACTTTGCAGGATACAAACGGTGAACGGTGTTTGACCGGGCAGGCTGGTTTACGCTCTGCAGGGGCGTTTACTCTGTGGCAGAGCTTGGAGAGCTTGTCGGGAGCCGAAAACACCACTCTAACATCAGCCCGCTGGCCTATTCTCTTCAACCGGTGAGACACCGCGTGCAGGTAAGGAATCACAACAACCTTGTTGTGCTTGTCTGGAACCGCCACTTCGCGTATTCCTCCCTTAAGCTTCTTCAGGAGGCCTTCTGCTACCGAGATGAGAAGTGTCTTAGGGTAGCCTGCTCTTTCCAGCCTAGAAAACTGTTTGTTAAAGCTGTCACCCATAGAGTGCAGACAAGATTTCTTTAGAGCATTAGTAAAACACAGGTTCGCGATGCCGCGCTTAACAATCTTAGAGTGGGCAGAACTATAAGGAAGCAGGGACTTGCCCCCTCTCGGCTCATACCGCCAGCATAAGTGTCTTTCTGCTAGAGAAAGCCTTAAATCAAGGAAGCGTAGTGACCCACTCTCAGGTGTCTCATGTGTCAAAGTGAGAGGTGACAGGCACTGCTCAAAGGAGGAGAGAACACGAGAAACAGTACATGGAAAGGAGCAAACATTGTCAGCAAGTAATACTAAGTAATCGTCTACAAATCTAAAAACTTTTGTGACAACTGAAGGGAGTCGTTCAGCGAGCAGTCGGTCATGATGGGCAAGGTAGATGTCACTGAGGATGGGAGCAATGCATGAGCCAATGCACACACCGCTTTTCTGAATGTAACTGCTCTCGCCCCATTTAACAAACGTGGAATTAAGATAGACCGTCAACAATTCCAAGAAGCCACCTACCGACATACCGGAAGAATTTTGAAATGCAACCGAGCCGAACGCATCGATGCTACTTTCAACGCAGGACAAAAGCTTGTCATGTGGCAAAGAATAATAAAGATCTTTAATGTCAACCGAGAATGGCATGAGAGCTCTGCGGTTAGATTTCAGGAAGTCAAGAACTTTACTCGAGTCCTTCAGAAGGAAGGGATCGTCAAGTGCCAGTACCTTGAGCCTAGACTGAAGGAATTGCCCCAAAGCTTTCTGCCAAGTGCCATTCTCAGTGACAATTACCCTCAATGGGCAGTCTGCTTTATGCGTCTTCGCTGTGAAGAATATGTCCAGACTGGCCTTGCCAGCAGCATTTATGCTTGTAACAAGTTTTTCTAGATTTAAGCGGCTGCAGATTTGCTTAGCTTTTGATTTTATCCTTGACAAAGATACCCTTTCACGCCGCTCGAAGACTGATTCCACAGCATCAACAGCTTTTGTGCCAAACATGTCTTTGGGCAGGACCAGGAAACCATCTTCTTTGTCAGCTGCTAATAACGAAAGATCATGGCTTCTTAAGTAAGAGACGACATGATTGAAGGGCCTAGTTTTGTCCTTCAATTTGTGGCGAGACAACACGTCAACTCCTTCAGACAGGCAGCTAGCGAAATCAGAGTCCTGAGCACGATGAGCCACTTGCCTGACCAAGCCCAGTAGATCCGGTGGCGACTTCTTGGGTTCCACGGCGAATTTCGGACCTAGGCTGAGAACACGAGCCACTTTGTCCGGGAGCACCACATCAGGCAGGCTACCCTAAGACACTTCACCACAAAGAGCAGGCACCACAAAGAGCAGGCTACCCTAGGACACTTCTCATCTCGGTAGCAGAAGGCCTCCTGAAGAAGCTTAAGGGAGGAATACGCGAAGTGGCGGTTCCAGACAAGCACAACAAGGTTGTTGTGATTCCTTACCTGCACGCGGTGTCTCACCGGTTGAAGAGAATAGGCCAGCGGGCTGATGTTAGAGTGGTGTTTTCGGCTCCCGACAAGCTCTCCAAGCTCTGCCACAGAGTAAACGCCCCTGCAGAGCGTAAACCAGCCTGCCCGGTCAAACACCGTTCACCGTTTGTATCCTGCAAAGTCGGTGTCGTGTATAAAATTCCTTTGAGTTGTGGCAGGGCTTACATAGGCCAAACTGGTCGGTGCCTTAATGAGCGACTGATGGAGCACTCTAATGACGTCAGCAACACAGCAAAGAGGAACCTGGGAGTGCATTGCTTGAAGTGTCCGTCTCGCCCTTGCAAGCCGTTGTTTCAAGATTGCACTGTTCTGGATAAAAATGCCCATCAAAGCACTCGCGAAATCATGGAGGCATTGCACATCTTGAAACTAGGAGAGGACTGTGTCAGCTCTCCCTCGATCGCCCTGACGAAACGAGAAGTAGATTATTTGAGCCAGATGTCATCTAGGTGATTTTTTCATTCGGTTTTGATTTTCAGCGATTTTAGAACCTTTTGGCTCTTAGTAGATTTCAGGTGTGTTTGCCGCCATGTTCATGTGCAGCCTCTTATTTGCCCCTTTTGGCCCTGCAATTTTAGTCTCTGTCGCACGGTTTTAGATCTTTTTTACCCTTTTTTGGCTTTATTTTCTCCTAGCAAATTGTTAGTGCCCTGCTTTTTGCTCCCTAGTTTCATTCCTCGCCTTGTACTGCGGTTTAAGGCCCTTTGGCTCTTGTTTTTGTGTTTTTGTTGCAAAATGCCGGTGCCTTGTCTTATCGTTCATCATTGACTTGCACTGCGTTGTTGTTTGTTAATAGCAGTCATCCTTGTGCGCTGTTGCAGCCTCTTCTTTTCGCCTTTAAATATCTTATCCCGCGTATCAATTCCAGCAGTAGCGGCATCATGTGTTTCCTTCCATTTCCTGTATAAATATCCCCTTTCCGCAATAAAAATTCAGTTGAAGTCAGCGGTGTGGTGTCTTGTCTCGCTTCGTCCCCGTCTTTATTCGCGCTGTATCGCATTATCTTAACATTCTACAGCCCCAGAGTGGTCTGCTGGCTAGCATTCACCTTTTCCAGTGGCGAAAACACGAGAGGCGAAAAGTGAAACTCACTTGTCTTTTGTGCTTAAACTATTTTGCTTCCATGGAAATATATTACGAAACCTATGAGAACATGCTAAAGAAAGCGGACAGGCCCTTGTGTAATATACACCTGAAAACGTCACACGCATGAAAAGGGTAAAATAATGCTTGAAGGTCAACGCCACATGTGACGTGCGCCAAACCATCACCTCCGCTCTTGCGCGTCCACTCATCGCGCTCACTGAACCGCTTCCTTAAAGGACATGGGAACGTATGCGATCAACTATAATGAGCTCGCAGGAGTGGTGGTGCATAAATCAAAATAACCTAAGATTGGCAAGATTGGTGCGCGCTCATGGTATCGCGCACGGGTAAAATAAATTGACTATAGGCACCTAGCGCTCCTTGCAATTTAATTTCTACTATCTACTATAAGCGACGTCTGCTGAGATATTTAGGCCACAAATGTGATTTTTTTTCCGCGGCTCTGATTTGGAGTTTAAAGTAAGTTTTCACATTACATTTCAGAGCAGGAAGGCGTACAGCAATGCAGCGAAGCCCTGTATAAAGAAAATGTCGCCGCTCTTCGAATTCATGCACCCGGTGAGTGTGTTTGGCCTTTTCGGGAATCTTGGACTTCACTGGGCAATGACAAAATATGGTAAATACCAGTAGAAATGTAATCAAATACGAAGTGAAATTATGTAACTTCTTGTTTCTGATATGAATGTACAGATCCTTGAAAAGCGTCATGACCGATCATTGGGCAGAAATATAATATTTGTCTAAGCCTTTCTTCAAAAAGCGCAGTGCTTTGTATGTCGTATTAGTGCACGACATGAAGTTATCCTGATTAGCTTCGCTTTGGTGATGCATTCGGTTCTGTGGGTGTTTTTTGTATACGTTCTGGAGTTGGAGTCGAGGGCTACCGAGAAAAAAGGTACTATACTGTGCCTTTTTAAAACTGATCGTACTCAGTGATATAGTAGCTCTCAGTGTAATAAAAAAATTGGCTCCGGGTTAGCTCTGGTTAAACCCGGTAGAGTAGCGAGAGCTACATGCAAGCGCCTATTTTACACACAGCGAGGCTCGCCAGCTGCATGCCATGACGTTACTGCGCATGCGCATGAATGGGGAGGCAAGCGGCGTCTGCGAGCGGTGGTGAGGAGCACCAGATGTGCACGCGGTGACGTCATGGTCACGTGATATCGACGCGGTGCCACGGTTTCACATTGCCACGCGACGGCGAAGCGGCTGGCGTAGTTTAGTTATTGCTACAAAAGGGAGCTGGCGGTGCTTCTCTTCGCGTGTGTTTGAGAAAGCGCTGATTGTCTTGCATTGATAATGCACACGATGTTCGCTGTTGGGAACAGTCAGTTCGTCAGAAGCGTCACGCAAGGATGAAGCGCGTTCCGCGCATAAAAATTAGGATTCAGGTTTGACAGCGTAGCATGCTCTCTTTGTTTAGTATACCAAGATTTTTTGACTACAATCTACATCTGGTTTGCTGTGAGTATTAGTGGAACTTTTCCCGTCAGCGTCGCCGCCATTGTCTGATGGTGGTCGATTGAGATTTTTTAGCACGACAGGTAAAATCGTCCTGTGGTAGAACATAACCGCTACAGCTAAAATAAAAGATATCGGTTTTCCGCAACTACGAGGCCTACAGTAGCCGCTGTTGCTCTTAGGCTGCCAGGTGTCTCTCGGTTTCTCAAATTCCGAAGAATTATAAGTGCTGCAGCAACGTCTCAAACCTCCGCGGTGCCAGCCACGCATATTGTTGCGAGAAGTTTTTTACCATGATAGCCTTTATGTTCTGGTCACTCAAAGCAACTTCCTTCTCTTGTGTCACATAATTCACTGACAGTTCGAGAAAGCCACGTTACTGTGTGACGTCATGACAACCTCTCCACTGTGGCAGGTGGCAACCTGAACTTCTGGTCGTGGGCTAATTTCACACCTTGAAAGGCAGAAGTTAAATTATTGACTGATAAAAGATGCTACACGACCCGACGAAGTCTTCACAACCTGGTCACCAGTGCACGTAGTAGCCTGCACAATTATTTGCGACCTGCCTTCCCCCGTTTCACGTGGGAATTAAAATTGGCGGTGGCTTAGCTTAGCTATGCCAAGATATATGCAGCGAGAACTGCAGTTCCTCCCTGGTCTAATCGCGTGGTGAGTAAATAACAGGAGATTTTACATCCTCCTATTAAGTTGTTGTTGATGATGACGTTGTCATTGCTTCATTATGATTTTCTTGCGAAGGTACCATGCGAGCTGCTATGCGCTGCTTGTTACGCTCCGCCTTTTGGGGTCTCCCCTTGGCAAGACGCTCGTCTCTTTGCTCACGCATCTCCGCCGCTCGTTTAGCTTTCTGATATTCGTTCTTTCTCTGTAGAGCGGCCAAGTTCCAGGTGATGACTTCTGGGTTCGAAGAATTGATTTTCTTCTCACGATACCGACCCACAGCGGCCGCTGGAGTCTCTTTTCGTCACCCATACAAAGCGGTTGCGTTACACTGAGTCGTATCGCCCCAGCTTTTGTACGCAGAGCCCCACAGACGCTGTATATCCACACGACCTAATACGCGGCCGCGGCGGCGACCGTACTCCGACGTCATGCTCGGCGCACCAGCTGCCTTTCTCCGGTTTCGCGCATGCGCACTATCGGCCTCCCAGGCATACGGAGAAGTGCTCGACTGGGTAGCGTAGTGTAGCTCTGGCTACAAAAATAATAAAAATACAAGTTTTTTCGAACTGCTTCCTGCCTACTGTGGCACTGGCAATGCGCCTTTGAGTAGCTAAGGAAGAGCAGTCTTGGTCTTAAAAGCAGCACCGTTTGCTGTGTGTAAAGCAGCCATCTGTCAGGGCAGTGGCGCATCGCTTAACCGCTGCCTATCTACGACAGTAGTATATGGGGCTACCCGTGCTCTCTGATTACGATTGGAAGCACTTTGACGCCATCAACCGTATGACCACCAGTAGACCAGTCATAGGGAACACCAGATTTTAAAATCTGA
The DNA here is from genome assembly GCA_030143305.2 of Amblyomma americanum. Taxonomy (NCBI): domain Eukaryota; kingdom Metazoa; phylum Arthropoda; class Arachnida; order Ixodida; family Ixodidae; genus Amblyomma; species Amblyomma americanum. The sequence goes on along the minus strand of JARKHS020027389.1, from coordinate 47,828 downwards.
GGGCTCCCAAAATTTGAAAATTTGGGATGCCTAAAATTTTCTGTCTGCCCAAGAGAATGCATTAAGAATGATTATTGGGTTTGCTATTGATTAATCGGCCCTCATGTGATAACACAATAGAAGGTACGCGAATTTTTAGACAGTGATCGGTTATTCATGCCAGCATAAATGGGAATAAAACAGGTTTCTACCGGATTTTTCGGTGTGAATTTTCCAGAAGTAAACTAGACACCCATTGTTGACACCATAGCGGGAGCATAAATGCTGTCGCATTTTCTCCTTTAAGCTTCTGGTTAAAAGCCACCTGAGGCTTTTGAGTATTTGAGAATCAGATACCTTTCCAGAGCTCGGGTTACAGAAAAACGGTTTTGTGTTTTGATGGCAGCTCTGTCAGGCGCATTCCAGTGGTAAAATCATGCGGTGATAGCATTTAATTTCGAAAGATAAGAGGCATATTTTCGTCAGCTGGTTAGTTTGAACGCTAAACATATTCGCTTGGATTATTTAGGCTACGGACACCAGAAACTGGCTGCTGTTCACAACGAGGGAAGCATGTATACACGGCAATCAAAGGTCTGCGACAAAATGACACCGAGAAATGACCACTCGCTTAAATATGTGAGCAGGGTTCCCAAGACATCGTTTGGTATCAGAATGCACTGCACAGTGGGGTGTGCGATTAAGGAGTTCTATCTGCTCATCGGCACCAAAGACATCAAGGCTCCTTACAATAATCGCAATCAATCGAAAGGACCTACCGTCGCAGAAGAAGGCCGTGCAAGCGTGCGCTTCTTACAATCTACCGGCCTGTGTGAAAGACTTTAACTGGAACGCCTTGTGTGTGTGTGTCTCCATATGTGCACGTTCCTTTTTTTGCGTTTTCCTCTCTGTCATCTTTCTAACCCCTATCCCCCATCCCCAGTGTAGGGTAGCAAACCGGAGACTCACATCTGGTTAACCTCCCTGCGTTTCCTTCATTCTCTCTCTCTCTCTCAGGGAGTGAGCACCGGGCAATCAGCTACGCCACTTCTGAAGTATCGTTCGGAGGAAACATGTAGTATCTCGCTCTACGATTGCCACTGCGCAACTCGAGGTTCAGCAACAAGTGTTAGAGTAGGGGTATTAGAGGTGTTGGCTGTGCATTTCACTTTCCATTTCATCACCTCACTATTCCATATTTAGATTTGCTTTCGCCTTGGTGTTATGTTCGTTGAAAGGTTTTGAAGCGTGGAGCTGGGAGCCACATGGAGGTTTAAAGGTGAAATGTAGTTTTAGCGTTGCCAACCTGATACTATTTACCTGTAGGACAATGCCTGTTTAAAAGCACCTTCAGAGAACGAAGGATTTGCAAAACGTGCAGCTTTTACGCCAGACGGGGTGTCAGTCACGAGGTGACCATTATCCTAATTCAGAATAATGTACAGCGCCTATTTTAGGTCACAACTAAACGAGGCAAGTGAAGTGGTGCGTAGGTGGATTTGTTATACGAGCTGATAGAGCGGGTTCGATGTACGACAGTTAAAAGGTTGAGTCATAGAGACAGGTGGTAGGAGTTTGGTTGAACTGTTCTAAATTCTTTTCCTTTGATGAAATAAATGGGTTAGGAGTTTATTCTCTCAAATATGTCGGCACGAATTTCCTGTGTTTTTGTTCTAAGCTTAGTATTTCAGTATGCGGTGTTTTTTACTCAAACGTACTTTGGGTAGGAGAGACCTCGTAGTTAAATGCAGGAGGTTATTTTCCAACACAGCTCTATAACATCCACTAAAACGTCAAAGCACATATCTGTTCCAATATGTAGGATCCATAAAATGCAGATGGCACGGCAGGGAATACCCACGCGACCTTTAGCTATGCTCAGAGGCCAGATCCGCTGAGCAACCATGGCGACTGCAATGGATTTTTTTTATGCAGTGCTCCATCGTTTTTAACAGCAAGCGCGAAATAATGCTTGAGAAACGACGTAGAGGAAGTCAGCTGTGGATCTTCAAAATCAGTAACGTCATCAAGAAAAAGATAGACAAAACTCTGATGTGTCATGACTGGACACACTCCGCAAGGTTATGTTGCCGTTTTCTTTTTCTGTAGCCTGAATCAAACGCTACAATTGCTCGTGAATATTAAACTGTTTATGAGCAGCGAGGCTTTAACAGAAAAGTGGCGATATTTGTTATTCCTGCTTGATTTAGTGGCGTTGGCGTTTGCCAATAGCGCAAATTCCTACATTATCCAAATTCTCAAAAAGAGAATTATTAAAAGGATCACTTGTGAATAAGTGCACAAGGAAGACCTAAGTCCAGGCTTTTAACATTTCAAGCTTCCCTTGCATCATACCAAGTTCGCCAATATATTTTAGAAAAATGCCCAATTATGAGCAGGTGAAAAAACAATAGGAACTTCAACACAGGTCCTGCAACAAAACTCTACTCATATTTGAGGAAAAAGCGTACTTTTTAATGCTTGTTATGTTCTTGTGATTATTATTTGGCACTCTGTTTTGCTGTTGTGCAAGCGTCTAGTACTCTCGTATTGCTTGCTCTTAGGAAGCCACCCCAAAGACTTTTTCCTTACCTTTTCAGCATTGGAAAAGACCCTACAGTGAACTTATTTCTGACATGACCTCTCGATTTCTTGTAAGTAGGTTTATTCCCTGCTAATACTCACAACGTGAGTATAAATCATAGCTCAATCTTTGTAGAGCACAGAATAAAACATTTAATCCTGTTTCGTGGAGAGTACAAAATAAAGCAGTTTGACTGTAATAATTATTTTAAGGATATATAATAAGGTGCCGCCTCATTTAGCTATTCTCCGCAAAAAATGTTTGACATCTACAAAGAGGTTCTGGAAGTGCACGCAGCAGTTACCTTAACCTTTTATTGCGCTGAAATCAGCTCTAAGAGCCGTAGCACCCTGCCTTTAAGCAGGTAAGCGGTGATGAATTCATATTTGAAAAAAACAGCGTACCTTTAGACACGGACAGAGGCAGATATAACGACACAGCGCTGACATCAAGTAGTTCTTAATTGAAGAGTGACACAATATATATACGAAATGTGGGCGGGAATACACGGGAAGCAGCTGCTCTGTTTGCACGCGATAGAAGGATAACTGAGGTGAAAAGACACGAGGTGATAAATGGCAACTAGGAGTGTAAAAATGTAGGGGCTGGTAGAGGATGGCACCGAAAGGCAGTAACAGAATGACAAATGACAACGCGATAACAACATGAAAAAATAACAAAATATAGTAAAAGCCAAGAGGGCATTACAAGCAGAATGAAGATAAAATGCATCAAAAGGTCCAAACCAGACCGTTAAAAACAAAGACAATTAAAATCGACTAATAGAGCCAAAAAAGCATAAAACAGGAGGAAAATTCGATGCCAAAAGGGCTAATAAGATCAAAAGGTTGAATTCAGAACCCATCCAATAAAAACGTCGAGAATAGGATTCAGAACCTGTTTTATGCTTTTTTGGCTCTTTTAGTCGATTTTAATTGTCTGTTTTTAACGGCCTGGTTCGAACCTTTAATGCATTTTATTTTCATTCTGCTTGTAATGCCCTCTTGGCTTTTACCATATTTTTTTCATGTTGTTATCGCATTGTCATTTGTCATTCTGTTACTGCCTTTCGGTGCCATCCTCTACCAGCGCTTACCTTTTTACACTCCCAGTTGCACTTTATCACCTCGTGTCTTTTCACTTCAGTTATCTTTCTGTCGCGTGCACACAGAGCAGCTGCTTCCCATGTATTCCTGCCCACATTTCGTATATATATTTTGTCACTCTGCAATAAAGAACTGGTTGAAGTCAGCGCTGTGTCGTTATATCTGCCTCTGTCCGTGTTTAAATGTGCGCCGTTTTTTCCAAATATGAGCTACCAACTAGCCCGTTTGACCACCCTTGCAAGATGAATTCATATTGCCTCAGTTAAGCACTTTTGAGGATTACTACAGTCTGTCCGGGGAATATCTTTACTTAAATGCGCTCCGAATATTTGTTGTAATGTACATGTGCAGTGTGCCTGCAATAGAGCCCTGCCACCACTTTGTTTTCCTGTATAAAACAATACAGGGGTGACAGGTGCCCTTCATGTGAACGGTACGGCCGCCGTCGGCGGAACCTATCGTAACCTAACATTTGTTGGTTTGGAAAAAAATGCTATGCTCCTGAATCGAAACGTCAGCGTTGATGGCCATACTGTCCTGTTTCAAGGCGCGCCCGCGAAATGCCATTTTCACCCCCATATGCATGTTGTATGCTATGAAGTTGGCGGCCAATGTGGGAATTGAGATCATTGTGTTTGGGATGCTGCTGGCAATTGGCCGTCCTTGAGGAAACAGAAAAATTTAGTTTTTTTATGATAGCCACCTTCTTAGTAGAGCGACACATTGAGGCTAGCAGTTACTAGTTATTCCCTTTGGTTGTATTTGCCTATCACCATCGCTCCGTGCCGACAGCTGCACAAGCCTGCTAGCAGCAAGAACTGCTTGTGCGTGCTCCTGTTATTCTGACACTATGGATATAGACGTATGGTGGTGGTATCCAGAAAATAACGACACGAAATTAAATATTAGTGTGCCATGCTCTCAAGGTCCGAGAACCCTTAAAGGCGTTCTGTGAGTTTATCATCATCAGTTCTCATGATGAGCACTACTTTTGGTAGATCGCAAAGGCTTTCGACTACCAATTGAAAACATGGGTGCCTTGTATGTTTAAAATTTGTTCTAAAATGTTGAATATTTTTGTGCACCTCACGCTTTCTGGTCATACGCTAGTGGTTGAAATGCATGCTGCTTCTCCTCTTTAATAAAGAATCTGAAATAAAATATATGCACACTTCGTCAAACTTCCTCCAATAAAGCTGTACGGCGTCAACAAAAAGCTCTCAAAAATACGTTCTTTCGCTTAGTGAAAATGGATTGTACTCTTTTACATTCATAAACAAAAACATTAGCGTTGAGGTACATGCAACATACAACGTAATATTGGCCAAAATTGAAATGCTAGTTGAGCCGAAAATCTCCTCATATATATCGCGCCACTGAGATGAATTGTGTCATTTCGAACCTTAAAGTGAAAATATACATGTCGCAATTTAATCGAATGACTACTCAGTTGATATGATTATATTTTGGATTGTATAGGTATGCAATGTAATCTTCCGCATTTTTGTGCGCTCCTCTTCTTATGCATTAGCCAGAAGTTTTAAACTGCTTAATTATGGCGTAATTTCTTGCTGATTCTAACGATTTCTTCGGTGGTATAATGTGTCGCCAGTTGGCACCATTCACTCTGAACCCGTCGCATTCTCGAGTGATCAGCTGATTCCGGAGCTCGAATGTCAAGCGTTCTCAATAAAATAGGCCACATATGCCCGTCTGCGGTGTCAATCTTTCCCACATCCTTAGAGCCCTAATTTTGTGACCTTTTCGGCTCGTATATCTTCAAAACGCCAAACAAATTTCGGCACTCCCGTCGTCAATCATGCAAAGACAATTATTTGCATCTTCCTCCCATCGCGTCCGGATGTGATAGGATTGCACGAAAAATATCAAAAAAGAACTATGAGAGAATAAAATGACCGATGGCTAAGTCGGATTTGATTTATAAAATCAATTATCAGGATAATTACATGATGCCTACCCAATATTGTGCTCTATAAACTACACGGCATACCACAAAGCTCATTCAAAAATGGTACTTTGTAATACCGTTTGCGTTTTCCTAATAATACTAAAAAGAATTCTGTAGAGTCCTTAAGTCAGATTTGCTGAAATTGCTTTGGCAGTGACAAGAAAAATTTTGGAAAGGACATCTCGAGTATGTGTTATCCCCCGGCACTTGAATTTTCTCGCACAATGCTGCAGAGCTGGAAAGCATTGATAAAAATGCAACAGCAGTTGTAGCTTCCAGAGATTTCAGCGTACGGAGAGATACCAATACCAGGGATGTATTTCGATACAAAACAGCACCGTTAACTGTACCTAAGATTTTACCAAACTTATAGGAGAACACATGCAAAAAAATGCAATGAAAATACCTACAGTTCAACAATGTGGAGGAAAAGACAGCTAATTTTCGAAAGTAAATAAGTCATTGCCTTTTTTCCTGTGCAATGTTTTTGAGAGTGTATTAGGACATGAGCTTGGCGCATGACAGCGTTTGATGCTTAAGCGCCACTTAACATAGCAAAGCAGTAAATTGACTACTCTGTTGTAAATTCACGATACTGTTGTTTCTACAAGCATTACTTTTAAAGAATGGTGCTATATCATCACTATACAAATACGAATAAAAATACCTTTATTTCAACATCAGGGATGTTAGGGGCGCATCCAAAAAGCCTATGGCTGGCTTGACAGAGGGGTGCACCCCCGTACACAAAAACCGGCAGCAACAGAACACGGACAGAACAATAAAACAAGACGACAGTGCATAGGTAAACATCATATTCAATAAAAAATTAGTGAACATCCTCTTGCAATAATAAATAAGTGAAGCCGGCAGAATTAACACGAAACGCTCAGGAAGACTTAAGAATGCAAAACGAAGAATAACAAAAAGAAAAGAAATAGGGAGAAAGAAGAAAACTAGCAGCAAGAAATAAAAACGTACCATCAGGTCCTCAGGGCTCACTGCCCCGAATAAGAAATGTTTGAATTATATTTCGGAGCATTTGACGACCGAAATTTGTACGAAAGGATGGCACATACCAGACGTCATTGTTACGTGTTGGGTAGTAATTAGCTTTGGGCCGTTAGTTAGCTGTGCCATCAAAGAATGCGTCATGATTTTTCCGTTTTGTTTGAGACCGTTTACTTATCAATAAATTATATAGGTCATTATTTGGAGTTACCTTTAGTGTTGCGAAAAGAGGTTGAGTGTGAGCAGTAAACGGGACATTTGCAATGATACGAATGACCTTTTTCTGTATTTTCTGTAACATATATGTATTTGACCGTGTAGTTTTACCCCACACCAGATGACAATATGAAAGGTTAGATAAAAATAGTGCATTAAAAAATAGAAGCCTAACACTCAGAGGTAGTAAAGAGCGTACTTTGTATACCATGGCTGCGCATTTTTCAAGTTTTTTAGCCAGATTGCCGATGTGTAAGTCCCAGGAAAAATTTGCACTGCAGTGTCACACATAGACACTTTACTGACGCCGCTATTTCAATGCTTTGAGAACCAAGCGTTAGTGTAGGTAAATGTTCGAGTGGCTTCTTCTTAGGTCTTAAAACTACAGCTTTAGTTTCGGCACGTTAATGTTCAATAAAGATTCAGCGCTCCCATCCATTCGACCAATTTGCGCGGAGTTTATTAGAGTTTAGTGTCAAGTCATTAACTGGTATAGCCCTAAAAAATAAACTGACGTCATCTGCATACGTTATAAATTTAGCGCTCTTGTCAATGTTCACAATGTCATTAATATGAATATTAAACAGTGTAGGTCCAAGAATACTCCTTTGCGGCACGCCGGAATGAATCCATGTGTATGGAATGGCGCTGCACACCATTTTGCCAATAGTACCAATAATCGTGGGCTATTGATAGATATGAGCGAGCGTCAGCGCGCGCAAGTAGCACATACAAAACATGTTTTGCAACACACTGTATTTTGTATTGCAGGCTTGTTTACCGGAGCTCGGAACACAAGACCAGACATTGTTTCCGCTGACGTAGCTGAAGTACTTAATGTTACAGTAATGCTCGGTCATTTTCTGTTCACTTCGCAGAAAAAACGACACTTGACAAGGATGACGGCTTCAATAGATTTCGTTTCTCAGTTGCTTCTGCCTTCTAAATAAAACCTCGGCGAAAGCACCGCAATTTTTTGGGCTTCAGAAAGTCACTTTACGAACTGCTCAGCTCGTTCCTTCTCAGTACCAGACTCTTCTTTTGAAACAATTGGAGAAGCCGAAGCTTTTCTGCTGTTGCAAAGAAAGGATGTAAGAACTAGGATGGAAGTATTATCAACTCGATATCCGAGAATTTCTGCAGCAAGACCTTACTGCAGCACTACGTCTTTGGTTGATCATATCTGGCACTCAACAAAATAAAAATAAAAACCTTCAAAGCTCCATGGGGCAAAAATTAATTCGGGGTTTATAAAGCGAAAAGTGTAGAACCTTATTGCAATTAGTATTGATGCATGTGTATGGACGAGATTCGAAGGATAATATTTAGCTGTATATTTCTTGAACATATAATCTGGCGCAGGACCTAGCAAGTCTTCAATCATTGTGTGAGCCCTCGAAGATCTTATAAAAGGATGAGCTGCAATCTTATATTTACAAAACAATTTAAACAACTAAACATTTTATACCAAAGTCCACAGCGTCTCCAGTTACTTCTTAACAATATTCAGACTCGCATTCTCCGTGAATTATCATAACAGTTATTTCCCCTGGCTGGCACTTATCTTGGACCTGTGGTCCGACCCTTCACCTCACTCCACTCGTCCTTCTCTGAGTTAAATAATACAGCACTATCCATTTTCCTGTCCAATCGCTCTGTCCACGTTCTTCATCCTAATCCTAGAGCGACTGGCTGCCCCCGGCGCTTCAGGACGATCAGCTCTGCCTGGATAGCCGAGCACAGGGCACAGTTAGTGTTGGCATGGTTATGAGAATGGCACACGCTCTATCTCGGGAATGCTGGGATATTAGTTAATACGAGGTAAGCCAAATCACTGTTTCGCAGATAAAAGAAGCAATGACAGTCAGTGCGCAAAAACCCCTCTAGTGCGATGATTTTCAACTGGGCTGCGCACAAAGTGGAATTGAGGTAATCGCCAGATCAATTATTTTTTAAATAACAGTTATCCATCTTTTATTCAGTGCAGATAAGGTGCCTGTTTATTTTTTGACCGTCTATACCTTAAATCTTCACACTTATTCAAAATATTGCAGTGCGACCTTTCTGATATATGCGCATTTTGAATTGAAATCAAGTATACCCAACTAGTTGTTGGGGACAATGACTACAGACGCGATTTTCCTTCGTCGTTGACGCAGTCTTAAATAGTGCGGTTAATTAATGCTCCAACAAGACAGAGCACTATTCGCTGATGATCCTCTCTTGCAACGTCCCGCTAAAGTATTCGAACAGTCGCCCTAGGCGACAGGTATGGCTTTGACATTGACACGCCAGTAATTTAGTATATGGGCCTGGTACTAGATTGCTACTAATTCCCGTAGCTACTTAATACGACCGGCTTGGTTGCGCGTCTAAGCGCTTACTCGAAAGAAATAAGTCCTAACGGTTCCCAAAAGGCCACCTCTATCTTAGAATTTCGGAAGCAGACTTACTGCCCCACGGCATTCAACTCGCCGATATTAAAGAAGCAAGACATTAGCGGCGCAGTGCAGCTGCATTTTGTATCTCCACAGACCACGCGCAAAGGTCTCAAACCATAAAAAAGGCAGACACTAGAAGAAAGTATTACATCTTCCAGAGCTGGACAGCTTGAGTACTTAGAAGGCGTGATGCATGTAAGGCAACGCCCTCTGACAGTTAAATTCATCGCCTCCACCCAGCAAAAAGAAAGCCTCGCAGATGTAGTAGAGGCAAGAGCGCTACTTTCTGTAACTTAGTGTTTATTATCGGCCATAGTGAAACCAATGACTGTTCTGTTATCTACTCAAGTTTGATCGCCTGGTGATAGGGTGTACCTGCACATCGGGGCAACGCTTACGGGAAATTAAAATTACCATTTATCTCAGAGAATACAGGACAGCAGTCTAGTTCACTTCCTATACCACTGCTTAGAAAATGTCGACGAGCTAGAAGGCGTAGCTGTTCTGCAAAAAAGATGCCGCGAGCGAGTGTCAGATGTCTGAACAGTGTGCGGTTGAACTATGGAGGATGAATTCTACTTTTCGCATTATAATTTCAAAAGACAGCGGGTAGGTTTTTATTGCGATCTTCTCAAGCAGCCACTTTTGGAAGACCGAACGCCGGAGATATTCTTTGTACGGAGTTTAAAAGATCTTGTCATTTGTCTTGAGGGCTTCACGCCTGCCTGTACGGCGTTCTTGGTGGATGCTACTTTTTTCAACACCTTCAAATTGTGTTTTGTAGCCGCGAGTGAAAATTTGAGGAATACCTTGAAGTTCTTTCTCGGCATGCCGATGGAACATTTCCTTAAGCTTTTGGAGTTGCATCTGCCTTCGACAGTAATAGGCCACGAATAAAATTTTAAGCTATAGAAATTGGATCTGCATCGATCATATGTTACATCCGACTTGAATGGCATATTCTTTCACCCAGCTCTTAAAACAATACTTCGCTGGCCAGCACATTGTGACGGCTTTCAGTATGAGGGCGAGTTACTACTAATTGGAATGCTCTATTTTAAGTATATATTTCCTGATGGAATCGCTAGCATTAATATTATTTCAATTCTTAAGCAAACGCATTTCCAAACCACACTATTCACTTCCTGCACATAAACTTCAACTTCTAGGGAGTTGGCGGTTTTGCAGCCGACAGTAAAACAGCAGTTCTTACAGCTTCAGAGTGCACGTTCAAAGTTAAGAGCGCCAGAATTCACTTTAGTTTTCGCTCTGGTGCGGAAACATTATTCAGCCTCTGAATGAAATTTATAAAGCACATCCAGGTTGAGCGCCGTATGCGGCTGGTTATCCGCTGCGTATAAAATTTCTTGCGTAGGAAAGTCTAATACAAATTGATGACCATGATCGGCCAGAAGAGCCACAAGCAGAGGAAGTCAGCATTTGTCTTTAGACCAGGTGCCATACGGCGTGAAGAAAGTTGCAGATGGGTATTATGTTCGACTCAAGTTGTCAGCGCCAACTGCGGTCTTCTGTGACTAATAATGTTGCAGGTAGAGACAATTTAATTAAACCCACATACCTAAGTATAAACAGCACACAATGAAAGTACCCTATTAGATTCCGCTTCATTTGGCAGGATGTACACCATTGTAATTATTTAATATGAAAGTGCGAGCGTCGACTGTCCGGTGCAGCGGTGCCAAGGCGAAGTAGAGCGGAGATCGGGAAAGGGAACGGCCATCGGCGCGCCTATCATGCTGCTGCAGCTGTCGTTGTCTGCTTGACTGCTCTGTTTCATGCGATGCAACCCCTGGGAAATAAGCGTTATGGCCGACTGAGTTGTGAGATCGTTCGGTTCTTGTTTTCTCTGCTGCGTGTTTGTGGCTTTGGTCTGGTGGAAACCTTTAGGGTTCCAAGCAAGATTCTACGAAACGGCTGCATTTCAGTGTAGCGTCTCGAGCGCAGTTCCTTTAATGAAATTAAAGCGGCAACATCCACGGTCATCTTCGGTCAATTTTTCGGTAAAAACGATTGCAAGCAGTTTCTTGGGCAAGCTACGCTGTTCCCGAATGTATACTCTTTTCAGGATTACCCATGCGATATGCAGCGGATAAATTAAATTGCTCACAGCTTTTGGCTCTGCGATGCTAAACAGCCGACGAAGGGTAGGGGTTGTTTTGCACTAATCAGAACAACCCATCAGACGAAGCTTACTCCAACAGCAAAAATTGTGGGCGTGGTCTTGCCCTCCCACGCTTTATCCTCTCCTTCTATTGGCGCCTCAGCGCAGGGCAGTCGACGCTCGCGCGTTCATGTTAAAGAAATGGAATGGTGTACATCTGCTCAGCATTGCGTCGCCGGGCTCTGAAGCAGCCATGGTGATTTAGCGACTGGCTGATGATATCCCATTGCTGAGTAGTTTGTAGAATGTATTTCAATTCATTATCAGGGAACTAGATAGACAATGCTGAACGGTGAGTCTGGGAATTCAAAAACCAGAAAGCTTTACTGGTCGACAGTCCCGGAAGGAAAGAGCAGCTTACGAGATGTAACAAAACCTTGGAAGAGGTAAGGAAATGCATCTACTTAGTGTAACCACAGATGCGGACCATAGGGCCGAAGTAACTAGAAAAAAAAATTGGAGGACGCCTAAGCATCGCCATTAAGAGTGCAATGCGACAGCGTGTTGCAGCACTGCCAGGGAGTCCACGGAACGCCATCGCCCGCTCGGCGCGACGCCTTGCCCGTTAGACAAATCGTTCTGCTACGTACGCTGAAACGGACGCGCGTAGCGGCAAGCCACGTAGAAGCGCTGCCAGGCGCCTTGCCGAAACGCGCGGGACTCAAGTTGCAGTTGTAGTTCGTCGGTACATTGTTCTCGACAAACCACAAACGCCACGAACGCCACGATGCCACGAACGCCAGCATAGCTTCCGCGCCGAAGGAGCGGGCAGCAAGCCGCAAGCTTCATTGTAAAAGCGCTTTGGATGTGCGCTGCGTTGTTCGCCGCTCACCGCGTGATTCCTGCGTGCCCACACGGCCCCACTGCGCCCGAACGACACGAGCGGCAGGCGCTGCCGTCGCGCGCTATCTGTTCGGGCAGTGGCGTACATTGCGAGTAGCAGAAGGATGGATATTTCTCACGGCCAACGCCGACGACGCCGAAGACACCAGCTTTTCAGCGACACGGGGCCCTTAACGCTGTCGCGTTAAAATAGTGGAATGGAATCCATTTGGCACGCACTCGCCAGTTTGAAATAGTCGGCTACGAATATCCATCAAGGGGAAGCTCTACAAGCGACATACCTTACCGGTATTGACCTATGTAGCAGAAACGAGGACACGATTGAAAATTTAGGGTCGCGTTTAAACTGAAGGCACTGCAGGGAGCTCTGGAAAAAAATTATACATCAACCTTAAGAAACAGTAGGAGCGCAGAATGGGTAAGTAAAATCTTTAATTAGAGATATCCTTGACGAAACAAAGGAGAAATGAGCATACCATTATTGCAAAGACAAGGCAGCCGACCGCGCTTAGCACATTCACTTAGACAGCAATTTTCAGGGCCCGAAACCAGCCCGCTACAGTACCCTCTTACCCCAATTCTTGTTGCTCATAACCCACTGGTGGGCTACCATTATATTTCTTGGGTGCAGCGCGTCCTAAAAGCGAGCATCCGCTGCAACCGACCTAGGGGAACCCACAAGAGGTGGGAATAGCAATCAGGTGTATGTGTTTTCTCACACTGAAAAATCTGAGCTGTCCGAGACATACACCACTAAGTATTTGTGGCGCACATAAGGCACAGACGGCGTCGCCCACCGGTGACCCACATTCCAATGAAGAGATAAAAGGTAATGGGCAGTATATGGAGAGGAAAAGAGAAAAAAGAGGCGAGAAAACGACCGCGTGCAGCCGCCGAACGCCACTGATACGCAACAAATCAGCACGATGCGAAACAACAGCGAATACAAGAGACACATGAAGCCGCCCTTCAACGGCGCCCCGGACGAACTGATGATGCAAAATAGCAGCGCCTACAACACGTACGGAAAACCATCATACAGCTGCGCGCTGGGGAGACAGATTATTCGAAATAACAGCATCTACAACACATGCGAGGAGCCGTCCTACAACAACCTAGCGCCTAAATCGACGCAGCAGCACCTACAACATTTGCGGGGAACCGCCCTACAGCTGAGCGCCGGTAAAAGCGACGACGCTAACGAACAGCACGTTCAACAGATGCAGGCAGTCGGCCGGCCAAAGCCCACCCCAAAACCACCCAGGAACACGAGCTTAGGCTTCAAATATGCGTCGAAGTTAGACGTCGTAGTGTGCCATAATAACTACCTAAACCCGGGGGCTATGCCATCTTTGTGAATGAGTGTATTAGAGACAAGCTCATACTGTCGTGCAGGTTGGGCGATATACTGTGGTTTGTGCATTTCCTAGAGCGTATAATGTATATATGATGGGAGAACTCTCGAGATCAGTATCTGGAACTCACACGAAAGCAAGGAGAACGTGGAGAATGCGGACGAATAAGTTCACACTTCCTCAAAAAATTATATCCTTGAATTACCAACCAGTTGAGTATTGATTATCACGACGAATGCTTTCCACTTCAAGGGGAACTAGCGTTGTTAGTTAAAAACCTGCATACATACATACATACATACATACATACATACATACATACATACATACATACATACATACATACATACATACATACATACATACATACATACATACATACATACATACATACATACATACATACATACATACATACATACATACATACGTACGTACATACATATATACATACATACATACATACATACATACATACATACATCCGTCCATCTGTCCGTCCGTCCGTCCGTCCGTCCGTCCGTCCGTCCATCCATCCATACATCCACCCTTCCATCCATCCGTCCATCCGTCCGTCCGTCCATCCATCCATCCATCCATCCATCCATCCATCCATCCATCCATCCATCCATCCATCCATCCATCCATCCATCCATCCATCCATCCATCCATCCATCCATCCATCCATTTATCCATCCATCCAACGTGGCAATATATGTTCCCGGGCAGATCATCCCCGTAAAGTACAACCCATTTTACCACGAACGCTAAAATATCAAACCTAAACCTTACAGTTATCTATGAAACACTGGAATTCGTTCCCTTCTGACATAGTGAAACTGATCAATCCAGTTTTCAAACAACTCTTTCAGCGCAACTTGGTTGCTAAGCTTACCGTATTTATGTTCTAACTATTGTCTCTAAGATTTATGTGTTGTGTACTCAACCTATGTATGACTTAGCTAATGCAGAGCTTTGCAGTTACCATTTGTATGTATACTTCTTTATTGCATTTGTTAACTAACACATCTCAAGATTATGTATTGTGCTTTTTTAAGCCCTCCCCTCTATGTAATGCCCACATGGGCCCTTAGAATATTAAAATAAAATTAATAAAAATAGCCAGCACTGGGCATCTGAAATAAGGGGGACACCATCCAATGCAAAAATCTACTATGAAAAAGTATCCCTTCTGTTTCTACCTCTGTTCTCCGAAGTCTTTATATTAGTTTTTTGCTTTCTGTTTGAGTAAACCTTTTGCCATGTCCATCCTACATAAGCGGCGTACTGACCGGCAGTAGTAGGAAATGAACGAGGATTGCCATTTGCTTATTCTCTGTGCAAATTGTGATATTCCCAACAATAAAATACTACTTAATATATGCTATGCGATAGAGGTTTCCTTTATTAACTATGAATACGGTAATAAATTTCGCAGTTTGCTTTGTAGTGTTCTTTAAATTTGATTGCGACATTAAAAAGAACTATGCCCAGATTTCTTCTGTTCCATGAGTGGATTCTCGAATACATTTTGTTAAGTCGACGTTCCTCAATTAGAAAACACCGCCTTTCCACGAAGAAAATAGCATTTAAATACTTACCATCACTCGGTTAAATCTTGCGACTTATGCAATTAAAAAACTGCAGATTCATCATTTTGAACTGAACAGCGCTTTTTTCTTGACTCTGGTATTCAAGGTTAAAAACTTTCTGGGCGCGACGTTGTTTCCTGCCAAACCGGGAGTTTGCAGCCACACCTGTATTGCATTATGAGCACTTTTCTACCCTATGAAATCTTCGTTTTGAGCAATTGTCACGTCTTTGACCGCAAAATGCAGTAATGTCTCAATACAGGCCGACTTTAATTATTCTCCGCGCTTCATTAAAATCAGTACAGTCCAAAGAAGTCGCTGGTGGTAATAATTAATGATGCTCTTGTTGATGACACATAAAACAAACTCAGCACCGTCTAGGGCATGTAGTAGAAATGTGCACCCATAGGAAACCACAAAGGCGCATACGTGGACTGCAAAATATATATTTATGAACTTAGACAGCAAAATAAGCGAATCGGACGTCTTGTCTTGAATGTCTCTGAAACTAAACAAATGTCAAGAACATCTATGAACAAAAATGATTCTGGGTCTTAGTAAAGAATAAATAATAAATTGTCCCTGTTAGTAGCACTTAGTGCAAAGGGATGACATCTATGAACAGGAATTCGTATAAGAAACACGAGCTATAATTTGTGGGAAAAATCTTCATATAAAAGGAAAGCTGCAGAATAGTTTGTCATCGCTGAAGCTTGTGCCCACGAAAAAAGTGCATTCAGCAAGGTAGACGTCTGCATGTTATTCCAAATGCGCTTAAATTTCACACAGCCAAATAGAGACATACATGGACGAGCATATCTCGTTTTTCTGAGAGAAGAAATCAATAGTGTGTGTACCGCAGTGGCTGCCAATGGTGAAACGCTTGACAGACATTAAAGAGATTTTAAAGATTTCCATCCCATAGGAGCAGCTTGCAGATGTCCGGAAGTAACAAAAATGACAACAGATATACGCCGAGTAGCCCTGAAAGAGATAATTATTGGGAAATAGCTTCGCCAGCACCAAGACTGGGCGTCACATTCTCAGTGTGAAGCGTTCTGCGCTCGATCAAGAATAAGTTCTTGAATGTGTTACAGGATTTCGGCGTAGCAGGCTAGTTGTCGTGACTTCTCGCAATTTGCACCCATAAGAAATAACAGATACCTGAGATTTTTCTGAACAAAATGATATCTGCGGCTGTAGCAGAGTTTCGATCTCAGAACTTTAGCGTCTCCCCGAAGGAAGAATAAACAGCACAGCTACAGCGCAATATATATGTTCTAATGGAAGTATTGGCTTAGCCGTACAGAGTGAGATTGATTAACCATATTGCAAAAAAATTTATTTACCTATGTATTTGGTTTTGACGCTAACGTCGAACTAAACAATTGAACTCCCACTGTGTTCTATTTAGAACCGCTGAGAAAAAGCGTTTGCCTGGACACATTATTCAAATTATCTTTTCTTCGTTTCAGTAGACCCCTATTCCTTAGCTGTTTGGAAGCAGCAAGCAGATCATACGCCAGGCTTTGAAGTCGCGTAGTCGTTTGCTTCCACGAGAGATCACATTCAAACTCGCTATTCACTTATTCCCTTAACAGTGTCACACTATCCCGCACGTCTACCTAGAAATACCTTGGCGTTTATCTGACTTCAAATCTTTCTTGGGCGGAACATATTCAATGCATAACTGCTAAAGCATCGCGCACGCTTGGCTACCTGATAAGAAATCTTCATAGCGCACCTGTTTCTACCCGCAAGCTAGCATACTTAACATTTGTCCGTCCCCAACTCGAATATGCATCAGCCATCTGGTCACCACATCAGGCTTATTTAATTCATTCACTCGACGCAATTCAGAACCGTGCAGCGCGTTTTATTTCTCACAACTACAACCGTCATTCCAGCGTAACAAGCATCAAGTTATCTTTTTCGCTAACAAGTTTACAGACACGTAGGGATATCGCACTTCTTTGCTTACTACAGAAACTAATATACAATCGTCACGCGTCCACACTGCCACTTACACGCCCAATGCGCACTTCACGTCGCCTACATAATAATCTTAGCTTCCAACGTCTATTCGGCCGAACACTCGCGTTTAATTCTTCTGCTTTGCCACGTGCTATCAAGTGTTGGAATGGCCTTCCGGATTCCATTGCTACCATACGTGACCCATTAATCTTCAAAAACGAATTGACCACCTTCATACATTCATGATATTGTACCTAAATTGTTTTCGTATGTGTTGTCAAATCCATGCAGTGCCACTATTTGTTTGCTGTTTTTCCTCTGTGTCAATATATTACGGTTTTTTTTTCATGTACGGTGTAATCATTGTTTGCAGTCCAATGTATTTAATATTGTTTATTTTTTGTTCTTTCCACTTTGTACCATCTTTTGTCTGCTAAATATTGTAACCCCTCCCCTCACACAATGTTCCAAGTGTGGAACCTGTGAGGTATTTGTATAAATAAATAAATAAATAAATAACATATAAATGCTGAGGAAAAAACAACCTATTACAATGTAAAACAAATGTTCCGCTGTACAAAGAAACCCACTGGTAATCCGCTGGCGGCGCGCTTTTCGTAACATCAAAAACAGTTTTATTGTCAGAGACATTCCTTGCGACGACTGTCGTAATCTTGGTGATTGAAAGCTCCGTCACGCCATTTTGCCAATTTTTATTTGGCAGCGAAATCTTGTGGTGTGTACTTTAGGAAGGTTTAATAATATGCATGCATACATTCCCCGTTCATATGAGTCATTTGAGCTCAAACGGTAAGAATTTGTACTGCATTCATAATGCTGCAGTGCGTGCGCACATGAATATTTTCACAGAGCATCTGCCCACAACGTACACTGCAGATTGTCGCGAATTTGTAACCCGTACCCGACTGCCGCAGAGGAACGCTATCATATGCAGGTTCGAACAACAGAACAAACGGATCAAACAAAACAAAACAAAGCCGTGTTTATAATTTAGAGGAAAGAAGTCAATAAGAAACGAAAAGATTCAGAAAAACACACTCAAGACGCGCGCGCTATTACAGGTAAAAGGAAAGAGTTCACCAAGTATTAGCGTCCCAAGCGAAGCGGTGATGCCTTGTAGATAGGACTGACGCGGGTTGAAGAACTGCGACGGGTCGCTGGCGTTGCTTTGAAGGAAGCGGCGGAAAAAGGCCAATTCGTAGTAGGAGCGGAGAGGACCACAGAAAAAGCCGGTAAACTCCCGTCAGCCGCCTCGAGAACTTGGCAGCAGCAGGAGAAGCGTATCTAGGACCCGTCGACGGCGTCCCGAAACGCCGTATGCTTCTGCAGGCTATCCAAAGAATCCTCTCGGCAGCACAGGCCCTTAATACATCCGCTGCCACCTCCAAATTTGCGTCGGTGATCAAAGAGAAGTCCCCGGAAGCACGGACCCAACGTCCGACGGCTGTCACCACCACGCTTGAAAGGAACGCAGCAGCCTCGCGTCCGTTGTCGAAGGGAGTTCCACGGCAGCACGGACCCAACGTCCGACGGCTGTCACCGCCACGCTTGAAAGGAACGCTGCAGCCTCGCGTCCGTTGTCCAAGGGAGTTCCACGGCAGTACGTACCCAACGTCTGACGGCTGCCACCTCCAAGCTTGAATGACATGACCTCCGCTGCGCTGCCTCCCTTCAAACCTCCATTTTCTGACACGTCGGCTCTCCGCTCTTCGTGCTCGCCACGCTCTTCGCCGTCGTCGGCTTGTAAACACCATTCGCACACGCAGACGCGCAACGCTGGGCTAGCACGCGCAGCGCTCCGCTGTCGACGCACCACTGTCAACGCACCGTACTAATAAATCCCCTGAGAATTTCATGAGCATTTCACATATGCCCTTTTCGGAAATGTTTTTTTCATAAAAGCCTCCTGTCGGTGCACACATTACGAATGTTCGCGTGGGAAGCAGACAGACGCCGCTGAAGTCAGCAAATGAACTTTGCACAGCGATACATGGAGGTACACAGAGAGGCACACAGAGGGAACATGGGGCCAAACATTATACATCTGCCAAAAGGGAAACAACAGCTTGCAAATTATCGAATATACCCTTTGCACTCAACGAAGAGACATAAAAACTCGCAAACACTCCTAGACTACATATGCACACGTAACCATGGCAAGCACAACTGATAGTAGCACTGTACATTGGGTATCATCCTCCGCCAATTTAAAACTACTCATGCAATCACCGCCTACGTTTTCGTAGCCCTAGTCGTCTTCAATTACGACGAAAGATGACGCATGCACGGTCTCTTGGGACTCACGCACTTCGTAACGTTTCGGTATATTATTGGAGAAGCTTCTTAACGGGAGCAGTGCCAATAGGAGTCTGAGTGCAGCTGGTCCAGCCAGGAGCGTGCACAAGGCAATGGCCATGCGGATAGCGCGTATGTCCGTCGTCTTCCTTGCATGTGCAATAGTTTTTTAGTGTGGCCCAAGTCGATCCAATAATCTACGTCGTACTTTTTTTCAGAAACCACAAAGGAGCCTTTTCATTTCATCAGGAGTTTTTTTGTGGCTACTCGGCAAAAGAATAAGGGCGAGATCTCCAACCATTAGATGCGTCTCCTTGCTGTTCCTGTCATAATATTTCTCCTGAGACTGCTCGGCAGAAAACAAAATTGATGTGCCGCTCTCAAAGTTTGCTCTAGATGTTCTCTTAGATCGAGAATGTAACCATATATCGTTTTCATGTTGTCTGCCTGCTGTTCCCAGGTCCAGAGCTCTCTGAGGAATGCGAGTGGTCCTCACACATGTCGGCCAAATAACAACTCAAACGGAGAAAACAGCAGACTCGCCTGCGGCGCCTCTCTCTATGTGAACAGAAGCGGAGTGATATAATCATCCCATGCTTTGGGCTACTCCTGACTGAGATCGGCAGCATCTGCTTGAGTGTGCCGTTAAATTTCTCCACAGTCTCATTGCACATTGGATGGTAAAGAGTCGTGCTGAGATGTTTCACCGCCGGTAAATCGCTGAGCTCTGTCATTATTTCTGAAGTGAAACAGGAGCCCTGGTCACAAAGGATCTCTCTCGGAAAACCCGGAAAAACTATTCGTGAAAACATCTCCACCAAACCTTCTGCCACGGGTGATTAATCTATCTTAGGCAGAACCATAGCATCGGGATACCGGCTAGCAATATCAAAGAGAGTGAAAATATATCTATTCCCTTTCACCGATGCGGGCGACAGCGGGCCGACAATATCGACAGTGACCCGATCAAACGGAGTGACGCTTAGAGGTGTGCGTCCCAACGAAGCTTTCCCTACTTTGCCTTCCAGGCACGTACGTTGGCAGGTGTCGCACGACATGACATACCTCTTAATCTCCTCCTGCGCTCCTAGGTAGTAAAATGCTTCCAGAACTCGATCTGTAGCCTTCTTAAAGTCATGATCCCCGCCAACGGGCTATCGTGGGCAAGGCTTAACACCTGTGATCTGCAAGACTGAAAGTATTACATGCCGAACCTCTCTGCTGGAGGCGAGATGATATAGGTAATACAGAAAGCCCTTTACGAAAGAATAAGAGTGAGAAGTGCAGTGTTTGCAGCGGAAAACCTTTCCTACTTTCACCCATCACGCCTTCTATGACCCATCCTCTCTTTGCAATTTTTCTAGCATTTCCTTGACGAACCGCATGGGACCGACGCTTAAAGCAGAAGTTATCATACTTCTTCCGGAAACTTCCTTTCCAGCCAGCACCAGTTCTGGGCCCTCGCTTTCGCCATATTCACTGGCAACTTCGTATATTGTCTATGCCAAGATATAATTCAGCAGCGCCCTCAAATTTCTTCCAATTAATATCTGGCTTACGGGCCTCTGATAAATTTCCAAATATAACATCGTACAATGGTGCCTCCATGCATTAAATCAGGCCCGTGCCAGTGAAATGATGAAAAGCGATATAGACTTCTGCCTCGGCAGCTACCAGACTACTGCCATCCACATGAAACCCAGTAGATCTCGAGACAGTCAGAGCTGTGTCAGGGATTAGGACCCTCCGCACAACCACCGTATTGCTCCCCCTGTCCCATAAAACCGTATGGGTTGGCTTTGGAGCTCTCCTTCTAGGACAGGAATGTAATGTGTATCTGCAGGCTTTTTTTGCACAAGTCCGACCACCCCTTTACCCTACGCTGCTTCAAACGTATATGGTGTGCTGGACACTGTTTCGGGCGAAACACTCTCTGGCTGAACACAAGACGATTGCTTCGTTTTTTCGTGCTCTCTTGAGCACTAACCGACATCATGTCCTGCCTTTCGGTCATAAGTGCAATAAAGTTCATTTGGCTTGGAGCGACAATCGGCAGCCTTATGGCCAGATCGCTTAAAAACGAGGCACCTTTCGGACTGTCTACCTGATGCTCTTCTCTCGGGATGCCCGCCTCGAACGATTCTTTGAATGAAGACAAATTTCTCTACCGCTGGGTTTCTCGAAAGTTGCCTGCTGCCAAGCCATTTTGTCAAGCGTCTTGCACTCTCTTTCGCGAAGGAAAATCTCCAGACGACTATGACAGTTCTTCATGAACTCTTCGGCCACTCCAAGGCAGGTAAATAATTGTATGTGGTGGCCATTCCCGTCACTTCGACACATCGATCAACAAGACTTTGCGAGCGTGCTGTGTATTGCTTACCTGTTTCTTACCGAACATGTTGGAGGAGGGTAGTTTTACCTTATCATAGTCTATTGAATCTGCTGGAGGTAGTCGACCGAACGCAGAGAGAACCTCCCCAGTCAAAGACCTACTGAGTTCTGTAGCCCTATCTTCTTTAGGCCGGTAGCGCCTTTCAGCGATAAACTCAAAACGTTTGAGGAATACATCCAAGTTCTCCCTGCAATCATCGAAAGGCGGGATTAACTTGTGTGGGCTAAACGCTGCTAAGGGCCTTGGTGCAGAATCTCGAATATCCGCACCAGCTTCTGCGAGCTGTAATTGGAGCTGCAATGTATGGTCCTCTGCCTCTGCTAGTGACTTTGTAAGCTCGCATTGCGCTTCTGCTAACGACTTTCCTTGCTCGGGATCCACTTGTGCTTTGCGCACCCCAGCCACTGCTTGTGCATTGGCGTGCTCGCATTTGTCTGCACGTGCAGCGCACTCATTTTCAGGCTCAGCGTACAACCCACGAACGCAGATCGGCATCTCTCAACCAAATTCGTTCGCCCAGCTCGATCAATACCTATAATGTTGCCATCGTTTCTTTCTACAGACCCACCAAAGGGGAAAAAACACGGCATCGACCTGTCGCGCGGAGGCCAAGTGTCGCAAATCTGTTACGAATCCTCGACTGCCGCAGTTGAGCGCTGTCGCGGGCATTTCGAAGAAGACAACAAACGAATCAAACAAAACAATTTAAGCCGTGGTTATAATTTAAAACAAAAGATCTACTAAGAAACTAAAACACCGAAAAAAGCACACCTAACACGCGTACACTGCTACTGGTTAAAGGAAACAGTTTACCAGTTAGTGAGCGCTTAGGTGACGCGGGGACGTCTTGCAGATAGGAAAGACGCGGTTTGATAGGCTGCGACGCGCCGCTGGCGTTGCGTCGAAGGAAACGGCGGAAGAGAGCCAAGTGGTATTAGGAGCGGAGGAAGACGCCGGTGAACTCCCGTCAGCCGACCTGAGAATTTGCAGCAACAAGAGAAGCGTTGCTAGAACCCGTTGATGGCGTCCTAAAATGCCTTAGGCTTATGCAAGCTGCCCAAGGAAGCCTGTTGGCAGCACGGACTATCAGTCCACTGGCTGCCACCTCAAAACTTGAAAGGACGCAGGAGGCTTGCATCAGTGATCCAAGGGAGGTCCCTGGTAGCACAGACCCAAAGTCCGAAGTCTGCCACTTCTATGCTTGATAGTAACGCAGGACGCTCACGTTGGTGATCCAAGTGAGGTCCACGGCAGCACGGACCTAACGTCCGACGGTTCCACCTCCACGCTTGATTGGAAAACAGGAAGCTCGGGTTGGTGTTCCAAGAAAGGTTCATGGCAGCACGGACCCAACGTAAGATCGCCGCCAACTTCCAGGTGTTCCAGAAAATACTGAATTCCTGGTTCCAGCTGATTTTGCCCAAGTTGCCTCGGAATCAATATCCATGGACTCTGCTGAACTATGCAAGCCGTCTTTTCTTGGATTAATTTAGTCCATATAGAGAAAAGGCTTCGTTCAAAGTTGTTTTGACGTCAATTGAGGGGAAATGCTACCACCTGTGGCATAACACTGCTCGAATAAACAGTAAAAAAAACGTCTCGTTATTCAGAGATATGTAAATATAATAATAAAGCTAAATATACGTTAATTTGTATTCAGTCCCAAATTGAATTTCGTTGTGAAGTTTAATATGTTTATTTCGGGGTGTGAAACGGCGCATTAATATTAGAAATCGGCCATTCACTGCACGGCAAACATGGTAAATTCGATTACACAATTTGCAATCAATGTGGCGATAGTTCTTAAGCATCATTTACAAATCATTCTTTAGAAATGTTTTGCGAGTATCTTCTCGCGCACTGTGCGCCGCAAAGTTAATAATTTTTGCCTTTTCCTGCTATGGTAAAACTTATGCTGATAATAATAATAATAATAAACACCTTTATTTTCAGACAGCACATTTACAATTCTTAGGACAAGTCTGCCCAAGCCATAAAGGCTTGTCGGGCAGTACTCGGCAGTCGGTGAATGACATATGAAAAACAGGTGTGACAAGCAAGCAAACAATTATAAACCTTAATATGAAAAGCAACCAAGAAAAAGAAAACAGATTAAATAACCGACATATGGGTTTTTAAGAAGTTCCTTAATTGTGACAGCGAAGAAACTGAAAAGATCGAATCAGGCAAAGAATTAAAAATTTTGGGTATGTAATAATTACGAGTGAAGTGGCCATAATGAGTGTAGCAGCGAGGTACCGTGAAACGGGGGTGATGTCGAAAAGAACGAACAGGAATGAAAGGAACCAAAAATTCGCTCTCCCAAAAGTGAGCACGAATAACTACATGATGGAAGAGGACATCAAAAGAGGGCAGCTGTAAAAGCGAAAACAAATTGCAGTCAGGTGAAGCATCCGTGTTGTATGCCACGGATCGAAGGATGTTTCTTAGTATGGCATTTAACTTCATTCGCCAAGTTTTTGAGCAATGATAAAATACAGTGACTCCATATCTGAGGATACCATAAATAAGAGCATGCGCAACAAGCTTGCGAGTCTGAAAAGGTAATAAATATCGAACATTGTATAGTACACATGATAAACCACGAAGCTTGTTACATACTACAGTAAGGTGACTGTTCCAAGACATATCTCTGTCAAAAAGTATACCAAGGTACTTAACACTATTTGAAAAATTAATAGGAATGCAACAGCAATTAAGACAATGCGAACAATGTAAGAACAATGGTTCAACAGACGAAATCTTTTTATGGGGATTATGAAAACAAATGAGTTTAGTTTTTTGTTGATTAATTGAAATCGAATTATTTAAAAACCAGTCCATAACATGCACCACATCTGTTCTAAGAGCCTCCATGGCCAGAAGCAACGAAGCATTTGTTGACAACAATAACGTGTCATCGGCGTATTGAAAAACATAACATTCTGTCACAGCATTTGATAAATCATTTACAAATAAATTGAAAAGCAAAGGCGATAAAACAGAGCCCTGTGGAACACCTGCCGACAGAAATGATTCAGAACTTCGATGCCCGCTGATTTCAACAACTTGAGCCCGATTAGAAAAATAGACTTTCAGCAAATTATTAAAAGGACCCCTAAACCCCATGACATCAAGTTTCTCAAGCAGTAGGTCATGCCGAACACAGTCGAAAGCTTTGCTAGCGTCCAAAAACAGACCACATGCGAGTTGGTTATTATCAAAACATGAGTAAATAATATCAGTAAAAGTTTCTAATAACAAAACAGTTCCTTTACCTGCAATGAAACCAAACTGTGCCTCTGATAGGATATTATTCGTGAAAACAAAACTGTACATAACTTGGGATAGGTGCTTTTCAAGAATCTGCGCAATCGCAGGTAGAATTGAAATAGGCCTGTAATTTTCAATATCTTTTAAAGAACCACTTTTATGTAATGGTTTAACTATGGCAACTTTTAAATTGTGTGGAATGAAACACTCTGTAATGAAACCGTTCAACATAAAAAGAAGTACCGACTGCAAATTCGTAAAATTCCGTTGGAGGTCACTCATTCTTATATTGTCAATACCTGCAGCTTTCTTCGAATTGAAGCTAAAGATTATGCTATGAAGGTCCTGTGGTGTAATAGTCGGGAGAAAAGCTGAAGAAGCTGTGCAATACAAAGACCGTGGAACCTCATAGTGGGACAAAGGAAACTTCCTGGAAACCTGAGAGAAAAATGCATTAAACTCAGAGGCCGCAGAGGGCAAATCTTTGAAGGATTTGGCAAATGAATCGCTAATGGATTGTTTCGGGTTTCGTCCAAAAAGGCAATTGATAGTTGACCAAGTTTTACGTGAAGAGTGTTGGTTGTTACGAAAAGCCGAATTGAAATAGTTACGTTTCGAAGCTCGAATCATGGCAGTGACTTTATTTCTAAGCAACCTGAAATTATCTTTGAGGAGTGTGTTTTTGGGACTACGCTTGCAACGTGTCCAAAGGGCGTCTTTTTCTGCAATGGCCTTCAGAATGCCACTTGTTAACCAAGGAAGGTTTGGGTTGCGTTTTTTGATCACTTTGACCTTTTGTGATGAGGCTATTATAGAACTGACAACCTGCACAAACCTGTCATACACGTTAAAAGAATTAACTTCCTCGAGGAAAGAGACCCAGTTAAAATTGGCTATAAGGTTATCAAATGTGGCAGTGTCTGTATATGAAATTCGCTCCTTATTGGGGTATGATTTATTTAAAGAAGGAAAAAGAATATGAGAACCTACAAAGTAATGATCTGAAAGTTTATATGTAATTACCGAAGAGAAAGACTGGGCAAACGGAGCTCTTATATTGATGTGATCAATACAAGAAGCTACGAAATGATGTCCCAGGTACTCTTCTCTTGTGTAGTCTTTTATCGCTGGTTCAATACCATGTTTTGCCAAGATATTTAGGTACTCGCAAACAAATGAACGTGCTGGTGACAAGGTGTCAATATTGAAGTCTCCTATGAGGCATATAGAATGATTTGGCAATAGGGAGCCCAAAAAATTGTCGAGCTCAGAAAGAAATTCTTTCACATTTTCGGAAGGAGGCCTGTAAAATCCTAGTAGAGTAACCTCCGAACTTAGGAATGGTATCTGCAATGCAACGCACTCAGCAAAGCAGAATTTGGATTGTAAAGGGTAGGCATTCCATTTGCTGTGAACAAAAACAAGAATTCCACCGCCTGACCGATTTGAGCGTGTGAAAGAGAAACTAGAGTAGCTGGGTAACGAAAAAGAGGAGAGAAGTGTGGAAGGGATGTTAATTTCGGTAAGTACAAATGCATCAATAGTATTTTTAGAGTTGTCAACAACAGCCAAAAATTCATTCCAATGTTTTCGCAAGCTACGTATGTTTACATGAAGTACACTGAACGCGTCCTCCTTTGGCGAGACTAAGTTACAAAATTCATCAATATTGGCGCAATGGGAAAAGGTAGAGTTCATGATTCAAACTAGTTTATCTAAATCGGTAGAATCATGGATTCGAAAAATAGAAGAGACTTCGGTCTTCCTAGCAAAAATTTTTCCATGTTTGACCCAAACAAATTTAAAATTATTTGCCTTGCCTTTCTGCTTAGCCTCCCAAAGTAGTTTCCTGTTTGATGTGGTGAGGTTGTCGTTAAAGTATATTTCAGATAGCTCCCCTTTTTCCACTAGGGGCATGATCTGGCTTCGATGACTCATCCATTTTTCTTTCGCAGCGACAGAAGTGAATCTCACCAGCAGAATTGGTTTTTTTGTCTTTTTTCTGCGGGAGACAATGAGCTGTTTCAATATCTGAGTCAGTTAGCTCAATTTTCAGCTTCTCTGCTAAGTTCTTTAGTGCGTCAGTCACCTGCTCACCTTGCTTAAGAGAGAACCCTTGTATTTCTAAGTTCTGCAGCCTGCTATATTGCTCCATGTCGTTAATCCCTTTCTGAAGGTGTCGTAGTTGTTCATTTTGGCCCGCCACTGTGGTGTTCAGAGTAAGCACTTCATCTTGAAGCTTCTGGATCGTGGTCTGTTGGTTAGCAGTGGATTTAACTAAGTCGTCATATTTCTCCGAGAAGAAAGAAATAGAGGCGTGTATACTTTTTACTGATTCTTCTAGCGACTCAACATTAGTTTTCAGCAACAACAATTCATCCACTCTTCGAGAAAGTGAGCTGATGGCGTCCTTAATTGGCAACAAGCTCTCAATCTTGTCAAAGAGCTCCTCAAGAGTTCTTGACGAGCTCGCCTTTTCATTTTCTGAATCCGTACTACTCTGTGAACCACACTGCAGACAGCGCCAGTCGGCGTACGCTTCAAACCCTCTGCTGGCAGCAGACTTTGCAGTAACCCCTGAACACTTTTTTTTCAAATGAAACAACTTGTTACAACCAGAACATGTTAAGTAATTCCCTGCGGAGGGCAATGCTTCAGAACATTTGCAGCAAGTTGACATAGTCACAAATAACACGATGAAACAGAAACGCAGTCGGTGGTGGGCAAAAGGCAAAATCGGGAGTGCAAAAAAATACAACTCTCACCTGCAATAAAGCTGTGATCAGCACCAGCCAAACGCCCGCCACCGACTGCGCGCAGTGCTCGTTGACGGCGCCTTTTATCCTCCTGGAATTTGGCGGGGGCGGGGCAGGAAGCGCTCAGCACGATGCCCTGGTGATAGTGACCACGCTGCGCAGTGGTTTTCCAGGCATGCTCCGTCTTGCATCAAAGGTGACACGTATCGCAGGTGATACCGTCCGCTTCGTCCTTGTAGATCGCGTCTGGCTTGTAGATCTGGGGCCGCTGTGTAGGTGCTACCTGCAATAAAGCTGTGATCAGCACCAGCCAAACGCCCGCCACCGACTGCCGCAATGTGTATCTCGTTACAGTTTCGACGTATTTGCGAGGTCATCGTGCAAAAGCTGGACGAGGAATTTCTTTCAAGGGTCTGCAAAATTTCTCTTTCAATATAAGTGCCATGAGTAGTTCCGATACGACTCGTGATTTCACTGGAAAACAGCCCCACGAATCACATTGTGGGCATCTTAGCCGTGCCAGATCAGTTTGCCAAACTGCGTAGCCCGAGCAGAATACTTAGAACTGTAGAAAACTTCATATTAAATGGTGCTGCAAAAAAATGCGTCAGGTAGAATTGTTTGGATCACATAATCATTTTGAAGTTATACCCTTCATCAAGACAGATTCCAGTATTATTAGGAAGTTTCATCATTTACAACAAGTCGCACATTACAATACAAAAGGTAACACGGTACTAAAAAACACAAACGGCACCTCAAATAGCGGGCGGTAATTCCTCACTGGTGTTGTTGGGAAAGCGAATCGTTGGCCAGCACCGCCGCGGTGGCTGAGTGGTTATGGCACTCGGCTGCTGGCCCGAAAGACGCGGGTTCGATCCCGGCCTCGGCGGTCGAATTTCGATGGAGGCGAAATTCTAGAGGCCGGTGTGCTGTGCGATGTCAGTGCACGCTGCAGAACCCCAGAAATTTCGACCAGGTGGTCGAAATTTCCGGAGCCCTTCACTACGGCGTCTCTCATAGCCGGAGTCGCTTTCGGACGTTAAACCCATATAAAGCAAACCAATCGTTTGCCATGTTGGAAATGCCTATAGGCAACCACCGGATGCCGATAACTGAAAAGCCACCATTCGTACATACTGGGCCGTGCCTAGGCTTATTTGTGGGCAGTCAGAGTGGCTGAATGTCGGCCTATTACTGGCGCGAACGCCCTTCTCGCCTGAATACTGTAGAAGAAGCCGCAGTTGGTCCTTGCACAACCTCACCTGAAGTTGGAATTCGGCGCTCAGGAACTTGCACATCCTTATTTCATGACTAAGTGAAGGCTGAAAGCTCACAAACAAGCCCAGCACCCAAGGAGGCAGAATGCATTTTCGAATGCAGAAGCCAAGCATTCGTGATTAGCACGAAACATACGCGATGACGGGTATGAAACGAGACGGTTCGGCGAGACGGGATGAAGAAATCGAGCCCCCTGTACACGAAATAAAGCTCTACAACATAATATAGTGGGCGAGTTGGTCAGACATAGTTTTGTAAAACAGCGCCACGGCTCCAAGCCAAACAATGAAGAGGCAAACACAGCTCTGCAGCACATCCATCCATCGGAAACACATCTATTGGCCTGCGGTTCCTCAGCTCGTCAGGAAACTATCGAAAATCCATTAGAACTGCTAAAAGCATGTTGCTCATTCCTAACTCCTTTTATTTAGGAGGGAAAAGGCTTCCTTCAAATCTTGGTCGGATATAAAATACTGCGAAATCGAGAAAGGGTAGGGTTGGTGTGCTTCAACCCTCGTACCGTACTTGTTACTTTAAAAAGCTATAAGCGCCCAAGAAAAATTGTTTACTGGAAAGTTAGCGCTCGTGTTGTGTCCCTTCCTCGTTGTAAGCTATGGAACCCTATATCCTGCAAAACTCTCTGCGATGGGTGAGTATAAATGTCGAGCGTGTAACTGATCACAAATGCAGCAAACAAAAAGGTTTTTTTTTTGCTATTTCGCCAAATAATCTCCCGCTCACGTTTGCAGGTCCCTTCAAACCGTTACCAAACTTAAAAAGTGCTGTTTCTTCAAAGGAAAAAGTCTATGCAAGAATGACAGGCCTCTTCAGTTGAAAGCAATATAGCTTCGAATACGAAATATTTCGGGTGTAACATTTAGCGAAAGGCGATACTAGTTAAACTGTGATAAAAACTCGGTTGTCTGTCAAAGTAAGCGGTCACTTTATTTTTGTCTAAATTAGGCGCCCCCATTGTAATCTCTTCTTTCGATGCACTTTTTAGCAATCCATTTTGAAACTACAGTGTCGGCTTCAGACGCGACATTTCCGGGTTTCGTGTTAACTTTGAAATCTCCTCCGCTTGACAATATGAGATGTTGACGCGTGGCTGTCTGTAGCTTCATATGCAGAGACTGCTACTCCTAGGCTAAAAATTCTGTATAAAAATTTTGTTTTCGTGCTCCGGCGATGAAATGAAAGCGTGTCATCACAACAGTGCACTTCTGTTAGTCAGCATAATTCCCCACTGAGAAATATGCTCATTTCGCACTTTAGAGAGAAGAACATTGGAGCTGCACAGTTCGGAGACATTTATGAAACATTCCAACGAGGCGTTGATTCCAACATTTATCCATTTTATACGGCCAATTATCCGGATTATTTTAAAGAATCATGATATACAAGTAGCACCCGGCCGGTTAAATGAGTCAGGGAATTTCTTTCTTTACAATTCTGCTGGTTGTATCTTCTTCTGCGTTTATCTGACATGTTTGTAAAGAAACGTTCATGTTACACACTCCTCTTTATTTATGGATTTATATCAAAGGCCAGCTCTACACTGGTTTTTCAAGATGTCAGGACGGCGCGAAAACAACAAGGACCAAAGAGGCACACGAACACAACAGGACAGGCGCCAACTTGCAACTGGGGTTTATTCTCCCAAACCCTTACATTTTATGAAGCACCCGAGCCGTATAGCAGAAGCCTATCGCACAGGAATAAGAGATTGTAAACAATAATTAGATTTCAGGAAGTAGGTGCTACTTCTTACAGACCGTAAGATACATTCATGCATTCTGATTATTGTAGGCTGTAACACTCCCGTCGTTGGCTGGGTACGGCTGTGGATAGAAGTTATGGTTAATCCTTGTAGGAATACATGCGAACAATCGGTTTCAAAGGCGTTTATTTCGCATTGCAGCTATAACGACCTCGCTGCGTGAAGTAAAGCTTGATACAGCTCACAGCAGAGTGTCAACGTATGCAATGCAATTTCAAAGGCACTGCATTGTTCAAACAGCGGGATACGTGCGTGAGGGAGTCACCGCTGGTTATGGGTACATGGCGGGATCGCAGCGCACAGGAAGAGGCGTGAAGAAAACTTTCCGAAATATTTTTTTCCTTCACAAGATTCCCATTGCGGTTGCCATTCTCCAACAATCAGCCAGTACTTTGAAGAAAATTGTGCCGAAGTATGGAAACACATTTCGAAGCTGATACCTTTTGAAGACTTCACGACGGGTGTGTGGTGATGCAGGACATTCTCCTAGCAACCTTAAAGTTGCGTGTTTCTCCGAACCGCACGAGCTTATTTCTGAGTCAGGCATGTTGCCGCATGCGTAACACTTTTTCACTAGCACAGCTGTTCAAGCTACACTGACCAGACTACTCCATATGACAAGGAATTACCAAACGCCACTTTGATCGAACGCAAGCAAAATGTTCACAGTAGCAGACGGAAGTACCGCAGCTGCCTCCGGCGTCCGTCTGTCTTTCGAAGCGCAGTGTGATCTGTAGCTAGGATGTTCATACCCTTGTATTCCCCATACCGAGAGCGTCTGAGGAACCAAATGATAAAAAATATAAAAAGTAATATTCGTGAAGGCTGTGCGGCCCCCTTTATGATGTCCCTGTGTTTTGCGTTAAAGGAACATAAGAGATCACAGGATTTTTGTTTTTCCTCACAAAAAATTTCAGTATTAGTGTCCAGTTATTTCTAGCTGAACAGATAGCAAGGCTTTGTCCAAGCTTTGACGAAAACAAAAGAACATGACCGACTACTCGTATATTTCCCCTCAAACGCGACAGTGCAAAAGGTCCTGTCCAGAGAAGACCCAGGCGTAGATGTCGTCGCCAGTGTGTGCGGAACATCAGGATTAGTAGGCAGGGTCTTCACGTTAAAATGAAGCTCACAAATGAAAAGTGATTAAAATTAGAAAACCGAGATCAGATGACCTCAACACCACTTCATTAGGACATATAGGTATATAACGTAAATGAACTACGCTTAAAACTACGCTTAATTCCTGACCATTGGTTTGTGAGTCAGTCAAGCTACCACAAGGCCTCCTTGCACATGCATCCAGATTCTTACGGATTGGTTGAAGCGGCGCTTTACATTTATGTCCTGTGTTCTTGTGCGAGGGCAAGAGGAGCCGTCTACGGGATTCATTAACGATTTCGCGTCACGCAATAAAAGGCGGAGCTTATGTGCGCCCAAAATATTTTTTTCTGAGCAGTCACGAGAGTGGTGAAAAGCAGGAAATTTTTTTCGTCTTGTTTCTGTAATTGTTCTGTTCTTTCGCGTCTGCTCGAGTGAATGTAACATTTTATAGTCACTCATAATTATAGTAACTTTGATGCCATCCGCATCGATACTACACTGTTGAAACATTAGAGCTTGTTCACACTTGACTGCGATCTGCTTTGCAGTTATTGAAGACAGCGCCTACACATCGCGCTGAAGTTGCTCTTGTTCGTGGTACAAAATATGCATCAGCGTTTTTCAGTGTGCATTAAAACTACCTTCGAAAATAAAACGGCAGGTACCCACGGTCAAATTCTCGAGGGCAAAACAGCGCACACGGCGCTGAAATAAAACATAGTTTGTAATCCTAACTTATTTGGCTCTTTTTCATTTTAATAATTTATCCTGACTGCAAATACATTCAAACATCAACATGCGCTGTAATTCGAACTTATTTGGCTCTTTTTCATTTTAATAATTTATTCTGACTGAAGATACATTAAACATCAACATGCCTTGTTTATTTTGTATATTATTAAATAAAGGGCAATAAAATTTGAACGTTCTTTTTTTCAGTAATGCAGCGGCTTTTACTTCTTTGAATAGTCGGTTCTGGCAAAAAGCATCGTGCTGTGTGTGCCTGTAGCTTCGTCTTGCACAAAATCATTTTCGGTGTGTTCGTTAGCGTACTGTTTGGATGCACATGAGTCCTCGGAATCAGCCTCTTCCTCTGAAATTTAAAAGACCCGTAATGTGTTTTGTGCGCAAT
Source organism: Amblyomma americanum (assembly GCA_030143305.2). Taxonomy (NCBI): domain Eukaryota; kingdom Metazoa; phylum Arthropoda; class Arachnida; order Ixodida; family Ixodidae; genus Amblyomma; species Amblyomma americanum. The sequence goes on along the minus strand of JARKHS020027389.1, from coordinate 14,542 downwards.
GCTTGGGCATAGTGCTGTACTGAGGTCTTCAAGAACTGTAGCTTCGGGCACCTGTTTAACTTTGTACGTAATATCATCAACTGTCTCTTACTGCAATTGCTTTACAGTTGCTGCCATTCTTAGGCAAACAGCTGCGGCGGTATGACCATTATTGCAATATCATAAAACAATGCATGAGCATCAGACTATGGAACTGGCCAAACATAATCGCGTTCACTTCCTAAAAGCAAAGGTTTTTTTATAAGTCGTGAATTCGAAAACAGCTACCATTTACAGAAATAGTTATGTACACATTGCTGCGGTAACGGGAATAAATTTGGAATGCTTACAGACACATGTAACAAAGTTTAGTGTAAGTGTTTTCGGCTGCATGATTTGTGGTTATCGTGGGCATTCAAATTGTGAATAGATGTTCATGTATATATCGCTCAAATTTATGTATTATCAACACTCATCAGGGTCTCGTTTATTGAGGATAAAATGCACAATCAGCCGGAGCTATATAGTTTGATTTTAACTCAAAATATTGCTAATCATGTTAAAAATATTGTCGACAGCTTGTCCGAAACCTCGCCTTTTATGCAGCAAAACAACGGTTAGAACTAAACTTTCATTTAAATGCCAGACATTTCTGTAATGGCTTAAAGCTCGTTTACGCACGTTTAGCGTGTGTATGCAGGCATACGCTTCTCCGCAAGTTTCGTTATCTATCTTTGAAAGAATAAAACATTCAACTGAAAATTTGAAACTTCTCCATCGAAGAAAGCAAATGAGTATAGTCGCCTTGAAATGGAATATTCGTGGCAGAATGACAAAACCATTTGCAGAAGGATAATTTTGGCTACTCGTATGATGGCAACTTCATCTGACGAAAATGACATATTGTATCCGAGAAGCTAGCTGATCTTGGTTCCAATTAGCGTTGCTCCGTTCAAACTCAGATTCCTGACACACTGTAGTCATCGCAACCTTTTCGAGACGCAGAAATCAAGATCATGTGGCCTGCATAGGCAGATCGTCGTGTGTTATGAGAAAGAGGCTCACGCACTGGAAACACATCTTGTTTATAGCAAAAAGGGATGAAAACTGAAACACCGGAGTGTAGGCGCTATTGCTATTTATACCCAAACGGTGGTTATGATGTATATTTAAGAAATTGACACCATACGATTCAACAAAGCGCGGGAATTGTCTACTTCTTCTTAACTCAGGTTTTCTGAGATTTTCCTACCTCTGATATGCTTTTCCTACCACAGATTTAAGCCCTCCAAGAACGACGCAGGTTGTCTGAGATTTTTCTACCTCTGATATGCTTTTCCTACCACAGACTTAAGCCCTCCAAGAACGAACTAAAGTTTCGATTAATGTTCAAAATAAAACTTACTGAATTTTATTCCGCCTTGGAAAACAGGAAGGACGAAAGATTCTCTCCGCGTTACAAGGAGTGCTTAATGACTAGACTGGCTGAATAAAATACGAAATAAAAAGCAAGTTAGAAAGCTCTCTAGCCAGATCACGGATAAAACAAGCATTGTGTTAACTGAAAGATAGCCTCATAGGGCATCTGCATTTTACGAATGAAAGAACGACAGAAAGACAAATAATCAAGAAAAATCTAATATTTGAAAAAAAATTTCCTGTTTATTGGTCTTTTGCAGGCTCTTATTATTTCGGCACCGAAGAAGTAATTGCAAACATTATGTTTGCATCTATATCCTATTTAGGACTAGCAGTTCAAAAAATTCCATGCGAGCGGCGTCCCGTTCCCGCTCAGAAGTGAAAATACTCCTTTGGTAGGAAGCTGAGCCAAGAGAAAGAGAGAGAGTGAATTATTTTATTTAGGAGCTATCTGCGGGCGGCCGAGGAAACAAAAATTTGGAGGACGTTTAAGCTTCGCCTTGAAGAATGAGGCGCGACAGCGTGTCGCAGCGTTGCCGAGGAGTACACGGAACGCCATCGCCCGTTCGGCGCGACGCGTGGCCCGTTGGACAATTTAAGACAAAGACGCCTGTCTCACATATCTCGGTGGACATTCGAACCAGGCCGTAAAGGAAGAAAAATGAAATGAAAATTGGTTTTAAGGAAAGGAAATGACGCCTGTCTCACAATTCTCGCTGGCCACCAGTACCCGTATCGTACCGTACCGTAGGAAAATCCCTTCCCTTACGGCGCGGTTCAGGTGCCCACTGAGATGCGCCATTTTTCGCTCACGGCCAACGCCGCCGACACCGACGACACCGGCTGTTCTGCGACACGAGCTCCTTAACGCTGTCGCGTTAAAAGCGGCAACTTGTTGATAAACTGAAGCCATTGCGGCCAATAAATGGTTATTGTGCTGGACTGGTGACCCTAAAGACAAGGGTTCAACTACGGCCTCGGCGGTCACCTTTCAATGAAGGTCAAATGCCAGCGACCCGATTACTGTGCGATATCAGCGCACGACGAATAACCACGAATTGTCAATATTATCCCTAGAGCTCCACCACAGGGCCTCTCACAGTGCGAGTCGATTTTGGACTCTATACCTCACAAATGAACGAAACCAAAAGACCGCCTGTGTTTGACATATTTTTGTCCGCAGATTTTAGGAGGCAAAACTGTTCTAAATGTTAGTGTTATAACAGACAAAATATAAAATGGTTCTAATACGATAATAACGAGGTGCTAGATGCTTCTATTGGTACGTATATGTAATGAAACAAAAAATTATAAGAGTCCTGTGTCAGCACAATAAGTTAATTCAGACATATCCAGAAGGTAATTCTCTCCTATACATTCATAGATCCCCTGGAACCTTCATAACCCATATGGCGCAGCGGTGCAGCGGTCAAGCGATGCGCCACTGCCCTCCAATGAGAGGTGCTCCCAGTGGTGGTTCTCGCGGAGCCTTGGTTGCTCTTGCAGAGCAACCATTGATTAGTTTAACTGCCACCTGCCGTGGTGAGCAGTTCACTCAGTATTCATTTCACAGGTTGTGATCCCGCCACAAGGTCTCGCGACCTGATTGGCCCACCTGCCTCCTAGGTTGCGCCCTTGGGACAGCCTGCCACAGCCATGCTCGTAATTTTTCGCCCATAACGCCGACGCGACCGACAACACCGTCACCGGATGTTCTCGTGAATGGAACACTTAAAATAAACAATGTTAAAATGCTACGGCTAGGGCTGACAACGTTGTCATAGCGTTAATGGAACACAGACCTTTTACCGTTGAATAGAATTCATATAGACGTAAACAATATTTACGCAATTTGAATGCTCTCGCACAGCTTTCATGCACGACGTCTGATGCGAGGATGTTTCCAAGAGAAAAAAAATGGTTGAACGGTTCAAATAAGGGCTATAGAGTTTACCCGCTGCATAAAAGTGTTAAGATATTGCTGGATAACAAATAAAATCACGACGATCACTTCACTTTTGCAAATTCAAGGTATTTGCGGTTTTTGTAGTCCTGATTTTGCCCTCATACCAGACCGTTTAATGCGTGAAAGATTTTGAGAGAAAAAAGAATTGTCTATCTAAAGGTTGAAATAAAACCTATGTAGATATTCACATAGGGTCAAAATATATGAATGGGTCCAAAATACTGTTTAAGACGGCGTCGTATAAGAAACAAAAAAACACGGAAGTCACAATCCTATTCTCAAACTCAAATAATGAATTGAGATTAGCCGGCATAGGCGCCAGTCAACAACCCAGAAGAAAGCAAGTATCGGCACATATGCATTACGGATTAGCAGACCGGCAAAAGATTCGTCTCACTGCTATTTTGCGTTTCCCCAATTATTGAAAAATAAAAATGCTGCACAGTATCAAAAATTTTGAAACATAACTGCAGTAAAGATATGAAAACTACTTTCGGGTGTTGCTATTCGGCTAGGTACTGACTTTTTTAACTACAGGTGGATTGTACTTTCTTTGAAAAAGTTTAAGACCGACAAGGGTTTCAAATATAGCCCAACTCTGAAAATTATATGTTTTGTAACAGCTGTCAAACTATCATCTGTACATATCTAGTTGATATTTTTCTCTCCTATAAAATACACTTTTATAAGCAGGAATGTATAATGTTACCTGCCATTTCCAAAACTGGTTTAAATGGCCCGTCAGCACGAGTCGCAATTCCTCTGATCTATACTTTAAGACATAAACTCAACAGATATTTGAGGCTGTCTAATTTGCCTTCACAGACTTTAGGTGTCTGCGTAGTCGCCCACTTGTTATAGTGGCCCATGTACTTTTTACGATTCGAAGTTGTTCATTGAGTGGAATTACAGTTTTGGTTAAAACTGAGAAATTACTTTCTGATTTGGCTCACTTCGGTCAAGGAGCTTCCAAAGCGCCCCCCCCCCCCCCCATCTCAATCAATAAGCACTTTTAATTCGGGTTTGATGATATTTACAACAGGTGCTTACCGTTGTCATTTCAGGTATTAAGAGCACATTGCGAAAAATTTTAAAGGAATTAAAATGAGAAAGACGATATCAAGAGGGCCCCTACTATGCTTGCTTGTTATTCTTTGCACACACCCTGCGCTCGCGCGCAAGCGCAACGCTGGGCTGGCACGCGCAGCGCTCCACTGTACGACGCACCACTGCCGACGCACCGCGCTCACAAATCCTCCGAGGATCTTTTGTGCACCTCACACATGCCCCCCTTCGAAAACGTTTTTTCCACATAAAAAAAAAGCTGACGTTGGTGGACACGACACTCATTTTCATGTGTTAAGCAGGTAAGTTAAACGCTGCAGAAGTCACCGAAGGCACTTTACACAGTAACACAGGGAGGCACATGGAAACGCGCGCAGAGGAAACATGTGGTCAAACGAAATACATGTCGAAAAAGGAAAAATAAAAACTGTAAGAAACATCAGGCACAAACTTTAAACCGTCTGCATCATAAATTTGAAAATTTTTACACTGAACAACACATAACCGGAAAACGAAGAGAAATAAACAACTTATAGACACTCCTAGACTACATTTGCACAGTTAACCATTGCAAACAAACCCGATAGCAGCACTGTACATTGGGCATTACTCATTCAATTAGCGCCCTCGTTTTCTGATCCTGTCAACTTCGATTACGACAAAAGAAGACGCTTGCATGGTCTCTTGGGACGTACGCTCTTCGTATCTTTTCAGCATATTGATGTAGAAAAGCTTCTTTATGTGGCCCAAGTCGATCCACTAATCCACGTCGTTCTGTTTTTTCGCAAAACAAAAATGAGCCTTTCCAGTACATTAGCAGTTTATTGTGGCTGCTCGGAAAAAGAATGAGGCCACGATCTCCAACCCTTAAATGCCTGTTACTGTTCCTGACAAAGTATATCTTCTGAGACTGTTGGACACGAAACAACTTTTGATGTACTGCTCTCACAGTTTCCTCGAGAGGTTCTCTACGATCAAGAACGTAACGATATGCCTTCTTCATGTCTTCTCCCACCTCATCCCTGATCCAGAGCTCTCTGAGAACTGCGAGTGGTCCTCGCGCATGTCGTTCAAACTTCAACTCAAAATATCAACTCAGACTAGCCTGCGCCACCATTCTGTATGCGAATAGAAGCGGAGCGATATAACGATTTCATATTTTGGGCTGCTTCTGACTGAGCTTCCGCAGCATCTGGCTGAGTGTGCCGTTAAATTTCTCCACCATTTCATTGCGCAACAGATGGTAAGGGGTCGTGCTGAGATGTTTCAACGCCAAGTGATCATTGAGCTCTCTCATCATTTCGGAAGTGAAACAGGAGCCTTGGTCACGAAGGATCTCTCTCGGAAAAACTATTCGCGAAAACATCTCCACCAAACCCTCTGCCACGGTCGCTGAATCTATCTTTGGCAGAGCCACAGCGTCGGGATACCGCGTGGCAAAATCGACGAGAGTGAGAATATATCTATTCCCTGTCACCGATGTGGCCGACAGCGGACCGACATTATCGACCGCGACCCGATCAAATGGAGTGTCGATAAAGCATGCGTCCCAACGGAGCTTTTCCAACTTTGGCTTTTGGGAACGTCCTTTGACGTGACTCGCACGCCCTGACATACCTCTTAGTCTACTCCTGCACTTCCGGTCAGTGGAATTCTTCCAGAACTCGATCTGTAGTCTTCTTAATGCCCTGATGCCCCGCCAACGGGCTATCGTGGAAGAGGCGTAACACCCGTGATCGGCAAGACTTGGGAAGTACTACCTGTAGAACTTCTCTGCCAGAGGCGAGATGATAGAGGCGGTAAAGCTAACCCTTTTCAACAGAATACGAGTGCGAAGTGTCGTGCCTGCTACGGAACACCTTCCCTACTTTCACCCAGCATGCCTTCAATGACACATCGTCTCTTTGCTCTACTTGTAACATTTGCTAGGTGAACATCATGGGACAAACGCTTGACGGTGTGCTTTCACTCCTTCGTCCGGAAACTTCCTTGCCAGCCAACACCACTTTTGGTCCCACGTCCTCACCATTTTCACTAGAAACGTCGTCACTCACTATGCCAGGACATAATTTACCAACACACTCCGATTTCTTCAAATTAATATCTGGATTTGACCGCTCACGGGCGTCTGGTATAATTCCAATTATAACATCTTACAATGGTGTCTCCGTGCAATCTACCAGGGCCATGCCAGTGAAATAAGGGAAAGCGATATAGACTTCTGCCTCGGCAACTTCCAGACTACTGCCATCAAAAAGGAACACCGTAGATCTCGAGAAGGTGAGAGCTGAGTCAGGAACTAGGGCTCTCCGCTCCGCCCCTGTACTGCTCCCCTTGTCCCGTAAACAACGTACGGGTAGGCCTCGGAGCTCGCCCTCTAGTAAAGGCATGTGTTGGGCGTCTGCAGGCTTTTTCCGGACAAGTCCGACCACCACGTTATCATCAGCTGGTTCAAACCTATCTGCTGTTGTGGACGCAGTTTCAGGCACTACACTCTCTGGCTGAACACAACAGGGCGATTGGTTTTGGTTTTCGACAGGGCGATTGGTTTTGGTTTTCGTGCTTCCTTGAGCAGGAACTTTCATCGTGCCCTGTTTTTCGACAATAAACTCAATAAAGTTGTTTGGCTTAGAGCGACAGTCGCCAGCGTTATGTCCCGGTCGGTTAAAAATGAGACACCTTCCTGGCTGTCTACTCGATGGTACATCCTTCTCTCTCGGAAGGCGCACCTCGAACAATTATTTGAACGAAGACAAGTTTCTTTGCCGCTGGGCCTCCAAAATATTATGTGCTGCCTCAGCCATTATGTCCAGCGTCTTGCTTCCTTTTTCTCGAAGAAAAATTGCCAGACGACTATGGCATTTCCTCATTAACTGTTCGTCCACCACCAAGTCACGTAAATCATAGTACATTGTGGCCGTTGCCGACATCTCGACCCGTCGATCGAAAAGACTGAGCAAGCGTGCTGTGTATTGCTTGCCTCTTTCTTTATCAAGTGGCTTACTTTCACGAAACCTTTCGCGGTAACCTTCTGCTGTAAACCGAAAATGTTGGAGCGGGGCTAGTGTTTCCTTATCATAATCCATTGAATCTGTGGGAGACAATCGACCGAACAAACGGAGAGCCTCCCCAGTTTTAGACATACTCAGTGCGGTAGCCCATTTTTCCTTGGGCCAGCTGTGCCCTTCTGTGTTGCGCTCAAAACGTTTAAGGTATGCGTCTAAATTATCCCTGCGATCTTCGAAAGGCGGGATCAATTTGTGTGGGCTAACCGCTGCCCATGGCGCCGATGCGTGTTCGCGATTACCCCACCAGCTTCTGCGACCCTTAATTGGAGCTGCAATCAACGCTCTCCACCTTCTGTTAGCGACTTTTCATGCTCGCGTTCGGCTTCTGCTAATAACTTTGCATGCTCGAGTTCGGCTTGTGCTTTGCTCTCCTCAGCCTCTGCTTGCGCTTTGTCGTGCTCGCGTTAGGCAGCACGTGATGCGCGTTCCCTCTCTCGCTCGGCAGCCACCCACGTGCGCAGCTCGGTGTATTTCAACCCCATGCGTTCACCCATCTTGTGCAAATTCTTTAGCGTTGCCATCATTTCTTTTTACGAACCCACGAAAGGGGAAAAAACCATGGCTTCGCCCTGTCGCGCGGACGCCAATTGTCGCGAATTTTGTTGCTCGTCCCCGACTTTCCGAAGGGGAACGCTATCGCGTGCAGATTGAAACAAGAGTACAAGAGAGCAAAGAAACCAAACAAAACAAAACGAATCCGTATTTGTAATTTAAAATAATACAGCCGATACGAAACGGAAACATTAAAAACACACTCAGCACGCATACAACCCTACAGAAATAGAGGAAAGATCACCAGGTACTGAGCGTCCAAGGTGCAGCGGGGTGCCTTGGAAACAGAGCGGACGCGGGTGGTTGTAGCGCGATGCGTCGCTGGCGTTGCGTCAAAGAAAGCTTCGCAAGGGAGCCAGGTGGTGGTATAAGCGGAGAACACGAGGAGCGCCGGTGGGCTCCAGTCAAGAGCCCGAAGAACTTGGCAGCAGCAGGAGAATCGTAGCCAGATCCCGTTAACGGCAGCCTGAAACGCCATAGGCTTACAACAGGCTATTTAGGGGGCCTTTAAGCAGTACGGACCCCCAATTCGTCGGCTGCCACCTCCAAGCTTGAAAGAAACGCACGAGGCTTACGTCGGTGATCCAAGGGAGGTCACGGCAGCACGGACCCGACATCTGACGACTGCCACCTCCACGCTTGAATGGCACAATCTCCGCTGCCCTGTCTTCCTTCACACTTCGGTTTTCTGACGCGTCAGCTCTCAGCTCCTCGTGCTTGCCACGCTCTTTGTCGCCGTTGCCTAGCACACACCCTTCGCACTCGCACACGCGCAACGCTGGGCTAGTACGCACAGTGCTCTGCTGTCCGACGCCCCACTGTCGACGCACCGCGTTCAAAAATCCACCGAAGACTCTTTGAGCACCTCACATTGTGTTACATGTCTCGAAAGCCTTTGCACAGCGAAATTGGTTCCGGCATAATCACGAAGTGTTTCTGCCCTTCAGGCCCTGCTAAATTTTTCACGTGTCAGCTGACATTTGCATATTTGAGTTGCATGCACTTACGGAAGCTGGTTTCAGCGTCCGCTTCACGCCTCTGCGGTTTACTAATGACGCGCGCAGTCCTTACTAATAAAGACCACGGATTAATAAAATTTAGAGGTGAGGGTTGCGCAGCGCTCGCATTTCCATTAAGGCGCATTGCTAGTGGCCCGAGTACTCTGCGTGTTTCGAGCTTATTAAGAACCCTCAGGGAGTCAATATTAGCCGGAGCCCACCACTAGGGCGTGCCTCGTAGCTTGAATCGCTCTGGGACATCAAACCCCTTAAACGATACCAAAATATACCAGCAACATTTGAGGAAATATTTGGCTTAGGACTGAAAAACGTTTTTTTTTCGGCACGAGCAGTCAACGCATAGGCTTTGTGGGTAATGAGTGTTCGTGCTTTTGTCGTTTTGTGCAGCTTTGCGTGCACAGCTTGAGGTTCCTGACATGAAACCGTTTGCTTCGCACGCTGCGCACGCTTATAGGCTATCAATTTTTATCCTCTGTCCCTATCGAAAAATCTCTTATATAAGTGTCATATGTTTCTAACCCATTCAAAATTCTGGAATATCTCAGATGCCATACGAGTCATATCTTTCTCGCATGTAAATCCTTTGGAACACAGAAACGCTGGGCTGGAATTGAAAAGATGACAATGATAAAATAGCTCCTAAGTAACATACGAGCTCATACAAGACATATATCTGACACATATGACCTCGTAATAACCACATTTGTGCTCACCAAGGCACATTTCTTGACAATAATAACTCATATCGTGTTCATTGACTTCATAGGAGACACATTGTGACACATATACACTCGTATGAAGCATATATGTGTTCGTACGAGGCACATAACTTAACACACATAACCGATATGCTGCCCACATGAGCTCATACGAGACACAGTAGTGACACGTATAGCTCGTATGTAAGACATGAATTCATACGAGACACTAATGAAATCATACGAGATTTTTCGATAGGGGTAGGCATGTTGCAGCCAGCACACTGCTAGTAGTTGGTTTTCATTGCTATCGGGCTCTTCTCTGAATGAGCGCAAGAATTTGCATTTTGTATTTACCGCAATCAAACCAACAACTAAAACTAGGTCATTTAAAAACAAGCGCAAAGAAGTCTGAAGAATTATATTACAAATTGTGCCTCACTAAATTACCTGTTTGCTATGTATGCTCTCTTTCTTAATTCTTAAAACAGCGCACTGGCTAAGTGCCGGTGCCGTAACCCCACTTCATTGGGCTTGTGCTCTCGGATGTATACGCACACATTAATTTCTTTCATTCATACTGCCATCCTTTGTGCAAATTCCCTTCATAGTAGTGAGTGCTGCAAAAAATGCACAACCAAAGGAACAAACTAATAAAGCAGTAATATAGAATAGATTCGATAACGTAACGCCAACAAAAAGTATACGCAAAAACAACTTATCACACTACGCAACAATGGCAAACCAAAAGGAAAAAGAACTAAGTGTGCTGAGCACCTAAAACACTTAAACAGACCCAGACGATGTACACGAGTGATACGCCCTATGTGCAGATTCAAAATTATTTCATTCTATTTAAAAAGAAGTAAAAGAGAGATATGTGAGAAAAAATAGCCAGTGTCATCACGTGCGGCACCATGTCAAGAGTCTGGTTCCAGAACTCAGTTTGCACGGTTGCATCAGATGAGGCGCAGGAGTGCAAGGATGCCTGCGGCTTATAACCTGATAGGCGTCTGAAAAAATACCGACGCGAGGATCAGAAATATAGAATGGCTAAAGGTGTAGGGATGATAAAAGCAAAAAGTGCTTGCATGTCCTTATCCTGCAGTCGATACCAGGTTAGCTCTTCGAGGGTAACGGAAGTAGCTTGTAAGGTAGTGACACGACCGAATATGCCAATGAAAACGTTATGGGCGCCCGTGATGTGAAGGGAGAAGCTCGAAAATTCCGTGAGGAAAGATGAATATCATATTCTCTGCGGGTGAGTATTTAATCTTTCATGGGGTTTAGCTAATCTTGTGTGCTTTCTGAGATGTAAATATGACTAATTTTTGGCCCGATTGGAAAAAAATGGAGCCGTTTTACAGCCACGCGCTCTAGAAGCATACCATGGGCGAAAGTTTTAGACTGCTTTTCAGTAGGTGGAAGGCTCTTACAGAAGTAACCAATCAGGCACAATTCATCGCTTATGGTTTCCTGTAGTAGGCCGCCAACTGAATCGTATACATCTGACCTGAAGCTAGCTGATTCGTCGTACTGCGCGTGAAGGAGGAGAATAGCGGAGACCAGCGGCTCTTTAACGGGTCACGTGTTCATAACATGCGGTCGCTATATTAAATTTATCTGGACAGAAATTGCTTTCATAAAGCTTCCCCTAGACGCTTCAAAATGTTTTATTAATAACTGTGTTTAAAAAATATAGTGTTACATGTTCGCCGTAAGCCATAATTACGTTTCTTTTGTCACTCCAACTGCATTTCATGTGTTTGTCGAAGGAAAAACTCTGCATGGCTCCCACATAGCTTCTAAACAAATCTCATCGAATATACGAGGGTGCGTATCAAAAACGCCACAGAAAATTTTAGTATTCTTGCAGACTGCTCTTGTTGTAATCTACATAGAGATATCATTTAGAAACTATACCGAAACGACATCGAAACCTTAGGAATATATAGATCAATGGTATGAAATTTATGCATTTCTCATATCATGTGGACTCTGCAATTCCTTAATTCCACGTCAGTCACACGCCTATAATTTCGTAGGCCTATATACTTTCGAGCTGGTTGGTGGACCTGGCAGGACAAACTGGTCAGTAGCAAGAATGCATGTGCTAGAGAACTATTTACCAGACGAAAAGCGTGAATGTCAGCAGGCAAATGCAGGGCCAGATGTAACCCGTGAAAAGAAAAGCAACAATTTTCCTTGTCCAATGAACCGATCTCATATTTCAGATTCATTTTAGTAGATAAACTTGGCTTTTCGCCACAGGAACTGTCAATTATTTTAACTACAGAGCGCCTCCTTAATGCTTGATTATGTATATGAAATACGCTATTTCAGTTTCAACAGCAGCAAAGCAATCTGATTTTATAGTGGGCAAACATTAATATGCGGCTCATAGGTGCCTTCTCCTTAACGCTCAGGCAGTTTATTATGCGTGAAGTCAATAATTCAGCATATATTGTTTTTTAGAAGCGATTGATATGCAGTAAGCTAAAAGAAGGTCTACTCACACATTGTGAGCGTTCTCTATGAGGGCCGCACACGAAGAGCTCGTATTTTGTGGATAAACGGATGAGAAAATGCACGCGCAAGTTCAAAGCTCATGGTCCATAGAAAGCGTGTGGCTGTTACCACGGGCAACACAGTGCATTGCATACTTCGAAGAAACAATAACCGAAATCGGCTTGCAGTGGTTCGTCATTGAGTGCTTGCGATCGTGCAAAGAAAGGCTCATGATCCATGTCATTAGTTAGCAATCGCGGCCAGCATCGGCGTGTTTCCGTTTTTCTTTCATTTTGTGTCTTCTGAGGAGCGTTCTGCCTTGTGTAAATTCGGCGTGTTGGCAGCCTTGAAATCCAATTTAAATTTGGGGTTATTGTGTGCGCCGTCTCTACCTTGGTGTCCATTTATGCAACGCCATCCTTTGTTCAGACCTTTGCCGGAGGATCGAGTAGCGGCGCAAAAAGGCACAACTACTTTCCAGGAAATGAAGTACTTGAACCGCCGTCGGCAAATCAATGTTGTTGCACGTTAAAGGTCTCCGGAGGTCAATATTAACCAGAGCTCTCTACGGCATCTTCTCTCATAGCACACATCCAACGATGAACCGTTAAACCCACAGTCTGTAACATAGAATCGCATTCTGTAATAAAAGCTTGATGGAGCTTTCTGTTCACAAGGCTGTAAAAATTCGATCAATATTAGCAGGCAAATTGTTTTTGCTGTGTAGCACCAAATAATGTTGCGCCGACTTTTGTACTCATATAGTACAATACCTAGGATTTAACATATATAATAAAGAACCATCTTCAGGGAACAACGTTGCACTTTTCTTAACGCTAACAAGAGCCGATGCGGGCTACGCTCTTGATGAATAACCGAACTTTCTATCGAATATTGTGGCCGTAGCACATTCGTTTTAACTAAAAGCGAACTTTATTTATTTACCTTTATTCAATATGTGCTTTTTTGGTTGCTATTGTACTGCCACAGCTTTTGGTTTCAACCGCGACCTACGTAACTTTAATGTATAGTTTATTTAGTTTCACCAAGCAACAGGAAAGTTTTGTGTGTGGCTGTCAATAGCTGCCCACAGTTGGCAGGCACAGACAAGTTGGCGGGCAAAGTTGGGGAATAGCCGGGATGGAGGGGCAGGCCCACACCATGTGATCGGTGTCCGAAGACACCGCTCTACATTGCGGGCAGCTGCCGCTAAAGGACTGGCCAAAATGTTTTAGGGCTGCCGGGCTCAGCAGTGTATTCGTGAGAAGGCGCAGAAGGAGTCGCTCAGGCGCCTTCTTGGTGGTGGTAAAAACATTTATTAATTATAGAGAGAGGTGTTGGGGTCGGTGACCTGAAGGGTCACGCCCTTACAACCACTAGGTGGGGATGCCTAGTCAGGCACCCCATTGGCGTTGCCGCAGCCCGAGCACGCTGCGTTAAGGCCCTTTGGGCCTGGAAGGTGCAGCAGCCGGACAGGGTCGCCTCCCAGTCCTCTCGGGTGGGGTTTAGGATAGGGGGTAGGGATGGGTTCTGCTGGCAGGCCCACACCATGTGGTAGGTGTCCGACACCTCCCCACAGTGTGAGCACCGCCCGTCGAATTGAGGATTGAAATGCTTTAGAGTTGCCGGGCACAGCATCGTGTTAGTGAGCAGGCGCAGGAGTACCCGCTCGTTGGCCTTCCCCAGCCCTTTGCAAGGAGTGGGAAGAGATTGGTGGGTGGATTTGTAGTAATCGCATATTTCCTTAAAAGTGTAAACCTTCTTGAGGCGTTATGACTTACAGGCCCAACAAGTCTTAGTCAGCCGCGCCCGGCCGGCGGCCACCGCCACTGGGTTACCAAACTGGGGACCTCCACCCAGTGCTTGTAAGGGCCGGTCCCTTGTGGCCTTATCCAAGCGTACTCCCTTTTCCTTGTGTAGCGAAATAAATGTTTTCACCACCAAAATGCCAGTTTACTCCTTAAAATCAACAAATGATCTCTGGTATCCAGCAATGCGGTGATATTTTCAGCGTCGACCAATAAGAGGTGTTTATGCGGAACTAAAATGGCTCAGTAACTGTCTCACTTCTCACTGGACACTTGAACCGCGCCATCAGGCAAGGGAGAAATACAGTGTAATTGAAAGAACAAAAGAGAAACAGCTGCGTAGCGGAGTGCTCGGTCTGCGTGTGCAGTACTACGTCAGCGCACGTTAAAGATCTTCAGGGGGTAGAAAATAATTCCGGAGCCCTTCACTACGGCACCTATTTCTCAGCCGCATATCGTG